>JAWWTY010000077.1:27926095-27988501 GCA_035222235.1 Margarornis squamiger | reverse complement strand
GAATGGAATTTTTGTAAGCAGGATCTTGAATGCCATATAAGTTTATAAAATTACAGTCTAGGAGTACTTATTCTATTATTATTATTATTATATCCTTGTAGATTTCCATGTCATTAAACAAAATAGCTTCAAGGAATCATGGCACAACATTTCTCCAAGTTTCTTAAAAAAAACCCCAAAGGATCAGTTTGGTATTCAAGTCACATGTTTAAACTTTAATGGCCTTCATCATGCAAACATTTGAGGATATCTTTACATAGGATATCTGTTCATTCCATCTGATCTTCTATGACCAAAGTCTTCTGATAAAAATCTTTCAAATTTTAAAGTTTTAAAATAAGATTTTTTTTTTAAAATAACTATTTCAGTTTATGCGTATTAACATAAAATTTGGTTCTCTCATCCCAAAGTAGGGTATGTGCTCCATCTGAAGGTATATATTATAAAAGAAGTAATTATCATACAGAAATAATCTCAAGTTTGCAGTAGTTACCTGACAAACTATGTAATGGTATTAACCATTCATTAATGACTTTGCAATCCTGGTTAATAAAGTGTAAGTAAATTATTGTTTCATGTTATAAAATAAATTGTTTTAAATAATTTGAGCTGTGTAGGAAATAATCCAGAAATAGATTTGCAGTTATTGATTAAAAGAGGAGGTGATAAAAAGCAATTTTTGCTGCATTGGCTGTGGATTCTGTGTCAGCAGTTACAATGAAAGAGGTAACTATTTAGTAAGCCCTTAGTTACTATTTATCTGTTTTATGCTTACAGCTATGGTAGACTCTGATAGTGTTTTGTGTAAAGGAAAAGACTGCGCTTCTATATAAAGAAAGAGTAGAAACAGTTTTTAAGCATTAATGATCTATAGCTTGCCAATTGCAGCAGAAAAAGGCTTTTTAAACAAGTTTCCTTGATTTGGATGATGATTGAAAGACTTGGAAGATAAAAATAACTTCCACGGTATCAAGTATCTCTTTTTGCTATTCAAAAGAATAAAGTCATCAGGTTTCCTAATATTTTTAGCTGGTGTTAAAATGATCCCACAAATACTTTTCACAATATAAATTATATAATATGGCAGCCAAAACATCGGGAGAGTATGCTTGTGCAAATGTGTGAAAAAGCACCATGTCTGTTTGTTGTTAAGTACAACTGCTGCAAGGTAACATTCCTTGTGAACACTTTGTCCATGCCCTTTGCCATCCCAGCTGTTCAGTGCTGCAGCCTAACATTCTCGTTTTTCCAACAGACGCTTCCCACTTTAGGAGGTTTGCTCCCTGAGGTGCGTAACGGGAGGCATCCATGAACACACTAGTACTAATGCATCATGATATCGTACATTCTTTTTGCTATGATGTGCATTTTGGGGCTGAACTAAAAATCTAGAGGTGATACTCTCCATTATTTTTTGAAAGGCCGTGTCTTATTTATGAATTACTTTCTTATTTGGGTGAATATGGGATAGACACAACAGATAAGATAGCTCTTATCTGGCAGTGAACTCTCTGGGGCAACCCTAAATGATAGAAGCTCCAGTTAATGGATATTGACTTCAAAGTGGGAATTCAAGGGGAGAAAATAAGGCATGAGAGGTGCAAAAATGGGTGGAAAAAAGTTTTGTTGTGGTAAGTACAATTTCGAAAGGTATGTGTTCTGGCACATATTCAGAGAATAGAAAAACTTGCATCTTTGAGCCATCAAAATGCACAATAGTGTCTAAAATGCTGTATTCAGTATCTATCAACTTCATGCACGTCCACTAAACAAAATGGCTCACAGAAACATTGATCATTTTGTATGCTTTATTTAGCAAGATACTAAATACAGCACAGGTGTTATAGAAACACTTCCCTTGAAAGATACATTTTTGCATTTTATAAAAGCATTTTATCAGTGCATGTCAAATTTTTCTTAACATTGCTAGAATTTGTAGGCTGTTATCCACAAATGATTTTATTAAGTTGTTCTTTTCTCATTTAAAAATTACATTGTTTAGTTCCTGACACTTTCTGATAGCTTAGTAGTGTTACAGTAATGTTATAGTTCCCAAAAGGAAGACACTCAGTTTCCTATTTCATATATAAAACAAAGGGTCTGGGCAAGAATATTTAAAAGAGATTTTTTTTAATGAAGGGGTAAACTTTGTGTGTTCCATTAATAGGTTTATTCATTAGAATTATGAAATACATTGTTATATTATGTACTACTATCTACTCTTGGTAGAGATGATGACATTTATCATGGTATACTCAGATAAGATGAGTGATATGAAATACTTTTTTCGTATTTTCTTCAAAAATCATCAGTGAAGAAAGCAGAACTTCAATGATAATGAAGTCAGATAGCCGTCTTTGATTATTTTATTAATGCTCTAAACAATTCTGTATCATGAATATACTTTTTCCTTTA
Organism: Margarornis squamiger; assembly: GCA_035222235.1. Taxonomy (NCBI): domain Eukaryota; kingdom Metazoa; phylum Chordata; class Aves; order Passeriformes; family Furnariidae; genus Margarornis; species Margarornis squamiger. The sequence goes on along the minus strand of JAWWTY010000077.1, from coordinate 27,986,086 downwards.
TGTTGTGTAAGGTACATGACCTAATCTTGTGTTGTCTTTGTCTGTAAGTAACGCAATAGTTTTGCTTATGGAACAGGAAATATAAATTGGAGAAGGAATGTTGCTAATGCAGCAGTCATAGGACCAAGCCAGCTGAGGGTATTTGCTGCTATATGTATCATACTGGAACAAAAACCCTAATATCCAAAACTGTGTTTTAGGTAATTGTTATTGCATTTTGTTTGTAGGTGTTTAATAAAAGCAGATTTTGGTACAGTTCTCAGCAGCATATAAATACTTTTCCACTAAATAATAGCATGATATATGCGAGGAGAGTTTTAGTGCTACACTTTATAAGTAGACCTCTTCTGAACGTTTGGTTTTGGTTTTGGTTTTGGTTTTGGTTTGGTTTTTTTAGCCCCTCTAAATGCACAGGCTCAATATGCTGGATCTGTTACCCTTCTGTTACCTTTTCCTTTCAGTTACTCACAAATACATTCTTTACCTTGAGATTTTCCTAAACTTTTTAAAATTTTCTCTCCATCTTTGATCTTTGTTAGAAGTCAGAATTTTTTTACCAGCTGTTTCTCTTCTTTACTGGCATCTGGTTTGATTTTTTTAAGATGTTGCATTATTGATAAGCCAGATTTGTCCACAGTATAAAATTGTGTTTAACACAGTATGCTTCCTTTTTATAACAGGTAGTGACTTTTAGGGTAGTTATTCACAAAGTTGTTTAAAACCCCAAAGCAGCTTCTTAAATATATAATGAAGTGTAAAGATTGCTTCATACTGAAGTATTTTACTTGCTATTCTTGGCACTAACCAATACCGTTGTGCAATAATGCAATGATTTGTGTTCAAAAATGTTTCTGTGTTTGGGTGTCTCATGCTAGTTCTACTTTCTAAAAAATCATCAAATAAATAATTGCAGAGTTGGTGATTTCTTAGGCAGTGATATGTACAGCATTTATCTGTGTTTTGAAGGTTAGGGCTGAGGTGAAGAGCTCTGATTGCTTCTACTGTTTTCTCTTTAAAGTAATGAATGATATTGTAGTCTAGACTCTTGGACCTCCCCTTGAACTGATTAAGTTACTCAAAGCATCCAGGAACTCAGGGATTTCACTGAGTACCGGAAACTGTGTAGACTCCCCTAGTTTGTTTTTTTTCCTGTTGCATAGGTTTGTAAGTCCCTTTATACAAAATGTGATCATATTGTTACAGTTCTCCAAAGCACCTGGTTACCCAAAGCAACCTCAGATGACCTGCACTAGTATTTGCATCAGGACTAGATTGAGACTGTTTCAGTCTCCAAACTTAAAGAAACTGAAGATGTATAACAATGTTCATGGTTCACATCTGTGTTAGAAGGCACTGTATTAAGTTGTTATTCCCTTCCTGCCCAAGAATCTGTGTCAATGTTTCTTACCAGTAAAAACTGCTCCAGAAAGAATTTCATGGATTAATTGCTAGCGGAATCCCTAAGGCTTTATGGGAGGTAGCACGGAGATGGGTTTGGACTGGTATGGAATGTGAATGGTAACATTTAATGAACTGCTTACTGAATGCAGTTGCAGGGGGTGCAGCAGTGTCCTTCGTGCTCCTTTCTAGCGCAGCAGCTTTGTGCCAGCCCATTCCCCTGACTAGTTTAAAGGCTCCTCACACTTGTGAAGTGAGGAAAATGGCTGGGGTGCAGTTGGGACTGGGGACATTGATTCTATTTGATAAACATCTGCTGTCTTAATTTATGGTGTGTTTTTTGGACAACCCAGAAGGACATGCTGGGTACAGTTTATAAATAGAATAAATGAGATACAAAGAGAAGGATTTTTTTTTTTTTCTATTCAGAGTTTTCTGATGTGGCCTGATAACAACTGAAAATATGATTACAGCAACATACTTCTGAGCTTTCCCCTTTCAAATAAGCATCTCCTTGTGCTGTACATCAGCAGTAAAAAAGTTGCCAACAGCTTAGAATCTGATGTAGATTCTGTTTTCCTTCTGATACAAAACATGTGTTTTATAAAAAGCCACTCAGCTAATTGATTATGGTACATTTAGACCAGGTATATTTTGCTGAAAGTACTTTGAGGCATCCAAACTTTGCTAGCATTTAGGATGAAATTTTGATAAATTACTGATCTCTTACCAATTCTATTTTATTGTTTGCTTTCAAGTTTCAGAACGCTACCCTGGTAATGTCAGATTATCTTTTCACATCACTGCGTTAGTTTGTATTGTGACTGCACACTTTTCATCCATCTATTGCCTAGTCATTATGGAATGTCCAGGCACATAGATAGATGTTATGTGACGTGGCCAGACATCGTGTATTAACTTGATTGAGATCTCATTTTCATTAAAGCAGAATCTGACATTACTCACTAGTCAGAAAACAACTCTGTGGAGGTACAGTCTCTGTTACTGTTGTATAGTATTATACAATGTGTTAAATTGTTCAATTTTCTCCTTTTTTTTCTTTTTTTCTTTTTTTCTTTTTTTTTTCCCAAGGAAAGACAGGCAACAGTGAAAAAAGAAAAGACTTGCCCTCAGCAAATGAACAAACTGGGAGAACGGAACAAAATGCAAAGAGCAAATTCTGTCACTGTAGATGGACAAGGTCTTCAGGTGTGATTATTGTTATTTTAATTTAAGCAGATTCTTGTAGCTATGAAGATAATGATAGACTGAGAAGTCTTTAAAGTAAAATATACAATTGCTCTTATAATATTTCACTTACACGTATTTTAAAAATGCAGTAAGTAAATTCTTCCATTGGTTCAGGAAACCTGTGGTGAAAATCTGCTTCTCATGTGATTGTTAGGATTTCCTAAGAAATTAAGGGGGAGGAAAGACTAGTTCTAAAACACTTCTACTGTGGGATGAGGCTGAACTAATTTGTTTTGGTGTCTGTCTAATAAAGTTGTGTAAATCTACTGTCTGAATCTATGTCTTGATAACTGTTTACTGTTCTTGTTTGGACCTGTTAATGAATGAATGGAGTAAACTTCAAGGGTGTTGTTTGTCCAGGTATTTCTAAGTAGGGTATTTGGCGTAATGGCATTAACAGTGGAGAGAAACAATGTGTTTTCAATACTAGCGATATCTATAATAAAAATGGAAGTTTTTCTTCTTGAAAGGAAAACTTGTGTGTGTGATGAGCTAATGTTATTTTAGGGCAGTGACTTAGAGGCATGCCAGTAGATCTGCCCAAACTGCTGACTTCTTTCCCTTGAGATATGGGTAGTTTTGAGTGAAATCAAATACATGATGCTCCTTTTTTATTTCCTTAAGAGTTAAATTATTGTCCTGATAACAATGTGATAATCATTTAATATACATAGTTGTCTGTTCATTCGATCTTTTGATATGTTGATCTTCAATAAAAGGATCGTATTACCATATATCAATTACTTTATGCCTCATAACTATTTCATGATATACCTTTTTGTGTCAGGACAGGGGAGCTTATTGTTGTTCCTTTTTTTTTTTTTAGGTTAGTGAAACATTGTTGTTATGATAACCCAAAGAAAAGGGGAAACAAACAAACCCCAAACCTGAAATACAAAGCCTAAAACCCCTGCAATCACATGGCTATTCCATTGATGGTGTAGTAGGCTATCACAGCAATCATTATCCATTGCTTTCAAGATTATCTTCCTGTACTTATCATTCTCACAGGCTTCATTGCTATCCAGATTGTCTGTGGCAAAACATGGAGCAAAAAGACCAAATTATTAGTTGACAGAAAGCTCAAGTTCTCTCTAATCAGGTGTAGTGTGACTAATAGTTTGGTGTTAAACTAAGTGCACTGAGCTTTCTTTATTTTGGGTGATATCCACACAATTACAGTGATCCACTGTTCTGGATAGAGGAGCATCTGTACTTATGCTCATAGTTTATTTTCAGCTATTTTTCAAGTCTATTTTCACTCGTGATACAGTGCCTGGGATATAGTACTTGGTATGTTCAAAATAGAAGCTCCTAGCATGACTGGCGCTTGCAATCGTAATCTTATATTATTAAATTTTCTGCTTTTAGGTGATTAGGTCATAAGATTTTCTATAAGTTTGTTAGTGTGATACAAATTATGAAATGTGAAATTATGTTCTCTCTTCTGTTTCCATGGTGAATCAAAAGCCTAGGATTCGTCCTTGCTTTTATTTATTTTTGCTTGAAATGGAGAAAAGGAGTGGAGTCTAAGATGGTAGAATTATTATTGAATGGATTTGAGGGGGTAATAATAACCTAGTAATTGTGAGGGCTAAGTGGATCTTGAAGGATACCATAGTGAAAGGCTGAGATCAGTGAGAATGTTAGGGGTTTTTTTCACTCACAGATTGTATAATTTTGCAATTATTTTCACAAAGATATAAGATGCCATAAATATAACTGGTAATTAATGTTAGCATTTTGCCTAAAGAGGGTCTGGAGAAAAAAATTCTGTATCTGATCAAAGTATACTACTCTAATTCTCCCACATCTTGCATGCTACTCTAATACTCTTATTCTGCTGGCATGGTCTCCTTTTAACATGATCTTCATTAAGCAAGGATATTTTTCATAGAACTTAATCAGTGTGTTAATTGCATTTGTTTATGATTTTGCTTATGATTTAAGGTAACACAGCAAATATCTTCATAGTACTCCTGTTAGACCTCTGTTTTCAATATGGGAGAAACTATTTATTAATGGTCCACTGCTTTTTTCTTTTTAATTTTCACTTTAAGTCACTTGTCCTATAACTTTGTGGAGATTGCTTTTAAATTTATTTTGGAACCAAGTGGAATACAGACTAGTTATTAGATATTTTGCGGGGTTTTTGATGATCCCAAACCTTCTACTTGTAATAATATGTTTGAGTCTTGAAATAAAAAATTTAAAATAGAAATAAGTCCATCATTTAGCTTTTACTGAAAAAAGTATCAAGACCAAACCTTCCTTCCATCAGACAGCAGTGAGCAGATAACTTAGTGGCAGTGGAGGTCTGCACAACTAAAAGACAATTAATCATAGTTAAGCACATTCATCTTGCTTCTTTCTAGCTAACCAGCATAATGATCAAGATTATTATTTCTAATTAGAGGAAGTAATAGATCATGTATAACCTTAGGATGAGTCTCATTAATTAACCTGCGTCCTAAGGGATTTCAGTAGGTATTCCATCTCTGTCACAATGAGCACCATTGGTTTACACTTAGTTCACAGGAACAAACATCATGGGAATTGGCTAAATAACTAAAATTGATTAAAAGAGTAGATAAAAGTTAAATATATGACAAACTTCACTGTATTCTGCAATTTGATGTATGTTTCAACATACAGCACTTTACTGTGCCAGAAGGCGATACTGAGTTGGTTTTATGCAAATTCCATCAGGTTTATGGAGTTTTTCTTCTTCTTCTTTTTTTTTTTTTTTTTTTTTTTTTTTTTTTTATTTTTTTTTTTTTTTTTTAATGTATTGGAACAGATTTGATCCTATTGTTTGTGAAATCATGGATGGAGTTGACACACTAGTGCTTAGCAATTCCTACTAAAGGAAAAGTGGTTTTAGATGTACATAGGATTATATGCCTATGTCTATAGGATGCCTATAAGACTCCTTAGCTATCAGATTTCTCAGGTTCTGCCTTAAGTTACATTTTATGAAATGTTCAGCTGAAGAGATTTTGTTATTTCAGGAATTATGAATAAGGATTTGGAGCAAGGCCTTTCAATGTATCATTTTGAAACAGGTTATCTAAGCTTCATCCCTGAAATTGTTAGTGCATGACTTTGGAGATGTTGACTTTGAACTCTTAATATACTTTCAAACATTCTGGAATTTTTGTCTAAAAGTGGTAATTTTAAATATGAATAGTCTAGTTGCATGGTCTAAAAACAGATATTAGAGAGAGATCATCATCTTACGTAATTTTTTTGTGTTCAAGTCTATGGAGTAAAGGCAGTGAACACACACATATCAGAGTATCTGAAAATACAGAATAACACTATTACTTAGAAGGAAGGTGTTAGTTTGTCAAGCTAAACATTAAAGTAAATGTGTAAAACTTTCCCTGCACAAAAGCATTAAAAAAATTAGTAGAAATCATTGTTTCCTTCAGTATGTCCTCCTCAACGTTCTTTTCCTCAGGCTTGCCCTTCTTCCACATGGTTTCTCCTCTACTTTTCTAAGTTTATCAGCTTTCTCAGGTATTTAGAGGAACTCTTTGTTGTTATGGTTGTCACATTTTAAAAGGTGTAAGATTTCATATCAAATACTGCAGGTTTCTGTAATTAAAAAAAAAAATAAATTATTTTGCCACGTTTAAAATTCCATAAAGCTATATTTGACCTTCATAGTATAGTATCATTTCTCCGTTCAAAATACAGTTTCTTCATTGCATTTTTTCTATAGGAAATTACTGTCAGAATAAGTCATGTTTGTCTTGCATTTAAAGTTTTCTTTTTTACTGATGGATGTAACATACACACATATATATGTATGTGTGTGTATATATATACACACACATACATATATATATATATATATATAAATTACAATGGAATTATAGGTTAAAATGGCACCACAGCTGTAAAACAGAGCATTAAAAGAGAAGTCACTTGCAATTTCTGGCAAATTAACGTAGTGAGGGTTATTGCAAACTGTGGTATTGCTTCCAGCTGGATTACATAGCATAACATAAAGTTTGCATTAAGCTTTTTGTTTCTGTCTACTATAGGAAAAAATGAATGCAACACACAGCATTAACGAGTGGCTGTGTTATTCCCTTCTTTTAGATCACTCCAGTTCCAGGCACTCATCCACTTTTAGTTTTTGTCAATCCTAAAAGTGGTGGGAAACAAGGAGAAAGGTAAGGGGCTTTTTTTCTTCTTTTTTTCCTCTTTATTCTGATCTCTGCGGAATGTTTAAAAATGAATTTTAAAAGTTTGTACTTGAGAAAAAATTCCAGCATTTTACACTCTTATGCCTCACATTTAAACATCCTATATCCCTATAGTTATAAATTCTGCAGTTAAAAACTAGAATTAGGTCTATAGAACAGTTTTGTTTCAAATCAAAAAATGTGGCTATATTCAGTGCAGGGTGTTGTGTGATTTGCATGAAGATGTGAGTTGCTATATTTTGCTTTGAAACTTTGAAGTGCTAACAGTTTTCTTTTAATTTATCTAATGATTATACAGACAGGCCAGTAATTTAAATTAGAAACCGTATTCCATTTTCTAATCTATAACTTGCTTTTTAAACAGTTAGTAATAGAGGCTCTCAATCCTCTCCATTAGATTTCCTACAAAGAAATCTTTTTTGATTTCTGTAGAGGGCAAGCATTCTAACAATCCAGTTAAAGTATTAAAGTCCAATCACACAAACTTAAGAGACACATTAATTCTATATATGTCAGCAATTACATTGATTTAAATTCAAAATTTCTACGTTTATTAGTTTAAGTGTTAATGTATTGGAGGCATGACAGGCAGAGGTTAGGAGCATTCTCCTCCTGCTCAGTCCATCAAACTCATGCAGAAATGCTGAATTAGACGGATTAGACCCCTAGACAGATTTTCCTAAGCATGTTTCAGTATCACAAATGCTAACAATATGGCCATTTTTGAGCATCACATAAATTCTCAAATGTTTATAGCCTAGCTTAACATGTTGGTGCTGTAATTTTCAAGTCTTGAAAAAGATTATGGCTAAAGGTGACCCCTGTGGATACCGGGTGATATGGGTAACGAAACGCACAAACGGAGACATCCCATGGGAATCTAAAGCTTGGAACCAAGAAGATAAACTACAAGTGGGTCAGCTTTCCCTACCTCGTCTCAACTGCCTCCAGTATAGGCCCTAAAATTAAACTATAAAAAGGGACAAAATCCTGCAGAGTAGATGTTAGGGTAATTCTCAGAGCTGAAGAGCATTTAACCAAAACTCTATTTTGAAGGCTTCTGAGAGAACAGGTTGTCCTTTGGGAACTGTCTATGTAATCCCTGGACTGATATACTTAAATACCAGCTAGATCTGTCAAAGGTAGTTAATGGTTTAAAAGATTAATTCTAAAGTTTCCAGAGCATGCCCTTGCAATCAGAATAAAACAGTGTGAGGCATCCTTAGCAGTTGTGTTTCAGACACAATAGCAGTGTGAGGTAGGCCTGGCCTGCTTTGCAGTCAGGGATGTTGTGGAAGGTAATCTGCACTAGCACTCGTCTTGACTCTCTTGTAGTATCGATATGAAGTGAGCAGATCAGAGATCCAGTCGGCAGTTATGTAGGTGAGAGGCAGGTTAGAGAGCTGCACTTACGTAGTTAGGTATAGCCTAGAAACAATTTAATGAAATGCTATTTCACAGCTTTCATTTACCAGCTCATAATTGGTCTCAAATGTTACTATCTGAATAGGCTTAGTGCACAAGGAATGTCATTTATTGTTGGATATTCTTCAGGGTGAAAGGAAGTTTAAAACCTGATCTCCATACCAAGCTCCTATTCCCATTCATGTATTACAGTCTGACACTCGTCAGTTTATGTCAATGAAACTGTTACTGAAGCCAAACAGATCACAGGAACTATATGAATTTTAAAAATTAATGCCTTATACACACTTCATTCACTAACACCATTATCTACAAGTGTCATTACACAATGAAGTGTATAGAATGAGGGCAGGCACCAGCAGCTGAGTATAGTGAAGTATAAGAACCTCTTAAAGTGGCCTTGATACCACACACACACAAGAGGTTAAATTGCATACTAATGTGTCAAGGTCGCATTCAATATTTCTGTGTTAAGAGAAGTACATGAAAAGGTCAACTGCATAGTCATATAAACATATCTCAGGTCATTCCTCAGCAGAAGGTAATATCTCATGGTTAAATCTAAGCCAGATTCAAAAAGGTTAAAAAAGTCCACTTATGGACTATTTAGTGAGAAGGGGTTTTCCCTCTGTCTTTTAGGTGTTAATGTTTCATATCAATACCAGTAATAAAATTATAAAGTAAGGATGTTTGAATAAATAGCTTGAATATTTAATCTAAGGGATGAGAACATTCTCAGGGAATAAGAATATTTAACTTTTTTTACTTTTCTTGAGTTTTATCTGTCTACTTTACAGTTAGTTACCAGAAAGAGAGGAGTCCCGTATTTTCCTTACCCTTCAATTTTGTGCCAGTTATATGTTGTGGAAAGTGAAATCACAGGACATTTGAAGACATACATTACTTTGCAAAATGCACAGTTATGGTGATTCAACTCAGGCTTTTTGATTATACCAATTTTGTAAACTGTTCAGGTATTAAGAGGCTAGGAGTAGAGGAGAGGCTGTAACAGAAGTAAGTTTTCCACAGCAGTGAGGGGAAAAAAAAAAAAAAAAAAAGAAAACAAAACCAACCTACAACCTTCTAATTTTTGTAGATGAGAATTTCATTATCTTGAATCATTCAGATTAAGGCAGTCTTTTACTGAAAGGTATTTTTCAGTCTTTACTTAGGATTTTCTGTATTTGAGAGGTCATGATGAATGAAGTTATGATTTCTAATTGACTTTCATTGAGCACAGAAAGGTTATTGCAGATTGTCAAGACTCCAGTGTTCCCACAGTTCCCCGTATGAGATTTTGTGCCTTGCCATATGGTATCCCAGCCCATTTCATTGCCCTTAGACTTGGAGAGAGTGTATGCATCCATCTGATAACCAGTTGAATAAATGTACTCCCCTAGTAATACTCTGTCATTTCCTTTTGTATTTTGATTTTTTTTTTTTTTCAAATCTCTCAAATGCAAAGAAAAAGAACTGAGGATCGCTTTAAGGTAAAAAAAAGTTAGGTCCTTTAGTGTTAGTTTTTGAATGTTTAAACAGAGGGGTGGTGGGAAACAAACGCATAAAAGGAAAAAGTTCATCCAGAACACAAAAATACATTCTCTGCAATCATATCTAATTACCTTATCAATTCATTTTAAAACTTTGATTCTTTTAGAAAGTCAGAGTTTTGCAGAATGCATAGTGATAAATGGCATATTATTCCTGAACAGGGTTCTATTTTAAAGACCAATTCTGTGACTTTCAGATATATTTGCAAAATAAAGAACTATGATAATAACCCACTTATTCTTTCTTCTTGATTAAGAGGTTAATATTTATTGCCCATCCTGTGAAACGCATATTTATTTACAGTTATTTGGATGTAAATGATTTTGTTCGATTGATAATACATGTTTATAATAGAAAAAATATAAGTCAATGTGTATTAAGAAGAAAATAGAAAAAGAGAATTTAAGTTGATGAGTATAAGCCTTTCACTTACCAAAAACAGATTTTAACCGAGCATGAGATGGGATAGGACTTCATCAAACCTAGTCAAGTATGTTCCTCAGGCTATACCACACCGTAACATATTTTCAGTGATTGTGCATGAAAAAGGTAGCAGGGCATGCATTTCATCCCAGGGCTATCAGTCTGGGATGTCTGCATTTACAATCTGACTAATCAAGGCAACAGTGAATCTGTTATGTATTTATTTAGGGCATAAGTGACAAAATAGTTTCGTTCAACACAAAGAATATACAAAGAGAATGGAGCTCATCTAAAGGCTGTTGTTAAGGGTAGTGCTTCTTGCATGAGAATCCTTCTAAATCATGCTGTTGTTTTGCATACTCATTACTTTGATTTCCACTTCCCACTTTTCCAGTTTATTTGCCTGACCAGCAGGTGAGTTTAAACAATTGTTTCCTTGACAAATGTGTGATTGGATGCATCGTAGATCAGTTTTCATACACTGATGTTTCCTGCTGACTCCACGTTCAGTGTCTGTGCAGTACAGGTTGATGATATCTTTAACCTTTGCTGTTTTCAAATAACCTTTGGTTCATAGTAGCTCTTCCCTCCTACCCTCTGATTAATCTGTTTCTCTGAGCTTTCATTTAGCATTGAGACAAAATATAAAAGCAGTTTCAAATTATCTTTTTCAAACATTGTATGTCTGGGAGAGAAGATCACTAGCATTCTTTTAATTTTGGGGAGGAGTCCTTGGCTTCTTTCTTCTCTAACAGTAGGCTTAAATTAAGTCTATACCGACCACATCTTGAATAGTCAACCCCTAGATGACCGAAGATGGATCCCACAGTTGTGGCACAAGTTACTGCTATGGCCAGCTTTTTCCACAGTGTAGTCAACTTTGTTGTCAGTTTTGAATTGCCAGTGGGTTTCTGTCCATTTATTTTCTCTCTTAAAAGAAATGAGCTATCACTTCAGAAGACAGCTCAGCCTAACTCAGCCTAAGTTGCACTCAAGTATTTTCTTCAGCAACAGAGATGTTAAAAGATGATCCCAGCCCCTTTGGCCACTCCTGATGTAATTTTCTGCCTCCTCAGTTAAGCTAGTGGAGTATTTTGAGGTTTATATGATCATGGGCATAATTTGAGTGAAGGGAAAAATGTCAATGGAGAAACTTTTCTGATGATTTGTGTTTTAGATTGAATCTGCCTAGTTTTCCAGATAACAGAATAACCCCAAAATGATTACAGAACCACAACTGTTTGTTGACAAGAGTTGATTTCATGAACTGGCTTTGTTCGTGAAATTGTGCTCCATCACAAAAATGTCTTTGGGGACATTTCCCATCAAACTGTCTCATGGCTTTGTCAGCACAAATCTCCATTCACAAGGAAACCACAACCAATTCCTTCCTTACATGTGGAACAAGACATTCAGAGCTATGTCAGTTTCAGTTGTTTGGTACTTTACATGTAAAACTACTCTGAATTACTGTCCATTTCCTCTGCTTGCACATGTCACCCTGTTAGGTTTAGTTACAGTTTAGAGTTGAAGGTAAACATTTATAGACAGTTTATTCCTCTTCTTGTGGTAGAATGTATGAATGGAAATGAACCATCAATTTATTAGTTTTACACAGACTGGAATACATAAATGCATTGTAATAAATTAAAGTTTGATGTGTCATTTACAGCAAGTCATTACAGAGTGATTAGCTGGTATTGATGTTCAACTAGTACCTATGAATGGTATGCACTAAGTCAAGTATGATTCAGTGTAATCATTATTGTAGTTGAACTTCTAGGTTTTGGGTAGAGAAACCTGGCTGCATCTTTATTAAGAAGGTTTTTATAGCACTTGACTCTTACCTGACAACAGTATTGTGAGTGTAGGTACTGGCTAGTATGTTTTGTAGCACCGACTTTAGGCAAATAACTCTTAACAACCTTTGGGACTTCATAACAATGCTGTTCACGAAGTTCTTACAGTCAGCTACACAAATTAAATTAGCAACACCTTTGATGAGGTTAAATCCTATACATCTCTGAAAAGCAAATTGTACATCCTAACTAGAAAAGTCTCCTTTTACATTGCTAAGATGCTGCAAATGGAAATATACATATAGTTTTGTAAATCAAAAATCTGACTTTGTCAGAAGTCTGATTTAATCATTGCCACAACCATTGACAATGATGTGTGCATACCTGTAAAGTGAAACTAGTAATTTCATATTGACTTTTTTTGTCAGGAATGGCATCAGGAACAGATTGTGAGTGTACTTGAATAAAATGCTTTGTGAAGAAGCTGATAGCACTAAATAATTGAGAAGTTAAGAAAATGTTCCAAATTGGCAATTTTAGAGATAATTATGAATTTGTTTGTATTCAGTATTTTTACACACTTGTCTTCCACCTAGCCTGATAAATTATGCATTGCTATTAAGAAAATAATATTTAAAACAAAATAAAATCCTTCAATGTGCACATAGAGTGTGTCTAGACAGTTTTATTGTGTTGTATTTGAAAACATGGACATTTTAACCTAAAATTCAGCTCTTATTATGCTTCTATTTTATCTAAGCCATTAAATGAAAAGGAAGAAATATTTCAGTGGGAAAATAAATGCTTTCTTAAAAACATTAAAATATTAATTAACTTAAGGACAGAAACATTAAAATTAAAAGCAAGACACAGGGATTTATAATTTAAACTATTGCCATAGATCCCAAGTACATATTTATTTATTCTGAGCTCCACCTCTTTTGTGTGCTTACTTGTTTCTGTGTAAGAAATTAATCAGCTACCACATTATAGTCAGTGTAGAAAATTACATTTCTAACATTTATAATGAAGAAAACAATGTCTGCCATACTTTCAGGACAAATAACCTCAAATTTATAAAGTTACAGTTTTGAAGAAATATTTGCCAAGGGTGGGACAGCAAAAAGGGTGTGTAATTGTGTAATTTAAGTAAAACAATGGTTTCAAATATTTTTTTACTTTCTTCCCATTTAAATGCAATCCTGTGAAAATGTACTTGGTCATAGATTTGCTTTCTCAGAATGTTGTTCAGCCTGTGGACACACTTTTGGGTGGCAAAGCCTACTTGCTTTTGCAATTAATTATACTTGTAATTTTGTGGTAGCAATAAATTTCATTAAGAAATCTCTCCTTTTCCATGGAGTTACTTTAATAGGAATCAATATGCTTTTTGAAATACTTTTTTGATTCACCTTTTCTCGTGTCTTTGTACCTCCTTATTCTATTTTTTTCCTGTGTATACACAGCATTTGAATTGTAGATAGCTTGTATAACTTCTGCTTTATGCCCCAAAATACACTGTGTGTGAGTTATAATTGCTGTATTCCAGTATTTGATTTTTGTATAAATGAGATCCTGCAGTTCAAATAATTATAGTATGTGTTAACTTCTTTAATTTTTCTATTTGGTAGGTTTTAAAAAAAATTCAAACATATAAGTAAATATTTTCTCCTTGTCTCTTTTACCTTCTCAGAATTTATAGAAAATTTCAGTACCTTTTAAATCCTCGTCAAGTTTATAGTCTTTCTGGAAGTGGACCGATGCCAGGGTAAGTCTACAGTTAATATTATTACCAGAAACTCATTTAATAAAATGCTACATAATCAAATGAACAGACTGAAGTACATATAGCATGTTTGGAATGTATCAACACTGCAGATCTCTGTATGGCTGCAGAAATGTATAGGTATTATTTGTTTTCATGTACAAATAAAGCTGCATCTCATATGTTTTACTGAAAACCATGCAGAACTCTGTAAGAACCGTGGCATAAATTTCATTCTGTTTGCAGCTTTTTCTGCCATCTCAGCAACCCGAGTTCCTGTGGGAGTTATTTCTATGTTATAGGTACCAAGTGACCTCAAAGACTGACTTGTGGGATGTCCACTTTTTTTACATAAACACCTAAGTGAACATACATACCTGTGTGTAATATGTATAGATGGTGTACATGTATATATTCTTATACATGTCAGATATGCATTGCTGTTTCAAGTTACAGTGACTGCCCACTCCTTATCAGTTACATAATCTTGGTAATGTAGTGGTTGGAAAATGACTGGCCAGGCGAGGTTGTGCTGTCAGTGACTTTTTATGGGGACTGAAGTGTTCTCTGAACCAGCTGTCATTGCAGTCACTCCCTTAAATGTGGTTCCTCCATGATTCTTCCTAATTTGCATTCATGTGAAGACAGGAGAATTACAATGTATCAGATACCAATCTTTGCCACCTGATACTGTCTCTTTTTTCAGTAGTGGCTCCTCTGGTGGAAGAGACAGAGCAGCCCTGAACGTCTGCTCTGTGAATCATTTTGTACGTATTGGATGTTATTTAGTTACGTCACTGATATACGAACATAATGTTCACTGACATTATGTTGTTCAAATACTTTTTTTTTTTTTTTTACATTCTTATTTGTTTATACTTTTCTTTTTCCTTTGAAATTGGAGGAACAGAAGAAGAAGAAGGTGGAAGTGTACGTGATTTGTGCCTTGCAAAGTTGTATTTCAGTTTTCATATATATATTGCTGGAAAGAGTATGCTTTGACAGTTTCTGCGAGTACTTCTGGGTTTAAGGCCAAATATACAAATATTCTTTCTTTAAACAATATTATACCAGCTGTCTCTTTGTTGTGTTAGACTTGATATGTGCCTAGCATTGATGAAAATAAAAGACTTATTTGGCTCAATCCTTTTAAAAGTTAGGATATCTTGCATTACAATGTGGCTAAGGTGCAACCTGCTGAGTGGTGCAAAACCAGCTCAAAAAATGGAATTAATGACATGCATGATTTCTTTCATGCCTGTGATTACCTTGTACCTGAATGCTAGTGCTGTTTTTATTAATTAAATGAAATTTGTTGTTTTTATGCTTTTCTTGACACATACAAAGGATTTAAGTAGTCTTAGTCCAAAGAATAGGTAGACTAGAAAAATTAGCTGAGGCAAAACTACCAATCAATATTGATTTACATACAGTATAAGAGAAATGCCATGCTAGAGATTGAGGTGATGATTTTTAAAACTGAAATATTTTTGTTCAAATTCATCTTCATTCATTGAAATTAAAAAGAAAAAAAAAATCTGGCTGCATTTGTGTCCGTTAGTGACTTGTTTTCATTTATCTTCCTATGTGAAGGAAAATACATTTTAAAGCAGAGGCACAAGAGGGCAGTGTTAAGTTCAAGCTGAAATCCTGCACTGAAGCAATTTAAGCATTAGTCTTTCGAACCAGGACAGTGTTTTTTAGAAAATATTTTCAATTTCTTTTCCTATTAGGAATCGAAATAGTTTTACTTCAGAGTCACTTTGAAGAAATTTCTAATTAATTTTAAACAGACACTGCTCATTTTGGTGTGGGCTTTTGGGTTTTTTTAAATTCACTCCACAGAAATGAATAATTCTAAATTTCCAGTTTATCTCCTATCATCATTTCTTGCCCCGGCAATACTATGTAGGCTGCGTATAATCTGTCCCTTAAGTGAGAAGTTGCATATACTCTTTTTTTTCACTTACCACTACTTGTTTCATTTTCTGCAAGGGCTGGATTACCTAATAAAACCTGCCCATCCATCCATCCATCCATCTGTCCACTCACTCATCCATCTCTGTAATGCCAGTTATACTGGATTCTCAATCAAAATGTTACGTTTATTTAATGTTGTCATATGTGTCATTTAGATCAAAATGAAACAGATTTTCATATTGTGCAGCACAGAGAGAAGCAAAAGTGTGTTCTTCATCGCAGTAGTTATTGAGTAGAAAGGGATAAACATAATGTGTGTTTATTTAAAAGACTTTATCATAATTTTAATACATTTTAATTGAGTCTATTTTGAGATCGTTTTTTCTTTTGAATATTACTTTCAGACATGTTTACTCAACCTAGAGAATGTTCATAGTATTAGGGAAGAATTTGCATTTTTTTTGGTGGAGCCAGGCTTTCTGCTTTAACCGAGAAGTTAGTGGTTTTAATTTTTCATGGTATTTTTCTCATGGGCTGCTGTCATCAACCTAGAAGATAACATTTACAAGTTTTCCAACTTGAATTCCAAACATCTGTGGTTAACATGAGTTGATATTTCCAGTTCATTTCTGTCAAAAATCTAGCTATCTCTTTAGAAAGCAGTGAGAAAGACAAGAGAACTAGAAGACTAATAAAAATGTAAATCTTAAGGGGGACTATGAAACTGCTGGGGATTTTTATTTGTGGGGTGTTTGTTTTTCTTCTGAACAGTCAGCAGCTCAATTGCTAAGTCTGTCCTTCTTCCTCTTCAGTGGGATAACCATGTTCTTTCATGGAAATGTGTTGGAATAAAGGGCTCCAAAACCCAAAGCAAGAACAACAAAAACAGAAAGGCAAAAAAAAAACCCAAACAAAAAATGAAAAGAAGCTCCACCCAGCCAAGCTATTGTGTGGTTTTTTTTGTAAATATGCTGGTAATATATTTTTTTATAAATAGCAGGTAAATAGAAAATTATTTTGACCAAGTTGACAATTAATTTTAGTAGCACTACCTGAATGTGCAATTACTGAAGTTGGTGTGTCACCTGCTTTTGTAATAGGTGGGGCAGTAGGTGAAGTGCAGGAACAGCAACAAAGACATTTCTTGTAGCTTCTTTGCATGCCTAAGCTAAGGTCTTTGGAGCAGTTTGTGTCAAGAGTCATGTACATAGTCTATGTAAGAATATGTACATAACGCAAATAAACCTCATGGCAGTGACTCTGGCATTGAGCACTTTTCGGCAATGGAGACCAACCTGCTGCAAGGCCTGAAAATCAAGGAACTCTAATCCAAAGGGCAACAGTACACTTTAAACGTGTATAATAATTAATGGTTTAGACATTCTTTAATTGGAAGTATGAGTGAGCTGAAGAAACCCTGTAAGCTCTGCAGCTGAACAGAAGCGTAAAAGATACTCCATAGTTACAGTTAACACACAGTTACAGACTGCCACGCTTAACACAGTGACGTGAAAATTGCTGGGCTGATGCATTGTGTAATTTGTGCCTAGCACCTGTGTTTTTAGCCATGAAAAGAGTTTCCCTGTTTGGTTGTTATATCTCTATAGGAGTCTTCTACTTCTGTCAACAACTGTTACTGTGGATTTAATGATCTTGAAGAATCTGAAATTCAGTTATTGTTCACCTCACAGAGAGGTAAATAATAGTGGGATGAATAGCAGTCGAGCCACAGACCCACAGGACTCTGTAGAGAGGTCAACGTTTCACAAAGGCTTTGTCCTCTGAAAAGGCCCCTGTTCCCTAAAGTCTATTATTTAAAATGTCTAATTTATATTATTTTTATACTCAAGAATAGAAATTATATCCACAAAAGTTCTATTTCTTTGTAACTTCCTTAAGCATTTAATTTGGAGAGCATGTATTTTTTTTAAATTCAGTCTGCAATTTTGCCTCAACAGGCCTTTTTACATTTTAAATTCTGCCCACTTAAAAGATGCTCAAGACAGCAAAACTGAATCCCTACAACTTATGCTGTAATTTAGTTTGGAATCTACAGCACCTGGGCCTTTATAACATCACAAAGCAATAGGCCTGTTTTGAAAATTACACTATTTTTCTTGATTATTTGAATTGATTGCTAGAGCATTTCTTTGCTGTTGGACATTTGCAATAGCCAGAATATTCTGGAAGAGATATATACCAAGAATATTTTTAGAAGATAATAACTACATGGTTGTTTTCTTCTGAATCTGGTCCATATTTCCTTGGAAGAATTACCTTTTTGCCAAAGAATGGGAAAGCCAGCAGTGGTGGTTTGCTTGTACTCTAATGATAAATATTACTGTTGTACACTATAAATCAGTAGTACTTAGAACTCACCAAGTCTTCACATATGAAACTTAAATCCTGAGTTGAGAGATATATTTTGAACAGCTGTTTAAAAGTATTTTTGCTTCTGTAACATCTGTAGTGTTGACATCTGATACTTATCCTGAGATACAAATATCAGAGGATTATTCTTTGCTTGGACTATTGTCAGTTCTAAGTTTTGCTTCCAATGTGAGTGAAGAAGACTAGCTGAACCATTTCACACATTGTTGTTGTTATGCCACCTGGTGTGGCTGAGCACCTGAAATTCTGCATAGTGCACTCTGGGCATAAGAGAAAAGGTCATGTGCAGGTACCTAAATGGAGAGCACTGCAATTTATGTTTTTAAATATTTTTTAATGCGAGTAGGAAGGGACTTCCTTAAACAGCTCTATAAGAATGTGTGTGTGTGCTATCCATGCATAAATCAATTAATTGCATGCTTCAACAGCAAATAGTTACGTCCTCTATACATCCTTTATTCATAGTTTTCCTGCATTCCTATGGATTTGATGAGGTGATTATGAAAAAATGAACCAGAGTAATAAAAGTATTTTAAACAGTAGCCCTCTTTCAGGTGGAAGTTTATCAACAGAAACTCAATAATTGCCTTGGTGGGGATCCTTGTTTCTGGTAAAATAAAATTGACTGGTACCAAACACCTTCAGTGTTTACATTTTTTTTCAGGAAAATAGAACTAAATTTTCTGTTCTGATCCTTCAATTTAGTCTGACAATGCGCAAAACCTTTACAATGACTTCCAATTATTTTTAGTTTCACTTTGAACCACTTTTACTAAGTTTTTCTCCAACAATTTTTTTATTCTTGTCAAACCATGTCAAAAATTTCCTGTGGATAAAAAGTAAGCAGTTCTGTTAAAACACTGATTGAGTACAACTTTCTTAGTAGGCAATGCTTACTTTTTCCCTGAAGGTCTATAAAGAAATCTTTAAAATTCTTTCTTTATAACTGTAACACTTACTGAGTTTGAATGAAACTGTATAAAATGGAAAACCATGTTCCCTTCCCAACTCTTAATGTACGCTGCACATTCTAATTCAATGAATGAGATTTATTTACATATATAATTATATAACTGTATTTAATTTTATAAAGTAATTTGATTTTATAAATATTTATATTTACTATAGTGTATTTATATACACTGCATTTATAAATGCAAATATACAATGCAAGGTATATCATGCATTTTTTTTTTATATACTTTGTGTTAGATTTTTATATAATATATACATAATTTTATATTTAAATTTACCCCCCAGAAAAAAGTTATGGGAACTTAACACTATACTTTGCTTGGAAAATTCACTGTCTGTGAATATAAAATGCTCCCGGGGAAAAATGAATTAAGCTTATTGAGAATATTTTTGACAATGTAGTTTTGCCAGATTCTTCAGACCCCATGTTTTTGGGATATCATGCCTTTTTGATGTAGATTAAAAACACAGTCAAAATAAAAAGAATGTTTCACAGCCATGTGGTGAAGAAGCTTGTTTATAAAAAGAGATAGAGGTTTAGATCTGTGTTCTCCCAATCTGGATTAGTATTAGATCAAACCCTGGACTTTTGGTGTTGTTCTGCTTGGTTGGTTGGGGTTTTTTTCCGGGCTTTCTTTTTGAAATCTTTTAAATGAGGTAGGAATGCTATTTATAGACATTGGTAGCCTGCCATTACCTCTGGGCTATAATTTGGTTTTAAATTAAGCTGAAATACCCTCAATACTGGAAGCAATGTAATTAAACCTGATAACTTTGTAGAGACCCAACACCAAATTGGGTCAAAGTGGGAATGCTGGTGACGGGAGGCATTTGTTTTTATGCCAGATCTCTTGAAGTGGTGGAGATGCACACCTGTGGGCCAGGGCATATCTCAGTGCCTACTCTTACAGCAGTAGGAGGTGACTTCCAACAGAGGGTCTTTCAGCACATATGCTTATTAGAAGATATGTTCCCCAAGTGAACTCCATCAGATTTGGCACATGACATCTTGGATCAGAAGAGATCCTATAGCACTTCTCCTGCAGATGTGTGAAGTGGAACATAAGAGGTGAGAAGGGCAAAGCAGGCTTTAATACAGGGCAAGTAAGCATCCTTCAGGCATTGTACTTGACACTTGAAATTGCCTAAGAGCTCTTTTGAGCAGAGAAAATTGGAAGGAATGGGACATGTGATGGGCTTAATTCTATGTAGTATTGCTAACTTTGAAATTCTGGTCTAAAACTAACAGAACAAGAAGTTGTCCTGTCATCTTCTACACATTAGTTTTTTTGATCATTGTGCTTTTCTTTTCCTTCTCCTGTGCTTGTTCTTTTACTCTGTAGTTTTTCATGTGTTCGTGATTTTATCAAGAGGCCTAATAGAACTTGTAGAACTTCCTAGGGATAGGAACTCCATTCTCTGTGTAGCATTAAAGTGTCATAAGGAAAACTGTTTGAATTAAACACTAGCAAGCTATTGTATATACTTACTCATATTTAAGAATTTGTCTACAATGTATTAGTTGTGCATTTATTAGGAGATTGCAAACTGGAAATCAGATCTGGTCACTAGAATACAGAATATGCATTAAGATATCTGTAACATTAATGAATAACAGGTTTGTGAATGTACATACACACACATAGTAATTCAACAAAATTACCAGAAGTTTTCTGTCTAGTCACAATTTATTTGTAAGGACTGATTTCAGCATGTGTCAAAAGCTCTCCTGAAAAGATACTTTTGAATTTAAATTATTGCAGTTTAGGATTGTTTTAATACATCCTCACTTTTCAACATTATGGAACATTGGTATTGAATGAAATGGATAATGAAGGGGTGATACTTAATGGATATGGAAGCAGAAATAGCCAGGCAAATACTACCAGAGATACTCTACTTTTAAAGTACGGTTTTTAGGATGATGGAATGCGTGCCTTCAATCTGATGCTTTCTCATTATCATTATTCATCATTCTGTATTAAACCATGATGCAGGGTTCTTTATACCAACCACAGAATGTTCAGCTTAATAGGTACTAGTATACTCCAGAAATATGATGTTTTCGTATACTTCTATAGATAGAACTTCACAAGGAAACCTTATGGCTAATACACTTAGACAACTTGAAATTTTCTGTCTTGAGATACTACCTATCCATTTACAACTAAGTGAGCAGATAATATTTTCTGTCATAGTTTCAAACAGTATTCAAACTGAGACAAGATTTGGATTAACCATCAGGTCCAAATGGGGTTCAGTATTACTGTACCATAATAAACCTTGAATTATCAATTTTATTTGAAATTTTTCAGATAATACAATCTTGGATTGTGTGTCTAAAGAATGAATACAGGAGAAGAAGCGTTTGGTTTTTTTTTTCACTTGCCATTTATTATTAAATGAAATGTCTTAAGCCATAAAATGTTTGCATAATGCACATTATATTTATCTTAACTGGGTATCTTCATTTACTGTTTTTAGGTTAAATTTTTTCCGAGATGTTTCTGAGTTCAGAGTACTAGCATGTGGTGGAGATGGAACAGTAGGCTGGATTTTGGATTGCATAGGTAATCTCTAGCATTTATATAGTTTTGCTTGACTCATGTGTTTCATTTTAATGCTCTTCCTTATATACCAATGTATGGATACAGTTCTTTCAAACAAGAGCTTGTTCATTTAAATTTTTGAAATGTATTATTTTGGGACATGATTATTTTTAAGGATATTCAAATTGCAAACGACATTCAAAATCTCCAGAAGTCCAGTGTTTGTGGTGCTCTGGATTTTCTGAAAGCAAGAAATATTAATTAACTCTATTTTAATTTCAGTTCAAAGTCTATTCCCCAATTGAATCAAATTTAAGTTGTTTACTTTTAAGACAATTTACCTTAGCTCACTTGCTTTTCCACTTGTCAAATTTTTGATTATATTCCATTATCACATAATGGAGATAATGTACTAAGAGGTGCTTCAGTTTCGGAGTTCTTTCAGTCAGTTGTCTGTAAAGTCCTGTGGACAAATTATTAGAAAGGCCCAGAAGTCAAGGTATTACAGACTTAAACTTCTCAAAGCTTATTGGGGAGAATGTCTTCCACATAATTTATTTGCCATTAGAGAGGCTGCAGACAAAAAAAAAAAAAAAAAATCAAGCATCTGTGACAATGGAAATTAGGAAGGGATGAAGAGAGGTCGAAAGACGCAATTATCTAGAATGTTTAAAAGTATCTGCTTTGGAGGAGGGACCAGAAAACCTTTTAGAAGTTCACTGAAAAGTAAAACTGATGTCATGAAAGAATGACAGCACAGGTGCATTTCTATTCTTCCTTGGGAAAAAAAAAAATCTTTTTGCAAATGCAAGCCACTGATTGTAACTCAAATATTTTTCAGAGTCGTAAATCACATAAATATCAGGTGTATTGCCTAAATTTGAAAGAAGTGAAGCTTTGCAGCTGTTAATTGTGCCATCACGTTTTTCATGAGGTCTAAAATGTCATGCGGTTACTTTCAGGAGCATTATTTAAAAAAAAAAAAAAAAAGACTTTTTTCTTCATAACTTGCTATGTTCTGCAGCAATTTTTGTGTTACATATTTAGGAAATTACAGGATTCATCTCCTTCATAGGTGCAGAAAATAGATTTTCCATGATGCCCTTTAGGGATCAAAAGCACTTTGGCGTAAAAAGTTTTAGAAAACACCTGTTTCTAGATCCTTTTTAATCTGATCTTCCCTGATCTGATATACCAAGAATCTTAGCTGACAGTAAAGCAAGAACAAATAAATAAAGAAAAAAAAATAAAAGGAAAAAAACCCCAACCAACAAAAACAAACAAAAAACAAACAAACAAAAAAAAACACAAAAGGAAAAATAATTCTGATCACATTGAGGGTTTTAATAATTTTTTTTTTTAAAGTTTTCTATTAAATATTTATCTCTCTTACAGATTTTCAGTACACTGGTAGTGTTAATGTCCTTGCCACATCCTGCTGATAAAATCCTGCTGATTATTGCTGATAATTTTGTGTAATTCTATGAATAAAATAGCTGATCATTTGATTAATCATGTATAACTTTTACACTAGACATACTATTTGTTTGAAAAATAATATATTTGAAATATTATACCTGAGGGGGATAGCTGCCCTGATTACAGAATTTCAGAAAGAAATTTCCATTTCTTGTCAATGGTTTTCGCATTCCTTGGGCTTAAAATGCTACAAAAGTACTGGTAAAGACTGAAAAGATGCTGTAAATGTATGCATTTCAAAATATAGCTTATTAAATGTAAAATAGACTTGATCAGATAGATCAAGATAGATCAATTTCAAGTAACAGGTTTAATTCCTGATGGGCAAACCCAGCTAAGCCCTGGCGTTAGTTCCAAGGACTTCTTGGTAATGATGCTCATGTGTAGACACAAACACAGGTGAATACATGGTTAAACACAAATTTGGTCACCCAGGTGAAAAAGTGCAAGGTTCACCTCGATATTCATGCCCTTAGCTATTACACTTTTGCATTCATAGCTGGGAATGGCAGAGCTGAAAGCAAGAGATAGCACACCATATTCAGTCCTGGAAAGATCTTGAGTGTCATTGCTTATGAATGTTTATCACATCTATGGGTTACAAAAATCCTTATGGTAACAATTGAGTAAATTAGAATTAAGGATTGAATATTGACTGGAGAAGGTGCTGCATAATGGAATGATGAAATGCTGAAATGCTCACTGCTGAGCAGGCAGCACAATTTCATACACAAAACGTGCCTTTCACTGAAACAAAACCTAACACAGTTACTATATCAGTACCATACAATTAGATCTTTTTTGTTTCTTAGTTATGTTTTTCTTTCTTTATTCACAGAGAAAGCAAACTTGATTAAGCATCCTCCAGTTGCTATACTACCTCTTGGGACTGGCAATGATTTAGCAAGGTGTCTGAGATGGGGAGGAGGTAAACACAAATTAAAATACAATGTATTATGGAATTAAAGGGAAAAAAATAGCTTTTGCATCCAAGTCTACATTTGGATTTCTTTTTTATGATGTATGTATAGAACCATTATCTTTTTGGAACTAGCTCTTTGTAAATGTTGTATAGATATATAAAATATTAAAGGTTGTAATGACTCTTCAGACCTTGTTTGTAGCTTCTGCTGACACCAAAGACTCCGAGATGTAACGAGAGTAGTGTTTAGCTGTTTGGTTGCTTTTTAACATCTGTATTGCAGTTACTGCCTTGATCAATACCTTGTAAAGAGACTAGTCTTAAATGGATTTTTATTGGGACTGTTCTGACAGGGTTGCTGCAAACAGCTAATAATGGGTTTGCAGTGGTTTCATCTTTTTTTAATATTTAAAAATTTTAAATGAAAAATGTATCTCAGCCTAGGACTAGTTCCCTTGGTCCACTCTCTTTCTGTTTTCCTACAGAAGATTCTGGACAATAAGTGCTGTGATGCTATTTATCAGGAAATGAGAAGGCAAAGAATGCTGAAACAAGAATGAATATATATATATATATATATATATATATATATGTATAGTCAAACCTTTAATACCCTTTGCATCCTTTCCTGGATGTATGGAGCTTTACTCTGAGCTCCTCCAATAACTTATTTCCATTCAGAATTTGCATTACAGGATAACTTGTAGGAGACACAAGGAAGAAAGACTTAGGCAAGACTCAATCTGTGGTGAAAGCATGTTGTTTTATGGGCTCATAGCCAGGGCTATTTTGGGTCTTGCTTGTTTCAGTCAAGATATTTTGTATTTGGAACTTGGCTGTTTATTTGGAACTTCTCAGCCTTTGGAGATATCTTACTTCTTCTGTCTCATCAAAGTTTCCTTTCCAAATGTCTGCCTTGTTACCAGATAGTTTTTAACAAATTCTCAGCAGTTTTCATGCTATAGAACTTCTCTGTTAACCATAATGTTCTGTCAAATTATTTGAGGGCCTCCGTTATTTTCTCAGTCATGACTGTTGATTGTTTTACAGTCTCATAGTCTTAGGGGAAAAGAAGGAAAACAAACAAGCCAAAACCCAATCAAATCAGCCTTGCTTCACTTTCTCAATAGTTCATAGACTAGTCACAGAATAATCAGCTTCCCTAGTCCAATCTCCTGTTCTAAGCAGGGTTATCTGTGACAGCATTTGATTACATTAGTCGGGATGTTCTGTTTTAAGTGATTCCATTTGGACTAAAGTAGAAAAAGACAGTATGAAAATATTCTGAAAATATTTCATCGTTCTTTGCCCAGTAAACAACTGGTAAAGAATTGGTAAACAATAGCATAATATAGTTGTTCTGGAACTGCCATGGATGGGAGAGGAGACAGGACTTCCAGAAACTAAATTGCTGGTGAGTGAACTCAAGAATGCAGGCAGATGGAATTGTGCATGCTGCTGTTACGCAGTGGCTGGCAGTAACTAGCAAAAGTGTACTGTGCAGCCACAAAGAAATACATCAGCAGTGGGTTTTGAGCAAGGAGGCTTTCAATGGCTTTGCCTGCTAAAGCTGTTAATGACCCAAGGAGTACATATTGCTTGAATATGAAAATTTGTCGTCTTATTTGAGGAAGGAATGAATCCACAGATCTTAGTTATCTGTTACAAAGTCATTTCGTCTGAATGGTATTCAGAGATGACAGTCACTTAGTAACATCCCCACAGCTTTCATGGATGCATGCGTCCATGTTCTGTACTCAAGAGTATGCAAACAAGTTTTCTACTCAGTTTCGTATACAATGTAGTGAACTACTGCTAGTAGTGAATTACATGTGAGTAATTCTTGGCAAGTGAGAGTAAGATCTCTCTACAGAGCAGGATGATGCTCATGAAGAAATTGTTCAAATGTGCAAAAATGTTACTTTTGCTGATAAGTCATCAGTTATGGATTTGAAATTTTGGCTTTCTTATGCTAGACCACATTAAAACAATCCATAAAAAATAGAAGATATATTTAACCTTTCAGTCTCCTGTCAAGCTTTCATCAGACAAAACTACTGTATGTCTCTTTTCCATAAATTTTGAAATCAAAAGAATTTAAATATTAATAGCAAGAATGTTTTGCAAAGTATAACCTTAGCTTTTGGATCATTTGGAAAATTCAAGAGATTGGCAAGTTTTGAAGATCTAATTATTTTCTCCTTCACAATTGTCCTTCACTGATGTCCAGTGAAATATGTAGAATTAATCTAAATTTACATGCAGATATTAGGTTGTTTTTTTTCTTTACACTATTTAATGGCAAGTACTGGAAAACTGTCAATCCTTCAAATACAATCCTGCTTTTCAGGATATGCATAGTTTTCGTTTTTTAGTCATAGAATCATAGAAAATTTGTGTTGGAAGGGACCTTTAAAGGTTAGTTATCTACTCCAACCCCCCCCTCCTCTGCAATGAGCAGGGACATCTTCAATTAAATCAGGATGGTCAGAGCCCTGTCCAACCACTCATCTAGAAAGAGAAAGAAAATGTAATGAAACTTTATTATACTTGATTAAATAACTGGTTTTATGTTTCCATAGGTTATGAAGGTGAGAATTTGATGAAGATCTTAAAAGACATTGAGAATAGCTCAGAGATTTTACTGGACAGATGGAAATTTGAAGTAATACCCAATGATAAAGATGAGAAAGGAGACCCAGTGCCTTACAACATCATCAATAACTACTTTTCTATTGGTGTGGTAAGACTTACACTTATCCTTAAGTGATTTTCTTTTTCTGTTTTGAATAAATATTTGCATCACATGTATTCAAATGAAGAATTGTTGGCTACATATCATTTATAATGTTGTTTTGCTTAGTGAAATGAATACATAGATGACTGACAGCAATTTGCATTAATTTACTTCCTCACATTCAAACTAGAACTATTTTTCAGGATGGACTGCCTTCACATTTATAAAGAAGATATTTGTATTGTTCTTAATGGTTTATGAGCAGCCATGGCACTAAATTTATATTGTCATTTTGAAAGTCCTATGAAAATATAAAGGAAAAACTAATCACTTAATAAGAACTCTAAGCAACCTTTTCCATTAGTATTCACATAGTCCAAACTGTTTAAAGGAACAGTTGCATTCTTTATTTCTTCAGGGCAGTTTTAAATAATAAAATAAAATAATGAAAAAAAAAAAGAAAGAAAAGAAAAGCACCCCACAAGTGTCTTCTTAGTTCTTCCTTATAGGGATATTCACAGCTTGAATGAATTGGGAGGAAAAAGGGCTTTAGCAGCTCCTCATGTCTGAGGAACTGCATCTCTGGTTTGTGCTTCTCTGTGATTTTGTGTTACATGTACTATATACATTTCTTAATATTAGCATGATTTTCTTTATTCATATTTGGCTTGTAATTTGTTGTTAATTTCAAATACTATTCTGAGGAGCCATTACTTCATATCTCATTTGGGTTTTTCCTTGGTGATTCTCCCTGCCTGCATGCAGAAACTTACACTCAATTGAATTACACTTTTAAATTTACTGTTTCTCCAAGGCGTTGTGAAAACTAATGGTGACCTACAACATTGTGTCATAGATTCCTGCCAAATAATAAGCACAGTCTCTAATCCAACATGAATAGAACCTGCTGTATGAATTTTGTAACAGTATGACAGAAATTGTATTTAATAACAATCTAAATGTATGCTTAGAAAGGCGAGGAGAGTAAAACTGAATAAAATTGTGCTTGACATGGGGCTCTTAGTGCTTTAGGACCTAATTGAGGTGGGAAGGAAGTCATTAGTTCTAAGCAGGGTCAGCTACGAGAGCATATCACATTGCTCAGGGGATTATCCATTTAGGTCTTAAAAGCCTCTAAGGATGGAGATGGCACAATGCCGCTGGGCAACCTGTTGTGGTTCTTGACTATCCTTATGATGAAGATTTTTTTTCCAACATCCTGTCTGAATCTCTTGTTTCAAAATAAATTCTCTCTCACATCCTCCCATTATGTGGCACTGTGAAGAGTCTGACTTTGCATCTTAATAACCTCTGCATAGGTACTTGCAGGCTGCCATTAGATCCCCCTGAAGCTGCCTCTTCTAACCTATGAAAGACTTTGTCCAGCCAGTCTATTTTCTTTAATCTTTTTCCAGCAATCAAGACCACAATATCCCAACTTGGATACAAGAATGCTCGGGTAGACAATGTTCAAAACCTTGCTGAGGTTGAACATGACATCCACCGCTTTCTCCTCATCTACAAATCTAGTTGTTTTTAACATAGGCAACAATCAGATTTCAATTTACCCCTTTGAAGGAAAATGATACACTAAGTTGAAAAGGAATGTTGGAGACAGTAGCATATATATGTGAAAAGTTTGATTACTGTCTTCAAGCTGAACAAGACATTTTTTTCTACAGCAGTCTCAAAGCTCTGATATGCACATAAGTGCTGTACAAGTACTTACTTTTTCCCTGTCTAAGTACAGGGAAAAAAGTAAGAAACAGACTGAGATGTAGTAGGTAAATGACTATGTGTAATGTTCAACCTGATGAAAACACAAGGCACAGAAGAACCATAAAAAGTATAAGCCAAGTTGTGTGTCAGTTTCAAAGCAGGAGCTAGAAAACATCTAAGAGCAATGTAGAATAAGATAAAGATTTTTCAAGTGCTCACATCCATCATTCTGTCAAGATGGCAAGATACCAGGAGAGAAGTTCCATCTGCTTCCTGATATTACTGGAGTCACTGAAACAAACTAAATATCAAATAAAAATGTGCATTAAAGTAGTCAAATCATATTTACTTTAAAAAACAAAAACAGCACCCCCAAGAAAACCAAACCAAACCAAAAGACCTCTGCAAAAATATAGTACGGTCATCTGAAAATAGAAACTTGTCTTGGAAAGTCACAGATTTGGTGAACTGGACAAATGTAGCTGGTAATATTTGAGGGCAAGTAAGCAGGCATGATAGAGACAGGAAACATTAGTCCACCTGTCACACAGTGACAAGTTCAATTACTGATGTATTTTGGATAAAATTAAAAAGGTATTTTCCCCATAATCTACACCGCCAGCTTTACTATTCATACATTCATGCACTAGGTTGATATTATCCCAGTGATCGTCAAAGACAGAGTTCAGTAACGTTAGTGTTGTTGTGGTATCTCAGATTGTATTCTTGGGCTATCCAGTTCTGCAGTTGCTTCAGTAATGGAGTTTCAGTTGTGTCACTTCATTTGACCAACTTGGTGTTATTATAAACCATCAGAGTGTGTGTGTGTGTGTGTGTGTGTGTGTGTAGACATAGTATGTCATTGCTTATAGTAATCATGGTTACCCTTTTCCCTGTGTATAAAACAGTATAACTCTTGCTGCATTCTTCAAGCACTCAGCTGCTTACAATTAATGGTGGCTCAACATGTATATGTGGACAGTTGCTTCAGGTAGGCCTATGTGCTGTAATACCTCTGCACGTTTCATTTATTTTATCATAGCTATTTTCCATATCTATATTTCAGGCCTATAGCAACAAAACAAAACAAAAAAAGCAAAAAAAGAGAAATATTTTCACAAAGTTCAGTAATAACTCTTCAGTTTAATACTTGAAATTAACCCCTCAAAAACAAACAAAAAATCCCCAAGCAAACAAAATAATTGTCAAACCAAATCCTCATATGCTCATGACTGTATGCCATTATTACTTAAAAAAAAAAAAAAAAAAAAAGAGAGAGAAGAAAAAGGGGATGTAGCTATCCCCAAACAAAACCCTATCTCTGAAAACAATTGCTCACAAGTATACCTTTGGATCTTGCCAGGACTGAGCAGTTTTCTTCTGCTATTCACTCATAGCAAAGCATAAATGTGCATTGTTACTTATAAATATAAAAAATATTACGCTATTAGAGAGTGTCCAAAGGAGGGCAATGAAGATGGTGGAGGGCCTTGAGGGGAAGCCGTATGAGGAGCTGAGGTGACTTGGTCTGTTCATTTTGGAGAGGAGGAGACTGAGGGGAGACCTCATTGCAGTTACAACTTCCTCGTGAGGGTAAGAGGAGGGGCAGGCACTGATCTCTTCTTTGTTGGTGATCACTGACAGAATCCAAGGGAATGGCCTGAAGTTGTGTCAGGGGAGGTTTAGGCTGGGTATTCGAAAGAGGTTCTTCACACAGAAGGTGATTGGGTGCTCCCCAAGGAAGTGGTCACAGCACCAACCCTGACAGAGTTCAGGAAGTGCTTGGACAGTACTCTTGGGCATATGGTGTGACTCTTGGGTGTGGGGATAGGAGTTGGACTTGATGAAAATCCCTTCCAGCTCAACATATTCTGTGATTCTCTGTTATATTTGTAGAGCATGTCCTATGACAAATGCCTGTTTAGCCTGGAAAAAAAAAAAAAAAAGGCTCATGGGTGACCTTATTACCCTCTACAACTACCTGAAAGTAGGGGCCAGCCTCTTCTCCCAGGCAACCAGTGACAGGGCAAGAGGACATGGCATCAAGCTGAGTCAGGGAAGGTTGAGGTTGGACATCAGGAAGAAGTTCTTCTCAGAAATGGTGATTAGACATTGGAATGGGCTGTTTGGGGGAGTGATGGAGTCATTGTCTTTGGAAGCGTTTAAGGAAAGACTGGACATGGCACTTAGTGCCGTGATCTATTTGACATGGTGGTGTTCGGTCACAGGTTGGGCTTGATGATCTGAGAGGTCTTTTCCAACCTAGCTGATTCTGTGATAAGATCAATGGGCATATATTCT
Source organism: Margarornis squamiger (assembly GCA_035222235.1). NCBI lineage: Eukaryota > Metazoa > Chordata > Aves > Passeriformes > Furnariidae > Margarornis > Margarornis squamiger. The sequence goes on along the minus strand of JAWWTY010000077.1, from coordinate 27,955,264 downwards.
ACAAAATTCACAATATATTCAATGAAGTTCACAGTATATCCTATGAAATTCACAATAAATGAAGATGATGGTGTAATAATCATTTGCTGATTGAGACCTGAGCAGCAGCCATGGAAGATGAATGACCAACAGACAGTGAGGCTAACACATAAAACAAAAAACAGAAGGACATTGTAACCTTGATAAGGATTTCCATCCACACTGTTAGAAAACCTTATAATGGCATGGTCAAAAATTTTATATGCTGCTCAGACACGAAGAAACAGTTCTTTTAAGCTTAGGGATAAATGGCTTAGTTGTCAAGCAATTTTAGTTAGATAATAATCACGTAAAATGGAGTGACTGTCAAGGCTGTTCATCTCTTATTGGGAAATTAATAAAGGATGTCAAATATGTAGGGAAGGTATAATACCTATTTTTAGTGCTTCTCCAATGATTATCACAAAGTGAGACAAAATAACACAATGTTATTTATCATAAATGTTCCATTGTGGTTAAACATGAGGAACCTTGACTTTCACTAACTGCCTGGTTTAAAAAAGCATGTGGAAGGGGGAAAAAGCCCTCTTATATACTTAGGGATAGGAAAAATATGTCTGAGAGAAAAATATCTCTGCCTTCTGTGCTTTCTCTTCAAGGTGGATACTTAAGAGAAATAATTCAGTGTTTTTCTCTACCAGAGCCACCTTCTAATAATTGAGAGGGGCAGGAGAACTGCAGGAGTCCTAGGAACAAGCCCCAGGCATGCGGGATGCATGATGGAGGCAGAGTTGTGTTGGCAAAATCACAATGGAGGTGTAGGTTTGAATTAGGTCATTAAAAGTTATGAAATACTATGAGCTAGACAACATCTTTTCACTCATGCTCATTTTTAAAATCCTTTTTTGTAACTTACTTCTACCTGAAAAATTGCTCAAAATGTCCTTATTTTCTCAATGTGGGCATACTAGCAGTGTGGTAATTACCACAATTTCATGGAAGATTAAAAATACCCAAACTAAAACCAAATAAAAACCCCAGAGAAATCAGGCAATCAAGTTCTTTTAAAAAATATCTCATTACTATTTGATATCTCATAGTTAATAATTCTTATTCCTAAAGATAGGTGAGTTCTTCAGAGGCTTCTCCTTGACTGGACACATAGCTGTAGGCTGAACCAAAGGCACAGGGGTAGTCAGCTGAGAACCAGGCATCATTCTGCAGCAGCCAATTTTGCTAGACCCTGATTTTTTACACTTCTTATGCAAACAACTTGAAAATATTAAATAAAAACCAACTATTGTACACAGATAAAGGGTTATCTCAAAAAAGACTAAAATTTTTTAAACCAGACAATTGGTCTATTTTCCATTGACTTCCTTTATAGTTACTAATAGCACTTTGTATTGTTTTCCATTTTGTGGGTAATAATGGTAAAAGAAACTATGAATAAATATTAAGATGAGAGTCCTAAAGTAGGTTTCCCAGAAGCAAGCATAATTTTGAATTTACTGTTCTGCCACTGAGTTAGCTCAAGAGTTTAGCCTTTATGGAGCCAAAATTAGGTCAACACGAATCAGTACTGAAGATCTTTAACCATAAACATTTTCTTTCTGTTTTACTTCATTGTTTTACCTTTTAAATAAATCATAAATTTATCTGATATTTATAGGAGATAAACTGTTTAACTAGCATTTCAACTTTTGTAAATGCGTAGGGTATTACAGAGCATATGCTGCTGAGCCTCTTGCAGTTCTGTAATTAGAGTGTCAGAGCATCATAAACTGAACTCGTACTAAAAGACAATGCAGTTGTTTGCGAGTTCGTATGGAAAGAAATATTACTGACATGGATTTTAAGGCAACTTGTACTAGATAAAGGGTGGCACAGCACAACCTTCCATATGCTAAAACAGCAGATACCATTCTAAAATGAAAGTAGGTCTCACTGGTGTCAAGGCAGTATTCAAGTTGTAAGAGTTAACCAGGTGCCATGGTTCTGATTGCTATTTACAGGTGGCAGCTCTAAAGATTATACCAGCAATCATTGTATATCCTTGTGTTTAACTAGTAATGTTCTGTATGAATGACTGATTAGGTAACTCTGATTTTCACCTCTATTTTCTTCTTCTCAGGACAGATTCCATTAAAATTTTAAACTAACTTATATTTTTGACCACATTATGTAGCTGTTATATATGTAAAGAACATACATATTCTCTCTGTTTACACTTAGATGGACTGCCTAATGTTCTGTCCAGGAGGACTGCAGGGGTTGCTGTCTCTTAGGAAAACAGCGTAGTCCCCTAGAGGCTTACATTCTTTGTAGATCCAAAATTGCTTCTCCCTGGTTTAGACTGATCACCTGAATGCATGCTTTAGGGTAGGCCTACTTGGGACCTTTGCTATTGCTATGCTTTTACCTACATACCCTAAAGAGTCATTGTCAGCAGAATCAAGCTCCTTAGAAAGCTTAAAGTTATAGCTGATCTCAAACTATTTCATTTGCATAAGGCACTTAAAATGTGGAGAACATCTTATCTGTCTACTTACTGAGACAAGATTTAAATAAGAATCTTCCAGTCTCCCTTCAGATGAAAATTTGAATACATGTGCAAACACATACACAAGAACATATTGGAGAGAAAAAAAGGAGTGGAATGCTCTAGGACAGTAATTAAGACAGTAACCTGGAAGAGAACTGGAATATCCAGATTTCTGTTCCATCTGTTGTTTTTGTCCATTTGATTAACTTGTACATGGCAATTCAGAAACTTACATTACTATGAATGACTTCTTTTCTAACATCAATAGGTAGAGAATTTTAATGCCAGAACAGAACTTATGGAAGTAGAACACCTCAGTCTTTCATTCAGTCTTTACAACATGTGATAATTGATTTCATAGCAATATGGTGATATTCTCACTTGGATGATCTACAACAAAAATATTTTTTGCAAGTGTTTTTTAGTTAAGACCATAAAGATATCTGAATGTGCCTGGATACATAGTACTACAATCAGGATGTGTTCTCTGAAGAATAATTATCACAAAGTAGTAAAAGTCTACGACAAAGACAAGTGTGTTTTTGTGACACCTAATACGTTACTATCCAGATGCATTATCAAATATATATTTGCATGGTCATGACTTAATATCCTTCAGTCTTAACCAGTCACTAAGAGCCTCTCGTCCTGCCAGTAGAGAAAAATATGACTTCTTAATTCTCTTAATCATAAATTTGAACTTGTTAGGAGTCTGCTTCCCCATCACTATACTGTTAAGTCATCAACCTCCACTTCCATTGCATCTCCTTAATTTTTTTTTAAGTCTCACATACCAGAGTCTTAAGTAGGATTGTTCCTCTAACTGACTATGTGATCTCATAATCTTTTATTTTCTATGTGATTTTATTACCTATGCTATTTTAGGGTATATTTATTACTACAAGAAAAAGGAGTTTATTATGGTATATAATATTTACAGTTAGAAATGAATTTTAGTTTTATGGTTGGCCCATATTTTGAAATTTCAAAGCCTCGTAGAATTTTTGTGTTCATGGTCATTAAAAGGAATATTTTTCCCCTCACAGGAAAATATTGTAAGGGCATGTGCTGATTCAATGCAGAATTTAAACACATAGACATCTTAACACTAATTCAATGTGACATTTAAGTATGTGTTTAAACTTTCTTGATCTAATGAAGCAGTTAAATACTTGGTTAAATTTTTAAACATTTTCTGCATTTCCATTAATATGACTGGACAAATGCACAAATTAAAATCTGAGCATTTGGTGGAAGCTAATTATTGAAGTGAGAGTGTAGGTATACATAACTAAAAATCATGTTTATTGGTTTGCTGAACTAATACGAACATAAACACATGCCTAAGTGATTTTGTGAATCCTAATCATCGCTTTGAATGTGCTAATGGAATGCTGTGATATATTGCATTATTTCTGTGCCAGAGAGGGAAAAAACATTTCATAATAAACAGTATTATTGCTTTGTAATCCAAATCACTTCTTTTTTTCCTTAAAATGAAGGTTAAGAAAATGAACGAATCATCCATATGTGAATGCAAATGTAATATTAAAACACTCATATTAATACTGGGTATGTCATAGCCTCAGTCTTGTAGCCAAATATGTAAAAGTGTTTTTTATATCTGTGGAGAGAATTCTGCTGTCTTTCAGAAGCATTGTGTTCAGAACAACTTCAATCCCAGATTTAAAATACTGTCATATTGAGAAGTCATTGATAGTTCAATGGATCTTGTTTAATTGCTTTATATTGGTAATTTTTACAAATTAGTTATTCTTACAGGTTTTTGCTACTTGCATGTTTAAATCTTCTTTAGTATTTTCAGCTTTACTGCTATTGAAATTCTTGTGCAAAAATTTTGGACATCATACATGGCAAATATGATGACAGGGTTTTTGTTGCAGGTGGTAATTTTTTTCATATAGTAGAAAACCACAAGCATATGCTGCATGCCACATCCACATTCTGGATCTGCAGAATAATTCATAAATAAGGAGCAATAGAAGCCTCTCTGAAGGTTTCCTCTCACTAATATGCTGTGATATTTCCCTGGACGTGGAGAATGTGAATTACATTATACATAATGTATATGTATTATCTACAACATAACTATTTAGCCTTACTAATATTTGTACTGCAACACCTCTGATGGTGTTTCCTGTTGGCTAGTTTCCTTCTGCCACTATGGATTTAGTTTGCCTTCTAAATCCCACTTGCCACCATAGCCTTCTGCCGTTCAGAAAGTGTACCAGGGTACCCTGGCAAGAGAGTTGCCATATACTGCATGCAATGTCCAAGGTACTTTTATGCAGAGAACCAAGGTTTCCTAGCTTACTCTATTACATAATTAGTCTTACTACTACTACAAAAAAGATGATTTCCAGAGCTACCATTTGTTGTGTTTTATATTAGCATTAAGAAATTCAAGGAACTTAGATTATTCTTTCTGTTTGCTTCGTTATTTTTTTTAATTTTAACGCCAAAATGTAAAGGTATGGCAGTCTGTCCTGGAGCTTTCTGAAAATATGTATGTATATCAAACAGATTTTTTAAGATTTGTGTGTGAGTGATTTCTCTTGCAATGCAGTAAGAATCCCGAGGTTTGTGCCGAATTTTCTGTGGGCTTTGTCAGGTTCAGTGAAAATAGAGTTCTGTGGGCTATATTTAAAGTCACAAGTATTTTGCTCAGTAGGAGTGTAGCAATTGATGCTGAGTCCCGTCTGTCTACAAAACATGCAGTTTGGTAGTCTTAATTGAAACTGGATGTAGTGTGTTTCCCCGCTATGAACTCTCCTAAACATGCTTGTCCTAAAGTGACCTAAGTGACTGTCACTGGTTTGGCCTGTGTGTCTCCATATTATGGGAGGAACACACTGGTCACACTAAATGTGTTATCTTCCAGAGATATCTGTCTGAGATGCACCAGTCTTGGCTTCAAAAATAATCACAAGAGGTGGGAATGATTAAGAGATTTGCTTTAAAATTTAATTGCTGCTCCAACAGTTTTGAGAAAAGTCTGAAAAGCTTGTATAGGTGTACAGTATATCTAACTTTGACCTACCATATACCCCTTCTATTTTCCCATGTAGATTTTTTTTGCTTTTGTCATTTAAGTTATTTGAGTCTCATTTAACTTCTTATGTTGAGGTGAGAACAATGCTGAATGCCTTGAACTAAGAAAAGCTCCCTTGTTTTAGATTTGTGAGTAGTTCATGCACTTGCTGTCACTTACTACCCATTCCTGTCATAAAATTATTCTTCTGGTGTGGAAAGTGACTTGTTTCCTGTAGTCAGTAAAAACTTTAAGAAGAGTCTTGGGGAGAGGCTTTGGCAGTTACCTATATCCTTCTCTTTATTTGATAAGGAATTGGTAAAATAGAATAATTTCAACAATTGAGAAGATGTATGTTAAATTTCCTGTTGGGGAAAGCTGATTATATTAAATAAAATGCAATGAGGCATTATAAACTTACTAAGCAGGTACTAGAAAGGGTATTTTTTGAGAAGTGCAGTAGAATGAAACTTGCAGTCCTCTGGTGTTTTGTCATTGCATACCTTGGCTAGTAGAGATTTTGAGTCTTTTATGTTCAGGGTTTTTTGTTTTGTTTTGTTGTTTGGTTTTTTTTGGTGGTTTTTGTTTGTTTGTTTGTTTGTTTTGGCGGTGGGAGGATGTTGTTTTAGGGTGTGTTGCATTTGTTTTTATAAACGGAGGGTCTACAGAGCAGCCTAGTCAGCAGCTACTGTTGCAAGTGACAGTAATAAATGAGAGTATATGCCTAAAGACATAATTAATCTTCACTGTGCTCAGAACAGCTCCTTAGCTAAATGCAAGTAAATCAGCTATACAGTGTGTAATTAACTTACAACTATATTTGTCCTATTACAATATTATTCATTATATATGTAAGTTATTATTTTTCCATATGAAATTTGTAATATATTAAGTAATGATTAAGAGTTCATTATAGTATTTCATTCATATTATCATAATATAATTGTGATGTATGCTCATCTTGTTAATGCTGTTATTTGTAGTTGTTCTTAAAAGAAATGTCAAGGATGTCAGGAAAATATGATGTGGGGTTTTTTTCCCACAGACTGATAAGCATCTATATTCAAATGATGTTGAAATTTTAGTCCTTGTTTAGATTTTGTACTTCTCCTTTTAGTGATGACAGGAAGGTATCAAGGAAAGATAGAAGCCAATAAGACTTTACACTGAAGCCAAGAGTAAGGTGAATAAGCTTTAAGGTGGTCATAAGACTCATTCTGAGCTTAAAGTAGGAAGTAGCTTAGAGGATTGAGAAAATTACTTGAAAAAAAAAGGTGTGATTTTGAAGACGTGAGGCTAGCAATGGAGATAAGTTGCATCTGGAAAAGGTTTATGAAATGTGCAAGCTGTACAGTACGTAAGGTGGGCTGTTTGTACACTGATACCTTCACCTTGCTAAGCTGCAAGACATGTCTCTGTGTACACATGTAAAACTGTGAAAAATAGCTCAATTGTAATGTTTCTGTTTTCATGTGAGAGTTAATCCTGATATGCTTAAACAAGTTTATGTAAATGAGTTGCTTTACCAACTTCTCCCTGACAACATCATTTACCTTTTCCCCATGCCATTAAAGATCCTGTCTCAGAACTTTACTTTCACAGGTCTGCCAGAACCCTACTGAGTCTTTTCAGACTGCCTGTCTGTAGCTGAGAGGGACCAAAGAAATCAGAATCATGCTGACTCAAGTGCCCTTTGAGGATATGAAGTACAGTTATTTCTGAGAACACAGTATAAAACCCAATCTATTACAGGTAAAAAAGAGGGAGATCTATTGTGTAGGTATTTTAGATCAAATTAAATTTATAGATACTATATACATTTAAGAAATAAATTCTTAATTAATTGCTCGTAATGACTTACTGGTTAGGAAATTACCCATTGGATTTTTTTTTTCCTCTGCCTTCTGATTCTGATTGTCTTAGTTTAGAAGAACAGTCCACCTGTTGACTATATTCAACAGTGCTGTTAGCACTGGAAAATTCATTTGAGATATTGATCCCTTGGGTGCATAATGAATAAGGTATGATGCTATATTAGTGTGTTTTATGTAGTCATAACTGTCGTGTTCTTGATGCTATGAAGCAGAATGATAACTCAAAAAAGAGTAAGAAAGACATTCTGGACACAGACACAGGGATTAAGAGGACAAATAATCAAACATAGAATTCTGAGATTTAAGGTTGACATGTCTGCAGATTTAAAGGAGAAATTTGATGTATGAATTGGATGTTAAATAGGCACAGGGAATTGTTATTTTGGCATCTACCGTGCAATCACATGTATAGTACATATCTGCAGTCAGTCTAGAGGCCAGATAGAGATTCTTCTTTAAAATACTCAAAAACCATTGTTTAGGAAACAGTTTTTAGTTGTGAGAGACTTGCATATATCTGAGAAGGGCTCATGTCACAAAATAGATTAAAATAATAATAGTTTGTCAGATGTTTAAAGTATGGGTACTACTGAATTTACAGTGTGTGTTTTACAAGGGGAAAAATATCTAAAAATCTGAGACCTAGAGTTGTCTGCCATTTAGCATTATTTACATATGAGTAAAAGAGTTGATAGCTTAATTGATATTCCCGTGGTACAAAAATATTCTTTATATCTGCAGATCTGCATGTTTTCTACATTTTGATGGCAAAGTCCCAAAAGGAACATGATTTAACTAAACTGTAAGTGGGTGGATTTAGCCAAGAAACACTTAGTCTTATGTTACCATCTGAACCAGGTGGAACAAGAAGCAAATTACTGAACATAAGTTATTCCATGTCCTTACTGGAACAATTTGTACTAAAGAGCCTCTACAGACACACAGCCAAGGAACTCTCTATTCCCTGTAATTTTACAGTCTCTTCATTTAAACTGGAGCTCTGAGGGTATAACATAGCATATTCCTTATTTCTGTGACCATCCCAAGACTACTTAAGCTTACAAAATGCCAAAGAATGGGTCAAAATTGTTGCTTTTATGCTGTCATTTTATGTTACTTGTGATGTCACCAACGCTGACTGGGCTGATGTGGCACACTGGAGTGATAGGGCCATGCATTTTAGTCAGTGCTTTCCAGTGCATCCTGCTAAGTACTCTCACCATAGAGAATCCTCCCATCAAGGTCTCAGCAAGCACATCGACACATACAGCACAATTTGCTGTGCTACAGTATCCACCCAATTGCATCTGAACCTTAGTTTAGCACCACCATCCACATGCACGCTCTTCAAAAAACTGTGTAATGTAGACAGAGCGCCATTTCCATGGCACCCTGTGGTACCATCCTGATAATGAGGTTTCTGCCTAGGGGACTGTCCTTGGTATTACATACACTACTGCTGCAATGGATGGACTGTTCATGCAGCCATTCCAGTCCCTACACTGACAAAGAAATTGCTCCTCATCTGCCGTTCTTTTCTGCTCTGACTTTTCATGTTTTTCTTTTCACTGTACTCTGTAACTCATGATGTTATAAATCATGTTGCACCAGGGCAATTTTAGATTAGATATTGGGAAAATTTTCTTCACTGAAGGGGTGGTCAGGCATTGGAACAGGCTGCCCAGAGAAGTGATGGGATCACCATCCCTGGAAGTGTTAAAAAAACGTGTGGATGTGGCACTTTCAGGGATATAGTTTAGGGGTGAATATGGCAGTGCTAGGTTAAGGATTGGACTTGATGGTCTTAGAGGTCTTTTCCAACCTAGAGGATTCTATGATACAAGAACAGCATGAAAATTGGCACCAGTCGCTTCAGAAGTGATCATGGTTTTAGCCATGTACAATTGCTATCTAGAGCAGTTATTCTAAAAATTCTTTGCCATGTTTATACCATATTTAAAAAGTAATTAATCTGTATGTTTTGCATTTTACTGCCTTACTTATTTCTTAGGTGTATCCTTGCATTCAAACAAATCAGGTAATCCAGAATGCTAAAGGAAAATAATAGCAGAAGTCTTGGTATTGTCTGGAGAAGCAGATGCAAATTGGGATCCTCTGGACTTTTATACAACTAGTATTTAGAAACAGGAAGATGCAGAGATTGTATAGATCCAACCTTGCTGATCTTGGTCAAAAGAGAAAAAAAAGTCAGTAAAATACGTGGCCTGGGAAGCCAATTCTGATCCATACAGGGCTTGTCTAAATTACTGCAGCATTTTGATTCTCTTCTAGAGTAGCATGGAAAAGATCTGCTGCCTTGCATCTTCAAAGTCACATATCTGGTGACTAAGAGAACTTCTGTTGCCATTCTTCCACTTTGGACAAACTCCATGTCAAAGGGGATGATGTCAGATGTGCATTGATGTGTTTCCCTGTTTGTCCGTGACCCGACACATGAAACACATTTATCACCTACTTGAAATATCCAAACACCCTCACTTCTGCTAGGGTTACAAGGAAGCAAGCCACCCCTATTTTCCAGACTTCAGTGGAAGTGAATATAGCCAGTCATAAGGATTGATACCTAAGTAGAAATTGGGTCATATTAAAAGTGTCTTTGCACTCTATTTGGCTTGCTTGATGTCAATGAGAGTTTCACTGTGGTGATTCTATTTATTTTGTTCCATTGCTTTTACACTGAGTATGTTATGAAACTGAGAGGAGGAAAAGCTCTGCCAGTGTTTAGAAAAAATGCTTGGTTAAGCCAAAAAAAAAACACGCAGTGACAGGAGTTCTTTCATAGTTCTTCAGTTCAGGAAGATAAGTATCAGTTAAAATACTACCTGTTTTCTGTTTTCATTGCAAAATATTTCTGAAGAAAAGAAAAATGAAGGAAAAACCCTAACAATGGGAGTCTAATGTGGAAAAAGTAATTTTCTATGATCATTTTTGAAGTTATTAGATTAATAAGCACAGCCTTAGTTAAATGACATTTCTCTTCTTAGGAGTGTTATTGACATTTTGATATGAGACAGAGAGACCTTTAATGAGATCTCAATCAAAGGTAATATTTATGTAATGATACATGAATTCATAAATGCTAGTCAAATAAAAATTCTGTGGTCCATTTTGGCCTTCACCTTATGAAAATCTGTACAGGTCACAAGATGAGAAAATCAGTGAGTGACAACTAATACTCTCTCCCTTGACTGGCTAATTATGTCTGGCTAATTGTGCGAGTTAATGTTTAAAGCTGAATCTTGCAATCTAATTTAGTCTTTCACCCAGACAAAATGCTTGGGAAAAGATACTGAGATTTGCTCCTTTGTTCAGCATATGATCTCCTTAATGTTTGAGTTTATGGTGATTTCTCTTTTCATAAAAAAAAAAAAAAAAAGAAAACAAACAAAAAAAAACAACCAACCAAACAAAAACCAAAAGAGTTCTGTCAGTTTAAAAATAAGGCAAAATTTATATAAGATGTGTTAGCTACCAAAAAAATATGTAGACCAGTAGATAGATCCTTAAAATTCCTGTTTCAGACTTTACTAATTACTAAAACTTTTTGTCAGGAAAGTTTGTTTGACTAGTCAAAATCACAGTCTCTTACATTTTGTTGTGGCTTCAGAGGGCAAAAAACCTATGAAAAAATCAGGATGCCCAACATCCATCCGACCTGACCTTGAACACTTCCAGGGATGGGGCATCTATGGGGCATCCCATAACTTTTTTTTGCATGTTTTGAATGTATGCTATTAAGAACAGATAAAATAGTGATGGTGTTCTTGTACTTTTGTTCATCTGCAAGTAATTTGTACTGTGGGCTTTTCCATTATATGGGTAAAGATACACATCATGATGCCTGATAAGAGCAGCCTCCTTCATATTCTACAGTTCTGTGTGCACATACCAGATCAGGTCAGGGATAGCTTTGGGGTGCTCAGTTACAGGATCAGACTTGTTTTTCTTTTTGTTTTGTTGCATCTTTTTGTTCTGTGTATAGTTTAACTGACATATGGTTGCTTGTTTAGTTAAGTTATATGAAGCCCGGATATTTGAAAATGTCTTATAATTTCAAATTTTGACCTAAAACTTAATTTGCCTTGTTATATAATATATAGCCATATAATCCTTCTACTCCCAAAACGTCTTCAAAATCTGAAGAAAAAAAAATTCCTTAAACTATCTCTTGATGAGGAAAGGAGGAATATTGTATTTAGAATTTTTCATTTTCTAGGTTATAAAGCTTTTGGAGATAAAATGAAGAGACAGTAAATGAGTTGTGGTTATATTTTTAAAACACTGTTTTCAGTCTTGTTACTCAGTCTAGATTTATTTGTTTGAGAGAGGTTACCAGTGTCTCAAGAGGAAATTTTCCTTTCCAGGACTTCTGAAAAGCTCTGGGCTGCTTCAGTCTAGTCAGATTTATCTATCTAATTTTAGTATTTTATTCTGAAAATTTCTTATTTCATGATACCACTGCCAAATTCTTTTCGTGTTGTTGTGGGTTTTTTGTTTGGGGTGTTTTTCATTTTTGTTTTGTTTTGGTTTTTTTGAGGGGTTTGTTTTGTTTTGTTTGTTTTGTTTTGTGTATGGTATTTTTGGGGTTTTTTTGTTTGGTTGTTTTTTTTTTTTTTAAATTTTATTTTGCAGAATTTCAGAGATCAAAATATGCCCATACCAGAAAATGACATGAACAGCAAATAGTCATGAGGATCAGTATTTCTGAATTTTCAGATCAGATACCAAAATGAAGCTTACAATGTAAAGCAGCACTTAATCTTGTGGGCACAATATTAGATATCAGTTTTGCCTATATGGTACCAACATGTGTGTATGCAAACAAAACATTAAAAAGTCATAGGGCTAATGAAATTGGGTTCTTGTAACTTTTTTCACCACATTATATGTTCATTTCATAAGTAGTTGTCAAGAATTTAAGTAACTACCTTACCTCATTTCATTTTGTAACCCCAGAAGTAAGTACACTTGATGTCACTTGATTCGCAACTACGTTCATGTTACTAGTTATCCCTTAAAAATTGTTCTCATGAATAATGAAAATAAATCCCCTTTCTACTCCCGTAGCAAGAGGTTTTAAGTGCTACCACCTGGCATCTTAGCAAAAGATCATAATAACCATGTTTTCTTACAATAGTTCATTGAGATGGTACATGGCAAGAATGAACAAATTTCCACTCTTAGAGCCAAATTAGAGGCTTAGTCTCGACTAAGGCAAAAGTCATTAGCAGCTTTGCCAGACTAAGACATAGGTAGTTGTTCTTAGAAGCATGATTTATAAAATCCTTATTTTATCTGAATGATATTTCTGTTCTTGTTTGTTCTATAGGAGGTTTAAAGTCAAACTGCTCTTCTTTCTCCACTCCACCTTCTTTTCCACTTTCTCCATGTACCTGTCTATTCAATCTTCATTTGTATTCATCCCTTCATTTTTTTTCCCTTTTCATGGTTCATTCATTTATCCTGTGATGCCCATTTATTAAGACCTCATCTTCACAACTCTCTCTTTTTAACTCTGTCACTTATCTCTTTTGTGTGATAGGAATTGTTCCTGCTTATCAAAATCAGTTTCTAATTCCATTTAGCTAAGTAGGTTCAACTGCTTTGTGTGGACATTGAAGCAGTTTAAAAGTGGCTAAAACAGTTTTAGCTTAACCTAATTAAACTAAATCAATTTTGACCACTCTTTAACCACTTTAAAAGCAACCACAAATGAGTGCATCAATTTTGTCTAAATCAATTTAGATAAATCAGCACATTTCAAATCTGTAATCCCTTCATATACCTTTTCACATTCTTACCAGATCACAATCCCACACATTTTCTTTTTGATCCAGTCCTCTATTTTCCAGACTAGGCTGGAATACCTCTGAAAATTGTTTCAGATAAACAGACTGCAAAATAGAAAATTTCAGAATAGAAATAACAGTTTCAGACAAACTCCATTTCATTGCTAAACACTGTGATTAACTCAATACAGAATGTATTCTTGGAGATGAAATTCGCTATCATTGATTAGTGTACACTTCAGCCTGTCAGAAGAGTTAGCAGGGCTTCTCAGATACCAGATATTGGAAATAGCAAGGGCAAATCTCAAAGAATACATTATTTAACAAGTATGTTGTCTGGATCAGCCTCAGTCTTTACTCTTGTCTGATTTCAGGGTGATAATAGCTATTACCGTTGAGGGATTTCTGTTTTAAGACTGTCAGTTATCTAGAAACGAGGCACAAGTCTTACAGTTAAAAGATTGCATGCAACAAAGCAGCAACTCCAAAGCATGTTCAGTAATCATTTTAATATAAGTTCTTGCTAGAAAGGCAAATATGATCCTTGAATTTCTTCTGAGGGTAACACTGAGTAAGCATAACATGCTCTGCATGCAGTCTTGGTAACTTTGTCCAGCTGTGACATCCATATTTCAAAAAGGATGTTGAAAGATTCAAGGGAGTTTGGAAAAGTGTGACGAGATGGTTCAGAAGGTTTAAGAGCTTTATTGTAAAAGACAGTGAAGAGACAATTTGATCAGTCTAAATGTGCCTTAATGGGAAGAAAATACGTGGTAGCCAGCAGTCTGTTAAGATAGCAAAGATCCTCAAGATATAAGTTGAAAGTAGTCAAATCAAGGTTGAACATGAGTTACTGAAGCTTAAAAACTAAGCAAATTAATCAGGGAGATAATAATCTGCTTACTATCATCACTTGAGCTTTCAGTTCAAGACAGTACCATTTCTGGAAAACAAAATTATACAGCTCGGGAAGAAATGGTGTTTATTTAGTAATGGCAGTGTTGAATGTTATTTTCTATTTAGGCTGGAATTATAATGAGCTCTGCGTATGCAGTGAACACTTGGTCAGTGGGACCTTTCCCACGTACTTTATTTATACCAGGAGTTCCCATTCCAAAGGAAGGAAGGAGAGGAAGCAGCAACACACAGATGGGCTGTTGCTGGGATTGCTGGAGATAGTCCTTCCCATTCCGGCTAGCTGGAGCTCCTCTGCCTGCCTATGATTGTTTGCTGCTCCAGCGTACTTACTGCTATACTGCTGCACGTGTGCAGCCAAAGAAATTTCAAATGGCAGAGTAGATATACAGATGAAAAGAGGCATAATCTTTCGAAAGCAACAGAGTTGCAAAACAATGCAAAAAATACAGTAACAAGATTTAGGGATATCATAGCATAAAATAGATATAATATGTTTATAGAGTCGCAAAGACCACAGTACTCATTAAGGAACCTTTTCTTTGATAGGTAATACTGTGGATTTCTTATCTGCTAGTTATCATTAGAAGGAATATTTTATGTAAAGGAAAATGTGTGGAAAAGTAGCGGGCAAGTTTCCCATTTCTTGCAAAGCTAAAATATGTAGCAGTTTGATGTTTAACAAGCTGGCCTACTTGATTTGAACCATTATTACATATTTCTTCATGGGATGGTTCATAATGTTCCCAAAGTATTTTCAAAGCAAATACTTTACTTAAAAAACATTCTGTTCTTTAAGTGTCCTCCTTCATCACATCGTCTCAGTCAATCTCTTCAGCCTTTACTCCCTCCTCTGTTTAAAATCTCAAAAAGTTGATATGTGCCAAGTGAGTCTTCACTGAAGCTATTTAAAGGCTACTGAATTTAAAAGACCCAGTTGATTCGTATGACAGTATAAAAGTGGGGTTAATGGCAAGAATGATTTTGTAGTTCACAAAAAAAGAATAATTGAAAATGCTGTAGAAAAAGAGCATGTACATATGTGAAATGCAGTTGAAAAGTAGCATAGAATAATTATCAGGTCTTCCTCACCCTTGGCTCATTGCTTAAACTGTGTGGATCTGTGTCGTTTTGTGTATCATTTCATTTTAACTATAGTTGAAGTTAAACAGCATGTATGGTGTCTTTTTTCTGTCAAGAAGAGTGACAGCTTCTATAATTCCCTTGTTTCACAGAGTATAAATATTCCAATGACTGTTTTGATGGCTACAGTCATTGAGTTTTAACATGTATGTTTATTGATTGCCTTGTTCTGATAATTTATGGTCAGCTGCCAAGAACAACTACGCCTTGCAGTTAAAGATGTTTTTTCAAGTTAGACTAAAAAAATAAGGTTTCTAAATGTAAAACACATGTAAAATAACACAGAATTCATGTATTTGGGTGATAAAAGAAGACTAGGCAATTAATAATTCCCCAGGAGGTGACTTTCTGGAAGCCCCTGCCTGCCATTAATTTGCATAAAGTTTCGTATGCAGACTCCAAGCAGTTATGAAAGTGCTGCTGAGGAATCTGTAGCTCCAGGATGTATTACGTAGTCTTGCTGGTCAGGTCAAATTAGAAAATTGCATACTGGACCCTATATGCTTCTTGAAAATGTATAGACATATATTCCTTGCGGGTGGAATATAAACACCCCCTGGTTTGCTACAAAAATCTTCAATTTCTGCAAAGATGAATATATACAAACATACATATTGAGCAGCCAACCAGTTACGAATGCTAAGTGGATTTAGGAGTCTTTTCTTTGGGAAACTTTTATCGCACTTCCATGCCTGATTTAGGTCTCAGTAACAGAAGCAAAAATTGGTAATATTAGTTGAAGTGCTGTAACAGCTACAAGACTCCAAGATCAAACTGGCAGCTAGTGTCTGAAATGGATGCATAATGCATGGTTATTGCAATGAAAAAAAAAAGGAAAAAAAAAAGTAGACTATAGTTTACTTGCATTGATGCTCTTTGTAAATCAGCCAGTTTATAAAGATGTCTGTGTCAGTGCAAATTTAGTGAAATGGTTAATAGGGTTAATGGTTAATAGCCCTTCTATTCCCAATGCTGTGCCCAGAGCCATACATATGTTAACCTTTCTGGTATTCAGCAAATTTAATATCACAAACATTTGACTGTGGCAGAGTCTTGATATACTTAAAAGCTGATGATGCAGTTGTACCTTCGTTTGTCCTTGTTTAGAACAGGAATGAAAGTTTTTCTTCTCTTAGATAAATACATAACATCATTATCACACTTGACAAGGATGGCATCATTATGCAATATTATTTATACATATGTCGTCTAAAGGACTGGAATGCCTTCAGCTTATGGCCCCATCAGATACTGGAGGGAGTTCCTCTCCAAAGTGTTTTTCTAGTCAGTGGATTGAATCCTTTTGTTCTGTTTTGCGCAGTCATTACCATTCTTGAAAATGAGTGGCTCAAAAGCTTGGTAGAAATGAGAAATGGGGTTTGTTCTCTCAAGTTAAACTGCAGCCCCTCCAGAAATTGGGATTTTTATGCCACAAAGTTTAAGATACCTTATAATTTCACTATGAAACTTGCCCATGGATTTGCCCTGTTGTGCTCTTTATAAGCTACTGCTTGCAAATATATTTCTTTGAGAATCATAGAAAACTTCCTTTGGTTTTTAAGGTTTTTTCACAATCCTTTGTTTGAGCCAGATTGTATATATTTTTTGGAAAGGGAAAACAAACCCAAAAAACATATTAATACAGTTCTGGGTTTTTTTGGTGTACCTATATTTAGCTATTGCAAAGCCTGCCAGATGAAGTAAATGTTTCCTAGAAAAGCCAGAGAAACCTATTTTCCACTCAGACTTTCTAATGAACTTACCTGGCCCAAGTTCTTTTAACTGTGCTTTTAAATTTGCAGTGACATAAGACATTTTATATACTGACTGAATTACAGAGCCCCACTGCAAGTAAAACCATAGTCTTTTTTTCATTACCATTGGCAAGTACTTGCTGATAGGAATTATAACATTAACTAATTAGCGGTCACCACCAAGGCATAATCACTTGTATAGTCTTCAGTCAATGTTTTTTTCTGGATATAGGGATTGTGAAGTTTTGAGGCACGTGATCAAGGTCTTCCTAGTTTCACAGGTCTGATAAAAACACACAGGCACATAGAAAGCTGAAAGAAATCACATGTTTAAATTCCAGTTGTTCTGATCATCAGTCTAATTGCTGATTAAACATTGCAGGTAATTCTAGCTGTTGGTGCTATTTCAATTTAATTTGCAAATTATCTGTACTGCATTACACAAAATCAAAAAATCTGAACCGACTCTTTTGTTCTTGCAAAAAACTTGGATCAAGTTTTAAATAATATTTTTTGCAAGCATCTGAGTACAGTACATTATTGAACCTGGATGGAGTATGTCCAAGTATCAAAGAGTACTACCCAGCACTGTCAGTAAGTCATTTAGACATTAATTTCCCGCATAAAGGGTTTACTACTACTTTTCATGTAAGTTGTATAACTTGTGACCAGCTGCTTCCGTGTGCGGTGCGTAACTGAAGGGAACATATGGCTTTAATTAAGTAGCCTATTCTAGCTGATTTTTAGGCATCTATCCACATGGCATACAATATTTGTTGAATCCAAATCAAGTTTCACAGCTGTCTCTTGAGATAAACTGATTGACTGACATGAGCTGCTTTTAAGCACTGTCAGGTTAGTTCCCATAACTTTAGGAGAGTCTTAACAATGGGAAAAAGAAAAAAAGACTCAGCCATATGCATGAAAACTCATATGACTAGGCCATGTATATATATATATATGTATATATGTTTAACATTTCAGCCTAACCTTAATGGATCTCTGTAGCTACTGATGCTGGCACTCAACAACAGAGCCCAAGTGAACAAGAAATCTCCATGTTTTTCTGATTTGGCTGTATCATGTACACTGGTTTGATACCAACCTGAAGTTTTGCAGTAAGGACATTCATGGCAATTGTAAAGTGGAAAAGAATAATCATCAAAGTGCAGAACTTGTGCCTCACATCGGTGTAGAACTGCCTGGTGTTAGCTATTAGGCAAAACAGTAAAAAAGACAGCCACCAAATACAATACAACTCTTGTGTTAAATAAGAACTTGTTTATTTGTTAAGTGCACTGAACAGCACTGAGTGAATCTGCATATGATTAAATCTGATCATGGGATGTACTTGCTGATGTAGATGGAAAAATAGAAAAAACACGGTTATGAGATATGAAGAAATATTCATAAATCTTATGAAGGTGTAAGTGTATTTTCAGTAGTCTTTTGGAGCAATCCATGCTGAAAGAGAAGACAGATAATCACAGTTGATCTCACATAATACAATGCCCATAAATTTTACTAAAGGTTTCCTGTGTAAAATTAGGAGTTATGCATTTCATTGGGAAGATTGAGAAACACCTTATGTATCTGAGCTACATCTCTAGGTTTGTTTCAAAAGGCTGTGTATTATTACACAAAATGTAAAACGGGAAACATGGGATAAAAAGGATTATCAAAATAATTTTAGAGGCCATGAAATTCTTCTTGGGTAAATTAGGCACTTGGAAAACTGATTGAATCATATAATGAATTCTGACTTACTAATTTTCTATATTATAGTGGTTATGGCAAGAACCCAAAACTGACAAGTGCTGTGAGGGAAGGGTGAGAGCACTCCAAATGCCAAGTTTGGAACTCCGTAATTAATAAGCTGTCTCTGGTCTCTATGAAGATAAACTAAAGACTGTGAATTTGAAAAGATGTACAGTCCATGATTTATACGTCTGTGGTAGGCCTGTACTCTGTGACTTGTGACACTCTTGAAAATACTGTGGTGAACTGCAATGTTATTTAAGCCAGAAGATATAGGCTTAGTCAAAGGATGGAAGTGGAATATAAGTTTCTTGACACATCTACATGGAATAGTAATACCAGGCAGACTGAGAGGAAAATGGGTGTGTGATCCTTAAAGGAATAATGAAGGTAAATGTAACTGGTAAACCCCTCAAGGCTTACTTGTTTGTATGGAATAGTTCCCTTAGACAAGATGGTATGGCAGTTAGGACAGATCTTTATTACTAAAAATAAAAAACTAAAGTTTTCTGTTGTTTTTTACTCTGTTATATTCAAATCTTGTAATGATTTCTAAATTTTAAAATCAAGAACTTGCTCCTTTTTTTCTAGAATACTTTTTTTTTTCATATTTAAGCTTATTTAGCATTTAGTTTGAACAGTGACAGAAATAAATATCAAATGACAGATTTAATCAGAGCTAAAAAATTCAAAGGAAATGATGTTTCAAATAAAGCTTTTCATGCCTCCAATTCAGGATAGTCATGACAAGAACTGACCTTTTATTCTGTGTTTGTATACCTCTTTGACCTGAGGATTATGACAACAATTCTTAAATGCTGTGTTAATACAAATAACAAATAACTGTGTCCTGGCACAGGGCAATAGGAAGAACTTTTGAGAGGCAATCACCGTATTTTTGGCTGCAGAAGGCAGTATTTTTGTAGGGCTCTAATAATACTGCTTTCTCTGTTCACACCAAAATTTCTAAAAAAATAGAATTAATCTTTTGGAATTAATCTCTACACAATTAGATTCAGAAACCTGGGGACTCTAGAGTGGCTCTGTCAAACTGCTTTTCTCAGGGTTTTACATTTCGAATAACATATACCTGCAAATTTTATGTCAGCAAGATATTATTATCAATAATTATGATTATCAGTTATTTTTATTAATATAAAAGATTGTGTCAATGAGAAAATGTCTGTGTATCAGGCTGACAGTAATAGTGGTTAATAAACCGAAGACAGTTCTTTTATAGAGAAGTGCTTAATATTGAAATCCCATATTAGAAGTACCTCTAATCTGTGGTCAGGGATTCTGAACTATTGAATTTGACTTGTGTAATTGTGTTTTGGTAACTCAGCTCTGCCTGGTTGCAAGAGGAAGACTATGGTGGAAACTTTACACCAGTGTTATGGAGGACCAAATTAAAAAGTCAGTGTGATGGCAGGAGAAAGAATTAGCTGATTTAATCTAATATTGACTGCAAATATCAGCAGTGAATTTTAGTGCTGACTTCCTTTACACAGCAAAGAAGAGTAACAACACAAAGGTGACCTTAAACTTGCATTTCCCTCAAAGTTCCATGTACACTGTGAATTACTGAGAAACAGCCCTGTATGCTTCTACCTGGGATTGGTTTGCCTGTGCTCTCTCTACAGTTCCAGTTTTCCATAGCTCAAGAACGAGAAATACTATTTCACTGAGGAAAAGTGTGTTGCCTGACACTATGTGATAGGAAGGTTTGGGTTTTGTTTCTGTTTGGGGTTTTTTGTTTACTTTATCCAGTTAGGGTGTCTTGGTTTGATTTATGAAACTGTGTTTTCAATTACCCTCTAGAGTCTGCACTTGGCTGTGAGTTGAGTCCAAGGTACTCTTGTTTGTTCTGCTTTTGACTCTCAGGAGGTGTTGGAAGTATTACCAGTGTGACTGAGGAGTTTGCTTCTCTCCCTGCTATCTGCTTCGTGTGTAGATCACTTCAGCTTCATCTATAGAGCTTGTCAAATTTGCTGTGTGTGTAATTCCCCCTATTTGATGTACCTGTACCTTGCAGATTCCATTTTTTTTTTCCAGTGAGATGACATCAGATAGCTGAGAATAAACATAGGCATAGGGGAATAAAACTTGCAGGGGCACCCATCTAGTTACTGGTGGTTACTGGTAAGACTGGGACTGAACCATTGTGTCATTGTTATGGAGGTGGCTTCAAATTCAAGCCAGCTCCTCTGCCTCACAAAATTCAGTGCGGACTTCCTTCACTTGAGACCAAGAGCAAGCCTAAAGGCAGTCAGACCCTGTGAATAGAGTTGAAGCTGAGTTCAAGGTAATAGAATGATGAAGAAAAACACTGGGCAACTTTAAGACACTGCTCAGTGTACCAAATACCCCTGTGAGACCAGGAGTCTAATACTTACTAAATGCTGTAATGCACTTTAGCACTATTAAAGTCCAAGAGAGTGTTCCTGTAGACTTTTAATAGAGTCCACACACAGCCTTTGAGATTTTAGGTAAAAGGATTGGTCATTAGTGCTCCTATTACCATTATTATTGTTTTATTAAAAAAAAAAAGAGTAAAAAAATCAAACAGAAACAACAAACACCATTTAGTAAACACATCTGAGGTAGTATTTTGACTATTTACAGACTTATTTATATTTCTGGTGGTTTCTTGTGGAAGTGAAATCCTGATAGAGGAGTGGAAGAAAACATCATAAAACCTTAAAGAAGTCACTTAAGAAAGAAACAGCAACAACAAATAATATCAATACTTCAGGAGATTCTGTATCTCTTTTTAGCAGTAATAGACATTTTACAATATTATTTGTATATGCAAGTTGTTATGTACAAAATAATTTTTCTGAATTATTACTACATTAAACACATCAGTATAAGGCTATCGAGACCATAATATGTTTCTTTATTCAGTGCAGTTTCACAATTGAACCTCTGTTTTCTAATGATGGGGTGAAAAACATTTATTTCAAATGCATTTAAGAAAAAAATAGAAAAAGTGTGAATGTGTGATAAGAGATGTGTTCTAAAACTAACGTCAAACCCAGAATTTCAGTGGAATGAAGATTTATTTTTGTTACTATTGTAGGCATAAAAGTGCTGTTTACTTAATGCATAGGGATTTTTGATCATTAATTCCACCAGTATTAAGTGTTGTGTATTTAAAAAAACAAATATAGAGAGCAGAATAGGCTTCAAATTACATTTAAAACACTAGTGTAGTCAAAAAGATGCAGGAAGATAATTAGAAAATGTTTTTGAGAGATTTCTTAAACTTTACTGGTTTTGTTGTTAAGGATTGAATGCATGTGGTTTGGAGTAAAAGAATTCTCCTGAAAATACATATCTGATATGGACCTGCTATACATAAAGATGGTTTTCACAACAGTAGCTTCACAATTGCATTATATCTGTTGAAGTAAAAATGGACGCTTGTGCTCACAGTACTTTTATCACTGTGCAGGCTTTTACGATCTGCTGTTTTACTTCACAATTAAAAGAATTTTCTCCTTAAAATTGTTCTTAAGATAAACTAAGCTGCATGGTTGTCTTTTGTTACAATAACAATCTAGTGTAATTGAAAACAGAAACCTAAGTAGAGGAAATTTCTTTGTAAGGATAAGAAAAATTGATCAAGTAATCAATTGGATATGAATATTTTTAGTAAGTCTTAATTTGATTCTCAAGAGCACTTTCTTTCATATTACTGGTGATAGCCTGAAGTAGAAAAGTGAGTAGGTTTTCT
The DNA here is from genome assembly GCA_035222235.1 of Margarornis squamiger. Taxonomy (NCBI): domain Eukaryota; kingdom Metazoa; phylum Chordata; class Aves; order Passeriformes; family Furnariidae; genus Margarornis; species Margarornis squamiger. The sequence continues at coordinate 27,932,695 of JAWWTY010000077.1, read as the reverse complement.
CCAGGCAAGGTGACGAAAATATTGCAGTAAGTTAATTACTGAAAATATTGCCGCTCTGAATTTGTTACTCAGATATTTTTAGGATGGTCTTCATTATAAAAAGAATGCCAGCAAAAAAGAATTTGTGTTTGTAACTAACAACTTTTCCTCTAATCAGTAGCCCTAAAGCTATGTTAATCTAAGCCACACAGGTTGAAGTTACAGAACCGAATATTTCTTTTTAACTTCTAGTAAGTTAGCCATCTATTTCTTGGTAGCTTAGAGGGTGAATCTGTAATATGAAGAGCTAAAATTAATTTTATTCTTGTTATCTCTTGCAGTATTTTTTCAATGACATGTAAGATGCTTCTTTTATATGTTGTCTCATGTGTCTTCACTTTGCAATTGCTTGAAAGCACTCTATTAACGTAATCAAGAGTTTTTAAAACTTCTTTATTCATTATATCTTATAGCATATTAGTTGGCAAAAAAGCATGTGTAGTTCTCCTAAGTTGGATGTTACAAAGTCAATTTTGCCCAGTCATTTTTTTTCTTTTTTATATAGCTTCATTTTCTGATGTATTCATCAGAAAACAGACTCCATCAAAAACATTTTTAACAGCTGCTGATGTAGGCTTTCATAACCTCTCCCGAAGAGACTTTCAGGAAAATGTGTGAATTCTACACTCATTAGCACTGTTGAACTTTGGGAACATTCTCCTGTGTTTAGTCTGTCTCTGCGAGCATAGCTGCAAGTATCGATGGTTTGTTCCTATTTATTTATTTTCAAATAATTGTGTATGAAGCCTCTCATACAACTGGAGGATCAGGTGGGAAAGGTTGTGAAGGAGTTGAATAAATGCACAGAAGTGCAGTTTCCTTGTAACTGAGGTAAATTTTGAAGTGTCAGTCTACTCTGATTCAGTGGCTGAATTACTAGAGCAGGAAGTCTAAATTAATGTTTTTCTCTTTGCCTTGCTGGCTGAGGGTCTTTTTAGCAGGTTAATCATCCTGTTTCAATCTACGTGTTCTGTTTTACTTGTATTATTTATCCTAGTGCTTTTAAATATATATATTTAAAATGATTAAGAGTCTAAATTGACAGTACTAATCCAGTAGGTTAGAGTGCAAACACATATGCTGAATGTAGAAAAGCCTTTAGTAGCTTTTAAGATTGATTAGTTAAAATAAATAACTATTCTGTGATGTCCAGTAGCCAGAGAAGGTTTAACTACACAGCATTTTACTCTGGATATTTCATAAGATTTAGCATTTAATAAATTGAACTTTTAGTCATGTTTAAAAGAGTAGCAAGAGTAATTTGTATGCATTGGCTACTGATTGTAAATTATAAATCTGTGGGATTGAGTTCAAATTTCTAATTGGTGGGAAAAAAAATCAGTAATTAACTGGGAGTACAGAAACGATTTTCTATCAAAGCTGTCTTCCACAGAGAATTCTACTAAAGCTATTCATGATTATAAGGGTTATGATACATGGAAACACTATAATTTGTATATAAATGTCAGCATGGTATAATCTTATTATAAAATGCTTTTGTAAATTAGAATGTTCCGATTGGGTGAAATAGTTGAATGCATTGAATGTATGTCGGGTAACTCTATTGGATTCCACAAGATAAGGATGCCTTGAGAAGCAGGGTAGGTGTAACTAGGTAGTACACAGCAAGTGAAATAAGATATTTGCATTCTCTCTAACTGCAGTCTGATGGATGCCTGCAGAAGCATAAACTTAATGGTGCTGCAGTGTTCAAGTGCCTGCAGTTCTGCAGGGTTTTTTTTTGCAACTATACAGGATCATTAGATTTTCTGATTTTTCAGTTGAAATTTATGTTTAATGTCTGTTGTAAATATTTTGTGAGGTGTTTAGCACTTATGAAATGTGCTTTGTTTTTTAAAAAAAATTCTTTACAATTCATGTTCCTTTTCAGCCGGAGGAATCAAACCTTTACTTTTGTGAGTCAGCTACTGAACAGATTAACAATTACTAGATAGCAAATAAGCAGCCGTACCCACTTCCTTGTTTCACTCATGCCTTCATTTCCTACAGTAGGCAAACAAAGTGACATCTAAATTAAAATATTACTATGGAAGTTTTACAAAAATCTGCTTGTAGAGACTGCTCAGATTGGTGGGGGGACACTTCTTTAGTGCCTTTATTTTTATTTTTTTCAGGGGAGTGGGTAGATGGTGGAGAGAAGGATTGGTGATCCAGTTCCGGTAGAAAGTCTGCATCAATATTTCATTTTTTCACAGGTCTGCTAGAAGAGTTTAGCCATGTCTAGAGACAGTGTTGAAAGAAAAGTAATCTACTTCCTGGGAGCTGTCTGGGTACTGCTTTGCATTAAGTAGTATTATTTTAACCATATAGATCTGGAGTTTTTCATGTGCTTCAGATTTTAAAGTAGAAAGGAAACATTATGGTAAAAACAAAACTTTTCTCATATTATCGAGTTATGAAGAAATGTAACTACACATATTTCTTCTCCTCTTTGAAGTTTATATTTCTGTCTTAAGTACTGTGACTTTTATAAAAATTTCATTACAGACATTGTAATGATACAGTTAAGATGTAGAAGGGTTGACATGATATAGTTTAGTAGTATTGGTTTGCATGAGTCAAGGATCAGAATCTGGTTGGTCTGTTGTGGGCAAATGAAAAAATAACATTTAACTGTAATGAAAATGATAAGTAGCAACAGGTTTCTTTATGAAAACAGTAATGTAGGAAGATTATGTGTCTTTATAGTCCTATGTTATGCTGCATTAAAACTTCAACTGAAGATGAATTGCTAGTGGATTTATAAAATAATAACTCACATATCTAAATGTTCCAAGTACTGTATGAACTTCAGGTCTTCTTCATTTCTTTTACCTTTGCTTGAAAATTGTAAACTATAACCTTGCTGAAACTCTATGTGCAAGCCTATTGGTATTATGGTAAATTTATTTTTAGAGAAAAGTGCTAAAGTGAACATCTTAGTGAAGATGCTGTGTTTATTTGAATGGCAAATGAAGAATCAAATGGTTAATATATGTCAGTAGCAATTTCTTTTAAATTCAGTTGCAGTACTCAGCTAGGCAAGGTGACTTTCAGCACAGGTTTATGATCTCCACTCAGCCATATGAAATGGGGCTTGGTGCTAGAAACGGACCTAAAAAATTCAAAAATGTCATGAATGGTGGAAAACAAATGAACCTTCCCTCAGTTCTCTTGCGTTGTTGTTCATTCTCATGATTTTTGACTCCTGTGTTTCTGCATAGTGTTCCTAAAGGCAGAATTTACTGCCTTGACCATGTCATAGTCTGAGGAATATGAGTGCAGGGGGAGAGCTGCAGGAAACTGCAGGAACAAGTGAGTCAATGGGAGCAGAGAATACCAGAGAAGCATAAGAAAGTTTATTAAAAAGGAAATATATATATATATATATATATATATATATATATAAAAAAAAAAATATAAATATAAAAATATATATGAAGGGAAGCACAGATATAGGATGTCACAATACCTAGGAAAGACATCTTGCTTAGAGCCTCAAAGATAGCAGGAGATAAGTCACATATACGTCAGATAAAATTTTGCAAATACATGGCAAGTATTTCTAGGTTTTCTTCCTTACCTGGTTCTACCCATGCTGCATCACCTTCAGCTACATAGACCAGGGGACTATAGATCAGGTCAATACATCTGTTAAATCAATCCTTGGACCATTTTGAATGTTTTAAACTAATTTATCCCTCTCTTCATATTCTTATACAAGAGATAAACATATGGGCTTTTATCCCTTAAGCTTCCAAACATATTTTTTGAAGCAGAGTTGCAATCTAGTGTGGGCAATTATTCACTGAATAAATGGGATTTATAGTGTTGTTTATTTATAGGCTTTTATATTACTCTCTTTGCAGTAGAAATGGTTGCAAATTAATACAATTTCACAGTGAGGTTCAATAGAAGAAAACAGTATTCCAATTTTACAGAACCCAGAGCCTGAGAACAAGAATTTAAAAGCACCTAAATCTCCAGGAAAGCATGTTCTATAGTGAATTCACTTGGAGAAGCATAGGTAACACTAGATGATAGTCTACAAAAACTTTTTTATTTTCATTAAAGAATATTTAATGTTGGCATTCTGCAGAAAAAGATTGTATTTAAAAATATGTATCCAATTTTGCTCATTTTAGAGAGTTGTGCTACTGGGGAGTTCTACAGATACAGAAGGCTGAGGTGCCAATCCATGTCAATCTTCCTGAGTTCAAAGAGTTACTTGAAATCAGCCTGGTTGTTTTCTATCTGCTTGTATTGGGTATATTTAGCAAGACAGTTGTATGAACATGACAGGATGGGATTAGTGGGAGATTTTCTGAACTGATCTAAAATGTATTAAGACAGCTTCTATTGCGGCTTTGATACTGTTAGTTTTGTTGGGTGTGAAATTCATGGACAAAATATTTAGTTTCAGATTTTTTTATTTGGAGTATTTCATGGTTTTGTGGGGGTTTTTTTGTTGGTTTTTTATTTTTTTTTTTTAATGGAATAAAATATATCTTCTGCATTTTTTTGAAGAGTTTGCAGGATGAAGTGTCTTAAAGTCGTTTTATGATGCCAACATCCATTGAAAAATGTATAAGCGATATGTTCTTAAATAACTTGTGAATTTTTGCAAATCCAGTTCTTTGTCTAGCAACCCTTTTGGGAAAAAGAAAAAAAAACAAAAACCAAAAACGTTTATTTATGTTAAACAATATTCAGTCAGTTAGTATGATATTGTACATTTTTGAAGACAAAACAGAGAACTTAAAATAAAACTGTATTGATTCCAACTGTAAGCAATCAATTAAAGAAAAAAGTCATTGTGGAAAACCCAGCATAATCATAAGTAATAATTCTTATACCTGATGTGAATGAGAAAAATTAACTTTTACTTTTAATTAAATATCATGCCAAAAGGTATTCAAGCCATTCTGACATATGTAGAAGATAGAATAATAAAGTATAGACCCAGTCTTAATCACTCTGCATTATTAAACATTAATATACTGTCATTAACAGTACCTGTTATAATCCATGTCATTTTGTGCCTTGCAAGTGAAGCACTCATCTCCTTTCAAATACTAATCACAAAAGCAGATGCTTAAGGTTCTTGATTAACCCTTCTATTGCCATGTTTTGCACATGTGTTTCCAAAGGGAGCCTAAACAGTGTCAGTTAGGTATATTATTAGAAAAAAAAAAACCAAACATGTTATGCCTTGGCTGTGGTGTGGAGGACTTCTCTAATTGTATTTTCTGTTGATTCAAATACTAGATTCGAGTTTTGATCCATTTTACCAACCCATTTTGCTTAGTATTGACCAAGGTCCCTTTTTTTTTTTTAATTGTTTTTTCAGTCACTTGAGAATTGAGGATGCAATGTACTGTCACATTTTTCATCGAGGAACTGGAGTTGACACATTACTTTCTGGGTGCGAACACTAGATATTGTAAAATTGCCCAGTTGGCACAAGTAAAATAAGTCACTGTGCAATAGAGATGAGATGATGTCCTGCTCCTTAGACTACATAAACCTTATTGTCTCTATGTAGGGATTGTAACAGTATAATATTTTATTTTTTTTTTTACCTTTCTCTCTGTAGTGTTAAATCATTTAACATTAAGCCTTATTATACCTCTTTGAGGTAAGTATGTAATTGTCCCCTTGTTAGACTCAGAATAGAAAAAGTGTGCAGTTAAATCTAAATCTGGGCAATTTGAAATACTGATGTTAATGTGGTCTCAATCATTATGCCTCTACTTAAATCTCCTACAGGAATTTTTAAGCATTGTGGAAGATAAATGGTTTTCATTTTTTTTAGGTATTTATTAATTTTACTATCCTCCATTGCTGGACAGTTATACACACTCATACAGAACAGAAATTACATGTGTAAATACTAAAATACAAGAAAATACTTCTGAAGTTCACTATATTAGCAAAATGGAAAATGGAGAACATTATTTTTCATGTATGTCGTAATGGTAGAGATTTATGCATACTAATACCAGATGAATCGTAATAACAGAAGCTAAGTCATTTTGAGGCAGAGGTGTATGGATTACTTTTTTACTTGACAGTTTCCCCCTAAGTGACTCAAGCAAGGTCACAAAGACACACTAGTACTTTGTAACTCCCAGAAGATGCTCAATGACAATAAAGCACCTTGCCCTTCACTGTAGGCACATCTTGGATTTCAGCATAGAAATTTATGATCCGCTTCCTGTAGAAGCTACTGCCTTAGTTTTAATGCTTGGTAGGAATGAGGTTTTGCCCAGTGCCATACTAAAATGTGAAGGTTAGTTAGGTTCCTTATAGGAAGATTGGATTTTTTTCCTGGGTTATCTTTATAGCTTTAACCACATTTGCATTCACCACTGGAAAAACAATAGTCCCCTACGGCAGTTTGGATGGACGCTCCTCCCCCCTCCCCCCTCCACCTGGTGGCGGCCAGGGTCCCAGAGATGGTGCAGGGAAACCACACACGGGTGAGGCAGGCAGCAAAGAGGTTTTATTCCCAGAGGTCTGGGTATTTATAGGGTTCTCAGGGGGAAGTGATGTCACATC
>JAWWTY010000077.1:27857747-27925995 GCA_035222235.1 Margarornis squamiger | reverse complement strand
CAGAACAGACAAGCTTCATTTTACAAGGGGATAAACCTTGTGATTTTTCTCTATCTCCTGAGGTTTATATTTTCACCGCAGATATTGTACATCTTACAGCAACAGTCCCCAACATCATTCTCTACCCTTGGATAAATTCAAGAGATACTCTGAAAAACAACTTCTTCAGTCCTTCCCTGTTTTTTGTCCTCAGCCATCTTTGCAGCTTCATTGATTTTAAACATGTTTCCTAATGAAATAAACTGTACATGAGCATATTGTATATTGTATCAGCATCAGGCTGATTCCTGAGGGAAGTGAAAGAGATGTGGAGACATCCGTAATTTGTGAAAATCAGTAGCTGGTGTAGGACAGAGGCTGTTTTTGAAAGAAAAGCAGATAAAATTCAGCTGTGAATCTAATTCATAACAACACTGAATTAACTATTATACATTTAATTTTGAAATAGCTACAAGATGGCACAGTTTCTTGGCCATGGGAGTTGTCTCAGAAGTTAGAGATATGTAAGTATAACAGACAGGCATGTAAACATAACAGACAGACATATCAGTAAAAAATGAGTTTCCGTTAGTTCTGCTGCTTGAAAAAAGTTTCTCAAAGTTTATTTATCCATACTATTTTTTTCTTCTGTTTTTTTGAGTACCTCATTGGCATAATACTCTTCTATAAACAGTGCTTTAGTTTTTTATTTTAGTATGTTCAACCTTCCAGCTCTTGCCAGCTTTAGTGCAGCGATGGCTGTTTGTGTTCTTTCTTGCTGTCTTCATAGTTTGCATTCTTCACCACTTGATCCTAAAATATCTGTGTGTTTTTGAATAGTTCTAGCTTTTTGTCCTAAATTTTTGGTCTTCAGATACAAGTAGCTGTCATTTGGAGGTTTCTTGTTGGTTCTTGTTCTGAATTTTTCTTTCCCACTTTAGTCAGTGCTGTTTGCAGCTCTTCCTTGGTGAGCCTGAAAAGATAGGTGTCATTCATTAATCTGTTTTTTCACTATCCTCCTACATAGGACAGACATTCCGTTTTCATCTCATAATGTCAAATCCATCATGGGTTTCAGGTCTAAATTGGGCAAATTTAGGAGAATTGTGCCTTCTTTTGAATTCCTGGACCATTTACGCTATCTGCTGTTGTTACAGCTGCCCTGTACAAATAGGAAATGTGAAAGGCTTTTACTTTTCCAGATATGGTAGGTATTATACGGGACAGATGGATGCCGTCACCAAATATTTATCCCTCTGCTCAACATGCAACATCCCTGTCATCTGCATGTATATGTAATTTATTCTTCTTTGTGTGCCTGATCAGTTTAACAATCCAGGCAATATTTGTGTTTCTGATGCCACTTACTGAGCCAAAATTATTCTTCAAAGTATAGTGTTAACCAACTGTACATTTATCATTTACTGAAAACTCCTTGAAACTTTTAGCTCTGTGGACAAAAATATATTTTGCTCATGTAAACTTCATCTCTGCTAGCTTATTTTACATATAGTTGTACTGCTAAATCCTTTTAAGATTTGACAGGTTCTCTCTGTAAGGTTGAAATGTTCAATATGTTCCAGACATACTGCAAAAACAAGAGCTAATTTAGCAGGTTCTTGACAATTACAGCTTTGTTTGGGATTACGTGCTTCTTTTTTCCCCTGAATTGCCTTTTCTATTTCAAGCAAACTGCTCTCTTTCGGTCAGTTCATTGCACAAGTCAAACAATAGGCAACTGCTAAAGGTAACACAGCTTTTCCACCACAATATTCCTACAATTCTGTGTGACTCCTTATATACAAATCTTGATAATCAGGAATCTGTAGGATGTTTACAGGCCATTTCCTGAACCTGTTGAAAACTGTAGTAGACCTTTTGTTTTGTTCTTGTTTCAAGGGCACCAAATTTGTCTTCTTGCTTCCCAGATTATTTGGCATATGCAAAAGGCATCCATCTTAAATGTCTTAAAAGGCTATAGTTGATGGTCTTTTGTGCATTGTATTGAACAGTGGTAGTTATGCTATTGAATCAGCCCAAGTTATCTGCAACTTATCTGTACTGGTGAATTTGTAGGGAACAGAAAATTTAGTAAAACTAATTAAATTGCAGCTGGCAACATTTTCTCTAAAAATTGGTACTGTTGCATGGTAGGTGAACAAAAAGATCTTGGACCATTGAGTGGGTGCTAATACAGAATCCAATAGTGTTGCTTGAAAATAAAGTTTAGTATGTATTATAAGATTCAGTCTTTAAAAATAAGTGATCATGTTTTGGTTTTCTCTTTCCTTTTTTTTTTTTTCCCCCCAGATAATCAATTCTGTTTACGGAATGGTGTCCGTCTTTTGCAGTTTTATTCCACAACATTCAGAAAGATAAAAATTATAAGTAAAACAGCAAAGTAATATTTGTGTTGCATGGATGTATATTTACTAGCAGGGAGCTTTTTTAAGAAAAACAAAATGTATTTATGTCCAAGTTTTCATTTGGAACTTAAAATTACAGATGTTTCCATCAAAATCCTGATTGCAGAATTTCTGTTCATCCAAACAGAGGACAAAAACATTGTCATTGTAACCTTTGTATATAATCAACAAACCAACTGAGCTGTAGCTGCTAAACATGCATAATGAAAATCTGTGGAGATTTAAGGGTAAGAACCAATCACTGAAATCACATGGAAAATCATTTCAAGTAATGAGTGCAAAGATATCTTAATCTGTCTTGGACAGTCTGTAAGCAGAAAATTATTCATTCTGTTGGAAAAAATAGGTGGTTAATAATTATTAGTGGCACTAGAGTACTGAACAATTTAAGTGAAATTTTCTTAGGCAAGATCATTGCTTTGGATCTTCAGACATAGCTGAGGCACACTGTTTGTAAAGATGTCAAGCAAAGTTGAATTGGAGCTGTTTTGTAGTTTCATGATTATGGACAGATAAGGTTTGTAAAGCCCCAGTTGATTGTACCTAGTCATGGGTGTGATGATAAAGCTTTGAGTAATTCCTGTGAACCTCCATAGTAGAAGAACATTTTGGATGTTTTGTTTTGTGGACCAATTGTGTTATCTGGGAACAAGAAGAAGGAAGATGATGTTGATACAATACATGTGCAGTTTTGCAGCACAGGTCAGATGAAGATCTTTGGCTGCACAGTATGCAAGCAACAAGTAAAATGGGTCTGGGAAACAGGCTTGTTTTCATCGCTGTGCCTTTTTTTTTTTTTTTTTTTTTTTTGAGTTGTTAAATGAAATAACACAGTGAATGCAGGAGTTTTCCTGAAACTCAACTATCTGCCATTTTCATCTCCAGGAACAATTTTTTATTTCAAAAATGATTTAGTGCAAAGCTGGATTATTGATGACAGTTCTCTATAAACATGAGCTTTTAAGATCAGGATGGACAACTGTTTAGACCTTCATGGCTGGGAATAATGCCATTACTACCCATAGCCGATGCACATACATGGCTATTTGGCTGTGTACCTCATGCCATCTGTTCAGATGGCATTCTGCCTGCTCACAAATTGGTTAGACCTGTGCCAAGAGCAATTGCTCTAGATAGTTACACTGCAAAACACTGCAAGTGGTTCCTATTTTGTATGAAGACTCTCTCTTTTGGACACCACTTTAACACTTTGTTATATCCTGTGGACATACCTGTATACTGCAGTGATTTGACGCAGAAAAAAATCATGTGCTCATCTAACTCTCTTTTACTACTGAAGCTACCTTTTCTAAATCCTAAGGGGGAAAAAAAATACGTCATTTGAATTAAAGGTGTTTCTCCTTATTTTCCATCTGAAAAATATTCATTCATTACAAGACGGTAAGACCTAATGAAAATATCACAGAAGTTAATAGGAATATTTGCACTGATATTAGTGTTGAGTTGTAAATTAGAGATTAAATTGTGTGCTTGCTAGTGAACAAAGTCAAGTCAACTAGCAATTGCTACTTGTGGTTTTTTGCTTAATTGCTTTGTGAAATAAGTTTCTGAAAGGAGTAACAGGTTACAGAATTAAATTCAGCTGAGGTATACAGTAACCAAAAGTTATCACCAAATGACATTTATACAACCTATAGAATATTTCTGCTGACTCTATTGAATAGATATCCATGTCATACAATTGGCACATTTGTTGACAGCCTCAACTGTGAACCATGGAAGTGAACTTACTGCTTGCCAGCAGAAGCAGCTCCTGTAGGGTAAAAGCCAAAGGATATTGGCAAGGAAACCTAAGCTCAGAAGATAAATATAGGACTTTATGTAGAAAATGCTGTCATCCTGCCAGTTTTCATAGACACTAAAATAATTTTAAAATCAAAACTAAAATAATATTCTTGTTACTTGCAAGAGCTACAATATAGAATTCAGAGTATGTGTAAGTGTAAAGCAATTATTTGCCTTTTGATCTTTGAGTATAATTATTGAGTATGAGTATTGTTATTTTCTTTCTGTGGCTTTCTCCCTGTGCATGAATGTCACTGCTCACTTTGAGCATGCTTAGTTGAATCAGGATGATATCATTTACGTGGGTGAGTTTCCATATATTTGCTAGTGGGAGATATGATATTTTGCTGATTATAATCTGGAAATGTTGCCAAGGCCCTTCATCTGCGTTTTGCATAAGTAATACTGACTGGGTTTTGATTCCTAGAGGAAACCCAATGGGAACGAGCTGGATAAACCTTAAAAAGGAAAGCAAAGAGATCAAAAGTCAGGACTGTTTGGAGGACAGGATGTAGTTTGCTTGTAACTTGGATGCTTATTTTCTTGTTTTTACAAATCACTATATAGATAAGATAAAGATATGATAAAGTCCTAATATGGAAGAACTTATAAAGTACATGTAAGTTCATTACAGATTTTATATTGCGAAGCTTGTATGTTGTGAGGTGACTCATAAAGCTGATGACCAGAATCCTGACCAACTGAATATCTGTAAAAAAAAAATAAAAAAAATCTCATTAATTAAAAAGAGGTTGTTATTTCTCAGTGAAATTTTCACTTGTAAAACAATTGATACTTGTTACCATGACTTAAACCATTTGGTTCCATTACTCATAACAGCTGAAATTTTGTCTAAGGACTATATAATTTTTGAAAAATGTAGGGAATGCTTTAGGTCTGTCACTGTGCATTCACACTAGACTGACACAACCTTTTATCCCATTTTATTATGTCAAGCAAGCAGCATTGCATGTTCCTTAATAAGGTTTAATAATTTAAATTTTGTTCAATAAAAACAGAGGACAAAAACTGTAGAGGTGAAAAAGATACCAGTAATGATTCTTTAAGAATTGACACATTTTGTACTTTTCCATTTATCTGTAGGAAAGATGGTTAATACTGAAATCTATTGTGCTCACACTGAAGCTTTGTGGTGGTACAACTGTCCCCCCACCCCTCCTCCTTAGTCTACACTGTGATCTCAGAATAAACTACAGAGCTGGCAGGATGCTGTATGCTGCAGTAGTACCATTAGGCTACAAAGCAGCATCTTACATTTACTTGTATTTTCTTAGTAGAAAATTGTCTTCTTGTGAGAATGGTGAAACTTCACTGTTTTATGTGGCATAAACATGATAGCAGTTTGGGCAAAGGAAAAGCTGGTAAACTCTCACAGGTCTAGTGTGCACTGCATTCTAAGTTGAAAATTGGACATAGCTGAATGCCGAGTGACCCTTTAGCTGAGGCATTCTGAAGTGATTTGAATAGCAGTATTCTTCAAAAATCCTTGAAACATTGGGAACTGATTTGTTTTACTTCCATGCAAATGAATGGGAATTTTCCTTTCACTTCACTGGGAGTAAGGTTGAACATTTCTTGAGTTGACCAGCACAAAGTAACTTATATAGGCAGAAAAAGGAGAGATTTTTTTCAGCTCCAACAAGCTCATTTTTAAAAGGCACTTTGCTGTAACCATGTAAACCTATGTAACCCTACAGTTTGTTAACACTGAACTTTAATGAGTCCTGATAAGAAGCCAGTCAGTGGATATCCATTTAGCTAGTGATGATCTGAACTCCAGCTGATTGTCCTAGCAGCTGTGTGACTTCATTACCATTAGAAAGGCACAGAGCCAAGCCAGCTGGAATCCAAAGAGGCTACTCAATTCACATAGCATGTCAGTTTCTTGGTTTACATATCAGAATTACAAATTACTCCTATTACAAACAAACAAACAAAAAATAACCTACAAACAAGATTCTTTATGAAGATATAGTTTTTTAAAAAAAAAGTTTAAAAGCATTATTATACCAAATGGAGGCTACTTTGTCATATGGATGTTGATGATTTTTTGTGCCATGTTCATATCTCTTTAATGAAAACTAGACATAACATTTGCACTTCTGGTTATAAACACAGCCCTATCCTGTAACTCCTCATTTCTTAGTTAAGAAGAAACATTTTGTTGGTTTTTTTGTATTAATGTTTTGAGCAAACATTTTTAGTTTGTCTTATTGTGAGCAGGGAAAAAACCCTGCTGCTCTTTGACAATACAGGCCTGAAAAAATACTCAATAACTGTTGTAATGAATAGTATTTAACTGCTAGAGGCAATATCACTGAGGACTGATCTCTGCTGGCTGTGGATATTTTTAAAGCATAGAAGGGTACAGAGTGTGAATGGTAAATACAGAAACCTTATCACTGATTTGTACATACAGCATGCAATAATTGCCTTAAAAAAAAAAAGGGGGGGGAAAAAGTGCAAGGGGAACAGATTGTAATTTACAAGAAGGTCATGAAGGAAGACCTGTAAAACTACAGAATTGCTTTTAGATTGGTGCAGGCTGACTTGAGTACTGTGTGCATTTCTGGTTCACCGCAATTTAAGAAGGATGTTTAGGTACTTGCATGCATCCAGAGAAGGGCAACAAAAGTGGTGGAAAGGCTGGAAGGTATGTCCTGTGAGGTTCAGCTAAGGACACTGGGTTTGTCTTGGTTTGAGTAAAAGAGTCTAAGGGGCAACATCATTCCTCTCTATAGATGCTTGTAGTGCATTGGATTAGGAGACTGACATTCACAGAAGGGACATTCGGTAAGAATTATTCAACGGAGACCTCTGGCTCTCAGAGAATATTTCAGTTTAGAAGGATCCTCTGCAGATCTTCTAGATGAAAATCTTACTTGTAGCAAGTCTGATCAGATCTTTTTCTTTAGGGGGATCCTCTAAATGAGTCTTGAACACCTCCAAGAATGGAGATTCCACAACCCATGTGGACATTGTTTGACTTGAGTCTTGTTGCCTTTCACCCTTTTACTGTGCACCTCTGACAAAAGTCTATCAGCCTTTTCTGCATCAGGTAGCTGTAGGCAGCAATAAAGTCACCTGTTATCAGTTTTCTTTGGGGCTGAACAAGTTGCTGTAGACTTTGCTCAAGTGGCATGTGCTTCAGTCCTTGAGCAGCCTACTGTCCCTCTGCTAAATACAGTGTGTTATCACAGAATGACTGAATGGGTAAGGTTGGCTAGGACCACAGTGGGTCATTTGGTCCAACCTCCCTGCTCAAGCAAGGTCATGCTAGAGAGCATTGCACAGAATTGTGTCCAAACGGTTCTTGAACATCTCCAATGAGGGAGACTCCACAACCTCTGTGGGCAACCTGTTCCAGTGCTTAGTCACTCACACAGTAAAGAAATTCTTCCTCATATTCAGATGGAATTTCCTGTGCACCAGTTCATGCCCATTGCTTCTTGCCTCCTTGCTTAGCACCACCAAGAAGAGCCTGGGTCCATCCTCTTGACACCTTCCCTTCAGACACTTTTAGACATGGTCTGTCCATGTCTTTCAAGTAATGGGAAGCCCAAGACTGAACAGTGCTCCAAATGTGATACCACAAGTGCTGAGCAGAGGGGAAGGATCATTGCTCTGTACCTGGTCGATACAGTCTTGCTGATTGAGCCCAGGATGCTGTCCACTTTCTTTGCTGTTGGTGCACTGGTGACTCATGGTCATATTATAGTCCACAATGACATTTGGATCCTTTTCTACAGATCTGCTTCTCAGACACTGAGCACCAGCTTGTATGGTAGCATTATTCCATCCCATATGCAAGTCTTTGAATTTGCTCTTGTTGAAATTTAGGAGGTTTCCATCGGCCTTGTTTTTTAGCAAAAACAATTTTTGAAGGGTGAGAGAATATACTGAGTCAGTATCACTTTTTTCCTTGCCTTCTAAATTTTGCATCAAGAATCCAATTTCAACCCTAACAGGAAACAAGACACTGGACTCGATGGAGTTATTTTGTAATCTCTGCTAAGCTTCTTTAAAAAAATAGACGTAAGTACCTCCTTACAGGTCTCTGGCCGCTGAGCAAGTGGAGGAACTTTCCTGAAGGCTCCAGTGAAGCAGACATAGTGGTATGGCCAGACATATTTGATTCATAAAACATATGGGATTTTGAGTCAAGTTTTGAAGTACCTGATTATATAAAGGTTTGGGTATAGCTCTGGGGTTTGTGTTCTATCTTTGTCTAAGATTTCGAAAGCTAGGTGTCGTGGATTCTCTGTCATCTAAGTGCCTTAAAGAAAACAATATGTCAGAGATCTTTAAAGCAGAAGACTTAGTGAGACCAAACTTTGTGATGTATAGACATTAAAAAAATTGATATCAGTCAACAGCTTGACTTTCAGTTCTGAGCTGTATCCTTAGCCAATCTGTTTGTGCTTTTTAGGTAAGTTTATCATTTGCCTTGGAGTCAGAAAAACTTCAATATTTTCAAATTTTTTCCTTTGTGTGTGTGTATATATGTGTGTGTGTGTGTGTGTGGTTTTTGTTTGTTTGTTTGTATTTTTTTTAATATACACTACAGGAATAGTTTTGAAATAGTAGAAAGATTTCTAGTGACTGGAAGAATGTCTTCCCACTGCCTTCCTCTCCTACCTCTCCACCCAAAAATCCCCACAAAACCCCCAAAAGAAAAACAACCCACAAGCCAGAGTATAAGCTATCCAATAGATTCTCTCAACAAAATGTTTCTGTAACATTAAGATGAAAAAATATAGAAGAATATACATAGTTCAGCTGTGCAGTTCAACCTAAACCACATTTATGAGAAACTTGTTTCCTGAAAAAATTGCATGAATGGTTGACATTTAAACATATACATCAGTCCATTCACTGTCAAAAGTCTAAGGTGAGCCTTAGTTGTGAATGTATTTTAATTAAATTAAATGATTTCCTTGTCAATAGCAATGATTGTAAATTAGTGGGAAATTGTTTTCTTGATCAAAAATTTGAGAAACAGACTCTTGATCAAATGCAAGAACTAAAACACTTTTCAAGATAATGTTGGTTTGACAAAAATGCCGCCCAGTAATGTTATTTATTTATCAGTAGTACATTGACCATCACAGGGACAAAGTTATCTTTATCATTAAAAAGTTAAGTTTTAGTTATATGACTGCACCTTCGATAGGTGGAAAATGGCACAGCTGGGAAACTTTGAAATCACACCTTTGCACAAAACTAAAAGATTCAACAGCTGTTCAGAAGTTTGTAAGGCAGACATGATTGAAGACATCTAATGTTTCATCCATGCCAAAAATAATTAAAAAGAAGACTTTCATGTCTAAATAAACATAATTACTTTTGTACTCATAGGTTTTGTTAGTGTATATTATGTCTCCCAAGATGATTGATATTTGACATTGCAAAAACTTGGTTGATAATAGTCTGTTGTTCTTAAAGGTGAAATTGGAAAAATGCTGTTTCAAAAGAAAAAAAACAAACAACAAAAAAACCAAGGTATTAGGTTAAATATTAATTTGAATTTGAAATTCTACAATAATGGGGACATATGCTATTTAAGGAAGTCATTATTCCACTATTTAGTCAACAAGAATATCAATTAGAATTAATTCACTACAAAAAGTCTCCAATCATTTTTAACATAAGTTTTTCCTCTTTAACAGTACCCTGAAGCTTGTCTTTTTTGTGGTCAATTTAGCAACAAATTTGCAATTAATCACTTGTTGATTGCAATGAATGGCCTGTCGATAATATGCAGCTTAGATTGCTAAAAGGGTTATACAAAGCTTTATTGTTTTCCTTTTGTCTTGGGAACACTTTGTCTAGCTGTGTTTCCTAGAATGGATTTTGAATAGATATTTTGAAGTAACTCCTGCCAGTTTTAAAGAGACACCATGGACTGTTCTGAGAGTATTAATCAAGATATGCCCTAACTTTCCTCTGCCATTACAATATTTGGACATCTGTTCTGACTCCTTATATGTGAAGTAGGACACATTGGCATAAATGAAGGGTTTCATTATCTTAAATGTCATAACATTTGTTTGAATTTCTTTGTGTAGATTTTAAATGCTGAAATTGTAATCTTGGTTTTTTATAGAATTCATTGTCCTTTCAAAAGACTATAAAAATTGAAGCCTTTTAAAAATTCCATCCATAATTCTGAAAGCATAATTTACAATTTGGGCAATAACACTGAAATTACTGTAGATGATACTTTAGTAATTTTGAACAGTGTAAGTATTTTTACTGAAAGAAAACTAAGGGAAAAAATGCTTCTTATTCTAGAAACAGTATTTTTGTCACAGATAATGTACATATGAAGGCCATTATGAAATGCCCCTTTGGGGAATGTTGACATAGATTAATTTATTTGGAGAGTCATGGCTGCTGGAACAGCAACTTTCACTTTGTCAGAAGGAAATGTCTGTTACATCTGTTGTCCTTAAAACAGTGTCTCAATAGTATATTTCTTCTGGCTAGGAAATGGCTTTGAAAGCAACGTTCATAATTGAAACTAAAAATGGTTATTAATCCTGGTTTCAGGCTTTTCCAAAAGTTTGGAAATATTTTGTTTGCACTGATCTTTAAATTGCACATGTTTTTGTAGATTTTGGTTGTTCATTAGCAAAAGAACTCCCATTAGTAAAAGTAGGATTTAACTGATTTACATTGCCCTTATTAATGCTAGTATTATACAAAATAGTTGCAACCATTAAGATAATCTTACTCTGAAATAATTTCTGATGTCATATGGATGTGATATTTATGCTTGAGTAAAAGTTAATATTAACAACATTTGTCTTGGCTATCATTAGAAGGATTACTTATTACAAACATCAGCTAGACAAGTGTCTGCTTACTGTGCAGCAAGTTTGGGAATTCTATCTTGTCATTTAGTATTGATTACATTATTTAAGTAGTTGAGCAAAGCAGCACTTTACAAACAGGTGCTCTTTGATTTGCAAATTTATAAAAATCTAGGAGCAGCTTTCAGCCTGCTGTATTGTTGGGTTTTAAGGTAACAAGCTGAAGAGTGATTTAACTATGCTTTCATTTAGACCAAAGATTTCTTTAGATGTTCTGGCTCATGAAGCAAATTGATTTTTTGTTACCAAAAAACAAGTGGGTTCTCCATCTATAAAATATGTTTATAACATCATTGTCTGGCCTAGAGTTCAGAGAAACTGTCCCATTCATGTTGTTTGCTGTGAAAATTCATGGACCTAATTTTGACCCTGTGCTTTACTTGTCTCCTGAACTCTCTCCGTTTTTCCTGCCTCTGCCCTGCAGCTGGATTCACCCTTAGTTTGATAATTTGGAGAGTAACTTTGTAAACTAGAAAATTAGCTGAGGGAATTGTGTGCTAGTGTATAGTGTAAACAAGTTAGCCTTCTAGAAAACCTTGTATGTGTTGGAAATCCTGAGTAAATGGAACTTATGCAAGGAGTTTTTATGCAGATATAGAATCCTCCTAAACAATTTGAGGCTGAGAATAGGATACTGGCATAATATATTCAAAGCTACCATGAAAGCCTTAAGTTGCTAAACAACCATGACGCACTGAGTCTGCCCAGATGGTTCGACAAAAAGTGTTATGCAACTGCACTCTTGGGAGGGGGAATTCTTTTTCTAGAAAATTTAAGGAATTTCTCAGTTCCACTACACTTCCCTAGATTTTTTCACCTGTCTTCTGCAAATTTGAACCCTTGGGATGTGAAAAGGCCGCAGAAGTATTTCTTTGACTCTCTCTGAAGGATCAGTTCAGCACTTCTAAAGCAATTCAGCCCTTTTTGTTTCTTGAGTTCAAAATTCTGTACATATTAAATCATACCATATTGCTTTTGTGCAGTTTCCAGGTTTTCTGACCACGTCAAGAACCACATTTTTTATTTTGCTGTGAGATTGCTTAATAGTGAAACAGTATTTCATAAACCAGTGGTGAAATATAGGACTGGTAGTTTCTGAAGTTACTGGATGTTTTTCCCTTTTAAGCTGAAACCATTTATAATTCCATGTTGATTTTGTTAAAAGTAAGTTTACAGTTCTTAATTATTAGTGTCTTCAGTGCAAAAAAAACCCCAATTTTTTGTTGTCCCTAAGTATCAACATTCTGATAATAACCTTGACTTCTTTCCTTTATATTACATAATAGAACCTCTCTGTGGAGTAAATAAATATGTCTAACCTCAAAGCCTTTTAATGTTCAGAGTCTATCAAAATAGGTACTGGCTAAGCTCTGTATGTCCTATGCTGGGTAGATCAGCACTGTAAAATATTTTGCATATCTAAATTATTTATTCAAAACAGCTATAGAAAAAGCTTGATTTGTTTGGGGAGGAAAATATATGTGAATTAATTTTGTAGGATTTGACTATACATGTTCGTATTTGGACATATTTTAACACTTTTCCATATATCCAAATATAAAGTCCAGAAAACACTTTTCTTTCTCTAAGCTGTAGCATGTTTTATGTTGGTGTTTTTTTAATACAGGATCCTATTATTCATAGAGAGTATATTTCTCAGCCCTAAGTGCTCAGTAAGATGGCATCTAGTTCCATTTTTTATTCTATTTTGTTTCAGATAGCTTTTACTGCACAGCCTAGGCTTTATTTATCTGGAGATCAACTGGTAGCAAACACTTTATATGAACTAATTATATTATTTGGTTAGCAGGCATGTTTCAGAGAATATTAACCCCTTATTTTTCATGGAAATGTTGGTCATTGCCATGTACTACGTGATTGGGTTTTGCAGGAAGTCTGATCACTTAGGCTGTGTATGAAGGCAAGTATTCATTCACCTTTTAAGTTACAAATTTGATTAATAGTAGCAGTAAAAGCAGTGTGTGATCAAGATGATCTGCTAGGTTGTCATCTTTTCGATCTAATACTGTTATGAACAGTTTAATTTCATTTTATTTCTGCAGTACCCCTTTCAGATACTCAGAGAAACCACTCTGGCATGAGTAGCTCACATGAATCTAGCGCATTCTTGGAGGCTGCTTACTTCCTCAGTCATTTTCACACTTGTTAAATAGGTTTGTCTCAATTTGATACAAAACTCTTCTGCCATTAACCCTACTGTAAGGCAGTCTGGCTCTTTTGCACTGGCTGTAAGCACTGTGGAGAATCATACTTGCATTAGACTCTTCTTCTTCAGAACTTGGAAGCCCTCATAGACTGTACAAGTATTTAATATGCTTAAAAATCTGAAAAGAGTCAGTTACCTCTCACTCTTCCCCCCCAAAGGCAGCATTGCCTAGGGCTTACAAGCATGCTCTCCAGTTGCTATTGTTGCCTTCACACAGCTGTGTTGTACTTTTACAGACCTTTAAGGTCTGAACTGGATCTCAAATGCTTACTGGTACAAGGAGGTGGCTGACATTAGTAGAGAAGAAAGGAGGGAGTAAGCTTGATGGAACCTCCACAGGAATGGGAATTGAAACCTTTTATACCTTACTAAGAAAATAAAGTAGAAGGATTCAGAAAATACTTTGATTGATGCAACACAAGAACAAAAGCAGATACTGAGCAAAAGTCAAGAAAGTTGCTTCTGTGCCTATGAGAAAGAACAAACAGGCTGTGTGAAAGATGCAAGGGAGAGAATCTTAAAAAGTTTGTCATAAATTGGTGGAGAGAGAGAACATCTGTAGCTAAATAATCCAGCATCTAGCCCTAATTTATGAGTATGTTGGGGCTTTTTATAAATTAATATTTCTTTGTCCAATAGGGAAGATAATAAATAATATTGTAATGCAAAAATTTAAATTTCAAATAGAAAACATAATGAATGAGGAAAACAGTGACCTTTTTCAATTAAGAGAAAAATATTCTTTCAGAGTGTAAATCAATGAGAGATGTTTCAGTGGTTTACATATTTCTTATAAAAATAAATATCTGCTATGGAAACAAATGAATAACATAAATATGTATTAAAATTATAAGACCCTGTTGCCAAGGTTTTGACTATCAAGTTATGGGAAGTTGCTAAGGAGAAGTCAGGTGAACATTTATTATTTGATCCCTATCAGGCAAATGAGCATATAAAATGGATGGTGATACAAGATTTGGCTTGGTCCCCAGTGAAGGTTTCAAAGGACTGCTCAAACTCTTTCATTTCAGGCATAACTTCATAAACTTAAAAGCTAGGTGTGCTCAGTTTCTTGTGTGAATAATAACAAAAGATTTTGAAATGGCCATTCAAAACAAAAGAAACTTGTCGACTTGCCTTTTAGAAGAGCCTTTCCAAAGAGCTTTCTTCTTACATAGCATAATGGGAGGATAGAGAGAACATCCTGACAGTTTAGGACCTAAATTAGAGTCCTACATTCAGCCCCTGAAAATACCACTCTAATGAAAACTTAAAGAATATTCAAAATTAAAATACTCAAAAGGATTTCTATTGGTTTGGGATATTTAGTTGTGGTTTTTTGGGGGGGCTGTTTTTCGTAGGAGAGTGTTTGAAAACCATGTATAAGTTGAGTATAATTTTTTAAGACAGTACACAAGCAATTATACCTTATGCTGTTTGTCTTTTTCTTTAAGTTTTAATGCAATGGCACTATCTATTATTTCACAAAAAACAAAACAATAAAACCAAAAACACAAACCCAAAAAAACCCCACCCTTAGTAATGGAGCAAATTACTCACTTTTATCTCCTGAGAACTGTAAAAGTGCTGACATGAAAGTCTAGGGGTTCATTTCAAGCCAGACATGCTTTAATGTAAATTTTGTTTCTGTGCTTTTTCCTGAACATAGCCGTGAGCCATTCCTGTGTTTCTGAACAACAGCTACAGCAACAACGAATTGCATTGCATTGCTTATATTGACTTTCAGCCTGACCTGTGTCCTTGATTGTGTTATGCCCAAACTCATTGTGCAGGATAATTTGGGACAATTTCAACATAGTTCTCGATCAGCAGTTATCAGAAATACTACTAAAGGTTAACCACAGAGTTGGTTTTTTTTTAATATATATACAAGATATTTAATGCACTGTCTATATGGCTGTGTTGGCTAATTGCCATGGGATCACTTTTCTTCTCTTTTTAGTGACCACATAAACACTCATCATGGACCTAGACGAACCCTTCTCTAGTTACAGTAAATTTAGAGTGACCAAATATAAAGAAAGGAAGATTTGCTCATTAACACAGTGTATCCTCAGCAGAGATCATCTTACAGGCTGCATGTCCTCTGCACTGCATTGAGTCATGGGGCACGATTCATCTGGTCTGATAATAGTCTAACTGTCCTACCGCCTAGTCTTCTTTGGTGGGCATTGCATTTAATTAGTGAATTACAAATACAGAGACATACAAATGTACTGTCAGTTTCTAAAACCCAAAATACCACCTTAAATAAAGTCCTTAATTTATTGGTAATTTATTGGCTTGTCTTACAGGACTGGTCCCTGAACTGGTCCTTACTGTATGAACTGATGGATAGTAAAGACCAGTGAGTTAATTTCTGTAGGTGTTCACATGTTACAGATTTACATGGGCAGAACATAGGAGTGCTTGTGGGTTTTTTCCACAAAAAAACCCATATTTTCCTGCAAAATGGATTCCCTCTTGTGTCTCTGTGAAACAATTCCAGAACCAAATTGTGCGTAGTGTCAAAAACTCAGCAAAGATTTGACTTCAAAGGAAAAGGGACATGAAATATGCTTATGTTTGAAGGCCTGTTCCAATTTTTTTGTTACCATTTCCAGATATACCATCATCTGGTCTTTTATCTATCATTTATAAATGCTGTGGTTACTGATGTTTCATCCTGGGTTTTGAGATATTACCTATTTAAATGAGTATTTAAAATATGAACTGTCACTTGACTTAGTAATACATGTGCCTCTGAAATGTATTTAAACATGACCATCAGAGGGCTGACAAGAATATCACTGACAAAATGAATAACATTATCTTGACAGTTTATGTGGTTTTCTTTGAAAGCCAGGAACACAAGTTTTTCAAATTTTTGCTCTCAGTTTTTTTTCTTAAGAAAGTGGAGAGTTATTATCTTTTAGTAAAGCTGTTTTAAAAAGCATGTGAAATCTCTTCTTGCTCTGATGTTCTCAAACTATACCCTTCTGAGATATACTGGCTAGAAACTATATACAGATATAAGTATATACAGATAGACTAGTAGAAACTAAGACAACTATAGTAACTAGTGTTTCACCAAAAGCTAATGTATTAATTCCTTTTTTATTTTTTTTGTTTTGGTTTGGGTTTTTAGATTTGTTTGGTTTTGTTTTGTTTTGTTTTAAATCTCTCTCAGGTTAATTCATGTAATTTAATCAAAAACCTGGTAGTCCAATGGGAAGTGACAGCTGGATTCAAACAAGGCAGGACCTGAAGCTTCTTGACCACTTATTTTTAGACTTGGTCATCCAGTGGTTCAATATGATTTGTTTATCCGAGATTATTATGGGGTGGGGAATACTAAAACAAAGGATGTACCTATATTTTTTTTGCTTTGTGTATATGTTCAAAAAGTAGAATGCAAAATCATAAGGATGTTTATTTATCTAGGAAATAACTTTTGGTCTTAAGCCACTACAGTGAACTTTCTTAATCTATTTTCAGTGATTGTTTTTGTGCATCTGTACTATTCCACACTAATAACTGATGTGAGCTAACTGGTTGCTCAGGTTAGATTTGCATTCTGATCCAAAGATTGCAGGTTGCTGAATTATCCCTTAAGCTTCCTAGCCTTGTGGATCCATTAAGTCTTAATTAAAGGAGCATCTTAGGAAAAAAAAGAATAATCAGACCATTTATATCCAAAGAAGATGCACACTGGTCATTTGTTTGTTCACCAGCATAAAAATTATTATTTAATGGAAATTTTAATCACAGCAAGCTTATAAATAGACATATATTAAATGCATTAATCTTTCTATAAGGTTATTCACAATGTATAAGGTTACTCCTCTGAAAAGACTGCTTCAGATTGCTTTCCGGTAATGCTAATACCCATTAAAAAGATGAATATATATGTGTGTAAGTCAATCATAAGGTATTAAAGAGGTGTAGCAACTTAAGCTTCTTTTCTTCTTGGCAGGTCACTTTGAGAAATGTCCTAGTTCAATTAAAATATTTTTTCCATTTCCTAGGAGTAGATTCAGATATGCTCTGTCTGTTCTCTATCTTATCTTCACTGTCAGGATTTAAAACAAACCTGAGTGAGATATAAGGAGAGACCAGCTACGTCAAACACTGAACAGGTTCAAATGTAAGGGTGCATGTATGTGCATTTGTCTGCGTGTTCATCACATGTGCATCCAGGTTGAATGCTTTTGCCATGCCGAGGTACATTTTTTTAAGAGTCTGTGTACAATTTCATAGAATTCGAACTCAGATAAACTGCTTTTTCTGTTCTTCAAGCACCCATTCTTTCACGTCTGCTTTTAAAATGCTAGAGTTGTGAGTGGGAACCATATAAATGAGAGAGGCATACAAAAGAGCACACAGTGTGGTAGTGTTTTTCAGATTAGATTGGTACTATGAAATTAAATTTAAGAGAAATTATCATCTAGGCTATTGTTAATGACTAAAAATACTGCATATCTCAATAAATGCAGTATTTTAGAATAGTAGCATGCAACTCAATATTCCTATAATAGTCTCAGAAACACAAAGTAGTCTAATTATTTGCTTAGTTCTGCCATAAATGTTCTGTATTCAGCATTACTTTGTGCCTAGCTTTGATTTTGATGCAAAAGTGTTCCTGAAAAAAGATCTCAATTTTTGGATGCTTCCGTCTGGATGTTTTGGAAAAATATTACAATGCTTTAGGTACAAAATGAGCTCTGTGACTGAAGTATGGATGAAGTGAAAGTTGATAGTTTCATATTAGAGTGGTACTGTAAGTCCTTCCTCTTCCTTTCACCTAGGTTGAGAACAATATTGTGTCTCCTCAGGTTATTATTATTAATAATAAAGTTTTTGTGAATTTTAGGCATGTTAGCATGCACTTGTGGTGTGTTACTTTTAAAAATGGAAAACATTTAGATTTAGGCCACAGTATATATCAGCTTATTAAAAAAAAAAAATATATAGATAATGCCCACAAGTGATACTAGTTATAGACAATATCTGGCTGTCAAATGACTTTTCTAAAAAAATCCTGTTCACTTTTTACTTTACTAGGTAATACCGTGAGGCACGTGAGTTTGCTTTACTGAATGCTGTGTTTTCTCTTTTGCACTGGTTGTATAATAAAATACAAAAATAATTTCTCATATTTTACAGGCCATCCACAATATGGGGTACCAGGAAAGGTCAGCATATAAGGGCAATCATATGCAAACATTATTTGATTTTCCATACAGATGAATATTGCTGTCTTTCTCAGTATAGGTAACTAGGTGATTCTAATATAGTGTGTGACTGAAAAAAAGATATTAATTCTCCATTGGTCCAACAACAATTGTATGCTCTAAACAGGTTGGGCTGGAAGCCACTGTGTGAAATGGCTGAAGGAAGTATGCTAAAATTAATCCTGTTTCAAATGTAGCCGAAATAGCATGCAATAAAGGACCCTCTGCTCTCCTCATCCAGCAGACTTCTAATGGTTGTTCCTCAGGATTCAGGGGTGGCATCTGGTAATTCCAGCAGCTATTAGGAGACAGTTCTTGCATTCCTAACTACTTGCAAGGTCCTCTTACTTTCAGTTCTTCACATTATTTTTCATTCATCTGTGCCTGTCTATATGCTACTGTCATAACATATAAAAGAATACAGACATTTGAAAAACAGAAAACTCAGTTTCTTGGTTTTCTTCCCCCCTTCCCCTCTCCAACCTTTTTATCCCCTAAAGCAAAGGGTTGTTTTGTTAATACACAGCCAGCATGGGCTAGTTTTGGATTTTCCTGTAGCATGGAGTTAGGGTTGGGAAGAGGTCCCTCTGCTAGGGAATCTGAGGACTCTCCTATGTTGGATTCAATTCAGAGTTTGAAAGGACAGTTGGGCAGTATAAACTGAAGAAAGCCTTAGCAGCTCTCCTACTTTTGATTTTATCTGTATGTAGTTACTATTCTGGTTTACAGTTTCTGATAATAACAGTAGCTCTTCAGGAAGTTTTTTTTTTGTGAAATTGGTCTGATGTGTGCCTGTCTTGTGCTGTGTCTGTCAGAATTAGCTTTTTGTATTACTTTTTTTAACTCTCAGTTCATTAAGTTAGTTGATTCATTTTGGAGTCAGAAAATGCTCAGAGAGGGGTAAATTTTGATGAAATCAACCTTCCATGGAAACAACTGCCTGTTTGCCATCTGCAGTGGGCATTGATCCCTAGCTTGTTTGTGCCTTGCATTTGTTATGCATGAGTAAGCACATTAGCCTTTTCATTTCATTCATTAGACAGTTAGTCCTTGATTAGTGTTTCCTAGTTTCTGTCAAAAATGCTACTACTCCTTTGTTCATTTTGTCTTGGGTCTGTCTTTTGCCTCAGCGTGTAGAAAATGAACAGTTAACTACAACAGTAGTCCTTTTATTTCTTTTTCATATAAAACTGGCTAACAAATATACTTTTCTAATACTGGCACATCCAACGTGGATAAAGTATGAATGATGGGTCTTTCTAAAGTTAACAGAGTTATTATTTTAGTTCAGCTGGCAGGCTTTGTTTAGAAGTGTGATGTCTGAGGGTTTACTGTCAGCTTTATTTCATCCGTCTCCAAGAACTGTGGGATCACCTGGATACTTGTGGATATTTGCCTTATAGAATTGCACATAAAAATAAATTTAAAGTAACGATGAGTACAGTTTGAGAATACAGCACTGAAAGTTTCAGATGACAGTTTGAATGACAGGACAAAACAATAAGGCATTTTATGACTAACGCCAGTCCAGTCATTGGAAAATTTTGCTGTGATTTCCTTGTAGAACAGTAAAATGTTGAATGACAATTCAATTCTTAAATATAAGAATATGTAAATAATTAGGTGATGTGCATAACGCAACAAACTATGGACATCTTTAGAAACTACATAACAAGATCATGAATAAAATTTAATACTTCGATGGAGTTAATCACACTTGCTTGTGATTTAGATTAACATTGATTAGTTTAAATGAAAATAAAATTATTTTAAACAAAATTCTTAGTCATGTTTGCAATAATAAATAATGCATTATTTAAGTATTAATTTTGGTTTTTTCCTCTAAATTCTCATTTTCATTGTTTGAAAATCCTTTAAAATGTTGCTAGATATAGACTTGTATTGAATTTAGTATTTCTCTCAAATTCTTTGGGTTTGTATTTTCATAATCTTTTAAGTTTGTAAATAAAGGGAGGAGGAGGTTCATATATGTGATAGTTGGTTATAGTGACAGGTTTTTCTGTACTTTTTCTCAAATGCTATTTACATGGAAACTGAAACTCATTTAAATTTTTTACTAACTGAACTAACGTTTCTTATATTCTTATATATTCACAATTTTAAGACATGATCCAAATGGATTACTCTGTGTTTACTGTCCTCTGTAAGACTCAAGAGTTGATAGTTTTCGTACTCTGATATCTCATTTAATACATACATTAAAAGATGGGAAAATTAATTCTCAGTTTGTGAAGTTTTAATGATTAGTATGAGAAATAAATATTACATGATCTGGACTGATGAAAACATGACCTTCATACCTACAAAGGAGATACAAAAATGCTTTGAAAACTGATTCTAGCACATTAGTTCCAAATATTCTATTTTTAACAATTCCCGCCAACACAATGGTTTGAGTCTCATTTAAATGTTAAAAACATATAAGCATTTCATACAGTTATTTCATTTCACATGGAGATTATTGAATTATATTACTAGCATAATTTACTTAATGTTAAAATATTTTGATAAAATAATTTAATTGACAAAACTCTTTTTTATATTAAACTATTTTCCCCCACATGATTTCACACCCTGACATATAGCAAATGGGGAATCTCCTGATATTTATTCCCCCTTTCTAGCAAATTTTAGAGAAACCTATTGAATGGCCATATGAAAATATCAATTTGTGTGCATATAAAGTAACTTTGCTGAATCTGTCTCTCATCTTTACTAAAAAAACAGGTTTCAAATATTTTATGTAGTATTTCTACTAGGCAGAACTGTATCAATGGTCTTATTGTAAATCTTCACCACATCTGGATGATATTATGAAATTTGAAGGCACTTTCAGTAAACGTAACTATGATGTCTTATTTGTAAAAAGGAATAATGGAGACTGCAACAAGAATAATAAATTATTAAGTTTGGATATATCCCATTCTGGGAGCAGTTTACCTGTAAGCTTTCTAAGTGATAAGGGTATTGCTCTTGTTGAAAAATGACAGTGTACAAAACACCTTACAAACAATATGCCTTGTTTACAGTTTTGGTCTTCTGTTTTGCAATTTTCCTATTACAATGGATTTATGGTGGTGCCTTTTTTCCTGTTAGGATGCTTCAATTGCCCACAGATTCCACATCATGAGAGAAAAACATCCAGAGAAGTTCAACAGTAGGTAAGAATCTAAATATACATGCATATAAAATATATTTTCCATGTTGTAAGGTATTTTCTGTGAGGGGTTAAGCTTTGGATATCCTTTAAAATATTGATTCTTATAAAAGAGAGGAAATTAGTTCATTTTATATTGTGTATGCTTCCAGACCACTTGCAGTGTAACTGTTTCATGTCTGGTATTTCAACTGAAATGAAAAGCCTTGTAAATAAACTGCTCTCACAGGTGAAATGCTTAACTTATAAGCCTAGCATGGACAATATGATGCCTAGTGGTTGTGAGGATTCCTTAACTGACACTTTGCCGTTAGGCACTGAAGAACTCTTCTTAGACAGCTGCAGATGGTGATCCTTATGTTTCATTCCCACACACACACTGGTACACTGACAGGGGGTTCTTCCACCTGCACTCTTAGTAAGGGCAAGTGAATGCTATTTTACACATAAATTCTTTTCTCTTTAAACAACTTTATATCTAAAAAAAAAAATCAGGAGTAAGACTTTGCAGCTGTTTCTTGTCTTGCTTTTTTGAATTTTCAGTATTATCACAGAGCTTTTATGGAGATTAAAATTGTATTACATTTAGTATAAATTCACTCTCAATATCTAGTTTGTTTAGTAGATAACATTCATATGTTTATGTTTGTCTCTTTTTATTTAGGTAATTTAGCACATAAGTTGTGATGGGTAAAAGCAACATTTCAGAAACTTTAACATTTAAAGACACATGGGAAGAGGAAAGTAAGCTATTATTTGTATTATTGAAAGTAAGCTGTAATATTTGGACTAAACAGAGGATGTCTAGAAATAATTATTTACACAAATGTTTCGTTACTACAAGCCTAACCATAGACTTTCTTTACTTTTTTTTAGTTTAGTGAGTGACCTGGGAAGTTTTGGGTAGATGCAAATCTTCATAGACCTTAGGATGATAAAATATGCTGTTTGTGTTCTTATCTTAGTGCTGCACAGATTGATGTTTGAGTGTTATCTTCTTACTGTTTTCACATTAAAAGTATACATTTTACATCGAACAGAGATGGGGACATTTTTCTCAAAAACTCAAACTGTTTAGTATCTGTGCAATGAACCCAAGTGTATGGGTTTTTTTAAGTCCCACAGTACATATTTGTTTCCTGTGATCTCCTTTTTCTAGTTCTGATGCCTCTGATTCTGAAAGAATTATACTGTGAGAAGGTCTGGACTCAAGCCTGATTTGTGCATCCCAGTGTATTATACCCTGGTAGCAGGACTAGAGAGACTGAACTTTTAGCAAATGCAGACATTCTAGGCCCTGAAGATGAAGCTAGTTTATCAGTGGTCTTTCTGCATATTTTCAGCAGTTGGCAATTATAATTTATAAAACGCTCAGCTAATAACATGAGTCTCAGATCAGATTTCATGTCACAATAAATCATATGCCATTAATAACATCTGCTAGCAGACTCACCTTGAAATTCATCTATATTTTAAGGAACTTGATGTTTCTAACATTATCTTAAGGAAATTAATTACAAAAATATATAGTCCAAGTCCCTACGTACTTTGGTACTGTGATATTGAAAGAACTTGAAAAAAGCAATGATTCTCTAGTTACTGAAAGACTATTTAGAAAGATTATGCCTTTCTAAAAAGAATAAAAAGTCTTGAGCAAAGTATCATACTAGAAAGTGATATTTTTAAATGTTTTGTGTGTGTGTGTGTAGTGAGAAAAAAATGTGGATTTCTATTTCTGTTGAATAGAATTTTCCAGATGATGTTAGTTCACAAATACTTTGTTCTACTAACACTTATTTGCATGTGGCAACACTCCATAATATGTTGCAGCAGCGTTTTCCTGCAGTGTGTGAAAATAAAACCCTTTTTTAGTGTCTGCTAAGCCACAAGATTTAATTCACCAGAATGTGGAATTTTCTGTGTAATCTAAATGATTTAGCATCAGCAAGTCCAACTCAAGTCTGATTCATAGTGGGCTCTATAGTTAACAGCACCTGCTCCTTTGAAAATCTTACATTACTCTTTTGGAAATCTTACACTGTCATATGTGCATATCTCTTGTGATTTAAAGAAAAAAAATATTTTTTTTGTTTATGTTAGTTTCATCTTGTGTGATTTTCCAATATCTTTGGCTTTCACAGCTATCATTCAGTTTTTCAGAGCAGGTCCTTGCACTGAGGTTCTGCTCTGAAAAATGGGCATTTTTAAAAAATTTCCGTACTAAAGAGAAACTCTTAAGTTTATACTGTGTGCAGAGATCTTTTGAAGTCCACGGGTGTTATTTGCTTCAGTGAAGTAACAGGCTGTTTGGGCCTGGAGAATCTTTTTGCATTAAAACTGGTAACAATCCTTGATCCTCAAATTCCTGAGGGCATTCTTTGCCGACCCTATCCCAAAGTACATGTGTAAATAGAGCATACTAATAGGAAAACTGACACATTGTACTTGAGTGGAAGCAGAATCTTCCTGTATCTGCTTACATTCTCGAAGGTGAGAAAATATCGCAAGACATAGAAAGGCTATGACTACTAGCCAGTTTTGTGTCATTCTTTGGAACTAAGGGACTAATTCTTGGGAACTGTGAAATATTTTGAAACTCTGCAGTGTTCATGGATTTTGGACTTAAATATTTAGTATTACTGACTTATTGAAAATAAGAAGAAATAAAGTGTACTAAAAATCATGAACTAAAAATCCACATTATCAGGTGCAATGAAGCACCTGCTTATGGGAGCTTGTTAATAAATTGAGCTTGTGGATAAATTGCAATCAAGTCACTTTGTCAAAAGGGTCTTCTGTGTTCAGATGCCTAATTTTCAATGAAGAGATACCTAATACATGCCTTAGTATCTTGAGAATGTAATACCTGTAAGCTGCACTATGGAATGGCTCCATATTGTTTTCCAAATAAGGCTCAACATAAATGTCTACCAGTGATTTAAAAATATTCCTTACTTGTTCTGAAAAATGGATCTGCAAGAGAAGAATTTTTCTTCTGGTGATAGTCAAATAGCAAAGAATGGAAGTGAGAACACAGTAGTAACATCCCCACCTCTGTCAAAAGAATGAATCCTAATATACTATTTTTAGTAATTATATCTTTGGATCATTAGCACACATTATCAGAAATCAGGACTGACATTGCACTGAGATTTAAATGTATTCTAAACCACAAAATCTGAGCTGTAACATTACCCACTATACAGGTCTGAAGTGCTGACAACCCTGTGCTTGAGGAAACAACATCTCCTGCTTAGGAGTAGGGTCAAATTTTCAGATTTAAGTGTGGAAGGGCTGAGTTTACGCCAAGGGGGAGAAAACTTGCAAAAGCGGTATTTCAAGTAATAGTGCCATTAAACTAGGACATACTGTTGAAATAATGATTCAGTTAGGCCAAAATGCCCTACAGGGATCTGTGTAAACATCGTAGGCTTGATGCTGGGAATAACAGATGTATGAGTTATGTGACTAGAATATACACAGCGAAAGAAAGAATACTTCAACAAAAAATAATTCAAGTTGATATTAACTATTCTAAAATAATATTCAGTTCAGTTAGGCATATTATTTTGATTCTCTAGCATCCTGTAGCATAAAAGATATTTCTTAGTTTCAGTAAGCTAAAGTAGCATTTATAAATTGCATTTACAATATCAAGTACATTGTCTTTGAGGCTTTTAAACATCAATCTACACCCATATTTAATGGACAAATCTTACAGCAGAAAAAATTCCTAATAACATGATTTGCATCATTTCCTGACCAAGTACTTTTGAGATTCCCTTTCAACTTGCTGAATTATGTGGTGCTTTTTTTTTTATTTTTTTTTGGTGGGTACACCTCTGTCTATAAACTTAATCTCTAAGGAAGTTTACAGGTAATAGAAAGGACTGATTTACTTTGTGTAAGTATTCTCCAGGAGAATAAGAAAAGGCCACAATAAGAAGAGTTTGGAGAAATGGCAGGTAAATGAAGCTGTAACAAGTCATTCCATGTGTCCTAACTTGAGTACTGCACTATACAATGTATTTATCATAGCATCTTATCTTGGCTAACCTCAAAAAAAGGAAAAAATTCTGTCACAAATACAGTGTTACTGTATTCAAAAGCTGTATCATAAAAGATGTCTAGTTCTTTCTGGCAGCAAAAAAACCAACACAGTTATTCCACTTGAATATTGGAGCTGAAAGCAAGTTCCAGCTTTTCCAGCTTTGTGTCTGAGAGTAAAAAAGATCAAAATCAGTTGTCATGGGGCGAATGAAATGCTCCATTCTCAGATGTGTTCAGTATTTGTTTTAAAGTTGTCTTATTTTGGCTTTGAATTGAACAGTCAAAATGTTTCATTTTGAATAGAATGAAACTATTTTGATATTTTCATTATTCTTCCCATTTTTCAGTTGAAGTGATGGAGTTTCTTGGGTTGAATCACAACCACATATTTGCAGTGAATATACTAAGCATCAACACAAAATTCCTAACTTGAGTTGCCAACATTTCAGTCTCTTTCCTTCAACCTCTCCTGCCTTCCTGCTTGTGACTGATATGAAAATGCTTAAAAAGAAGACACTGGCCCCACAGAGAGACCAGATTGCAGACATCTGCTACCTGTCCCATTGAACTCAGAGGTTCCTTTTCATTAAAGGATAAGACTCCAGGGAACAGTACCTCTGAACTCAGGCAGTATTTACTGCAACTGTAGTCATCAGAAGAAGCAAAACAAGGTAAAAATATTTATGATAGAGTGTGAAGTATTTTCCCATGAGCAAGAAGTTGCTTGTAGTTAAACAATATACTCTGCCTCGCTCTTGGTTATAATGTTTGTAGAGAGAAAGAAATAAAAATAAAAAAAAATGAACCAGCAAATTCTTTTGTCAGAGCACGTACTGTGTGCTTGAGTTGGGATAGAGGAAGATAGCTGGAGTGTAAAGCTGATTCAACCTACATGTGTCTTTGGTCTACAGAGCAAAATCACAGCAGTTTGCATCTGCGGTATCTGCACCTCTCTGATAGATGATTTCATGTTTTTATCATTTCTTTAGAAAGTGTTAATGGGCTAAGGCCCTCTGCTTGGGAGACTTCTTCCTCTCTTAAACATTCTGTAGTGGCTGCCCGGCAGGCTGGTGTGGTTGGGAAACCTTAGGTTCAGACTCATGAGGACTGGAGGCAGTGTGCTGCATAAAGTGTATGTTAAACAGGAGTCCTGAAGTCCTGAGTGTTCCCTCTGAGTTTAAAGTACATCTCTGAAAGCAGTGTGCTGTATCCAGCCATAAGGAGAGCAGTGAATTTATATTTGTGTTCTCAGGGTCCTCAGCTGTCAAATTCACTATTTCAGGACTAAACCGGGGTCAGGGGTTTTTTTGTCCTGTTAGTGATAAGTGCTACCTGTTCACTGGGCACTTCTGTTCGTGGGGGTTGTTGTGTAACACCTGCCAGTCTGCACTTTTGAAAACAAACAAGTATCTGAAATATGTTATTACCATTGACAATATATGGGAATGTTGAGCGTTTTCTTTAAACAAAGTTATGTGTTTGTAAGTGATACCCAGTTTTTAAAGAAATAGTTGCTTTAAAAGTTTTCAAGTAAAATATAGAAGGATTAATGTTAAAGGGAGAAAATCATTTCATTTCTAGGAGAAAGGACTGTTTATGGTACACAGTCATATAGAGGGATTTGCCCAACATGCACTGCACAAGTAACAAACTGTTACTTCACAAGAGGTCTATCCATGTGCTATGGGCCAAGGTCAGTAGAATCTAATTTTCTTCAACAGATGTCAGGCTGGTAAAGGAATTTATTTCAGATGATGTTTCATTACTCAGAGCAGGTCACTGAACCTTTTCTATGGATTGAAGTGCCTAGTGGATGTTTTACAGATTCTTTAATTAATTAAAACTGCTGCCTTTTATTACAATACGTTAAAGGCAAATACAACTCTATAGGAGTTAAATCTTGGTGTCTTCCAAAGTATAGTCACACCATTTGAAATAACAATTAATAACACAATGATAGAAAAAGGTTTCTGACTTCTTTCATTTGTAGTAAATTCAGAAGTGAAAGGAGTCTATAGCAGATGTGGGAAACACTGTAACAAAACTGCTAAAATACAGCTTGCTATTTGTTGTTGTTCATAAAGTATGGTCAAGTATTTTTGTACGGATGAATAAGGCTGTTTTCCTTATTTTTCCATGAAGACACTGGATAAAGCACATTGTGTTAAAATTGATTTTTTATCAAATTATGCTTTTTTGGGAGAGGGTTTGTAATCAGAACTAATTAATACTAAAATGTAAATTTGAAGCTTCAAACTTCATTCTGGATGAATATATCTTCAAATCTCAGAAGTAAATGGCAAATCTTTACATAAATGTGATATGGCTATATTTCATGTTTACAACAGGTGTTGGGCTTTATAAACAGTTAAGCAGCAGCTCTTTCTAATATATATCGCAAAACCAACAAACCTTCTTTCAAAATCCAGTCAAGGTTGTTAAGTGGCCACAGCGCACTTACATATAATATTATTGACAATATCTAAGCCATTAAAAGCAATGAAATGAATTGTTAAGGGGTAAATTTTACACTTCCTATTTAATAAACATAAACAGATTACTCTTTAGTACAAAGAAATTAAAATTTAATCACAACATTAAAACCTTTACTCTGAACTGTGGGTGCTTTATGGGGCTTTTTTTTGATCCTTTAATTCCAGTAATTAAGCCCCTACTGCAGTATCTGTAGAAATGAGGAGAGCCCAAATACTCCTTTAGTACAGCACAGACTGACAAGATGCAGCATGTGCTTTTACTTGCCTTGTTCTTTAACTCACAAGAAATTGGGTCCTAGATTTACTTCAAATTTTGCAACTAATATACTCCAGGCTCTCAACTCTACACTTGGAAATTGCAAATTGTTTTATATTGTATTAGACAAACTTGGATAATTGGAAAGAAAATTTTAAAGAATTTAATCAGTCCTCCTAACTCTTAGTTCTATGTTTGAAATTAATTTTTAATAGAATGCCAGAAAAGTAATACTTTCAACCAATATGTCAGCCCCTGATTAAATAACCTATAGTTTTTAGCTTTGCTAATTATATAACTGAAGTGATTTTAAGTACTAAATGTATCAAATAAAGAGCCTGGGTCACCGTCTCCATCATTTCAGCTAACATTTTCCTTTTTCCTCTTTATCCCATATGAATGTAGTTTGCCTGGCTCATGTCTCTGTGTTTTCATGTAAGGAATTTGACTGCTTTCTGATCTAATTTCAAGTCTCTTATTTTTACTGAAATAGATTATATAACCCTTTCTAAGAAATATGCAAAGTTTGAAGTATTTCCAAACTAACAATATGCAGTAAAGTATAATTTGTGTATCTTACAAAATAAGATCAACCCAGGGGATATTCCTCAGGTGAAGTTCTTACTCACTTCCAGTGCATATCTTCATTTGGTTAAAATAGGATATATTTTTCCAAAGAAAATATTTTGAAAATACTTGTTTTTAATAATACAGAGCAATTCATGTAATGGATTTGTATGAAAATTGAATGATGCAGCTGTAGGATGGTATCTATTGTTATAACTGTATTGTTGCTAACATTGCCTTCAGAATAATTTTGCATTTTGGTTTTATTTGTGAAATAGTAACTACTGCTTCTTTTTATTTTACCTGATAAGAACATAAGTATATAATCAAAATTGAGAAGTATTTTTCTTAGTAGGGAAGTGTTGATATAAGCAAATTATATTTTCTGTTCTTTTATATTTATGTTTTCCTTTAATATTTTTTAAATTTTTATTATATAACGATATCCAAAATTTTATTTTTTTCAGTATCTGTGTGTATCTGTGTTTGTGAAACACCTTATTAAATAGATTATCAGAAAAAAATTACAAAACAAAAAAGATCACCGTGTTTGTCTTTCCCTCATGACACTTCGTTGTCTGCCTAACAGAAGTTCTGAGGTATTTTGAGAATATTATGTTGGCCATTTATGCCTTTGAGACTAAGTCATATAATTTCTTATGTTCTTGTACTTCCTAAGACAGGCTTAGGACATTCTCATTTTGACATATTTCTGTGTGCTGTCATGGCACTGAAGGGATACCTCTCTGGCTTCTCTTATAATCCTGTTGATGAACAACTGGTGACTATTGATCTACAACTGCTTCTGAAGCAGAAGATTAACAGATGTTCATTTGGTGTCTCACCAGTGCATGGGGCACTAGGATCCTAGGATATTTTTCCCTTTGTCAGACAGAGAAATGACAGGAATTAAAATCATTCTGCTAACTTTCTCAAACAAAAATTGTTCATGTTTCTTTAGGCCTCTACTCTGCACTTCAGGAAATACACATTTTATGTATGTTACCTGTCTCAAGTGTTTTTTAATGTTCGCCTCTGGTTTCGGTAAATGGTTCAGATCAACAAGTTATGTGGCAGATTGTTGGCTAAAGAACCAGTATACCCCTAGCTCCTTTCAGCTCAAAACGTCCAGGAGTAGTCTCTGGGGAAACTGTCAAGACAGGATACGAGATAGGAACAGAAACACATGGCGAACAATGTGATTTTGGTGTTTTTCTCAAAGTTTTAATGAATAGTAGTTACAGAATTCTGAATTCATTTACTGATCTGGGACTGAGAGAATGAGCTTGATGTTTCTGCTGTGTTCTCATGTCGTGGCATAAAATGGATCACAACAGAAAAAGTAGAAAGTCACTAGACATAAAAACTGTTACCTGGTAATTACTTGGAATTTATTAAGCTTGGAAAGTTTTCAAAATCTATCCAGTTTCAATCTCTGTAAGTCAACTTAGATATGGCAAAC
Organism: Margarornis squamiger; assembly: GCA_035222235.1. Classification (NCBI taxonomy): domain Eukaryota; kingdom Metazoa; phylum Chordata; class Aves; order Passeriformes; family Furnariidae; genus Margarornis; species Margarornis squamiger. Next base: position 27,895,419 of record JAWWTY010000077.1, on the reverse strand, counting down.
CTTAATATTGTTCCTTAGGTTAATAGACTAATATGATATCGTATTGAATTTACATTATTTTTTTTTCCCCTGATGTGCTAAAATTCAGAATATAATTTGAATCCACATGATATAGGTAGATGTGGTAAAAGCTACTCAGGATTCTGATTTAATAGTCAGACGAAGAAGCTGTCTGTTAGATTTGCCATTTTTTGGTTCAAATTAGACTTAGGGAACAGCTGCAAGTAATATGGTTTCCTGATTCTTGAGAACCTTTTGGTTATGCTGTTTTTAATAAAGATTTGTCCATATGAGTAACAGCAAGGTCTGTTAACCTTTCTTGCAGCAAGCTATTTCTGAGCCAATTATGAAGATGTCTAAAGGCATCGAATGCTCTTTGGAACTATAACTTGTGATTTGGGAGTATAATGGCCAAGTGAAGAACTTTCTCTGTCGTTAGTGTATTTGTACTCACAATATATATAAAACAAGGACAGCATTGATTTATTTTTTTTTATGATCTAAAATACTTCTTGGATTTTTATTTATTTTTTATTTTTTTTTAGTTATGAGGATATATTAATAACTATAGTAGCAGCAGAAGTAGCAGAATCTTCTTAAGTGATTTGGATTTTGATAATAAATTATAGGAGGTTTTATTAAGGTGTGTTACACTGGCAATCTAGGGTTTTTATCGAGATTTTGTTGATGTTCAAAGAAAGAAAAAAGTGTGTTAATCAAAGAAATATGTTCTTGCTGGTACAAGGCAGCTGACTACTTCCTGCTTAGCTGCTTTGATTTCATAAAGAATTGCAGTGTAAATCTTCAGTGAAAGTGATTTGGGAACATAAATTTAAGTGACAAATTGTTGTGGACTTCTAAAAATTAAACCTGAATGAATTGACCTAAGTGGGGCTTATCCAGAAAAGGGTTGCAGTAGGAAAGCTGCACAGAAGCCAGGACACTGCAGCCATGGGACTATTTTTTACACTGGCATGATAGTGATGGCACTCGGCCAGGAAGACGGAGCTTGGAGTTCAGGTCTCCCTTCTGACAGGAATAACCAGACACACTCTTTTACTTGGAAAGTATTTTAACTACTAAACAACAAAATAGAAGCTGGTCTGCAATGCAAATACAAACACCTTAGTTCACAACTACAGCAGAAATGCAGAAAAAAGGTAACCAGGTGGAAATTTGACTCTCTCATCAGGTTGCCAGGTGAAGAGGCAGTTTTTTATTATTGAAAGTCCGGTGAAATACTAAGTTTTTAATTATGTTGCTTAAATTGGTAACAATATTTATCCTCTACTTTAGTCACATAAATAAAGTAAGTATCATGGAACCTGGTCACACCTGCTGCAAAGGTGATAGCTTATGTGTAGTATACTAGTATCTGCATACAAATGAGAGATTCCTAACTTTTTGTTAAATCTAGGACAGGAAAACATAGACACTAATTTAAAGAAGTATTTGCAGTCTGGCATATTTCATAAGTGCACACGGTAGTCTTCCTTCGGTCTGTCAAAGCTCCCTTGCCGTCACCTTGTTGAGGAATACATGTAGTGCAGTTAGCTCAGTTTGCAACCTGCAGTGCAAGTTGAAAATTGAGTTCTGGGTGGGAGCCTGAGACAAGAGGCCATGAACTGCCAACCATTTTTATAACAAAAGGCATGAAGGCTGGTGGCACCAGCCAGCTGAAGGGACACTGGGAGACACAGCAGGAGCCAAAGACTCAGGAGGAAGCGTGAGACTTGCACATACTTGGACTGTGAGGGTATAAAAGCGAAAGAATCCTTCCTCACAGGCACCAAGCTCAAGCTGTTTCTCTGTTATTGCACCATGAATGAATTGCTTTATGAAACTAGACATCTGAGAATCTGCTGTGGGAAACCTAGAGTTGAGCCAGGTCTGACTGCGTGTGAGTGGGGTGTGTAGAGAGTCAAGTGGGGCACCCATCAGCTCACTGGAGCTGCCTGCTCTGAAGGGGCTTCAGTCTCAGCAGTTAAAGTCTCTGGCTCTGGGAGTGTGCCTGACAGACAGTCTTGTGAATGGTCAGACTGGGTAGTTTCCTTAACACCTACAATGTCCAAAGATACTAAAATTGTAGAATAAGGGAACGTAGGCATGGTGCAGAACAGTCCATGTCAGAGAGACGGACACAGCAAATGCTGCCAAAGAGAAATCTACTTAGAGGTACAGAGAGAAGATGCCTGTCAGGGCTACTCTGAACCTTCACTGACTCTGACAGTTTCTCAAAATGATTCATGGGCAGTCATAGCTGACCTGCTGTGTAATGAACTACTTCTAGGGTGGTTGGCACTGCAAGGTCTGCATGAAGCACTAGACCACATGTTCTTCTGAGGTTTAGAGTAGATTTAATCACTAAAGGACAAAGTAATACCAGTATGGCTATCTTGCTTGTACTTCCAAAGCCATCTCAGTTGGCACCAGCTCTGCCATCCTGGAAGCGTGCTCTGTTACAAAGTGGAGGTACAGCTGAAGCATTGGATAAAATGTGTGCAGTGGTTGAGTACACTGGATCACAAGTTAGTGGTCCCTAGTCTCTGACATTATATCAACTGCTTAATCTTTACCAAATGGATTTTAGTTGTCTTAAGGAAATCTTTGAGATTATATTTTAATTTATAATTTTTTTTCTTGCTATGAGGCATGTTCATCTTTTCCTTCCTATGGCATCTTAGAACTTCTCTTGTGTCTCTTTCTGATTTGAATATATTTTTTTTTTTCCTTTCTTTGTTCCTTCACCTTATAAAATAATCAAGGATACAGATTTCAACAAAACTATACTTTAGGTTAAAAAGGATTTCAATTTTTATTATAAAACTAAATTAAGAGCTGCTTAATGCTCATGGTTTAGTGTTTTAATAAAAAGGGAAAGGGAGAAGCTGACAGGGCAAGAGGAAAGTGCTTTTCAGCCATGTCTCTTACTTGAAGTCTTAAGTGTTGCTTTATTTGGTCTATTTATTAATTTTTTCTGAAGCCTTTATTGTATAATGTCTGTCTTTTTCATAACTCTTTTCTTTGTGAAATTAAGTGGTGTAAAGCTGCATGTGGTGTATGCTTCTACAACAATATTCTTTGACAATGTAAAGTTCAGTAATAAAACCATAAGTATGGTCATTTAGTGCTCTGAACTAGTAGCACACTAAAACATGTAGCTTGGAAAAGGTTATGTTACAGTTTCTATGCCAAGATTTTGATACACAGTGAGAAGTCTGTGAGAGCTTCTAGAGATGCAATCCATCTTGAGAGCATATAGGAATGAAAGCCAAGTGAATGCTAAAAAAATGGAAAAGTGACACTAAGATTTAGGGAAGTGATCTTTCCTCACTAAAGCCTGTTCAGAAGCATGGAGAGTATCAATGCCACCACAGACTAAATAACTGCTATCCTTTTTTTCTAGAATTGATTACTTTTATGATTTTTTGAAAGTGCTCTGTAATACCTAATTGAATATTTTCTTACTCTGTTCTCCAAGAATTTAGATTTGGGAGTAAGCACAGATCAGTTGTCTGACAGTGTCGGTCTATCTGAACTTTTATATTTTTCACCTTTTGTCACAAGACATGCTTTTGGTCTTCATATTTATAAGTTAGAAAATGCAGAAAGGTAGAGTTTATCATAAAAACAACTTCTGTCATTGTTTCATTAACTCAGTTACTGTCTTGTACATTAAAATTAAGTAACACTGATATTTCAGACTGATTGTCTTATTTTACAGACTACTGGTAATGTCATATGTAAAATATCACAGAATATTGAACAATTTGTATGGCTGGATATATCTTACCCACAAGCCAGAGGAGGTGAACGTTTAACTGTATCAGATAATACTTAAGGAAAATCAGTATCTTAGTAGGTTTTACCTTATGAAATTCTAGATTGCCTGTGAGAGCAATGTACCCAGTTTTCTGGAATGAGGGAGAAATACATAGCTAGTAAACCTTCCTCAGAGATAGTGCTGGGCAGGAAATAGTTTCCCTGGTGTGAGAATATTTTGCCTATTTAAAGAGGAAGAGAAAGCTAATTCAGATTAAAAAAACCCAAACCCTGCCTCAGTGACAGAAAGGGAACTTTGTCTCTCCCACAGTTGCTGCTCTACTGAGAGCTGCAGTTCTTGCTTGAAATGAGATTCCCATCTGCAACCCCCTAATTAAGACTCACCTTCTTGGTCTTTGCTGCTTAAGTAAAGTACAAGTTGCCTTTTGAGAGAAGGCTTGGGGTTTTGTTTCTTTGTTTGTTAAATGGTGAATATTTATATGGAGCAGAGTAGCTGAACAGCTTGGATGGATACAGTATAGGTTCATCCAAGGGACTTGGATGATGATTATGCGGTCCTCCTGCCAGGATGAAAACTCCAGCAGGTAATAAGGAAAACTGGGTCTAGAATTGCAAAGGTAAGAGCACTTGCCTGAGATGCTGGATATTAAGTTTAAGCCTTTAGTGTAAATATGGTATACACAAATTGTGTCGCCTAAATTCCAGGTGATATGTGTTGACTCACGAGAGACAGTTAATAAGGTGTAGCTAAGGATGCTTTTATATGTCACTTTAAGCTGATATTCCATCTTTTACCTACCAACTCTTTCTAGATGAAAATTCCATTAAAATTGGCTTCATTATATATAGGTTTTTGGTTTCACTGCATAATATAGCCTAATCAAAGATAGCTAAAAATAATCCAGGTTAGCTCTACATGGAAGTCATAATACATATCCTGCAAGGGGGGAAAAAGCAAAGGTAACAACTTGCACCATAGTATTTTACGTCAATGACCAGTGAAAGAAAATCTTTAGTTACCGGTGAGCCCAGTTGGATTTCTTCTTTACAAGGCAGACAATATAACCCTATATTTATTTACATGCTAGATTTCTGTATGTATTCACAAGCTGTGACATTCCTTGATTACTTTACAAAAAGTAAATTATGATGATTGATGATATGGAGGTCAAATTTTAGTCTTAGGCAGAATGACATTTTAAATAATGATGTATTAAACATTTTGTCAAGATTTCTACTTTTTGCGCCATGGATCAGTCTAAAAAATTATTCCCAGGGCATCTTTAGAAGGACTTCAGATTATGTTTGTGTTGGTTTTGTCTTCCATTCTGTAATATAGAATATTAATTGTCAGTTTTATAGAAGAAGAGCTAGACAGAGAGAGATGCTAGTTTTGTCCCACAGCTTATGACTTAGATCAAAAAGAGGGGGAAAAAATAATTTATCTACTTGGGATTTAGTATACACTTTATACATTGGAAACCAGTGAAAATAGTTTAAATGTTTGCTAAATTATAGCTCACCAGAATAAAAAGTGCACATTGAATATATTTGTTTCCTACAATTTTAGAAACAGTTGATCTCCTCATTTGTGCTTGATAATCCACCACAGTGAAGGCTTAATAGACCATTAAAGAAACGGTGGGAAGTTAATTTTAATATGTAATGGTGTGAGGGGTTTTATTTTTTCCTTAATACAATGACGCTCCTAACAATTTTATTTGCGAAGAAGATGATTATTTAATAAAGTGACAAACTGTCCCACTGATAGGATACATTAATTTTCTTCTAAAGCTGTTCCTTGTACGCCATAAGAAGGTGATAATTAGGTTTGCAGATTAGAATAACATAATCAGACCACTTGTGTGGATGCTTGTTAAAATATATTTTCCTCTTCATACAAGCCTCATAATAATTAAAAACTGCTTAAAAAGAGAACCATTCTTTTTCGGCATGGACTTTTTAAATGAATCCTAATAATATATCAAGTTATTCTTAAGCTAATTCAACTTTTTAAAAGGTTAATATTTGAAAAAGAATATGGGAAGTGATTAACTGATGAGTTTAAGTATTAGCATTAGGTTTTGCAGGAACACCTACAGTATAAAACAGCGCTCATTCATATCCTGATTTAATTTCTTCCACTGTCACTCCTGATTGTTCCATTTAATCTTTCTTAAGTCACATAGAATTATCTTGTATGTGTAAATTAACAATCATTTTCTAATTTCACTTCAAACTTGAAGCACTGTCAGAGAAAAAGAAATACACTGGCAATGATTAATTCTATATTTTAAGCAAAACTAAATACAGTTACTTTTGAGGTAGAGTCCACGCAGAGTGGGCTTTTTGGTGACTCTAGACTCAGATAAAGGCAGTGGAGAAATAACAATGAATGTGAAATGAGTGGTTCACATCTAAACAATCAGGCCTTTTGTCTATCACACTGAATCAGTGCAGTATCCACTGACCTTACATTTTAAAACATTGAAGCCAATTTCCTTTGCTTAGGATTCGTGCAGTATTAAATACTTCTTAAAACTAACTTCCTGGCCTAAGCCCAAGGTGGAAAGTGTGCAGTCTAACATCATTTAAAGTGTCATTAAATGTTTAAATTCTATCACTTTTAAAAAGACTGAGATTTATTATTTTTTTCTATAACTCAATGAATTCTTATTCCAGGGAAGAGGGGAAGGGGTATTGTTTGGTGTTTTGTTCGTGTTTGCAACAGGCAAGAAATTAGTCTTGCACTAAAGAATAAAAACTGTTTGCACAAATGTATGTTAGTATTTCATCAGTATGCCCAAACTGTCAAGATCTGAGATGTTTCATTACAGCAATGATGATCATTGTGTTGATTAAAGAGGGCTGACTTAAACACCAACCAGCATGTTCTAGCTAGAAATTACTTCAATTTCAAATAAACAAATGCAGAAAAATAGTGTTACATTAGCAAGAGTTCACTGAGTTATTAAATATTGCAATCATCTAATTTGTACACACATTCCTGTAACTGTGTGCACAGTTCCATATATATATTTGATATACCACCCTAATCAAATTCAGGTTGCTGTGCAGACATTTTTTATGAACAATGAAAAATAATCAGTTTCTTTTTATTACCATTATGAAAGAAGTGAAAGAATATTTCTTCTAGTGTGCTAAATATACATACAGAAAAGGACAAATATTCAGTCATTTACAGGAGAGAATGCAATACTGACTGATTTAACAGCAGTGGATTCGTATTATAGAGTCAGTCATGAAGGGATTTATAAAATATACTTTTAATATTTTTAAGTATTTTTTTAATCATCCTTGGATATAAACAAAATTTTCTTATCATTTAAGGTAAATCATATGACAAAGAATAGCCTGTATTTTTACCCAGAAATTGACCAATAATGGGTCTATAAGCCTATAGGTCAGCAATTTAGAAAAAAAATTGACTGTATTTTTCCCTTTCTAAATAGATCACTCACAACAATCATCATGGTAAGCAGCTATTTTGAATGGTATTTTATGTAATAATTCTAGGTGTTTTGGGGAAGACATGCTCATAAGGCATTCAGAAAAGAAGGGATTTTTTTAAAATATCTCCGAACTACATAGGTCCTCAAGATAGCAGTTATTAGGTGCGAGTCCTTTGTTTATGTTACGGGAGAGGGTAATAGAGGTGGGGTGTTCTGAGGATACGGTTTGAACCTTTGTTTCCAGTGTCCCAAGCCTGCTGAGGTGTGTGCCAAAGTTTTCTCTTAGAACTTTTGACTTTCAGAGGTAATCAAGGAGTGCAAAGAGAGCAGGATTATCCTGTCAAATCCTGTCTAATGGATTCCTAACACAAGTAAAATACCATAACTGAAATGTTACTGAAGAACCTTGATGGTCTCCCATCAACTGGCAGTCTGCAAACCTTTCTATATATGGTAAGCTCTTCACAGTTTAAGAGACACACTTATGGGTGCAAGTAAGTGTAAAAATCCTGTTTCAGCTCTATGTAAAACTGCCTGTACTGGCCTTCCTTACATTGCCATGTTGAAAGTAGATTGTTTATAGAGATCCAGCTTCAATCCAAAGCATTTCTGGGCAGTAGGAAATTGAAAGAAAAAATGCTTATGGAACCATGATGTCCTGCCTCATCTCTAGTTTTAATGGTTCCTTTAGAAGCTTGGCTTTGTCTTTCAAATAATAATTTGTGCTTAAATACCCTAGAAAGCATTGCAAAATTAAGGAAAATAATTCAAATTTCAATTATATTTTCATAATTAGCTCTATGTGTTTATAATTTCTCTCTCACAGTCCATTAATGTATAAGATGAAGTCTTCAAAGATAGTGAAAGAGGTTTATAAAGATGTAAATAATTTTCCAGGAAGCCTAGGATTGAATTGATATCCTCTGAAATTCAGCCCAGGGCATTGGCTATCAAAGGATACTTCATCCTTTTTATGTATGCTACAAAGACATGCATTAGCAAAAAATGTGATGTAATTTGAGAAACGAGTTGATGAAATAGAAATATGTAGTGAGGTTTCTCCCTTAACCCCTTTGCAACAAACTTACTAATCTTGCTAATTATTGCAATGTTTCCTCTATTGATTACATTGCTAACCTGAGTCTTCGTCTTGCCACAGAGGGCAAGCAGAACGTGCTTTGCTAAATGGAAAAATATTAAGCATTAGCAAAATTATTGTGGAAATTTAGATGTTAAAAATATCTTTAAGAGTAATAAAGGTTAGAAAGTTTAGCAGGTCATCATATCTTTTTCTTATTACTCAGATTTTAAAGCATTCAAGTGTTAACCTTTTGAAAAGGAAAAAAAAAAAAAAAAGGAGAGGCCAGATGATTGGGGGATACTTAATTATCTGTTTCTTTAAAGAAGATGTAGTCAGGTCCAACCTCATTCAGCTGCCAACACTTGCATAAAGCTGCTGGAGAGAGCTCCTGTGAATACCCAATTGCATGGCTGTAATTTGAGATAAAATAATGCATCTAACTATACTGTTATCAATAATTAATAGGCGCTTATGAGTGTAATTCATTGAAATCTCACCTCTGGCCCAACCTCTGCCACTGCAGGAAGCAAGATTCATAGCACTTTTCTTTCTGGTTTTATCTAAATCATTGTGTGAGCTTTATAGGGGGTTTAAACAGTAAATTGTACACAATAAACATATAGAAGAAGCCTGGCATGAAGTAGAGCCTTTTAATAACAGTGCTTGCATTTGTTTGTTTTCTTTTTCCCTCTTTAAGAATATATATAAAAAAACACCGCTTTGTTTGGTCCCCTGCTAGGAGTAAGCTTTTCTTCGAATGTCATCCATTTTCTAGAATTCTAAAAAATTGAAGAGCTTTGCCCTTTTGACCTGCTAATACATCTCAGTCGCAGTTCACTGAGAAGCTGTGACAACATACACAGTGATAACAAGGTAGACTGTTACATCCCCATTTTTTTTTAATCTTAGCTATATCTTAGCTATTACTGTGGCACAACTCATCAGGTTTGGAATAATGTAATTAATTTATGAGAGTCCACATAATTAAACTAGTCACCTGTGAATATATCCAAAAGGATCTTTTTATATAGCTAATCGGGATGTTTCGTTACAGTTTTGTGTATAACAAATGATTTGATGTGTGTGTTATTGGATGATTGCATACAATATTATTTCTAGATTAAGAAAGCCACCTCTCTCATATGTAGCAGCCAATGTGGTGATATACCAGTATTATTGCCTGCACCACATTCTTTTCCTATCCCAGTTTTGCAGAATCTAGAGGCCCAAAAAGGAGAATAAGTGCTGTGGTTCTCTTGCACACAGGCATATGTATGAACAAGACCTAAGAAGGGATTGTAAACACACACACCATGTGATGTTTGCTCTCTTCATGGGTGCATGAAGTTCAGAGGGAACAAGGTTGTGGGTTGTGGTATAGCTGGCAGTAGTCACTAATCAGAAGTTTTAGAGTTGTGTAGTTCAAAAGCCACTTGAATTTAACTGTTTATTCTATTTTCTACTAACTAAAAGTTATATGAATTAAAATTTGAATTTTGCAGATGAAAAATCAGTTTGGCTTGATGTAGTGTGTCCTAATTGGAAAAAAAAATAAATTACAATTGCATTATGTGCATTTCCATTGAAACAGAAGAAACCCTTAAGTACTGATTTAAAAAAAAAAAAAAAAAATTAAGAAAAAAATACAAATACAGGCTTGGCCAGTGGTTTAAATAAAAGGGTGCAAGGGTGCAAAATCACCTGTGAGTTAAATCAAGGCAAGGGTTATGTAATGTTCTCCTTGATCTGCTGCTTGTCAACAGAGTGGATCTCATGAGTGGAGATTGGTGCCTGTCTTGGGCACAGCAACCCAATGAAGTGATCGAGTTTAAAATCTCTGTTGACAGGAGGAAAAGTGCCGACAACCCCTCAACTCTGGACATGAGGAGAGCAGACTTCAGACTGCTCAGGGAATTAGTGAGCAAGGTCCCCTTGGGAAAATGTTTTTGCAGGGGCTGGAGTCCATCAGTGCTGGTCACTTTTCAAACATCACCTCCTAAGGGCATAGGAGCAGACAACTCCCAAATGTTGGAAGTCAAGCAGGCAAGGCAGAAGGCCAGCTTGGCTGAACAGGAATTGTTTCTCGGAAATAAGGCAAAAAATGAAGCTGTATGCCCAGTAAAAGCAAGATCAGATGACAGGGGAAGAATACAGAGGTGCTGCTAGCCACCTTAGGGAGAAAATTTGTCTGTCCAAAGCTCAGCTGGAGTTGCAGCTGGCTGGAAATTGGGGGGACAATAAAAAGTTTTTTCAAATATATTACTGGCAATAGGCAGTATAGAAATATCATCTGCTCATTACAGGATGAGAATGGTCACCTCACAACAAGGACAAAGACAAGGCAGAGGTGTTTAATGCTTTCTTTGCCTCTGTCTTCAACATGGATGGTGGACCAAGGAACCTCCTGAGCTGGAGAACCATGACTGCGAGAATGATCAATTCCCAGTCAACCCCGAAATTGTGCAGGATCTGCTGCTCCAACTTCATCCCTACAAATCTGTGGGGCCTGATGGGATTCATCCCAGAATCCTAACAGAGATGGCTGATATCATTGCAAAATCTCTCTCAGTGATTTTTGAGTGGTCTTGAGAATCTGGAGAGGTCCCAGATGACTAGAACATGGTGAGTGTTGTCCTGATTTTCAAGAAGAGCAAGGAATAACCCAGGAACTACAGGCCTGTCACTCTCACTTCAGTGCCTGGTAAAGTTGCAGAGAAGATTATTCTGGAAAGTACTAAAAAACACCTCAAAGCCAATGCAGTCATTGGTCACAGCCAGCATAGCTTCATGAGAGGAAAGTCCTGCTTAGCAAACCTCATTTTATGACAAGGTAACTCACTTAGCTGATCACGGGAAGCCAGTTGATGTTATCTTTCTGGATTTCAGTAAAGCTTTCGATCCTGTCTCTCACAGGATCCTTCTGGACAAACTGTCCAGCCCACAGCTGGATAAACACATCATGTCAGCAGTTAGCTCATGAGTCAGGCACAGAGGGCAATAGTGAATGGGGTGACATCAGACTGGTGACCTGTCACTAGTGGGATTCAGCAGGGCTCCATCCTGGGCCCTGTGCTCTTCAACATCTTCATAAATGACTTGGACACAAGACTGGAAGGGATACAAAGCAAGTTTGCAGATGACACAAAATTTGGAGGAGCTGTTGACTCCCTGGAAGGCAGAGAGGCCCTGCAGAGAGACCTGGACAAATTAGAGGACTGGGCAATCGGCAACCATATGAAGTTCAACAAAGGAAAGTGCTGGATTCTGCACCTGGAATGGAGAAACCCTGGATGTACAGACAGACTGGGGAATGAGATGTTGGAAAGCAGTGCCACGGAAAGGGACCTGGGGGTCCTGGTTGATGGCAAGTTGAACATGAGTCAGCAGTGCCCTGGCAGCCAGGAGGGCCAACCCTGTCCTGGGGGCATCAGGCAAAGCATCGCCAGCCGGGTGAGGGAGGGGATTGTCCCACTCTGCTCTGTACTGGGATGGCCTCACCTTGAATATTGTGTGCAGTTTGGGGCACCACAATAAAAGAAAGATATTCAGCTATTGGAGATCATCCAAAGGAGGGCAATGAAATTGGTGAAGGGCCTTGAGGGGAAGCGGTATAAGGAACAGCTGAGATCCTTTGATCTGTTCAGCCTGGAGAAGAGGAGACTGAGGGGAGACCTCATCACAGTTACAACTTCCTCATGAGAGGAAGAGGAAGGGCAGACACTGATCTCTCCTCGGTGGTGACCAGTGACAGGACACCTAAGGAAATGGCCTGAAAGTTGTGTCATGGGAGGTTTAGGTTGGATATTAGAAAAAGGTTCTTCACCCAGAGGGTGTTTGGGCACTGGAACAGGCTCCCCAGGGAAGTGGTCACAGCACCAAGCCTGACAGAGTTCAAGAAGTGTTTGAGGGATGTCTTGGCAATGGTTCTGTGCAGGGCTAAGGGTTGGACTAAGTGATCCTTTTGGGTCCCTTCCAACTCAGATTATTCTGTGATTTTGTAATATATTGCTAAACTTTCTGTTGAACAGCCACCACTTGATCAACTCTTGGCTAGGACAGTTGATCCACTGCTATCTCTAATCTAGGGGAAAGGATTCTACCTCTACCATATCCTATTCATTCAGATTTTGGTTCTAAGAATTCCCTGACAACCAGAAATAATTTATTTTTCTATTTATATCACTAAAAATCAATTTTATATTCCATTTTTTAAATTGTTTTAAGGTTAGAAAATTTGAACATTTTTTCTCTTCTTTTTCCCTAGTCAGTACTAATTATTGAAGGTAATTTTACAACTCTGTGTGGGAATTTCTTGTGATTCAGCAGGAATAACCTTGAAAAAATGCTCAGTTTTGAAAAGGTGCCCTTTCAAGATGCAAATTAACACAATTACGCTAGTGGAAAACATATTTGGGAGGTATGCAATCAAAATAATAAACTAGTTAAATAAAGCTTGCATGTGCAATCACATTTGGTAAATAAAGCATATTTTCTAATGAGAAAATATGACAAGGTTTGCTTAGTGCAATTTTTAATTTGGGCTGTACATAGTTTTATGCCATTGTAAAGGTGAATGCTTCTTTGGACTGAGTGGCAAAGTAGGAAATAAAAGGACAGCAGTTCCAGAAATTCTGTAAACTGCATGTCTGGAGAAGAAAAACAGCAATGCATGATATCTAACTCTTTCTTTTCACCCACACTCCACAAAATAATTATGTGGGACTGCAGGATGGGGGATTAAGGCAGCACTGAGCAAAGAGCAGATGCATAAGCTTAACTTCTTTCTTCACAATCCCCATTCTGAGATGTAGAGCAAATGCTTCTCGGAGAGGGAGAAAGTACATAATTACTGTTATTAACTCCACAGCAATTCATCTTCAGGTGAAGGTAAAGCAAGCAAAGACTCCATAGTGGCTCCCAGACAGTCACAGAGGCAGGAACATTTCTTTAGATCTGCATACTTGTATGGCAGTGATCCTGCTTTCTATATGGGTGTCAGTCTGTTCCTTTATGTTTTGCAGGGAATCATAAAGGAATTTGAAAATGTAATGAAAAACTAGTTTGTCATTAATTTCCCAGCAAATATTTTAAGCTGTACCAGAAAAGCCATGTGAATATGGTAAAGATTCTGTTGTAGGACCTGTTTTGAGGGGAATTTTTTTTTTCCTTTCTTTTTTTTTTTTTTTTCTTAAGTATGGTGCTTTGTGACTTGAGTTTTGAGTGATTTTTAAAAATACTCTTATTGACCATCTCATCCTATTTACTTTAAAAGGCAATTTAGAATATGCACTATTTTGATGCCAGACAGATGTGTGATCTGGGTTGCCCTATTTCCCTAATGACATTATCAACACAGTTTATTACTGATTTGCCCACAGAAAGATAATTCCTTGTAAACAGAATAGGAATCCTATCTTTCAGTATCTTTGATACTGGAAGTGGAGAGGAGAGATTTGATCATACTGAGGCAGAAAGGGTGTGCATCTTGTAATTTTTGACAGAGAACGTGAATTGACTATTAACAAAAACTTCTATTTTTATGGAAACTTCTTCTGAGTAAGAAATGTAGGATTTCCTGTCTCACTAACCTATGCTGGTTAGGGATCTACTTTCTTTGATTATCCCAGGTATACACATTCTCATTAACTATCCATCCAGAGGTTTATTTTGGATAGAAGAGTCAAATCTATTAGCTTTCAATTTCTTTTTACTATAGTAACAAAAATATTTTTTTTAATAAAATAGACAGAAAGAATAACCTGAGGGAATAGTTCAAACCCTCCTGACTTAGAATTGCCAATCCACAGAATGACATAGCATTTAAGCAAACAGATGGAAGATGGGAGATCAAGAGCTCTTAAACATTATAGTCTAGTTTCCAGTACAGAAAGTCCCTGAACTACTGATGGCCAGAAAGCAGAGGGAAGTGTTGCTCTTTATTTTTCTTATCTGTAAAGATGTGACTGAAGTAAACATCTGGGGCATCAAATTGAATTCATTGCTGTCACAGAAGACATTGCAATAAAATTACTCAAAAATGTCCACGGATCATCAGATCCACAATACTGTGACATACTTCTCTACCTACTACCAGAAATTAATATAATAATGGGACACCCAAAATCATATTGTGTGATGGAAAGAATGGAGATGTGATCAAAGGCACCAGCAGCCCTATACCTGCAATATGAGGAATTTAAAAAAAAAAACAAACCAAAACAACAAGAACTAATGATAAGAAATCCAAACCCTTCCAAGTGAACCCAGAAGGCAGATCCTTGTCTATGCTGCTAAGGTAGCAAGAAAATCATGGCTGGCCTGGAGTAAAAATTCCCGGGCGGGCAATTAGTTTAACTTTTGATAACTTGAACAAGAATGGTGCGTCAGGTAACTTAGTGGTATCCAGAGTGCTGGCAAATATATAAACTAAATCTTTATTTATTTATAGCCAATCCACAGTTAGAAAAAGAGAGGGAAGAACCAACTCTTCATCTGAGAAGGGTTACATACGTATGAAAAAGAAAGTTTCAGAAAAGAAGAAACCTAGTGGTTTCTTATAAACATACCTGAAAGATATCATGCATATATCACAGATTCCTGCATTTTAAAATTAACTTTTTCATTTTTAAATTGGTCAAATCAAAGTTCCGTCTATCCTGTTACTTTGAACTAATGCAGACATTTCACTCTAATGGTAGAAGTTGAGTTTTCCCGAAGAAACCAGGAGTCTTTTATTGAAGTAGTTTATTTTGTTAAGTGATGATAGTCAAACTGAAGGCAGTAGACAACTTTTCATGGTAAGAGAAAGGCAGTGTGTACTCATTAATTGCTATTAAACGGAACCATAGCTGAATTCCATTCCGTTTAATTTCTGTAAGTATTTTGTCAGTATCCAGTTTGTAGAATCCCAGCTAGCCTAATGTTAGAACAAGAATATCACATTTGGTTTTTGAATTTGTACAATTTACCTTTAGCTAACACTGCCATGTATTTGGTGTCATACTATTAACTTGCCTAAAACAGATGGCTTTTCAGATCTGATCACGTGTTTATAAGCTCATCTGACAGTCATTGTCAGCTACTTTCATGCTGTTTAAGTATCCAAGTAGCCTTTCCCATTCTTTGGTGGTGCTTACAGCACCTCTCTATCACGATTGAAAACTAAATGTTTTCACATGTATGCACTTCAATGTATGCACTTTGGCCCATCTTTTGGCCTGTGTTTTAATTAATGCCTACTTGCATATAATTTGATTAAATTCCAGATTTTCCCATTCAAGATGCACAGAATTATTTGTGAAAAGTGATTGGGTGTATCAATGATTATTAAAAAAAAAATTAAAAGGAAAATTATAGAGAGGTTTTGATGTATGTTTCTGACACTTCCCCTGTTATAGTCAATCAACAGTATTGATTTTGGTGGAGTAATACTCACTTATAGCCGGTGAAGATCTTATTTTCCAGTAATGAAGTTGCAACTATTTTGACCATGAGATGAAACATAGCCTCTTTTCTAGTGGTACAGGAATTGTCCACTGAGATATATCAGGTACAGCCTTTATAAACAGGCAAATGTCAAGATGATGCAAAATGTAACATTTGTAAATAATACATCTGATGTGCATTTCTAGTGATTCCCTCATTCTTTGGGCAGAATGCATATATATTTTATTTCATTTCTGAAAAGTAACTTGCAGCTCCATTTTATTAATGAATGAACATCCAGAGATGACCATAATACTAACAAATGGATCCATACACAACTGAACTAATGAAGACTGATTTCCTACAGATGTATGTCCTGTGACCCTTAGTGTCCTCCCTGTGATGATCCCATTTTCACATATGGCCTTAGTTCCATGTGCTGCTCTGTGCTGTTTTGTTACGATTAACTAATCAGTATTTTCTGGTTTCTGGGATTTGTTACAAATGGAAAAAGTGCCAGACACTTTCTTTAAACTGCAGTTGCCTTGTTTGTGTGCAGGCCATGTATCAATAAAAGAAGTAGTTAATTCTTTAAGGGCTCGTTGACTATTTGGTGTTTTGTAATTTTGACTCTTTTTCCTCCTCCCCACTCCCTCAAAGTATAAATCATTTGTAGCTTTATACAGTCAGATTCAAATAAAATTTTGAATTTGATTGATCCACAGTATTGCATCCAATTTAGACATATTGTATGTGCTAAAACTGTAAGGTCTTCGAGTAATTGACTCTTGAACATAATGGGTTATAATGCTGTCATTAAATGACTGATTGGTTGTTCTATTGCAAAGAAATCCTGTGGAAAAGAACGTCTGGAAAGTGCAGATGTTCATCCATCACAACTGGGGGTAGATTTGTTTCTTTTGATGTGTAATTGCAATTGATAATTGTATAGAAAAAAAAAAAATCAGGATGTTTATGTGTCAGACCTCTTTCTCTTACTGTGCATGACGTCTGTCCTGATGTCTTATCTCTGACTGCTAACACTATCCCTCTCACTAAGCTACCTTGTATGTGCATGCCCATACCACATGGGAGTGACCATTTTCAGTGTTTCTTAATTTTATTGTCCATGCTTCCACTTACCTATTGAAGTTCTGCTGGCTCTCCTTCCCTCTCAGCCCAGCCTAGGATGCAGCGTTTATGTTACCATTTTTGTTCCCTCCGGGAGACTGGCATCTAAAACCACCCTCAGGATAACCTTAGGATGGAGGGGGCACAATGCAGGTTTTTTTCTCAAGCCCCTACAAGAAATTTTTGGTGTTATACCATTTAAGTTCATCTAAAAATTTCTTAGTTTTTAATAAATATTTGAAAGAGTAAACTTCATCAATGAATCATTCACCTAGTGTGGGTAGTGATTGATTAATAAAAAACTGGGCAAGCAACATCTCCTTCTTAAGATTTTTTTTCATTATCTTGTTAAGCTGTCATTTTGTCTTTGCCTATAGTCCTACACTTCTATATTGATGTGCATCTGTTGGTGAACTGTGTGGTCCTTGCAGTGCTTCCTTGTACCCAGCAAACCTATTGAACCTCACACGTGAGCACGAGGACATCTGTATAGCATGTACGTAACTTCAAGTACTTTCCTGAACATAGGGCTCTTGAAACTTTTATAAAATAAGTAGATTCATGGGTACATTAAATAGGAAATAACATTGCCTGAAAGAGAAGGAAGAAATAATCCTAACATCCTAAGATATAAAATAGAGTTTTGTCAATTTAATTTAGTTTAGTCGTAATTTAATTTACTAACCATTTTATAAGACACTATCTTATGACATACCTCTTTTCCTCCTAAGTATATTTAATGTCCTAACTGAAAGATTTCAGTGATTTCCTAAGTTATTCCTTGTTTCCTTTGACATTTGTCATCATAAGGAATTTGTATCCTTTTATCCTTTGATCAAAAGAGGATGCCCCAGATTATCAACTAGTTCGATAAAACCTAACTGAATAAATTGTGTGGCTGCCCTGAAAAATTTCTGCTTCAGTGGTATTATTTTATGCTCTTTATTTAATCTGTAGAAATACATAGGAATTAGATATATTTATAAGAGTATGAGTACATGCAGTGGTGCATTGAAAGATTTTAAAATTTTATTTCATACTTTGAAAATTCAAATATTCACTGCATTCAGGAAAGTTCTGATGACAGTGGTAATGACTATCAAAAAGGGTTTTTTGGGTTGTATTTCATGTAATCTAATCCGTAATATTGTATGTTCCTCATTATATGTATACTCCTTTATATAATGTTTTCTTTTAGTACATTTGAGTAGGTAGGTGTGGATAGGATTTCAGATTTTCAAAAGAGTATCACCAAAATTGGGTAGACTCCATTCTGAGAAAGCTTATACAAGAGAACCCAAACTGAATAATACTAATTTAACAGAATAGACATATCAGACACTGTGCATCAGGGTTGTACAATAGCAAAACTATGATTGTTTTCTGCATGAAGTTTCATATTGTGATTAGACCTAATCATTCTGTTTTAAGCAGCCATAATAATTTCATATTCTTGTTGTAGAGGCATTTTACAGTGTATCCAAAAAAATCTTTAGAAAATGGCTTTTACAAAATTGTAAGAAGTTTTTGCATTTGTAGAGAATGAATTAGGCCCATTTTCTTTGCTGTTGACAAAGTACATTCCGTTTAATCTACTCATTATAGGGAAAGTCAGCAAAAGCAGCGGAGGAAATACAGAAAGATTATAGGAAATGACTGTTTAAAATACATCTGCAAATGAGTAATGCTGGGCTTGTGTTGCAATATCCCATCAATTTTCCTAGTATTGTATGTACCAGGCATGCTATACTGTGCATTTGTGTGTCATCTTTTTAAGTCTTAAAGGTGTTCCTTTATTACCAGACATCACAGCATCATATAACCAGAATTCAAGGCATGTGTTTTGAACTTGACTTACTGAGAAAAGTACTGACTTTATAGGACTGTGTATGTTGTTTAATTTATCACTGTTTAGAGCCCAAGTTCGTTTTTTACTGTGGTGAAAATATGTCTTGTAGATTCTTGCAAATTCAGCCAAATTAAGGATTTAGTTAAGAATTAATGATGATGTAGTATGTAGAAATTATTCCTTTACTTTTTATATATTAGATAGGAATAATGTTGCTCACTCTCACAGTAAGATGATCTCTCAACCTTTTTTTCTATAGGCACTAACTCATTAATGCAATGGAGGGACTAAGTATTCCTACAGATTATTTTATGCAATTGTCATTGAAAACACTCTGACCTATTTTTAACATGGAACTTGTTCTGTTTAGGGGATTTTTTACAAAACAGCAGATCAATTAGTACCATTTAAAAATTCCTTGCCTCTAAAAACCCATTTAAAAATCAATTTTTAAGCTTTAAGTCATTCATTCCTCCATTTTATTGAAAACTCAAATATAGATACGTATTTTTCATTATTAAATTTTGTAAACAACTTCATTCCTAACTCAACTTTTAATGACAAGTTTAAATGTAGAACGCATTTTACAGAGATAAGAATAAGACTTCATTCGTAAGGGAAAGGCACATAATTTATTGTAAGAGTGATAGATCTAGCTGAAGAAACTGTAGGAAACAGTAGATAGAGTTCCAAGACAAAATGTCAAATAGTTGTGAAGACTGACTGTTTTTAAATAAAAGCAATGTTCACTCTGGAGTCCAAAGCTCCTTTTTTTAAAGATAGAAATAAACATCTGTTAGTTTTTCCATTGTAAACCTTCATTTTTATGGGTTTATAATAGGGTCATAAAAAGTCATTCCTTGCTGAAACTTGACATCATAAAAGGCTAAGAAAGTCCTTTGGGTAAGTAATAAATAGATTAAAGGACAATGGAAAGGTATGTTTTCAGTACAAGCACACCGAAACACACACAAAATCTCACCCCATTGTTCATTTGACTTGTACCCTTTAATCATAGTTCAAAGCTAAGCAGAATTTCTTCTCTTAGAAGTGTACTTATGGATTCAGGAGATACTTTTCCAATTCTGTCCCAAAGCAAAGAGAAAAAACTCACGGGGAGTGAACTCTGAGATTCTGGCACCATCAATAGATGAAGCCTGGAGGTCATAAGACCTCTCCCAGAACTCCATCAATTCTAGGCCAAAAGCCTGGCCCAATGTGTATTAAAACCTTGCATGACACTTTCTTGCTTCCTTCCCAGTCCTAGCTCACTAAAAGTCGCAGTCATATGGATTGCATTAGTCCTTGAATCTGCATTACTATGTGCAAAAGTAAACAAAGCAAAAATACATGTTCATAACAGAAAAAGCCTTGTAACCCTGCTGAGAAAAATTATGATGATAAGGTTTTTTATGTACCAAGTGGCAACATAGGCACACTCCCTGGACTGTCCATATAAAAAATGTATTTGTCTTTTGGTGTTGTTGTTGTTGTTCTCTTTGTTCTGGATGCAAAAGTGAAAAATTAAGGCTAATTCTAAGCATCCATGAATTCTTTCAAGAAATCATAAATAAGCCAATTAATTTGTGACAAAAGTCCTTGAGGCCATGGTCTGAAATATTACTTTTTTTTTTTTATATTCAGTTGCCAGTTTACTTAAATCATAAATGGAGGCAAATTACTTAGAAATAAATAATGATGAAATTTGAAACATCACTAGTTTGAGCAAAAAGAGTAATATATGGAATAAGATGCTTATCTGTCTCCTATTTTGTAAATGGATGATGTGAGTTCTTTTAGTCTCAATGCCCCATATCTGGAAATATGCTTGTGGAGAAGGCAAGTAATTCTATTATAAATTCAGCTTCACTGGGCTGTGCCTCCTCTCTTTTCTTTTTCTGTATATGTAATTACTCCTCATCTTCATTCATGATTTTAAAGTATAGAATTTTAAACATTATTACTCTGAATTTCTTTTTGTTTTGTTTTTTTGTGAGTTTTCTTTACTTATTTTTTCTTAGTACCTTCCATGTATATGTCTAATGGTCCATGACCATTTAAAGGATATTCTTTGATTAGGCATATTAAAATCTGTTGTGTGAAACAGAACCTCGTAGTTTCAGACTTCTGTTTACTATCCTTTATGATGGCTGATCTGCTTGTGAGTATGTGGTAAGGACGGATGTGATATTCACAGTACATTTTCAAAAAGTAAGCCTTCTGCAGTAATTAATATGAGAATTTCCTCTGATGTGAATTATGCATGATCATTAGAAAGGTAGATACAGGGGAGACAACTGTTTGATACAAAGGGTATGATTTTTTAATCTCATAAGTTGTTTCTCAAACAGTTCCACAATGGAAAGACTTGGTGAGCCTAACTGTGTGGTAGTGATAAGCAACACTATCAGCTGTAGCTTCAGATAGACTGGATTGACATTATGCACATTTGAAATGCTGGTCCGAGTTACAAAAGGAATCACGTTTGGCTCAATGACACATGATGATTTAACTTAATAGCTAAGCACTGTTAAAGCGAGGTTCATACCCAAATCACAAAGTGGCTTTTCCTTCCTATAGGTACATCTCTAATTAGTAAAGTAGCAGAAGAATGATAATGATCTGGAAGAGAGGATTGAGTGTAGCCTGTCAGTTTGCACACAACAATGCAGGAGTGTTGATCTGCTATAAGGGTGGACAGGTTCTGCAGAGGGATCTGTGTAGGCTGGATAGATGGGCTGAGGCCAACGTTATGAGGTTCAACAAGGTTAAGTACCAAGTCCTGCACTTGGATCACAACAACTCTCTGCAACACTACAAGACTGGGGAAGAGTCGCTGGAAAGCTGGCCAGTGGAAAAGGACCTGGTGATGTTGGTCAGCTGAACATGAGCCAGCAGTGTGCCCAGGTGGCTATGGATTTACCTTGCTAGAACATACCTTTTTTTTTTTGGAAGCAGTGTTAGCATGGACAGTTAAGGAAGGAAAGTAGGAAAAACCAGAATATTTTCATAAGCAAAGCTTAATCTAAAATGAATGCCTAATGTTCAGTAATGCAACTGTAAGTAAGTGTCATTTATGAGGAATAATTAAACATTTGCTTTCTTTCTCTTTTAGTGCTAACATTTCTAGGGAATTTGCTGTTAGTTAGACAAACATTTCTTTTTATATCTTTTGTACATGGAAGAATCAGAAGTAAAAGATTATTAAGCAAGCTTCAATGTGTCCATTTGATGTTTTACTCTTAAAATGTGAATTTCTTCAGAAGAGGTATAGATTACCTTATCCTCACTTACCTAATAAACCAGTTAATGCAATGCCAGATATGGGTTATTATAAAAAGCCAAAGTCAGGCAATAGTATTTGCATTTAATGAAACAGTGATTTTTGTCATGTAGCTGACTATGGGAAAAAAAGATCTTATGCCAATAAAAATCTCATCAGGTGATGGCTTTGACAGAGCATCTCAGTATCCTTGTCACCCAGAGCTGTCGTAAACAAACTACTGATGAGACAATGATAATAATTAGCATAGTGTTAATGGAACATAGATGCTTAGAGCTATTTTTCAGCTACAGTGAGCTGAATGTATGCCAAGCAGTACATGTGGCATAACATCATAACATGCTTCTTTTTTTTATTTCCAGTGGAGCTGTTGGATCTCTTCTTATTTTCAGCCACATATTCTTGCTGTAAATCCTTGTTGTAGTCTGATGATATTATTTTTCTTCCCTCAAAGAAACTGTACATCAAATCAAAAATTTCAGAAATATCTAATGGAGCTGAATCTTGGGTGTTGTATTTTCAAAAGCTGAATGTTTTTTGAAACTGGTTCATCAAGTAAAAATTCTCTCATTCATCCTGCAGTTATAGCAATAGATCATTGTTAATGAAGATCAGCCCTATCTACAAAATAATTTTTTTTCTCATAAAACTTGTGTTAAAAAAACAAAAATAATCTTGAGGTTCCCTTCCCCTTCCTATTCTCCTTCCCCTTCTCCTTCTCTTTTCCCTTCCCCTTTCCTTTCCTTTGTGGAGCTTCAAACATGGATGTTGTGACCATAGATCATTTTTGGCTAAAATGCTGGGTTGTTTGGCTGACATCCCAGGTGTGTTCCCTCTCTGGGACGTTTGGCATTGATGTTAAAGATGTTGTTTTTCATGGGTAATTTAGGCAAATAATGAAACACATTCCACTGTGTTCCTAGGCATGAGGCACAGAAAACTAATGGCTTTTGTCTTGACTTGCAATGTTGCTACCTAATCTCTGATAGTAAAAAAAAGTACGTCTTTGCCTTGTTCTTGTCAAGGTAGTATCTGACTACAATTTTATCCCTGCAGATGTAGTTTGAATCTGTCAAGATGCCACACCTTAACTTTTTCCAATCTTCTGTGCCTCCTTCACCATGGCTTCCTAAATCTCCTTTCTAAACATGTTCAGTCAGACAATAATCTCTAACCATTTAAAAATAACATGAGGACTAAATATGAAATAAATGCAAATTGGAGGAAAATACTACCCTCTTAAGTAACACACAATAATATTGGTCTCATTCTTAGTCCTCATTGTTCTTCCCTTTTTCATGTGAATCTTGGTCTGCTCCTTGCAAGAGCTCCCTATGCAAATAGGAAGTCTTACCCAAGGACTTTATGAGACTGTCCTTGAGTTACAAGTGACTCATGGAATGCAGGCTTTTTGTTTCCAGTACTGGCAAATAGTATTGATTTTTTAATTAAAAATGTTGGTGTCTTTGGATATTTCTGGCCTCAATCCTAAATTCCTTGTCAGAAAAACTTACTTTCAGTTGCAAATGTGGGGTTTTTTGTCTTTATTGTGGTAAAGAACATTTTAATGTTACGGTTTGAATGCTCCCTTAGGCAAAGTAGCAAAGGACAAATATAAAATACCCAAATATATTTTTTCCAATGTCGTGCTTTTTGAGGCTCAATGCATGATTTTTTACTTATTAAAGTTGGCAATACTGCTGTTCCAAATTGGAAAACAGCTTTATATAAGAAATAATAACATTGGCATTCTCTCAGAAATCTTCTATCCTTCCAGAGAACAGAAGCCTCTTAATCTGATCAATAATGTGGAAGAAGATCCAAAACCTACATTTCCATTAAATGTAGGGGGTGTCTGATTCACAGACCATCTTTTTGTTTTATATTTCTGACACAATTTTGTGCTCTTCCATGACAGAGGTTTCTCATTGCTGTAGGAATAATAAGAATGACAATGAAAATGTTCTAATAAAAAACAATTGCTGTTGTGACCATCTAGTCAGTTGCACTTTGATTTTGGAGAATAGGTTCTTAAAATTATGCTTATAAATAACTTTAAGTGAGCCTCCTTGGAGTACCTGATCTCTGTAAGACAGCTGTCTTCAAAGTCAGGGCGTTTGTTTGGAAGGTGTTTATTTATGTAGTCAGGAAAATGTTTCCAGCCTGTGGGATGTAGAGCACAGCTGAGCAGAGCTCCTATCTGAATAGGACTTCATAATTCTGGTACAATTTGAGGACACAGTAACAGACCAAATGATGTATGAGACAATCTAATTTATGTGCAGCTTTACCATCCGCTCCTAAGGAACTAATGTGCACTGGCAGTGATAGCTTGCCATCTCAGATTATAGTGTGTGATATAGATTATACTTTGTAGAGCACAGATCCTTTCATGGGCTAGATTGTACTGAGTATTGTACAGATGCTACTACTGCTCTGTAGTCCTGTACATTTAGTTAAATCTCAAGCCTTCTGAGAAGGCATCTGGGTGACTCATCTGTGAGTCCGGAAACATGAAACAGCCACAGCTTTCCCTTGAAGACTCCCACAGACGTACGTACAACAGTCTTCAAACAAGGCAAGTCTGGGCTTGAGAGTGGGCTTGAGCTCATATACAAGAGATGCTATTGATGTAACCAGACTACTGTGCAGTTAGAAGTTATTTAGATCTTAGGAACATATGGCAGTTTGATTGATGTAAGTTATATCAATTCATTTTAAGCATGATATCTTCTGTAATTTTGTATAATTAAATTGATTATTTTGCACTTAAAGAAAACAACATCAAAGAATGGTAGGTAACTTCAGAGTACTAGTTTACAGATATTTAAATTGAGATGTTATATCATCTTTCTGTTTTTAAGTTAGCTTAAAGTATCACCTGTGCAGAGGTTTAACATCAGAAAGAATGATGCATGAATTTCAAATTAATGTTATTTCTGGTAAACAGCCAAAAGAGGTTACATATTTTCCATAAAATAACTTTTTGTATTTATTTATGTAAGTAATGCAAAATTAGTACATACTTTTAGGTTTCTTGCTAATAATAGAGTAATGTTTGTGGGTGTCATGGGTCCCTCTTTTGCTCAGGCTATAATGAGTGAATTTTTATATATTTTTTTTTTTTCTTTTGAAAAATTAAACTGTATTTTTTGGTGTGGGTTTTTTGTGGCTTGGGGTTTTTTTGTTTTGTTTTGTTTTGTTGTTTGGGTTTTTTTTTTTTACCTTGAATGAGATTTAGAAAGTAATTTCTCTAAGGAAAGACTTTATTTTAGGATTACAACTTTATAAAATTGGAAACAACATACAGATATATTGTTCTGGGAAAGTTCTCAGAAATTATCTGATACTTTTATAATTACTCAAGAGTGAAAAGAAAATTAAATCTATGGAAAAATACAACTTTCCATTAGACTTAAAAATGAGAGCTGATGAATAACATTATGCAAGTGATTTGCCAACTCTGTATCAACTTACAGTGTTTGGAGTTGTCAATATTTTACCCCATGTTTGCCTGTGTTTTTGCAGGGGCAAATGGCTACTCCAGGAGAGCAGTCTGGTGGAGGACATGCCATGCAGCCCCTTCCTACCTTAGGCTTTTATAGATTGCTCGTACTAGCACTGCAGCACTATCCAATGGCAACTTGCAAACAAAGATATCTGCTATATATCGGTGCACAAGCAAGCAGTAATGCTGATAGAAACCACTAGATCTATATCTCTCTTTGCTGACATGTGAGCTTGAAACAATATGACATAGTCCTCCCTCAGCCCGAACAGCTCACTGAGCTTGACAAGGACTCTAATAGAAGACAAGCAGTTCTGCATCGTAAGGTGTTTGATGGAAAACATAAAAGTACTGCGCTGTCTGACCGCTCTCAGGACATGCTAGAAAAATGACAGATTGTCAAAATTAAGTGCCATGTTGTTCACGTGAAAACAAAGCAAACACAATGAAAGCTTTTAGTGATAGGCATAAGTTTAGTTAAGACTGTTTTGCCAGGGCCTTGCAACTCTACATTGATGATACTTTCTTCATACAACTTCTTGTGCGCAAGGGAAGATTATTTTGGTACGCTGAATTTCAATAAGTTCTTTCAAAACTGGCTTTTCTTCTCTCTAAGCTCTGCAGGATAAATAACTATGTTAAAGAAATGGATGTAAAATCCAGACTGAACTGAGACATATATTGAAAGTGCAAGCTATGGATGTTGACTTTTGAAGTCCTTTGATTACATCAGTGACAGAAACATACTTTAAATCTTGTGGTTATGAGAAAAAGTTGGAAAGCATGACCTGCCATAACCAATACTGTTTCTCTCTGTCTGTTGGCAACTTGAAAGAAGTGTGAATTATCCCATTATCACTTCACAAACTAAAAACAATGTGAGAGCTAAACTGCATACATTGTGATACGTGCACATGAATTTTCCAATTTCTTCATTTTTCTACTCTTTAATCTAAAATATATTTTATTCTTTAAATAATTTTTGTTCTTCTGATTCTTTTTTCTAGGCTTATCTTGTATAATTTATTTCTGATTTATGACATATTTACTTAGTGTTAAATATTATAAATTAAAATATCTGATATGTTGTTTTTAATCTTTAAGGGTTAAATAATATGCCTGTATTAAAAGGGAATCAGGCCTTTGAATATTTTTATGTCCCATAAGGCATCTTTAGTAAAATCTAAGGCTTGCCTTAGTTGTGAGAGAAACTGCCAGGTTTTATTGACATACTAATAATCCCAAATGGGAAAATTTGCAATGAGTACATCCTTTTAGATGAGTGCTGCGCTCCCTTGAGATGTCTGGTTATGTAACTTAGACATTTAGGGACTGTAATACAAAAGGAAACATCAGCAGCAAGGCAGAAATCTGGCTCTGATATTAAAAAAGGAGAGATTTGTGTGCTCTGCATTGGAAAAGAAACAACAGATCATGCTTTTCTTGTTGCATACTGTTCTTAATCCAGCTGCTTTTACTGCTCTAAAGGTTATTTTTCTCCTAATGCTCTTTGTATTGATGCTTGATTATGTCTTATCTGAATCTTTTGTTCCAGCTAACCAAAGTTAGGTGATAGTGAGAACTGCAAATATTTTGCCATCATAATCATCATCATAAATCATAGGCCATAAGATCTGCCTTCTGTTTAGAGGAATCAGCTTTTTTATTGACTGTCTTCCATAATTAATAGCACTTTACTTTGTAAATCAAATTAGCCCACTTTTTCTTTAAAGATTTAGTGTGAGATCATTTTTTAAAACACTAAATGACCTTGACAAAAACAAGGGATCAATAACATGTTGATTAGCAGATTGTTTTCTGTAATATTGGGTGTTTCTTGTGTTGTTTGTTTTCCCTGTTGCAAGACTTATAGAGGTTGAAGGTCATTGATATCTTCTGGTAATTCTGTTTTCCATAAATAGTTGGTTATACTCTTGTCTAACAATGATGGATTCTCTTAGGCACATGTGTAGATTTTTAGTGGAGTATACACAGGCCCTTACCTGCTTGATTCACAGTTCTGCTCATAGTCACACAGCCATCAAATATCATCCTGGACGTCAGGTCTCTCTCATGCCCATGCCCAGATCCTAGGGTCCGCTATGAGGCAACCAGGTTGTTCAAGTCTTCATGCAGTCTGGCCTTGGAAATCTGAGAGGATTGAGACTGCCCAGCCTTTCTAGCCCTCTCTTTCTTTCTGTCGTACACCATTGTGAAGAATCTGGCTCAGTCCTATGGGCACCAGCAGGCTGTTATTTCTTCCCCTGCCTCCTCTCCAGGCTGAACAAAGTCCAGTTCCCTCAGCCTTTCCTCACACAGGGCAAATGCACCAGCCCCAGCCACCTTGGTGGCTTCTGCTGGACATCCTGAACTTCTCCATCAACAGTAGGATTGCCTATGCTCTGTTCTTCACCAATGAGGTTACTTGGATCCTCTGCCTCTCATTGCTCCTTGACATCTCTTTATGTGTACTTTGATTAGACTTCAGTCAAGTAATGTAAAACAGAACTCCTTGTGCCAGAAGTCCAAGGCCAGTTGAACTGACACAGTGTCCCAGAGGGAGTATGAGGCCAGGACACTGCATTGCATTCAGCAGAAGCCTTAATGCCAAAGGAAACCATGCTAAAAATCATATTGCAAGCTATGTAAACTATGCAAAAGCCTGCCACATGACCTGCACAAGCACCTTATTCCCAAAGTCATGTCATCTAATTGAGAAACCTTTTCAAAAGAACCATGTTAGCAAATTAAGAAGTCTCTCAAGTTCAATAGCTGTCTGCCTGCTCCCAAGGCAAGAATGTCTCAAGGGAGTTGCAGATTAGGTGCTTTTGTCCCATTTTCCTCCATGGTTAAAGTCACTTCTCCTGACTACATCTCCGTCAGTGCCTTAAGGCTGTCAGGATGGTCTCCACCAAGTCTAGCTGGAGAGGTGACTGTTCTGCCAGCACCCAGGGGCACCCTGCTCATCTCATAGAACAAAATCCACTCTCTCTCATTCTCTAAGGACAGCAAAGAAAAACAGATGCATCTTGAAGCTGTGCTACCCATGGTCTTCGCACTAGGAAAAGTCTATTTATCTCCACTTCTAAACAATTTTCATGAGTTGTGAGTGCTTCTGATAATTTTTAACACCTGTAATGGTTTGGTACCTTTGATGCCATTTTGCTTTATGTACATTGATGAGACTCTTGGTCTTCTCTTTTAGCTGTATCATATATGGATCAACTGAGAAAGATCAGCTTTGAACATTCAATTATTTACTTAAACCCTTATCTATGGGTAACTTTTGGTATCTTGTGACACCTCATCAGCAAAACTCTGTAAAAAACTTGTCTTCCTGAGTCCTAGCGTTTGGATAAAACATTCTGCTGCAGACCTGAGAGACAGCAGGAGCAGATGAGTGAAGAAATAACAGAATGTTTATATAAAGCTCATTTTCTTAACATAATCACATTTTTAAATAACGAAATTGATTTTTTTTTTTTTTTTTTGGTTCTCTGGCTAAAATCAAAGGAAAAAGTTTTACAAATGTGCATTATACAAAGGAAAGAACAATGCTAAAATCAGACTTTCAAGACCGCATTATGCTAATGCCTTGAAAGATCAAGACTGAGATCCTGACCTCGTTGAAACACGTGAATTTTATTTTTGAATTAGCAGGATCAGATTTCATTGTAGATACAAGATGTTGGGGTGTAAGTTCCCTTACTAGCTATTAGGATACGAAAGTATTACAAATGCCTAAAATAATTATCAAATTATGCAGATTGTGAAGAGGATTTACTTCCTGCAGAAAACTAGTACTAAACAGGAAGGAGGTAAGGATACAAAACTGAACAAAGAGGATATTATATCAAACATGTATGTTAAAGGTTTACTTTCTTTAACAGCATCTAGGTTTCAGCACTTTTTAATGTAGCAGGAGATTAAAAAGATATTGACTGGAAGGAGTCTTATAATATGCTACATGAAAGCCAAAATTAATTTTAAGTGTATTTTATTTCTAGTAACTTTTTTATAAGCATGTTATGCAAAATAAGTGTACACTCTACACAGGCTAATCTATAGGTTTAGTTATTATTATACATTTTTATGCCCAAAATATTTGTACAGACATGAGCAATTATTTCTTAAAGTGGAACATAATGTCTGTAAGGAAACATTGATAGCAAAGTTTTTGTCTTATAAAAATTGGAAAAGCACTAAATAATACTTAAGAAATGTCAATAACAGTTGTCTGGATGAACTGTTCTTAAAATAGCTAAATGGAAGGTCAAATATCTGGAAAATAGAAATGTAGGTCATGTGTGGAGAATGATGAACTTTTATTTTAGAGAACACTGACTCTGGAAAGGACCAGATAGTCATGCCTGGTAATGAGCTGAACAGGAACTTTTGAGAGTGATTCTGTGGTTTGAAGAGACGATAAGGACATCGGCTTTATGAGCAGGAGAATGAGACATATGTAGGAGGGTCATTCTTTAAAATTCATATGGTGTTCATGCGAACGCTGCTGTGATGTTTTATACAGTTCTAGTGTCCAGTCTTTAAAAAGGACACTGAAATTTGCAAAGGTTTCTGAAATAGCTGCAAAAATTGTTAAAAATTGGGAAAAGGCCACCAAGCAGTTGAATCTTAATCATTCATCATAAAAAGCAGAAGATTAAATTATGAGATGATCATAGCAAGCATCTGTATGAGATGTTACTTATTTTTAAAAATTGTAAAAGCTTGTTTGGTTTAGTAGATGACATATTAAAAGGCACAGAAGCTGCAGGTAGGAATGAAGTATACAAGTACTCATCAGTAGACATAATGAGCTGGTGAAAGAATTGTCTCACAAGTCAATGCCACTAGAACTCCATGTGAACAAATATAATGAAGGGAACAGTATCCCACGATAACAATACCAAAAGCAAACAAATATCCCTATTTGGGTATAGTGTGAACCCCAAGTCCTATGAAAAAGCAGAGGAGATATTATTTTTGATTTACATCTTGCATACTAAAAGAGTAAGGACAAGAGCAAACATTTGTGAAGAACTTTGGAAGGACACCTTTTAGAATGCTTTTTCAGGCAGTTCATTCCATGGCTTTGATCTCTTTGACTTGTTCCACCAGACCTTACTCTCTGCCAAAGATTAGTGACATTCAGAAGACCTTAAGTCTCCATTTTTAGAGTGTATAAGCATTATTTCACACAATATTAATAGATTCTTTTAAAGTGAAATGTACTTAGGAACTTAAGTTCTATTGATTTTCATTACAGTGCTTTGTGGAGTGATCAAAAAAAACTTTACCAAACCAAGTGAATTGCTTTAGAACAGAGCAGAGTTGTTAGGAAGGACATAGCAGGGGAACTCTGGGTGCTCTCCAGGTGTCACCTAGTGGTGATCCCAGTACCAGCAGCAGCTCACCAGAGAGTAAAGCTGCCTCTTGGGAATTGCCACTGTCATAAATTGCTATTTGTCCTTCCGTACAGCATTGCTGTCTGGACGTTTCCTCTGAATTTAGAAGATCAGTTTTAAGGGTCAAGTTCCTTAATCTTTTTTATGAGTATGTCAGCTCTCTTTTTGAATTGAAGACTGTCACTCAGCTGAATGGGATTGCAATCCGGATAGGCAATTCTGAAAGAAAAAAAGAATGGTTACTTATTATAGAAACTATTGCTCTTCAAACCACTTGCCTGAATAGAGCCATAGCCCCAATCCTTTTCCTGTTTCATTCTTCCTAATAGTTCTTGAATTAGAGAAAAGAAGCTCTGGTAGTGTGGCAGTTGTGGCTGTGACTCTTAGGTATATTTGTATAATCCATCTGAGGGCTGAGTATGAGGCTGTAGATAAAATGCAGCTCATTCCCTAGCAGGCAGCAGTCTTCATGTGCATAATTTACAGTATGGATCTAGTCACAGCAACTAGTAAGTAGTAAGTGTTTTTTCTTAATGCTCAGATCATCTAGAGAACAGTTGCTAGTTTGTTTTTGGGTTTTTTTAAATGTTCAGTATAAAAGCTGTAAAATTAATGTTTTATTTGTCATGCTGTGATACACTGTATACCTTTATCAGAGAAAATGTATGTACACAGTAAAACAGAGTGCTCAGATCAGAGACTGTAACTCTTCCTGGCTGAGAGCAGAGCAGAGGTTCTGTGAACGGAGAGTAGAGCCTTTTAAAACTTCAGTGTTTAAAAATGAGAGAGCTTTCTTGTGCACTTCTAGGCAGAGGGAAGAAAAATCATTTTAGTCCAGCAAACATCTGGTAGCTCAGGAATGAAAAAAAAGGTACTGATTGGTTCTGACAGCTGCCTGCTTTGTAGTGGTATTTAACCAGAAATATTTGAAACAGATTGATATGAATAATGAAGGATTTCATGATGTATGACAGAAATAAACTTCACCACAATTTAACTCATTAACAAAGAAACAATGTTACATAAGGAAAAATCCTTATTTACTGTTTACCTCATTTGTGATATTTCATTTTTAATAACTTGACAGCAAATAAGGTTTTTACAATAATTTTCTCTATCAGGTATTGCAAGTATTTCATTGTGAAATAGGTTGAATGGGATGTCATTGTCCTTTAACTTTAACAAGTGCTGCTGATGGATGTGGTCCATTTAAATGTACAACAGAGAGCTGAACTAGATAATGAACTTATTATTACTCTCTGAGGATTACAGGTTAGTCCCAAAGGAGTGCAGTAAGCTAGAGAAAATCCATATCTACTGGCTAAACAATAGCCAGAAGGCTGACTGGAGATATTGATTTACTTTCTAGGCCATTTAGACCTTAATGGTGGAGAAAAGCTGAAGTGCTGTTTACTTTTCTGCCAGAATCGACCAAACAACCAGTCCATTTTTTAAAGACTTTTGATTGATTTCGCTTAGAGGAATTAGAGGTGATTTATTTTTAAGCTGAAAGCAACTCGTAAATATCTCCCACTACACAGGTTCCATGAGAGTAGATGTTAAGTGGAAATGCTTACTGAGAAATACTTTGCTGCAAATCAATATGAGCAGGTAATACTCCTTGGTAGGAACAGTCAGGTGTTAGACACCTTTCTCAAGAGTGGTCAAGCCTCTGGTTGTACTCTGTGAGACACAGTGCTTTTAAGAGACTTAACTTCTGCAAATGGGTATGAATCTGATTGCTCGGCTGAATTTGTGCCAGCTGTACCCTGCTGACTTAGAAAAGGACGGTGGCTCTGGGAGTGTAAATGGTGCTCAAGGTCAGTACTGAGCAGCTTTAATATTTGATGGATGAAAACAGTAATTTATCATGTGACAATGGCCCGTAATACTTCATACTCACAGCAATATCTAGCTCTAAGGAACAGCTCAGAGAGAAAGCAAGCTAAGATGCTGGAATGGAGTATTTTCAAAATTAGGCAAGCTTTAAGAAATGTTCCTGACCATACTGCCACATTGCGATATAGCTGAGGAAAATAATAGTATGACTATTGTTTCCCAGAGATAGCTTGTCTGGGAAAAAGTGTGGTGACAAAATCATTCTTTGGCATGTTCTCATGGAAATTACAAGAGTAGAGCTGGTATGTTATTAATATTCCTACTTAGGGATAAAGCCACAATTTTACACAATTACCAACACATAGTCTATAATTACTACTTAGGAAAATTCTGCAGGAATATCTTTTTAAAGTCCACTAGCAACGATAAGACCTCTTCTCAGAAAGCATTGCACAGTTCTGCCTTAACATAATAGTCTGTGTTTATTGGAAACATCACTGTTTTCGCTAAACAGGCTTGGCTTTTTCCCTCCTCCCCGAGCCTTTCTCTGAAGGCAGTTAGACTTGGTTGATATGTTGCTTATATCTTTTCACAGAAACCTGTACCTCTTACCTGAAAACTAGAATTACAGTCAGCTCTAGGGATCCCACAAGAATGTGCAAATATGCATCTTTTAAATCTGAAAGTTATATTTCAAATCCTACATGTGTGTTATGCCACTTTTGCTACCAGCTAAATCATTAATCCTCCACTGAGACATTTGATTCAGCCTCAGCACCATGCTACATAACTGAAAACTGATGGAAAGAAGAAATATTCAAGTGTCTTCCCATTCTCTGGGAAAGGCCTTAAAAAACAAAATTTGCATTACTATGAGGTAAGAGTCATTAGGACTTTGTTATATATTTTACAACAATAATAATTTTTACTGCCTCTTGAAGCATGTGGACTGATGCACAGGAACTACAGAAAAGCTAAGAATTTCCATGTATACTTCATTGTAGTTCTGCAATCTACATTAAAATGAAAAATGGCGGATTAATGTATGTTCTCCATTGGAAAACCGAAAAAGTTTGGTTTGTTTGTTTTGCTGGGTTTTTTTTAAAGTATGTCTTTTATAGTCAGCTTTTACTAAGCTTTTACTTAAGAATGTAGTACTTTCTTTTGTGAAGTCTCAAGCAGAAAATTTTACAGACAGGTTCATACATGGTTTCTCTAAGTTTTGAGGGTTTTTTGGTGTTTGGTTTTTTTTGTGTGTGTGGTTTTTTTTGTTTGCGTAGGTTTGAAAAAGTTCACTTACCCTTTCTCAGATGTGTATTGCAGACCAATATTTTATGGTTCTTGTTACTTTTCTACAGAAAGTTTATGGCAGAATACATTTTGCAGACCTGTTTTAGATGCTAGGCTTGTACGCTCTAATACACTCTTAAGATTTGTTTTTTTAAAAGAAAGCCAAGTCTGCAAGATAACTTCTGTGAGCTTTATACAACTACAAGTGTCAATAGAAGTGTTACCTGCAGTTCTCATGTAACTATGGCAAATGCTGTGATGCAGCATTTTATATGCTGATAATTATTTCCTTACTGAGTATTCACAGTTCATCTGTGCATGTATGTTAACAAAAGCATGTGCAGCTGTTGTTTTTTGCATGTCAAATAACATGAAGAGACAAAAAAATATGCCAGTTTAATATAAGCTTTGTCTGTTTGTTTTGACAGGTTTTTCTGTTGTTATTTTTTTAGTCTATAAATTTATAGACTAAATAATAGTCTATAATAATATAATAACAGACTATAATATAATAATAGGCTATTGGATTGGAACAAATTATAGATTACATGTATTTTAGCTTTAATTTAAGAGTTGGTTAATTTGAGTTAGTTTAGATCATTTAGAAAAGTATTATATCACCTAAAATTATGAAGTCCAAAATTCTGCAAACTTGAAGAAATCAGATCAATGCCCCCAAAAGACAATATGCTCATTCACCATGTTTGATTTCCTTATGAAGTTTAAGTCCTAAAGTATTGCTGATTTAAAGCAAAGAATCATTGTTTCCATTAATTTCAGGAGCTGAAAAGCAGTCACTAAGGATGAGGTTCAAAGAAATCTAAATTTGGGGGGGGGAGGGGGGGTTGTTGGGTTTTTTTTGTTTTTTTTTTCCTTGCAAATGAAATGCATTAAGAAAGAAAACAACAGCTGGTAGGATGGAGCTGTGAAAGCTTTTAAAAAGCTGGGGTGAAGTAATGATTAGAAATGCAATATGGAGCTGCAGTATAAGAAGTAAAACTGAAGGCACTGAACTAGACAAATATAATTTAGGCAGAAGCACGGGTCTAATTACTAGGCTTGATAGCTTAGAATTATCTCCCATAAAGGTTGATTCCTCACCAATTCTCTGGCTGCAGAAAAAAATCCTACCAGACATTGGTACTAAATTTACAAATTCTGTAGCATATATTTATCAAAAAATTAGAAAGGCAGATTTCTTAAGTGATCTTTGCATATATTCCTGTCAAAAGGGGCTTCTCCAAAGTGAAATGTATATAACAATCACAAGCATATTCCATAAAAGGTACATAAAAGGTACATTTTACAGGTTTATTTTAAGTATGCTTTTGAAAAATTAATTGATTTTTTCTTGTTTGCATGCATTTTGAATTTTAATGGAGCAAAGGGATTAAAGTACAAGTGTTCTCACTACAGTAATCTAATAAGTGAAACAATGACCTGCTGAGTATATAACTGTGATTTGCTGATAATCCAACAAGATTTTTGGAGGGATGATCCTTGGTCACATAGCTTTGTACATAGGAGCAAAACCACAATACTCTTTCTAGCTTTACTCTTCCAAATTTTTATTTTGAAGGGTAAGATGGTAAGTAATTATAGTAGTAGAATTTATTATTTATACAGCTACCATGTGCATTTTCAATGCTAAGTACTGATTTCTACTAAGTAAAGGCCTTCTGTCACACTAAAAATGCATTCTGAAGTCTCTGCACATTTACAGAACAGCATTTTTAACCACAGCTGATGAGTGCGTTCAATCTTCAGGGGAAAAAAGTTGCCTAAAAATATAGACTCACAAATACAGCATTAATTGTCATATTTTCAGGTTTCTAAAAAATCAGTGGCCTTTTAAAAGTAGCACTCATCTCATCCTACTCTACAAAATAGAAAGGAATGTACTTTTATTTAAAAACTATGAAATTTCATTTCACAAAGTGAATGAAAGTTGGCCCATGTTTCTCCTGCCTGTTCTCTCCTGAATGATCTGCACTTGAGAGCTGGAACATGTTCTGCAACCCTTCTGTGGGCAAGCAGGTAGCAGACATTCATTTGCTCAGGAGAAACAGGTTATATGCCTATTTTAAAATTCCTAGAAGGTGAAAGAAGATGAGAGAAGCAGGACAGCTTATGTTGCCTTTTGCATTTAAGGTGCTACAGGGAAGGAACACAGGTGGATGGGATTCAGATCTTGGATTCTTCTGTGCTAAGTTACTCAAAGCCCTAGGTTACTCAAAGCTTAGATGCTTTGTACTGCTGAAATACTTGAAATACTTGCAATACTTGCAATGCTTACTATGTTTTGTAAATTCTCTTTTAGAAGGAAAAATGAGAAATAATGAGACTTCATTTATGGTGAAGGATTTGGGGGAAGGACAGTCTTCTGTCTAGATGAAGTGTTTTGAACGAAGACGGGTTTTCAGTTTGAGAATAGACAGCTTAATGTAGGACTCAAAAGTCTCTGCATACATATGAACTAGATGCCAGTATTTTCACTGTAGTCAGTGGAGAGCCATTTATTTCTCTCAATGAAACCTGGAGAGCAGTTCTGCTTACTCAGGTCTGGTAAATCACACCTTGAGTTCCATTAAATAGATGTGTTTTGTCTTGAATAGGAATGTACCTGTCTACTTCACAGGTAGTCAAATGCACTGACATGCTGAAGTGTGGTGTTAAGCTAAATCCCAGGCAAGCCACCGCGTTCTTAAAAATTATCTTCTTATAGGGGTAGAATGAGGAGATGATGAAACTTCAAAAGTGTGAGGCTTCCTAAACTCATAAACCAGCTCTTTCAGTAGATAAAGAAACTTTAAAGTCCTCTGAATCCCAGTCAGACAGACGGAGTCTGTTCCTAGTTCTGTCAGGTTTAAATATTTCTGTAGGGATACTAAGGGAAAAAAGATTTAGTCAAAGATTTTCTCCTACACAGTGTCTGATGTTTCTCCTGTGTGTTCGCAGAAGTTACTCATTGTTTGCCTTACCACATTTGGTTGCTTACCGGTTTTTTTGGGGTTTTTTTTGTTTTTTTCATTTTGACTGAATCTTCTCATTGTGTCCATGATGGGAATGTTATAAAGCATAGTGTTTCGAGCATTTTAAGGGAATGGGAGGATTTATTTGGCAATAATTGAATACCAGTATTGAGATACTATGATTTTTCAGTGAGAGTTAAAATACTGGGTAGAGAAAAAGATTATTTAATTACATATCAGCACCTACTTTACAAGCGAACAGTACTGGTTGGTTTGTTTGTTTGTTTTCTAAAACAAAGCTACAGTTGTGCATGTGAAGCAGCCAGTGAGGAGTTGCTCCTTCAAACCTGTCCCTGAACTTCTGAACTGTTTTAATAGAGCACTCAATATAAGTACTACTGAGTGTCATGTCTGCTTTTACATATCCATATTATTAAGGGGTAAGGGAAAGGAAATTTTTTTTTTATTTGTTTCACATAATTTAAAGATGAAATATGGAGGTCTATGTCCTTGCCCTGAGAGGGTAGGTCTATTATAACATATACAGAGAGGGCTTTTTTCCCTTCCCTTCCCTTCCCTTCCCTTCCCTTCCCTTCCCTTCCCTTCCCTTCCCTTCCCTTCCCTTCCCTT
>JAWWTY010000077.1:27738139-27857647 GCA_035222235.1 Margarornis squamiger | reverse complement strand
TTCCGAAAGGCTCATTTAATGTCTTTTTTTTTTTTTTGTAATACAGGTTCATTGGTTCTCTAATATGACCGAAGCTGGTAAATGTGGAACTGTTTATAGACTTTATTTTTGTTCATGATAAAAAACCTGTTGAGATTAATGAGTCATTGGCACCTCAGCATCTGCTCCCAAGACTGGGGAATTTGAGAAAGAAACCAAGGAGAAATGTGAGGATAAAAATAAGTAAAATATTAAGAGCAGAAATATTCATAATGATGAATGGACACAGAGGATTTAAGTGTAACAGGGATGTTCATTTAGTGGAGCAAAATGACAGATTAAATCACATATAATGAAGACACTTTTTAAGTAAATATTTGGAGAAACTAAACTGTTTTTTTTGGTCTTACTAAAAAATTTGTTAAACCAGAATGTATTCAAAAGCAAGCATCAGAATTCTTCATTTAAAACAGATTACTATCAAAGATTAGAAACAGTATCCTCTTACATGGAGGAATATCTTGTAAACTATTTCAGTCAGATATCACATAATAGCTAGGTTTTATATCAGATGCTGTAGGTTAAGCTGTAATTTGTCTCAGTTGATTATAACACTTTTCTGTAACTCTCGAGTAATATTTTATTTTTTTTTTCCCTCATGAACATCCTGTTGCATGTTGGCAAAAAAACAGTTGCAACCTGAGGCACATCTCAAAAGGCATGAGTTCCTCCTTCATTATAGCACCTAGCATCTACTCCAAAGGTCTTAAAAATTTTGGGGAGTGTTGTTTATATTTCAATATGGGCATTTTTACTTGTATTTTAGGATAAAATGTTAGTAGTAGGCTTCTCTCCGTTGGAATCTGTAATGTAAGGAGAGTGTGCAAGAAAGGCATCATAGTTAATCCAGTAAGAACAGCTTTCATAGCTAATAAGTGAAGATTGTGGCTTATGGATATGATTTTTAACCTGGTGTTGCTCTTGGTTTTTGTTGGATTTTTGGGGGGGGGGGGGGGGGTTTGCATTTTTTTCTGGCCACCCTAGCAAAGGGAGCACTTCCAGTTGACTTCATTGCACCTTTTTGCACCTCTTTTCTGCAACTATACAAACAACAGATGATGTTTGGGAGCATCAGTACATGTCTTGAGTGTGTAAACTGACTGGTATTGATAGCTGGGCTGTCTGTAAGAATATTTTAATCCAAATGAATAGTTTGAGTCTGAAATAAAGTGGTTTCCTCTCTCCCCCTCCACATTATTTCCTTCCAGAAGAGGAAAGCTTCATTCAGCTATTTGTAAGCCCAAGACTTTCTCCTTGAGAACTAACCGCTATTTGTAAAATTAGAATTATTTTTTATTTTCCTCTATGCACCACTTTAAATTTATCCACATTAAATGTCATCTACATTTTTATACCCCAGTCACTAAGTACTGTGAGGCCCTTTTGCAACTCTTCATGAGTTGTGTTTATTATTGAAAGTGGTCAGAATGAGCAGGGTGTCCAGAAGTGGATTCTTGGCCAGATGTGGGAGCACAGCTGAAGGCAGGACTAGAACTGAACAGGAAAGGGGGAAAGAGGGGAATTATAGATGGAATGAACTGCAGACAGCTTTGCAAAAATTGGGCAGAGACCTGAAGAAGGGAGGACAGGCTGGTAGACAGGCAGTAGAGATTGAAGCGCAACTGCATGCAGAACACTGAGCTACAGTGCAAAACAGTGTTTGTTATAAAACCTGAGGGAAAATGGAGCCAAATGCACTCTTACAGCAGTAGAACTAATAAATGTCCAGAAGAATGATACTCTAGTGATATAAGCGTTTATGGGGTAGCTTTTCAACTATGGGTGGTATCATTTTATGATAATGTGAAAATTTTATTTATTGTGTAGATCTGGAACTGTTCTATGAGAATTTTAACTTTTCTTCACTCTACAATCTCTGCTTATGCTTTGTGCCATAGGAGATTAACACTTAGATTTGCCAGAAGTACAGTTGGTAGTGGAAAAAAAAGAAAAAAATTTGCAAAGATATCTCTATTAAAATCATGCCAGTCAAACATAAATCTCTTATGGATGTGCATCTCCACTGGCTATTTCCTTACCTTTGCGTATGATTCATTATAAAGCAGAACAGGAATTATATGATTGTTAAGACAGAAGTAGAAAGAAAAGAAGAACATTAGAAAAAGTCATACATTCTTATTAATATATATTATGTGCTGCAATGAAATCATTTTTACCTAAGTATAAAATTACCTAGATAATAGATTTATGAACTGTAAGAAAAGATGGAAAATATGTTGTCTGTTGAAAACTTCTGTGAGAAACTTCATAAAAATATTCTTTATATTGAACGTACAAAGCATCAAAACATTTATGAGGTTTTATTTCTTTTGTCAGATACTGAGTATTTATTTAATTGGATAATATTCCAATGTATCCACCCATTTTTATTACCAGAAATACAAAGTACAATCTCTCTGACATATAATATGCTGTAAATTTTTACTTCACAGAGTCACAGAATCAATTAAGTTGGTAAAGACCTCTGAAATCAAATCCAACCTATAATCGAACAGCACCTTGTCAACTAGACCATGACACTGTGCCATGTCCAGTCATTCCTTAAACACCTCAGGATATGGTGACTCCACCACCTTTCTGGGCAGCTCACTACAATATCTAATCACCTTTTCTGTGAAGAAATTCATCCTAATGTCCTAAACCTTTCCTTATGCAGCTTGAGACTATGTCCCCTTGTCCTGTCTCTGGTTGTGTTGGAGAACAGGCCAACCCCCCACCTGGCTACACCCTCCTTTCAGGTAGTTGCAGAGAGTGATAAGATCACCCCTGAACCTCCTCCTCTCCAGGTTAAATAACCCCAGCTCCCTGAGCCACTCCAGGATGTGCACTCCAGACCCTTCATCATCTTCATTGCCCTTCTCTGGACCTGCTCCAGCACCTGAACTGAGGGGCCCAGAACTGGACACAGCAGTCGACGTGTGGTCTCACCAGTGCCAAGTACAGGGGAAGAGTCACTTCCCTGGTCCTGCTGGCCACACTATTCCTGTTACAGGCCAGGATGCCATTGGCCTTCTTGGCCACCTGGGCACACTGCTGGCTCATGTTCAGCAGCTGTCAGCCAGCACCTCCAGGTCCTTTTCCACTGGGCTGCTTTCCAGCCACTCTGTCCCCAGCCTATAGCACTGCATGGGGTTGTTGTGGCCGAAGTGCAGGACCCGGCACTTGGTCTTGTTTAACCTCAATTTGGCCCACCTATCCAGCCTGTCCAGGTCCCTCTGCAGAGCCCTTCTACCCTCCAGAAGATCGACACTCTGACCCATCTTGATGTCATCTGCAAGTTTGCTAATGTTAGACTCAATCCACTCATGCAGATCATCAATAAAGATATGAAACAGAACTGGGCCCAACACTGATTCCTGGGAACACCACTAACGACCATATGCCACCTGGATGCGGCACCATTCAGCACCAGTCTCTGGACCTAGCCATCCAGCCAGTTCTTAGTCCAGCAAAGAATACACCTGTCATTTGCTCTTGAATATGTCCTAGAGGCTGGGACTCATTAAACCACTAGCAGAAACTTCAGACAACCTCATCCAACATGGCCTAGAACACTGCCAGGAATAAGGCATCCACAACTTCTCTATGCATCCTGTTCTAGTATCTCACCATCCTCATCATAAAAGATTTTTTCTTTATGTATCCTCTAAATGTAGCCTCTTTGAATTTGATAGAATCATAAATAATAATAAATCTTCCATTGAGCTAGATTATTCCCAGCTGTATATTATATGGAGTTTTACACTATTCTCCAAAGTCTCTGGTACTAACCACTGTCAGTGATCAAACACTGGTACAAATGTTCAGCTTTTTTGCCCATCATGGCTTTTCCAATACTCCTAGTTTCATTTTTAGACCAAATTATCTGTATTTTCAGACTTAAGAAATATCTGCTTTTACTTGAGTCTCCTTTTAGGGTTATTTTATTTTGCTTCCATTTTCTATTTTATCATCATACTTTTTTCAGCATTGCAGAACAGCAATGGATCTTGAAATTAGGCTTCGATCTTTTCCTCATTCTTCTCTTTCTTGATTCCTCAGTTTTCCCTGATGATGATCTCTTTTTTTCACATATACTTGTCAGCCCCTTTTTCCTCTTGTACTGCTCACAGTTTCTCCTCTGTGGAAATGCACCTCCATTTCAGCACGATTTTATGGTATTTTTGGTTCCCTGCAGAGATGGTTCCACATGTTATTCCGCATTTGCTTGGAACATGAGACAAAAGAGTGAACAAGGGAGAAAAGGGAGGTACAGAGACCTCTTCCTTTTAAGTGCATATCCTGAATCTGTGGCTCTGAGCGCCTTCCAGACATGTGGTGGATGAAATTATAAGCACCCACTCTATATGGCTTCTTTCCTAGTCTTTTTTTTTTTTTTTTTTGACTACCACAAATTATTATCTATTTTAACTTCATTACATTTTGCACATTGTTGTTCATGAATGCTGCTCTTAGAATGGGAGCTGTGAGCTTAGGATATGAATTGAGATCAACTCTTGACACTGACTTACAGAGAAACTGTACTTCTGCAACACAATTGGAATAGCTTTAAAAAATAGTTTCAGAAGGCAGTGCTTAGAGGTTATATTTTGGGAAACAGTATACTTTCTGGAGGAATTCAAGTTCTGCTTGTCCATGAGCAGACATTCTTGCACAGATTTGCGGTAGAGACTGCTTCCTGGCAGTGGACATTTCAAGGAATTTACCTTGGAAAAATGAAGAATTCTAGTACCTTCATGGTAAAAAATCTCTATATTTAGTATAGCTTAAAGGAAAAAAGTTGACAGAACTAGAAAGAAAAATTTGTTTTTTCACTGCCATATGACAATATTGAAAATAAAGCCTTCTCAGAGTCTATTTCCAAGTGGTCATAATACAGTTAAATTCCATATGTATTTTCATGCAGATGGCTAGAAACATATTCTTGATACAAGGCCATTCTTGTGCTAAATTTAAAATCTCTGGTCTGCTGTATTAAAACAGTTCAAAATGTATGTTATCAAGCACACGTAATATCAGCAAATATAGATGTTTCCCCCCTGTCATTTTCAAAAATGACCAAAGTATTTCGCTGAAATTTTATAAAAATTACAGTCAGAAGTTTTCTGATGTAGAATTTTTTAGCTGAAGTCATTGAAACTTGACACTGCACAATTAAAGTGGAAATAAATACAGTAAATATAAATAGTAAAAATAAGAAGTGTAAATAGGGTGTAGGAGAAAGTGTGTCAAACTTACAAATGTAGCGATAAGCTCTTGCCTGAAGTGTAGACCCTTAATGTTAGAAGATGAGTTTGTTATTTAAGTTTAAGATGCTCCTCTTTTTATTGTCGTGACCTTTATTAGCTGCCTATAACTGGTCTATTGTTAGGCATGTTTTGACAGCGTGCATACTGCAATGAAGTATAGATGCTCTTCAGGTGTTGACTAAAGTATTTAGTATTTCCATATTTAGATACAGGACAATTTTTCAATTATATGCCTTGTAATTGCTTAATCAGAAAGGTTATATAAAATAGTTTTAGCAGTAGGGGGGTTTCTGATTAACTGATAATGGAGCAAACCCATATTACAGACTATTTTGATTATTTTGCCTTGATTACCAAATATTAACCTGAACTTTTTCAAGAAACTTATTCAAGTTTCTAAGTCTGGTATTTATCCACAGTATAGAAATGTTGTAAGAAATTGCAGTGTTAGCCTTTCTATACTGTCTTGCAAATTTGTTTCATCCCTGTTAAAGATCATTCCACTTATCAGAAAATTGACCAGTATTATTTGAAGTATTATAATTATAGTATATATAATATATATATCTATAAATATATAAATATAGTATTCTAATTATACCTTTCCAGCATAAAAGGTATTTAGGTTCGCGAAGTACAGTTTTGTTTTGTCATGCCTACATCCATAGGCTTTATATTTTGACATACTGTATCACAGTAGCAAGACTAGATATCTCAGCATTTAATCATGATAGACAGAAACAAAGTTATTTAAGAATTTAGCTATGCACTTTGAAGCACATGGCAAAAAAAAAAAAAACAAAAAACCCCAAAAAAACAAACTTCCCTCTAAAATAACCTATTCCCTTTCCTCTTCCAGCAAAACCAGTGTTGTAAAGAAAAGTGTAACACTTTTTTTCCTGTTTTTTAACTGAAACAGGCTTAAACTTTTTTTTGGTCATGTCTTATTAAAAGCTGGAAAAAGTTGCAATCATCAGTTCCTCTAGGAGAGAGAGAAAATATACATGACAGCAGCCTGTGATTCAGTTTCTTACAGTTTTAATGTGGCAAAATTGTCATTAAATATGTATTTGTTTACCAACCTAAAATTTACTTATACTGTTTTGAAAGAAATTAGTGTGGCCATGAGAGTAGTTCATTAATCTTCTAAATGAATTCGTCTACTCTTTGCTGCTGTCTTGATAAGCAGCTGAGCATCACCTATTTGAAAGAGGAATACAAGTTGAAGATATGAATTTAGAGAGGGTTTTTTATTATTAAAAAACCCCATAACATTTACGAGAATAATAAGATTTGTCTTGCT
Source organism: Margarornis squamiger (assembly GCA_035222235.1). NCBI lineage: Eukaryota > Metazoa > Chordata > Aves > Passeriformes > Furnariidae > Margarornis > Margarornis squamiger. The sequence continues at coordinate 27,851,035 of JAWWTY010000077.1, read as the reverse complement.
TAGGGAAGCCTTTAGTATAATTTCTCTGGATTCAACTCTGTTTTCTATCCATAAGAAAAGTTCTAATACAATTTTCTGTTCAATAAAAGATACAGTGCATTTGAATAAAAACAGAATGTAATCTATTTCTTGGCTTGTAAAGGAAGTTGGTAAATACTTTTTAAAATGAAGAGTAAAATTATTTGTATCTATATCTATCTTTGTGCTTGAAAAGCTGTCAAATAAGTTGTCTTTCTATGCTTAAAAACAGAGATATAGTCAACTCAAGAAGGGAGAACAGAGACACAAGGCATTTTTGGCTTTAGTGTTATAGACTATATTACAATTACAAGAAATACATCTGTTACTGGGTTGTGGGGGTTTTTTTGTTGGTTTTTTTTTCATTATTCATTGTCCCTGTTTAGAAAGTAGGAGAATAGCTGCATCCGGATTTTCCAAAGGGACCCAATGGAAATTCAGAACTTGGTTCACATTTGTTTAGAAACTAAAGGACTCTAAATTTCTTCATATACATTGACATAAATAGAGCACTTGATCCCAGGTCAGTATGGCAATGTGCTAACCAAACTGCAGGTATAGAAGGGGCATGCACCGGATTATTTCCATTCACAAACTCATGAAATCTGAATGCTGAATCTGGCCTGAACACTTCTGGTTGTTGGAGCTCCTTTGAGAATATACCATTTATCCCAGACCAGGTTCTCAAAAATTGTTTCCAAACATTTTCAGATTTCCTGCATAAAAACCTTTGGAAATTCCTCTAACTTTGTCATCAGAAATGTGTCACTTCTTTATTATTCTGCTCTTCACCACTCTGTGTATGCTGCCAGGTGGAACATCCTTACACCCCTCTCATACTGCATTGGGAATAGCTGGCTCTTGTGCCAACAGGTTTCTGGAACTGGCCTGTACAGTAATGCCCCATCTCACTTTGTAATTCTAAGAGGCATTAAGCAGACTTTAAGAACCACTAAGTAGACTTTTATGTGTAATTTGAAATAAGTGCTGCGTAGGATTTATACTTTTGCTGACATGTTTTACAGTCATCTACATCTGTGTTTCACTCTTCTCCACTTCCAGGTCAGATTCAATTGTTTTCAAGTTACAAGCACACTATGCTGTGCCTGTGTCAGAGAACGGTTTAGACAGTTGGAGAAACTGTGTTAATATCTGATTCCTAAGTGTGAATGAGTTCTAATTCAGTGTCTTTTGTTGTTGTTGTTGTATTTTAGCTTCTTTTTTTTCTTGTTAAAGAATAATAGTCATGAGAGTTCAAAAAAAGTGCACATATTTGAAATGGTGCTGTTGGTGTCCTGATTGTATTTAACAGTATGCAATAAATCTGGTAAAACAGAAGTGCAGACTTTATGTATTTAAGAAGAAAAAAGTGTAAATTCTGCCTGCTGTCATGGTAAACTAAGCAATTTACTAGCATTAAATCCAGTTTTGTTTTCCTGTAGAATCTGTTAATGAACTTCAAGATGCAGGTCTCATTGCCCATTTAAAATGTCTCTATGAATGAATTATCTGGTAATACAGCTCTCCTAAATATCTCTGCAAAATATCTAAAGATTGTTAGATCTGGAATTTTTATTGTCTTCTAATAACTCATCTGTCATCATGGACAATGAATGGCCTTTACTTTTATCTAACTTAAAGCAAGCTACATTTTTGTCTCAGCACTTCTTCATGATGGGCTTGCTCTGTTTGTGCATTTTACTACCCTCTGGGATAAAGATGTTAACTGTGAATCAGAAATTGTACAAGTAGGTGTAAGGTATAAAATAAAATCAATACATTTTTCTGAGGAATGTCACTGGTTAAGTGGCAAAAAATATTCTGATAGTCACTGAAAAAGAAAAGTCAAAGGTACATTTGAACCTGTCAGTTCAACACATTCCTGTTATCCCTTTAGGGGATATCATACAACTTGACACCAACATTTAAGCTTTGAAAATTATGAGCTCATCTATTTCAAATGGGATGTCACATGTTCCCAAGCCTTTGCCATTACTTATAGTGGAAGACAGGATGATCACTTTTGTCACGTATTGATAGTGAATAAGATCTTTCTTTTTTCTTTTCTTTTTTTTTTTTTTTTCTTGTTTCAGAATGAAGAACAAATTTTGGTATTTTGAATTTGGCACTTCGGAAACTTTCTCAGCCACCTGTAAGAAGCTTCATGAATCTGTAGAAATAGAAGTAAGAAACTAATTGTTGCCTTTATCCTTGAAATGTCACTAGTTTGGCTGAAATGGAGGGAAAAGGGGTGCAGAGTGCCTGAATCCAACAAGGCAAAGCCGTGCACATCCTTTTGACCCTATATTCCAAAATATTATTTTTATCGTGTCTATTTGTAGTGTAGCCCTGAACAGTGGAACAAAGTTCAGTTTGATGATTAGTGAAGTCTTAATACAGTAGACAAGGTCAAGAGGTGAAGTATAGCATTAGAAATCAATAGGGAGTGTGGCTAGGTCAGGTGGAAAAATGAAAGACTGTTGGAGGGAGTGAGAGCTGCTGCAGGATTAAAATAAAATAAAAAAAAAAATCTTATTATTTCCAGGTCCCAAGATTTTATAACCTTTAAAACTCAATTCCCTAAAATTGTACTTACTTTCCTGAATAAAGGTTAAAGAATATATGTATTTTTTTGAATCATTCCCCTTCATTAAATAGCATTTCTCTCTGCACAAGGGGTCATCTTTCCATTACACATTGAACATTAACTGAAAAGACACAGGATAGTTACAGCCGTAATAGGAATTTAAAATAATGTGCTACTGCCACTTTGGTGGCTGATAGAATAAGTGGCTACGTAACATAAACATTACATACACTGTTTGGAGGGGCTGATGTTTAAAAACAAGCACATTAAAAATGTGAAATGAGTAAAGGTACAAACCTGAGAACTTGAGTTAAATAATGAAATAATTTCTCAAGAGTATTATGGTGCTTTTCCTTTCCAATAGTAATGAGGAAGTGCACGTGTTGATGGAGTATTTGAATAGTAGCATGAAGCAGTTGAAGAGGTATGGTGAGAGGTATGGTGAGAGCTGTGAGAGTCTGGTGAAAGCCTCCTGAAAGATAATGTCTGAAATGATCTGAAGGAACCATAGATCTGGTAGCAGAACAGTAGCAAAGAGTACTGAGACTGAAACTGTAAGACCTGCCAGACTTGCCTGTTATGCTGTTATGTTTCTTTTTAAAGTAGAAACATGCTTCTCACATGTTGGATTAAAATGTGATAAAAACCAAACAGAACACTAACCAAAAACCCTAGAAAAAATGAACTTGACAAAAAATCCCCTGTGCTTCCCACAACAGTGCTTCACACACGTGGTTTATGGAAAGCATAGTGTGAAAAATATTTTATTAGTTATTGGAAGAAGTCCTTACCTGATTAGATTTGAATATACTGCAATTTAAATGTACCTTTTAATTAAATACAAATTGAAGAGCAGGTTTCCCAACAAAATATTAATATCTGTTGAAAATCATACATATCCTGATACATATTAAGATGTAAAGTTAAATCATATAATCATAACCATTGAAAGGGTGATTAAATGTTGACATCCCAAATCAAAAAAGTGGGTATAAAAGTTTGTGGTGATGCTGCTACCAGTTGTATAATTATTACCAATTCATGTCAATAACTGTTATTACCAATATAGTATTACATTGCCAGTAGATGAGATATGTTTGTTAATATTCACTTTGTCTGTCCTGATCATTATCATTAGTCCTACAATTAGAAACAAAAAGCATGGTTTCCCAAAGTTTACAGGAAGTATTAGGAGGTAGTTATTTGCAGATTTGTTTACAATAATTAAATTACAATATTTGCTAATATGCTTGTTTGAACATTATCAACATTTGTGAGTAGCACTCTTTTAATCTAATTTTTAACCTGCTGCCCCTTACTTGAGGATGTCACTGTAAATGAGAGCTTGATGTATGAGACCATATTTCATTCCTTATAAAATGCACAAAGAATGTGTTTGCTCTGCAGCCCAATTTTGAATTAACAAAGCCCAGGAAGAGTAGAGATCTGCATCTCTACTCTTTGAGACAGTGAGCAAATGTTCTGTGGGCAAATATTTTTTCAACCCTATATTTGATTTCTAACCTAATTAAGCTTGATTTTCCTGATATACATTCTGGACTTATGTTCTGTATGTTTTCTTCTGTGTGAGTGTGAAATGCAGAACAAAGTTGGACATGGTTCTTACATTATCCAGAATAAGATGTAGTTTTGTTTCCAAATCGGGATCCAAGAATTTGAGGACAGAAACAGAGGTTCTAAAGGGAAAGAAACCCAAATGGAAAAACAAAAAACCAAAAAAACTAGGACAAAATTAAGTATTTATTTTAATAATAATGTGTCAGTAAACAAGGCTGAAGATTTTACAGTTTAGAGAATTTGCACTTTATTTTCACTTAAGTAAGAAAGAAAGGTATGTGAAGGGTGTTTAATGAGAGCAGGTGGGGATGGCACGGACCATACTTGCAGCACAGTAAAAGCACTGTCAGGCCAGTGTACAACTTCTATCACCTGGTACTAATGGGTGAGGGAAAGGAGTTTAAAACATTCACATACTCTTGCATTTTTTTCCCCTTGATTACACAGCAAAGCCTTATTCTCAGCTCTTTTTAGGCACAGATATATATGTTTTTTTAATTTAGAGATGATCTGAAAATATTTGATATAATAAAGAAAGTATAAATAATACTCAAAAAGTGACTGAGGCCAGGAAAGAAGGCGAAAAAAGAACTAAAAGGGAAAGATTTTATTTCTGATCTAGATAGGCATGCTCCACATTTTAAAAGCATGCTTTTATTTTTAACATTCTCATTGCATGTATTGAAATTAAAAAAAAAAAAAAAAAGGAAAAAAAGAAAATAAAAAGAAAAGTATCAGAACACATGTGTTTTGTTGTTGTAGTATATGAATGTGTTAGGACAACGCAGAGCTACCTGTAGCACAAACTTCTCATCTGTATATGAACAAAAGAAAAGCTCCTTTCCTAATTCAGAAAGTTGCTCATCACTGTGGGACTCTGAGGCCTCATCACATAATTGTCTTAGTGTACTACCTGCTGTGCTCAATATTGAGTGAAAATGGAAGCTAGACCCCTCACCATCCTATTTCACAATTCTTCTTTTATTTAAATAATTCCAGTCAGTTTGGGGGATGCCAGACCTTTATAAATTAACAGCAGGGAAATACCAAAGGTGTCAGATTGCATATTTATCATCTTTCTCGTGTAATACTTAAATATGTATTAAGAAGTGACTGACATAAATTAGGCAGATTTCAGAAGCCACAGGCCGTGGCTTGTAGAGGACCCCCTTCTGCTTGACATTTCATCCTTGTCAAAGATCAAATTATTTTAATTTAGGCTGCAAATTATAAGAAATGAAGACTTCTTTGTGGGAATTCCCTGTGGTAATCTGACTTTTGTTGTTACTGCTGCTTGTCAGTGTGCAAAAGATATAATATGCATGCAAATAAGGTTAAAAAATATGTACTATCTAATTATCCAGCCAGTACATTCCACTTGAAGACAGTGGGAGGCCTGACACACAGTATGTGTTTGATTCATTGAGGCCTGCAGGGTATTTACACAAGATTACTTTTAATTATGAAATTAATATCTGTTTATCTAGAATGTATAGCAGTAAGTGAGCATACACATGAGCAGAATTTTTAGCAAAATAAATCATCTTAGTATTTAATACATGTCAAATATAAGGGATAACCACGAATTTGCTTCCAGAAATCACAGTGAAGACCTATACCTTTTTTATTGTAAGGAGAGTGTGATTAGAAAGTTACACTTTCAATTACAGTAGTTGCCACAACTGCCAACTCACTTTCAGATAAGTCTTTTGACTTTAAAGGTTTCCCTGTATGAATATAATCCACAGGTTTAAAATTTAATTCTTGAAGAGCAAATATGCAATGGAAATCTTAGTGCTGGAATTGTTCTCTCTCCAGATTTATGCTCTTCTTAGAAGAATTAAGAAGGTATATGTGCATTATAATGCAGTTCTGTTTTGTGATCTCAGAAAGTGTCAGAGTAAACAAATAATTATTCACAGTTATTTTTGAGTTGTACTTTGCTTTTTTTCAAAGCTGCAATAAAGGTTTAGGCAGAGAGGAAGAAGTGCCAGTGACCCACAGAGCAGCAAGCTGCAAGATGTCAGTGGACTATTACTGAAGCATGGTTAATTATTTTTCCAGTTTTCTTCCTGATTATTGTATATTGGAATTACAAAATAATACTCTTAATCAGTTTTCAATGGATGACTGGATCCCCTACTGGCTTGCAGAACATTGCAGGAGTAGGATCTAATGTTTAAAAAAAATACGTCACTATACACTGTGATGCATGTGCCTTGCCAGGATATCTATATACTCTATCTCTGTTGCGAGGAATGAAGCTAATCTAACTGGAGCCAAGGTACATGTATATGAATCCTGGGAACTTTGGCCGGTTCAGTGAACTTATGAGTGGAACTGAATGCTTTGCCTTCCACCTTCCACAGGTTCCACTGTACTGATATGAAGTTGGGTCTTTTTTATTTCTGTGGAGATTCTTCAGTATTTGGCTACAATTTTCTATGAGTTAGGGGCTTCCTGTGGTCCTAAACCAATGTTGATCTAAAGGAGATCATAGCTTGCATAAATGATAGCCAGTGAACGGTAGGTGTGTCCTATCAAGCTAGGTGCATCTTTTCCAATGTGCCTCAGGTGAACTGTATTTGCAAATGTGGTAGGCTGTAGTTTGTCACTGAACAGGCTGATACCTTAAGATTCCTGAATGATTGTCCAGAACTGAAAAATATAGTTCCTTTATAAGATATAATTGGAAGCCAGATTTAGCAAAGGAATGTACTTCTATCAAATGCCTCAGTCCGTGTTTGCTATAGGAAGCAGGAGAAATACACACTAGGGACAAGATGCTGTACAGTCATGATTCCATCACTGAAGGGACTATCCCACGAAGATTACTTCTGTGTGTCCAGTAAGTCTTGGAAGGATTTTAGGTCATTGATACCTCTTCCTTATCTCTGTAACTTATGTTTTCCTTTGGCAATGTTGCATATTTCAAAGAACTGGCTGCTGGAGGTTCTGGGCTAAGAAACGCTGCAGCTGCATCAGAATTTGCTGTACCCAGTTCTACTAATCTTATCTCCTAGTAGAAGTTATTAGTCAGGCATGGCCCTGTGGTGATATGCTTGTTTTGCCTTTGGATTGAAATTAAAGCCTATATGGTGTTTTGTTGCTTAGACCTTTTTCCACAAGGCTGTGTATTCTCTGCATTCCAGGACTTCTGTATTCAGTTTCATGTGGAAGAGACTCGGTTCTTACAGTGACAAGTATCATTCCAAAATCATCAGACAGACAATTTGGCTGGAACAGGCAACAAAACCCCTCCAGTTATGGATATACAAATTTTGGTAGTATAAATGCTTTTCTGCTAATAGCTTTATCGAAGTTGGAAATTTATTTTGCTTGGGTCAGGTGTCAGATAACAAGAACCTTCCAGATGGTCCCACACTTAAGCAATCAAAACCTTCTGAATGAGGGTCTGATTTTATCTCATACCTCCTTTTCAGATATAAATATATAGAGTAGATGTAAACATTGAATAAACTGTTAGCAGTGTTAAGAATGATGAAAAATTGCTGAAGAAAAATATCTGATAGGTAGAACATTAAGATTTTTCTTTCCCTGCTTTCTCCCTTTCCCCTTTTTTCTCCTTTCTAATCAGTGTGATGGAATTCAGCTGGACTTAATCAATATATCTCTGGAAGGAATTGCCATTCTGAACATCCCAAGCATGCATGGTGGATCGAATCTTTGGGGAGAGACAAAGAAAAGACGTAGCCATCGTCGGACAGAAAAGAAGAGGTCAGATAAAAGAACCACCGTTACAGATGCCAAGGAATTGAAGTTTGTATGCCAAGGTAAGCTTACAGATTGATATAGGCTATCTGGCTCCATCAGTCAATTCAGTTGTATAATTGACCATGTATTGCCTCATGTCTGAAAAAGAATAGACAGTTCATAGATATTTCTTTTCTTGTGCATTTAGCTTTTCTGCTAGGAAGCTCTGGCTAAAAGGCATAAACAAAGAAGTGCTAGCAACTACAGTCTATATACTTGCAAACCTGCCTCAGATGTTACCTGTTAAGCAGAGTAAACACACTCTTTACTACTATGACATTCAGTCTAGAAGTACCTGGAGATTTTGGAGTTGGAAAATGCTTCCTGAGCATTTACAATGGTTCTTAATGTCAATGTGAGTGAAACTTGGGGATAATCATGCCCTGTTTCTAGCAAGATTTTGCTAGAGGGAATGGGAAACTACTTCAGAGTAAAAAGACCAAGCTGCCTATACATTTTGTGTTACTGCACTGTGATGCTGTATGCGATCCTTGAATACATTGGCTGTAGTTGGTTTGGACAGGCATGAACTGTTCTTTCAGGGCTCTCATATTTTCCTGGTGATTACTCTTGACAAAGCCTATAATAAACAGTAAGTTCTATTCTGCTTTGAGAATCTGAATAGTATGCATTGCAACCCATTGCTGCATATCACAAGTTCTAGTGATTATAAACCATCACTCTGTTCACAGAAAAAAGATGAACAGACCAGACTTTGAAAATGTTTTGGCAGTTTGTTTTTTCTCTTTTTATTCTGCAGAAAAGATTATCTTTTGCTTCAGAGTATCTTCCTGATTCTCCTCCTTATTCAGACCAAATAAAGATCAGGACTTTAATCGTCTTACGCTATTGTGATTCTTTTATTAGTTTTGAATATCCTATTTTTACATTTTATCAGTAATAATTTTTAAGTCACTAGTTAGATCTTAGTTCATTAATACGTGTTGTAGTTTTAATTCAGCTAAATTATCTGGATGACAAAAGTGTAGGAATAAAGTATTTTTTTTAATGGCTTGGAGGCTAAAATAGATACCAGGACTCAATTTCTGTGTGTTTTATCAATTTGGTATATGTTCTCAGTATCTCAATATGACTTACCAATACAGTCTCTCAGCTGAAGTTTCATCAGGTGCTAAGCTTCTGCATACACTACAATGTTTGTATTATGTCCTGACGTTCAAGAGATGGGTCCAGGCTGGTTGGTAAAGGGCTCACCAAAATTTTGCTTCTGAAAATAGGGAGACAGGACATCTATCCTTTTTACAGTGGTGAAGCAGACATTAACACTTCTTTAAGTATTGAAGTTATGTACGTCTGATATATACGTAGCAGTGATTTCAATCTACTGACTATAATTGGTGCATTACAAGGGCATTGCTACACTCCATTTCCATTTTTCTGGACAGGATAAAATAAAATTATAAGAATATTGAAGAGTGAACAGGAGTTCCTACATTATCTGTGGCAATGTTCATAATGCAGGCATTAAGCATCTTAGTTTAGAAAAACTAGTGTCATGACTTTGTTTCTAATCACTTTATGTGCACCGTGGATATGGAAGTAGCTTCATCCAAAAGGCAGTCTTAAGGAAGAGATTGACTTCTCACTATCATAAACTAGAGCACCTTTCTCATCACTGAGTATATGGATAGTATTATTGTTTGCATCTACAGTAGCATTTGAGTGCTGGAGTGTGTCTCTTATATTTCTGAGTGGTCTTTATTTATTGTGTCCCAGTTTGCAACACTGAGCAGTCTTGAGTGTGCAAACTGGGTTCCTTTTAAATGGAGGGAGTGGGGGTTGGGGATGTGCATGCTCTGACTGGAAGTGGGTGTTCAGTCCATGGAATCAAGTTAAAACAACGGAAAGTAGAACTCCAAAATGAATGTGATGTGAACATTTGAGAATGCATTGATTTGCTATATAGATTCACTCCTATTTTGTACTGCAAAGACCAGTCATTTAATTCAGGTAGCTAAGGTAGTTTCTCAGACTGAATGTGCTACTTCATTTCAGAATTCAAGACTATTGCTGAATAATGGAATTCAACCAGTTTTATGCCTAGACTTCTCAAATAGTTTTGATAAATCTGAATCTACTCACTGTGGAAATAATTGTTATTTCTAAAGTGTTATGATTTCTTCACTGGCTGATTGTTTTCTTAGGCATACTGTACTTTTGGCACATTGTACTTTTTAGCTGGAAGAAAACATTTCACAAACTATTAATGCCAGGTGCAGAAATAAGTATTTCTGTATTGAGAATTACGATAAATACATATCTGCCTGCTAAATTGTGTTTATTTATTAACTTTTTCTGAACAAATATCATAGCAGTTCATTTTATGTTCAAATACAGTATCTAATCACTTGACAACTAAACACTGCACTTTCTGGGAGATAGTAATCAAACATCATGTTTTCCCATGGATATATATATACATCAGGTTTTGGTGTCGGATTTTGTGTGGCATTGGCTTTTTTAAATCTGACTACTTTATAAGGAACTTTTGAGAGGCATGCACATTTAGTTTTAGACTTTTTTAGTTAATTGAAGCTTAGTACTCGGAGTCATTAAATGGTGTACTTACAAGGACTAGTGGAAGCTGTCTCCACAGTCTGGATAGTTTGTTGCCCCTGGGCGTATTGCACTTCTCCTCTCACAACAGTCCCAGAAGGATTTCACAAACTTCCAAGAAAAACTCACACCAGTGAGGTGCTGCTGCTGTCCTCCTCCTCTCCTGTGTATCACCTTACAAGCCGTGTACATGACAACATGTTCGTCACTGCAGGAAAAGGGGTCAAATTTTTGCCAAATCTTTTTCCTTTCTTACATATCTGTACAGTGCAAGGAAGATATATTCCTCTAAGCCTACTCCCCTCTTTTTTTTTTTTTTTTCTTATTTCCTATTTACCTCTTGATGCAAAAAGGCTTGTATTTTCTTTGCTCTTCCCATTATCCATCTCTCTCCATACTCAATAGCCAGACCACAATTTGCACTTTAAGTAATCAAATGGACATCTGCTTGGAAAACAATCTAATTATGTGCATGTAGTCTGAAAAACAATATATTGTAATGCGGAAATTTAAAATGTGAACTATTTAAATACATTCCCTACTTTTCTCATTAGAAGTTTGTGCATGTATGCTAAAGGACAACATGAGGCACTCATAGCATCTAGGTTTGTGGGTCTGTGTATCGTATTTCTATTTAACTAGTAACTGGCTTTGATACTTTCATATAAAACATGTAGGAAAATATTTGTCTGATTAGCTTATAGCTAATTGGAAAAAAACCCATATTTACTACAGGTTTCATTTCAGCTACTGTGCAGAAGTAGAGAGTCTTTCATCATATGTAATTAGGGTAAAAATCAGGTGGATTTTTTATGATTTATCTTAATTTTAAGTTCTAATTTATCAGTACAATTTTAATTGTACAATGTCAGTACATTTGGAAAAATATAGCTACAGATATATGTGAAAATTTGTGAAAGCAGATGACTTAATTAGTATTTTGACTTTGTGAATCTGATACTTCCCATGTTTCCATTTGTTGTTTTGTTTAAAATCTTTTAGTATATATGTAGCTATGATGTATCCCACAATGCATTTACAGTTTTAGGTATTACTGTGAACTATCCTTGAACATTGTTTGGATAGGACTTTTGTTTGCATATACACAGATATTGATAAATGCCAAAAATCAGTGCTTTAAAAAGATGAACATACTGCATAGAAACTAAACTATGAGTTGAGAAACATACATGCGAATAACTGAGCTACTTATTTGGAAGTTACATTCAAAACATAAGTTGAATCATGACAATGTATCTTACATGAAATATATATACCACTTACATTAAGTGTTAAAGAGTTTTCTTCCTCGTGGAGATACTAAATAAAATTTTCAAACCTTTTGTGACAAAAAAAAATAATTTTTTCTCCAAGTTTCTCTGGTAAACTTTTTGCTAAATGAAGTAGGATTCCTTTGATGTGGAGGTTGTTACTTTAGTTCACCTTCATTGCTGAATTTCAGATAGAGCCTTGTCCTGAAATGGAATCTCTTTTAAAGTCTCTTAAAACTTTATTGCAAACATAGATGTAGCTTATTTTTGCACGAGTAGTTCCGCTCTCTTCAGTGGACTCATTCCTGAAGACAATATCAGTTAAGTATTAGTGAAACCTTTAGACTAGAATATTTCAGGGCAATACTTTCTTCATATTTATTTTGTACATCGCCAGGCACACTGATAGTTTACCAAGTACTTACCAGGTTGATCTTGTGCGTCTTGTTAAGAGCTGCAGTGAGCTGTCACTCCTTGACATGTCAGACTGTTGGAGTAGTTCAAGACAATGCGCATTCATGTCACAGCACCTAGGCATAAACCAAGCTTACTAATATGATTCAATAAGTCTGTGTGGAAATCTCTGTTAATAACTGCATTATGACTTTCTGAATGGAAATGCAGAAGTTTTAGGTGTAGAATAATGTGTACACCGGCAGTTCACTGCAGTTAATAGCAGTTAAAAATATGCAGAGTGTGTGAAGGTCTTAAAACACTTCAAAATATCTATACATAATAAGATCATATGCCTTTCTTATTAGGTGTAAAATTCCATTCTGTGGAAAGGAAGAGAAGCTTCCCTGTAGCAAGGGGATTCCTGACAGGTTCTCTGAACCACTTATGACTTTGTGGACTAGCAGGCTAATTCAATTTATGGAGGTCTTTTATAAACTACACTCTGGCCAGGTGACCTCTCCTTGTTGAAAAAGTTAGAAACTGTGTTCTATATACACAGTATATGTATTATATACACTAAATATATACAGTGTGTATTCATTATTGGTAGACTTCAGGTTATTTTTGGCATGATTCAAGGCATGTATAATGAACTCTCTATAATAATATTTTTATTAAATATAATGATAATGTCATGGCTAGATAAGGTAATAGCCCTTATTTTGTATCTTGTTTAGGCAGTTTTCAACAACGTAGACGTTAACACATTACCGCAGACCAAAATAGCCAATTAGACCTATTTCATAACTAGTCTGTGTTAAGGCATTCAACTTTTAACATTAGACTAAACATTAGAAAAAAATTTTCTAAATTTATTCAAACAATATTTTTTTCCTGTCAAAGTAAGTGTCATGACTATTCTGAACATCTTACAGAGTAAAATAAAGCTTTAAGCTAAAGGTCATGTATTTCTGTGTAGAATTTTTTGTTGCAATTATGTGAGTGTGTGTTGTTTAGAGTAAATGAAGTCCTTTTGAGGGCTGTTAAACTTAGGGTGACATTAATGTCAGTGTCTAAAAATCAACCCTATAACCACTAAACAGTCACCTCAACAAAAGTGTTTATCCTGCATTCAAATAAGCATCTAAGTAGGAAGAATAAAATGCTCTTGGGAGGTGACTCTCTCCCCAGTTATTTTAAGTGGAACTTAAAGAATTGGTTGGGTTAGACACTTCACTTGCTGCTGGCTAGATGGTGAGATGAATTTTTGTACGTTCTGCATGTGATGACAGTTCATCCAGTAGTGCAACAGTCCTTGGAGCAGGAATGGGAATTGGGCATCGCTCTGCCAGACAAGACTTCTTGAGCAGAACTGTTCTGTCTTCTGTCCCATGTCTTTCATGAGCTCTGTAGTCATCAATCAACTGAGCAGAAAGGACCTTGGCAGAAGATCTGTCTTTCCAGTGTGTGCAAGCCCTGCTTGGAGTGTATTTTCCAAGTGCTGGGGGCTGCAATAGAGGAACACTTCTTTGGGCTATTACAGTACAGGCAGTCTTGGGAAATAAGGTAGTATTGAGTGGTGTTAGATTGTTCCCTGTTTGGACTGCGTTATTTTGTCACCTTTTAAACATCTGAATAGCATGCTGAATATCCCATTTCCTTTATGTGCATTTGAGTTGCAGCCTCCAGCCATTGTACGCTGGCCTCTTTTATCTTCCAAGCAGCAGTGACCGGCCACTGTCTCAAGCAAGAACTCTACAGGCAGTGGGAGGTGCTGTCTCATGGCGGGCAGCTGCATGGTGTGACTCATCAGTGTGTGAGGTGTTCATCTCTGGCTTTGCTGAGGTTGCAGATTCAACAAGGGCAAGGATGCCTTGCTGATTTCTCCCAGTGAAAGCACCTGTTCTTGCAAATCTAGGACCTGTGTAAGGCAGGATACATCTGAGAAGTTCCTTCTGCTTTATTAGTTTCCAGGTTTTTGTTGGTTCTTCTAGAAACTGGAACAGAGCACTCCATGCTGTGATGTGTAACCACCAATCAGCAGTATCTTATTTCTGTAGAGGCATGGGGTGGGGGAAGGGAGAAGAAAAAACAGAAAGAAAAAACAAAGGAGGTAAGACGTAAACATCACAGTTTTCCCACATTAACAAGTTTCTTCTTGGTAGAGAGGTAATTTTCCTAACTCAAAATTTGGATTTGGTCTGACTGAGGGAAAGGTTGGTATTTAAATGCCTTTCTCCCATATTAGCTACTGAGGATTGTATAGCCTTCACTCCTTTTGCTGCATGCTCATGTTTACTGGAATGACATATTCAGATGTCAAAAAGGGCTAAATGGCATTTTGTCCTAACCATTTAGTTAAATTGTGCCTTGCACCATTAGTTTGTAAGATCTGTGTTCAAACATTTAATTTACCAAGATGGTAAAGATAGTACAGGTTTCATAATAGGTGCATGTGGGCTGGAATGTCATGATTTGGTTATGCTATTAAAAAGGTCTTTTCCTGCCTTATCTTCCACTCCCCCACCCTTCACCCCTCATCACCAGCAGTAAAGCTTTGGGGTGCCTTTATCTTTTTCTCTCTTATGTTTAAGAGGTGCTGTGCTTAGCCCAAGCCTTACTCATACACGTAGTTCCATCAGCGTGCAAGATGGAGTCCATAATTCATGACAATTTGAATCTTTTAGAAATACAAATACAATTCCTTTCAGCTGTGAAATACTGAGTTTATTTTTATTAGAAAGTAGTAGGACTTTGAAAAATGGCTTGATAGTCTGATTTCATTTTATATTTATAAAGCATGTATATGTGTTTCTGTGCAATATAGATCATAGTAGAAAAACAATTTCCTTTTATTTACAAGGAAGTTGAGATTGTCATTGTATTTTACCTATTGGTGCACAGAATGTTCATTTTCTTTCAAACCTTATTCATTGAAAGAGGATAATTACGGTTTATTTCACAGTCTGCCAGAAGGAAAATGTATCTTTGAAAAGTTTCATTTCCCTTAAGTTGCTCATTTTCTATAGGAAGACAGAGCTATTAAGTAACATACCCATGACAAAGATTGATTAAAATGGCATAAAGGACTATCTTATCTCTAAGTATAGGGATTTACATGTATAACTCCTATGACATTAAATGCAGTAGGTGAAATTAACTCTAGCTATTGTATATAAGAAAAAAAAAGGTCTTGGTAAATTGGTTTGTACAGAGAGGTGAGGGTGGGAGGGATGGCATGTTAAGTGGCAACAAGAAGTAGGAAGTTACTTATTGTTTCAGCAAAAGTCTACAGTGTAGCATCTAAATAATCGCACCAAATTCAGTGCCGACACCATTACTACAATATTCTGCTCAGGATCACTTTGGCTGTTAAATATTGGAAATGTCACTTTGCTGATGTGGCTAAGATTCTTGTATTGAGCCAGCTCCTCAGAGCACCTCAAGCTCCTCTGCAGTATTCAAGGTAAATGTATCCTGGGTCTGACTGACCTGGAACAAGGGATATGCCCTAATGTACACTTTGTGCAGGGCATATATGTGCATATATGTGCACATACCTCAGCACAGGTGTCTGCAGAGGGCTCAAATGATCTCTTGCACAGTACTCCAATGCTTAATTTGGCTTTGCTGGGAGCCCTCCATATCTTGCACCTCATTAACCCAGGTAAATGCACACTTACCTGTATGACAGCCATTAGTTAAGAGGTAAATTATAAGGGATGTAAATGCAATATCCAGATATTTTGATTCTCCCTCCCTCCGCCCCCCCCACTGAATGCAGAATTAGTAGTAAATACCTTTTTTGTTGTTGTAGCAAAACTGATCAGCAAAGCCAGGCTTTTTTTATTTTCCTCTTCCCCTCCCCCCCCCTTTTTTAAGTTTTTTTTTCTTTTCAATTTCTAGTACTGAAGGCAAGAGTTTTTTCTGCTATTATCTGTGTAAAGACTTGATTTTCATTTCAAAATACACCTTGTAGGATATGAAGTTCTATAATAACTATCTCATTTGTACATGACAGGAGAAATTAGTTTGCCGTTCCTGAATTCTTTCCTTGAGTCTGTAATCCACATTGGTCCTGCTCTGACTGTACCTTTGCTACCATGTTTCAACTGTCATGTCCAGCCTAGAGGCACAACAGCAGATAGGGCAGATGAGTAGTTGTTATTTAAAATTTACCATGCTATGAATCAAATATAGATATTTGTACAAGAGCATTAGGACAGGGCGTAACTCCTTTTGAGGACAATTCTGCTGAAATGACCAGATTAATATGAATGAATAATAAAGTACCATAGCTTAGGGCAGAATTTCACTTTTTTTATATATTGAAATGTGCTGGAAAAAATTAACAACTCTCAGATTAAAATAATAATAATAACAGTAATAATTGTGTGTGTATTTTTTAAAAGATAGGTTTAATTGACATTTTGGGGCTTGTAATCAAATAAAGATGTGCCTTTTTCTCTACTTCACTAAGAATTTCATAGAAACAAGCTAATTATTTTATTTTTTTTTTTAATTCCTCATTGGATATATCTTCTACACTGTATATTGATTTAAGTACACATGCATTCATTCTCATGTTTTTGTGGACCTTTTATTTCCTACTGGTGTGTAGTGGCATGGGTAGCAATTATTGCCGCAGCAAAACAGAACAGAAAGTAGCCCTATCTTAGTTATAAAATAACCATCCTATTAATTTGGTACAGTTTTTCTTTAATTAACAAAGTACAAACATCTGTTACTATCACAACATAGTTTTTGAGTTTCATATCAGTTAAAACTCACGTGTGTCTCTGCTTCTGAAGTTTTTCAGATATAAATTATTTGTAGATTTTTTTTCTTCCAAAAGTTGGTAATTAACCAGCTACAAACAGGTGTTTCCTTTCTCAGGGAAAGGAATACATATGCTTATTGTAATTTAGATTCCTATGTGAGTTAAGGAATTGGCCTGTTATTAGAAAACATTTCAAGCACATGGAAAATATATAAGATTAAGTAGAAAGGCTGGATAAATTTAAGACTGAGACAGCCCTTCAGACTCTCCTTACTCTTGAATGACGTGATACTTGCATATATGGCTTAGATTTACAGTAACATTTTTTTTTTATGCCAAATATATGTTTTTATATTTTGACCTTTGTACAAAAAGCTGCAATCACCATTTCACAATATTCAATTTGTGTAATGGCAAAGAAGTGTTCTTTAGGAATACTGATAGCATATTACTCAGATTGTTTGCTCATTTAACCCTGCCCCAGGTGCTGGAATCTTTAGATTAAGGATACAGAAATAAAAATAGAATAGCCTGGCAAATCACTTTTGGCTGCTGTAACACATAATCATATTCTCTGATCCATTCTAGTTTTGTCTTACTTGTTAATAGAAAATTTCAAGTTCCTTCAGTGTATGCAAAAGGTGTCAGATTGACAGCAATTTAATTTTAAGTAACACCAGGAGAGACAGCTTCAGTTGGTGCACACATTAGTATTACTGATAAAACAATATGTAAAATATTGATGATGTGAAGAACCTGTTAAGACCTCAGGTTGTGTATATATACATTTGCATTACTTACTAGAGGTGGAAGTAGAATTTACAAGAGAAAATGAGTGTTTGTGCATGAAACAGGAAGATGTGGAAAAAAACATATAATGAAACAAAAATGTTAGATTCAGTTTGTTATATTAGAAGAGCTGAATTTTTTCTGCTAGTGGTGGGTTTTTTCCTTCACTCTGCAAAGACCCAGCAGTCAAATATGTGTAGCTATCAATACATATTGGAGTCATGCAAGTATTTTACTAGTGCCTAATTACTCTGAAAGAAGAAATGTTTTTGGGTGGGTTTTTTTCTTACTTGCTGTTACAATCAATTTAAAGATTTCTTTCTCCATTTGTTTTCTTGCACCCATGGACTGCTAGCAAATACGCTATTAGAATACTGTGGAGGAAAAGTATATGTCCAACCACACCAACAAAAAGCACTGTTTGATAGTAGCATTGTTTTAGACACATATTTACAGAGACCGAGTGTATGTCTAGTGATTTTGTGCACTTGTGCTGATGATAATAAAATTAAAAGAGAGAGGTTTGGTCAAACCATGTCGTCCCTGTGACCTGCTCAATTTTTTACCTGCTGCCTTAAAATTGTAGCCTCCCTCCTGACACTCTTAAGCATTGCCAGTAAAGTGCGAGGTTGTTTATAAGAGCACATTGTAAAGCAGTTTGTGTTGGAAAGTATGAGCTGCCCAACAAAATAATGGCATTGTGAGGTGCTACCTGCTGGGGTGAAAATAAATTGTAAGAAAATACAGGGAGACAGGTAATGGGCACTAGCTATGCTGCACAACACTTCTCAAACTGCTGCTGAGTGTGTGCCAATAGATATGGCAATAACTGTCAACAAGATTTACAATACTTTCACATTTACACAGTGAGAGTAGAAAGGTTGAAAGAGTTCTATAATTTTATTTAAAGTTTAGTGCCAACTATTTCTGGACCTACTATTTCCAGGCACCAGGGTCACAAACACACTGCTTGTCTTTCATATATGTCAGTGGGAGGGTTTTTTATTATTATCGGAAGTCCTTGAAATTTGACATAAGAAAAAACAGCAGTAAAGCAGAGGTATATACTTAATTGTAAAATCAAGTAGGTACAGATTTTGCCTTTTATTGTATATGTTGTGATTTCTAGTAGCATGATTTAGTGCTACCTCTCTATAGTCCCAGTGGGTGGTTCCTGCAGGCAATACATTTTCTGTGCTTCTTTCCCTGATACTGAGAAGGCACAGCTTAAAGCCACTGTGCTTCCTTTGTTGTCCTCTCGGCACTGCATTCCATGCTGTATAAATCTGCATGAGGCTAATTGAACAGTTTTAAAGGTCCACTGTGCAAGGCTCAGGAGTTGTCCTATCATCCTCCTTATCAGTATTCAGACATGTCTTTACATTTACAATAATGGTTGTTAGCACTGCAGAAATAATAAATTTACAGGCTTGAGCTAAATTTTCTCTTTCTGGTTTGCATATCCTCAATGGAACTTGTAAATACCTTGTATGTCTGTTATTTTATAATGGATACTCTGGTTACTAGTTAAATAACTTCATTTTATCAGAAACGCTTGCTTATGTGTTTCAGTGGCTTCAGCTGCCAACCATTAAGAAGCCTTCTTTAAAATACCAACTAGAGAGTCATGGATTTGCAATAGATTACAGATTATATTTGTGGATTTTTTTTTTTAGTTTCTTGTGGGTCTAATATACTGTTGAAATCAGGAAAATAAGTGGTATCCTAAAAAAAAAAAAAAAAAAAAAAAAGAAAAAAAAACCCAAACAAGCCCCCACAAAAGTAACTTTAGAATACAGTAAATAATCTGAGGCTTACCAAACCATTCCTTCTATTCCTTTGTATCAACTGTATGAACAAATTGGCAGTTAGTGATTATTATTTGTTTTTCTGTGATAACACCCAAAGGTCTTGGACACTAGAAGCTTTACAAACAGAGATCAAATGGACATTTCCTGCTTGAAGAATCAGAGACCCAAAGGATAATTTAGGTTGGAAGGGACCTCCACAGGTCATCTGGACCAACCCTCTCTGCTCAAAGCAGGTCTAATTGGATCAGGTTGCTCAAGGGCTTGTCTAGAACTTACACTCTAAAAAGTCTAAGAATTTATGATCTAATGTTCATTTGCTAAAATCTAAGGGTTTGGTTAGGAAGTCTGATTTCATACGGCATGTATGTAGCAGTCAGTATGTAATTTGTTTTAGTTTCATCTTTCTTATTCATTTGATCACAGAGTTGGCTGACTCATCAGTGCTATCATAAAGGCTCCTACTTCTTTCTGAGAAATAAGAGTTCTCTGCTAGGGACTTACCTTTTGGAAAGTTTCAGAATACCCACCCATGAGCAAAATCAGCAGTCATGTGAAACCACAGAGGAACTGTAACGCCCACTGGAAAATAGTGCACTGGAATTGATCCTCTCATTTCTTTTTCTGATCAATATTCCCTGCCTTTTCATTTCATCTTAAGTTTGTAAATGACCCTTTTTGACTGCTTCAAGTGGAATCTCAGTATAGCCACTAGTTCCTAGTTAACCCATTGTGGTAAACGTGAAGGCACATGTTGAATGCAAATTTGCATTTAAAACCATTCAGAACCAATTGAACTTAGGTGAATTCCTAAACCCATAGTATCTTCTAGAAAGCCTCACCTCCATTTACCTGGGCTCTAGAGATAATTGAGAATATAATCTTCCTCCTAAAGTATTTAATTTCTCCTTGTTGACCTGCTACTTTGTGCTTCATTTTATTTCAGTCCTATTTTTTTGTGAGAAAGTAGTTGAAAGTTTAGACTTCTGGATCCCAAAAGGCTTACAGATCTGTAAAAATAATGGTAAAAAGCTTCCTGGAGTGGGAATCCCTTCATATTTCTGTGACTTGCTATGAATGACCATTTTCTCTAGTCTGTCTGGAAGAAAATTATTCATGACCCAAGTTTTTAAATTTATTCCATTAAAAATTCAAGAGTCACAGAGTATTCTGGGTTGTAAGGGACCCATAAGGATCATTGAGTCCAACTCTTGAGTGAATGGCCTCTAACTGAGCTGATCTCAGTTATTCTTTGCCAGTTTGGGAATGTTTAGAACCATTACCAATGAACTGATGAAATGGATGATTAAGTCCTCAGAGCATAAAAAAGTTATGTTAGTAAGAAACAATCAGCAATTTTTGTTGTAACATCGGAAATAATATTAAGATGTAGACACTTTGAGAATTACTGAGTAAGACGTAATCAGAAGACATTTAAAACATCAGAGAATAATTGCTGTATAATTAATTGGGGTGATGGAGTTGATTAATCGAGTTCTGTCTGAGGCAATTTATTAAACTATCATTTTCTACAGCTAAAAATCTCTATGGTTATTCCCATATATAGTGACAATGTTTTTCAGCTATAAAATTACAACTCAATTATCAAAATATATAGAGATAGTTATTTAGGTATCAATTAATGTGGAGATAAATAAGGTTTATTTTTAATATTTTCAGCCTACAGGTCCTTTTTTATAGCGAGACACAAAGACTTAGTTCAACTATCACTGTGATGAGGTCGCTCTGTTTGTTTATGCATGTGTCCAGGTTTGTAAAACTTTGTCTGATGAGTACCTAAGCTCTAGCTGGGTGTAAGACTACATACTACTAAATAACTTTGCAGTATCTGATATTTTAAAGTAAGAGTCAATCCAATATTAACATAAAGAAAACAAAGTAAAAATTTCTACATTACAGAATTGTAAATACTGGAGGGAGGAAATCATGGTATGTACCTACAATATATATTTTTTTCAATTTTTCCGTGTATGAATTTTGTGCTTATATTGTATCAAAAGGATTGTTTGAATTTAAAGAATGAAGAGGTCACTTTGATCAGGCCTCAACGAAATAAATTCTCCTTTTAAAGGTAGGAACACTGAACATCAAATCTAACATTGCTTCCTGTGATAATAATTTTAAAACATATGTATTTCTAGTGATTAAGATCATCTGCTAATAATTGTGTTGAGTGGTGACCCCTACTAAAGCATTTCATTGTGTTGCTACAGGATTGTCTCAGTTATGATTCCTGTATAAATGAAAAAGTCAGTTTAATAAAAACAAAGAAACAAGATTGCAGTACACTATATGAAAATCTCAAATATTTTATCCCAGCTAGAAAAACCGCTGTTGTATTTCTTGCATTTCATTTGCCTCATAGAGAATGTAGATGAATGACTGACAAGGCCTTCTCACCTGGGCCACACTTTGGCCACACAAAAACTCCTTGGGAAAGGAGTCTAAAGCAGCTTTTATTGACTCCCTTCTCTGAGCTGCTGAGGCTGGTAGCTGAGATCTGTGTAACAAACAGAACATTGCTGGTCTTTCTTCAGATGTGTTCTTACTACCTACGTTCTGAGTATGAACATTTGACATCATCTACATAACTGCATTGATCCAGTAGTAATTTTTTATTACTTCCTACTCATGAGTCCACCTTTATGAAGTATTGTCTGCTTTGCTAAATTATTTTCACGTGTTGTCTTGTATTCTATGTTGAGTTGCGAAGTAGTTGTATGTCAGAAAATGCAATTGTTGGCAGTACCAGAAGGGCTTTGATCATGTTTATCTAGGTAAGGTTTAATTTAATTTTGTGTAGCAGAGATTTTGTGGGTGGGATGGCAATTGTTTATTTGAATGATTGAATGTGAAAGTTCACTTTTACATTACTTTGACTCAGCCAGAGTCAAAGGATATCATTTGTATAAAACTAGTAGTATATGAATTGTTTTTTTTTCTTTCTGTAGATCACGTTTCTGAGTATTACTCTAATTTTTATTATTGAAAAAGTAGAAAAAGAGATATTTTATAAAACTAATGGGGAAAAAATATGCTTAATGGCATACTTTTTGTCTGTTTAAAACAACCTCTGTCAAGACTGTTCATAATAAATTAATAATATGTCTGTTTAGTGCCTTAGAGTTCAGAAGTTATTTCTTTACAATCTAACTAGAATATTTTATAAAATCTATTTTGAATAACTTGAAAAATGTGTTGAATAGTGTGTCTTGTCAAAATCTGAAAAAAATTCCCTAAATTGTCAGACATTTCTTGAAGGCAATATCAAGGCTTCATGTGGCTTTGAGAAACAGGTAGTTAAAGAAAATTTCTCTTGACAATTGGCTCATGGAAAAAGATTTGTTCTGCTGGGGAAATAAAAGGACTGTGTTAAAACAAAAGCTAATAGGAGAGAAGATGGCCTTTTAGCTTTAAAAGTGGAGGAACTACTTGCAAGAACTTGAAAGAAAGAGTGACATTGTGACCAGTGAATTCAAAAAATCACTAGATTCCTTTCATTGTACATGCATTAAATATCTTTTGGTCTAGGCTACATGTTTGATTTATATTTTTTTAAGGGATTTGGGGGTCTTCTTAACATATGTTCCATCATTATAGGAATCTGAGAGACCTATGAAGTTTATGACAAGTCTTGCCAATGTGAGCTGCTAGATAATTGACAAAATGTTGCTAGATAATTGAAAAAGAAAAATCCAGTTAACTAACATATATTACTCGTACAGCGTGGTAGATGACACTGTTACATATCTAGCAACAAAAGGTGGCAGAGCATGTGAAGTGGCATAGCTGGGTTATCTTGGCAGGAATATGAAGTCAGATGAGTATTTCTACTCCTTAATAGAAAATGCTTCCTGCTGTATGTTAAGACCCCAAAAAGGCATTACATACAGCTTAGACATTGCTGTTGTGATGGGTTTGCATTCTGATAGCGTTGCTGCAGGATTTATGCTCTGAAGTATGTGTGTTTACAGTGGCTCTATTTCCAATGTGATCTTGAAGACTGCCCTAATCTGAAAAGTTGATTAAAGCAGTAAACAGTAAATCTCTTAATTCAGTGTTAAGAAGCATATGTGTGTTTGTTGTGCATCAGCTGAAAATTTCCCAAGTATTTAGTAAACACCTGTGCAATCACAGGATACTTACTAATGAGTATAGTAGCCTGTCCTTATGCGTGTAACAACTTTTGAATGTAAACATCAGTTCTCAGTAGTCTCTATTAATGCAGTCTTCTCAGTAGTGTAGATTTTGTGCATTAAACCAACTGCAGCTAGAGATGACCCAACATCATATGCTAGTGGCTACTTTTTCTCTTCTTTGACTTTACTGACCTCCCACAGCAGCTGTTCGTACAGTGATTATCATCTAGTGGAGCATGCTGCTGTAAAACAAGCTTACATTTTCAAAATAGACATGTTAATTTAGGGTACACTTCCATTTTAAAAGAATAAATTTAAAATTTGGAGAGATGGCTAAGAAATTATTTTAAAGCAATTGTTTACTTCATTATGGTATTTACATATCCCTATTTCACCCACCCATAACAAAATACTTTCTAATTGGCACAAGTTCAGCCTGCTCAGAATTGGTACATGGATACAGAGCTGCATAGCTAATAGTTTCATTTAGAGGACCACACACAGTTGTTGCACATGTGAGGAAAGGAAGTAGACAGATGTCTGCGTGCCCTGGCTCTAAGAATAATAATAACCCTCCAACC
Organism: Margarornis squamiger; assembly: GCA_035222235.1. NCBI lineage: Eukaryota > Metazoa > Chordata > Aves > Passeriformes > Furnariidae > Margarornis > Margarornis squamiger. The sequence continues at coordinate 27,826,716 of JAWWTY010000077.1, read as the reverse complement.
TAACAGACTGAGAGCAGGAAAGGCTCTCAGAGCACTGTCACCTTTTCCCCTCACTGAGAACCAAATACATTCCTGCAACTTTTTACATGATTTTTCTCTAGTCCAGAGATAGAAGTCATTTGAAAATAGTAGGTAAAGTACTTACTGTTTCTCCTCCCCACTTCACAGAAGATCTAATATCTTTTACCCCACATATAGTCTGCACCAAGATCTCGAGGTCTCTTGAAAAGCTTGGATTACGTAAAGACTAAAAAACTAGAAGGAAAAAACTCAAAAAATTGTATTTCTTTTGAGAAAAAAAAAAAGTCATGAGTATGGGATATTACTCATAAGTTCTAACTCCCTGAAACTAGTGGCAATATCAATTTTTACCACCCATTATAAGGAAAAATAGTAAAAACAAAATTTAGGTATTTGTAAGAGAAGCAATACATTATTTACTACTAAAATTTCCTAAACTCAGAAGTTAGAAATACTGTGGTAATTGAAAGTTAAGAACATCTAAAAACCGTGTGCTTTCACCTGAGGTGTTCCTTCAATTTTTCCCTGACACGCTGAGTAGATTTTGAAGTCTGCGTCACTGCATGAGATACTCAGGAAGAAATGTTTGTATAGGAAGAGTCATGGTCTTTTAATTACAGACTCTGTTTACACTAATATCAGAGCCATCAGGAACTGCAACCATGCAGTGTCAGCAGTAATTAGCACTGAATATATAGGCCTCCACTCAGGAAGAATTGCTGAATATATGATTTAACAGCACTGAAGTGCTCCTACATTATCCCACACAATAGCGTTTTTAGTATAAACTACAAGTATCTAAAAAGGAGTTGCTGTTTAAGTCTAGATCCCAGCTTACTCTGTGCTGACAAGAAGACAAGACCAGAGTTAGTGGAGGACTGAAGGACATATGAACAGTAAAATGCAGGAACAAGTCTCATTTGACATGAAAATTTTGGTCCCAGTCCCATTGCCTTTCATACAGTTATGACCATGGTTATGTTTGTTAAGGAGATAGCCCAGTGTCAAGGCACTGACGTAAGAGTGCTTCAGGGGGCTCATTTCTGACTGACGGTGCAGCCTCAGTTACTGTAATGGAAGTTTAAATCCTCTACATTAAAAGATATTGCAGGTTTAGTATCACTGTCCTGGTTTTATGTAAGACTATTCTTCAAAAGTGTGTTTTTTGCCTTCAGTGCTAAACACATCTCTGCAACATTTGTTTTACTAGGTCATTGGTATTCAAATCTGAGCTTCTTAAACCAAAATCCTCAGTCTTAATAGCATGCAGAACATAGTCCCAAAACCACGGGGAGGGTAAATTCATTTTTATTTTGCTTTTAAATAATGGAGCCTTTATGCATTCTGAAGTGAAAGGCTGCCTTCAGCTGGAGGTTTCTCCTCTTCCCTCAGTCAAGGGGTTTTGGGTGCAGAAAGTTCACTGAAAGATGGGTGAAAATTGTAAATAATTAAAAAAAAAAACCCATACATTCTAAGATCTCCTGCTCCTTGCTGAATTTGTTTTGGCATGCAGAGACACTAATGCACCTGTGGAGAGAATGTTCTCTGTAATGGATGACATCTGGTTTGAAGACAAAAGTGGAATGTCAGTAGACATAGTTAAGGGAATGACAGTGGTAAGAGCCAATCTCGCTGGTAACTGCAAAGAGGTCTCTGAACAACTCTTTGACACACAGGCAGCTTCCTCAAAAAACTCTGCATATTTATCTAAAATAGCTGCAAACTGCTTACAGTCAATGCTTAAAAAACACCCAAACCTTTTTTTGTTAGAAAGATCTTAGAACCTTAAGTTTCTAAGATGTTTTAGAAGTAGTCTTGAAACAAACTTTAATTTCCAATGGTATCTAAAACACCAGTACACCTGTTCATACAGGCAAAATTCTGTATTATTTCTTATTTTGACAAAAGTAAACTTGCTTGGGATTTTTAATAATTTTTTGGTTCTATTTTAAGTTTAACCACAGTAAGTCTAAAGGGTTGTTCAGCCTTATGTGGCCTTTTTAATTTCTGTTGGATTACTGACTGCATGTATGATTAAACACATGCACAGTCCACTTAAAATTAGTTTGTTGATGAGCTTTGAAATACTTGATTAAAATTTGTTTAATAGTTTGACCCAAAATTAAGATATGATGTCAGGTTAATGTTAACTCTTACATGAATTCTTTAATTCATTAGCTGGAAATTTCTCAGAAATCATCCCCTCTATGTACAGAAATAGATACTGATATTTGAACATGATCTGTATATGCATACTTAAATGTGTATGAATCAAATTATTATATAAATGAGTGAGGAAAAAAATTAAATAGATTTATCACTGCTTCTAAAGATTCTACATAAAACGAACAGCTCCTAATGGTACTCCTTATGACTGCATGCCTTAATATTAGAAGCAAATCCAAACCCCATATATTTCCATTAATTTTTATAGTGAATGCCATGTAGTTCTTTTAGAAAGCAAGTAGAAAATACTTAGGCTACTTTCTTATATGTGATTGACTGTTCTTTCCTACCACCTGTCTTCAAGAAAAAGCAAAGGTCTCTTCCTAATTACACTTCATATTCTGAGTAAGACCTAGGTAGAGAAAGACTGTAAAAAAAAAAAAAAGTAACAGTGCAAATTGAAGAAGACAAGTAGACTTTTTAAATTGTACATTCTAGGTCTTGCAAACCTTGGCATAGAAATCAGCTCTTATGTTCATGCACTTACCTTTCAACAGTAGCTGCACCATAGCTGTCTGCCTAACCAGGGCATGGTTCCTCTTGTGCTCCTGAGGTAGGTGTTTGAAGTAGATCAGAGGAATCAGATTATAGTGGTATCTGTTATTCAAACTCAGTTAGAGTCATGAATAACTGGATTTAATTATTCATGGGAATATTGCCTTCAGAAATATTTGCTAACCCATTTTTGATGAAAAAAGGGTGTCCCAATAGCCCACTCACCAATGCAGCTGCGATAGGACAGTCTAAAAGAGGCACAAGATAAACCTGAAGGGCTTTGCTGTGGTAATCCTTCTTCCTGCTGTCGAACAGTTTCTTAATGTGTCAATATTTTGTTTACGTTTGTGTGACCATGCTCTGAAGGGAATGCTAATAAAGCCCCCAGATGCTAAAATCCTTCTGAGTTACTTTTGTGTGTGGGAGTCCATATAACACAAACCAGGTGAGAGACTTGGTTAAATCAGTCCGTGACAGATGCAGAGTTTTTCAGCAGCTATTGCAGAAATTTCTGCCCTCACAGCTGTGTGTATGCATCCCTACACTGAAGACAGGCCACAAGGAGCAGGTGGGGACGAAAGCAGCTGTAGCTGGGGTAGCCAGACCAAGTAGAACATTGACTCACATATTCACTGTACAGTGGATCAATATGCTACATAGCTCCTCAGTAATGACTAAAAGTTTTTGATGGTTATGTTTTTAAAGATGTTTCTACTGCAGAAAGATAAAGAGATTCTCTTCTGTTTCCAAAAGCAGCAAATCTCTGTGATCCTTTGTAAAAATTTTTGGTTTTTAATAGAAATTTGCAAGTATGATCAAGGTATATCTATTCCAAGTCACTGTGATTTTTGTTCCTACAGGTGTATATATATATATAGATAGATAGATATAGCAATGCTCATGGATCATGTGATTTAGGAAAATAAATGTACTTTAGGACCAATTGTGATAATGAGAAAAACATTATGTGAAGGTAGAGGTGAACATGAGTTTCTTACTCTCTTGTCTACAGAAATGTCAATATATAATTTGTGCAAACTAGCATGTGAAATATTTGAAAACATAAGACCCAATATACCTGTGAAGCACTCAGCATTCCAGAAGAGTTCAGAGTAGAAATAGCATAAGTGACTATTTATTATTTTCACTGGAGATATGTTTTTGAATATAATTACTCGCAGGGAAATAAAATGTTTGCAAGTTTATTTGTCTGCATCTGCAAGGCTATACTCAGTCATTTAAGTAGGCCAAGAGCCCTCAAATGTTTGGACTAGGGGAAACTAAGAAGTTGCATTTGAGTGCTGGCAAATTGAATCATTCAACAGCATTTATTATTTTGTTCTGTTATTAAGTGCAAAAGTACAAAGCATAATAAGCAGCTACAGATCATACATGAAATTTTTTATGCTATTCATAACCTTTTTAGTTACAGGCAGATTTCCAACACAGTGATTTACAGGTGTTCTTCAAGAAACCTAATCAAAGTATCTCTTGTTTTGAATAAGCCTCTGTATGAGCAAACAATGAATAGGCTGTTTTGTTTAGTTTACTTTTGGTTTTGGGGTGGGTTTGTTTTTTTGGGTTTTTTTGGTGTTTTTTTTTTTTTTTTTAAGTCCCAGGAAACTTAGATGCCAGATATATAAATATACATCTTCTATTTTAAGGAAAAAATATTTTAAGGATGAGAAACTTCCAGGTCTTTAACAACCAATATGTGATATTAATGGTCAAATTTCGGAGTATTAATGAGGCTTCTAATATCAGTCAGGAAATTAGATATTAATAATGGACCTGAATCTAACCCAGTGGAATACTCCAGAGCTTTGAGAGTATTCACGTTGTGACCTGAAGAGAAACAGCTTATGTCACCACACAAACGGCCCAGCTAAGTCACTTATGTACAGGACAGCCTGCACATGTCAGCCTAATATTGCCCCCAAAGTAAACTCTTTCCACATCTGACTTTCTCTGACAAGGCAAGGCAGGTAACTTACCAGATGTTTTCAGACCGGTGTGTCTGAGAGCAAGGACAAGTGGAAAGGGCTCGCAAAACATATTCTTGAGAACCATCTAAACTGAACAGGTAACTGAAACAGTATTGTATGTACTGTTAGTGTTGTATATTTTATTAGTCATGGAAGATATTTATAGAGTAAAAACAAAAATTATGTTTTCCTGATAGCCTTGTGAATGAACTTCTGTATTAAACTATTTGAATTGCCAGTTTCTCTGTTATTTTGTATCAAGGGCCACAGCCCATTCTGGTTTTCTTGATACCATCTTATTTTTATTCGTTTACAAAGACTCCAGTCCATAAATCCCCCAAGAGAGTGATAGCAGGCTTGACTTTAGTAGTAGTTATAAAATATACTGAAAATAACTATTATTTCCAGTAATTGAATACATTGCCTTTGGCTTTGGGTACCAAAAGAAGTCTTAAGAAAACTGTTTTCCTACAGGCTATACTTCACTTTCACCACTCTCTAAGGTGGTCATATAAAGTAGCTTTCTTTCACATCTTAGCAATTTACATTAAAAGCCATGATAATTTTTGTCTGTTGTCTAAGTGATAGACCCCCTAATTCTGTTTATAAAAGCTATATTCCTGCTCCAGAATAAGATGGAAACCTTTTGGGGCAAATATGTTTGTTTGAATAGTGCGTGGGAGAATGGAGAGTGAAAGACTAGATCCATATCCAAATGTAATACCTAGTGCTCTCCCGGGGCTTCTTACTGAAGCTAAATGTAGCATGATTATAAGAACTAACAAAATTCGAGTTGCGCTTTGACAGAATCAGCCATGTTTCATGCTCTCAGATGAAAAACTGTTCTGCTGCAAAGCACTGATCACCTTTCCCATTAAAATTAATTCATAAGACACTGATGATCTATTTACCTCTGTATTACATACTGTACCTCCATACTGGTCTGATTTAACTGGATCAAGTTCAGCAATAACCAGAATGATTCTTCATATATCCACACCATCTGACTAATTGGCAGAATTCTAATCCTGAGTCTTGTTTGATTTCTCCCACATACATAACATTCATTGAGCTAGAGGTTTCTCTGTTTTTGTTGGGATGCTGATCAGGGATCTCTCTTCCTTTTCATCTCCCCACCACATTTTCCATCTGATTCAATATAATGGAATATCTGATAAATATTAGGAGGAAGGGGAGCACTGAAGAATATATAGAAGATAAGTGTCAGGAAATTTATAGGCAAGCCCCTCGTAAGACTTGATTCATTTCTGCATTCTTCAACAATTTAGACAGATACTTTCCTAGCTTTTGCATCCCTACTAGTCTTCCATATTGCTAAACAAGATTTTTTAAGAATGTTGTCTGGTTTTGTTGGATATGAGGAAGAAACTTTAGTAGAAATCAGTTTGGCTTTTCCACTGTCTATATTTCTGTATCAAAAATGAGTAGTGAAGTGCATAAATAAAATATTTAGATATTTAGTATGTTTGAGTTTAAGTCAATATGTTGGTCACCTCACTTTGCCAGTGATACAGTGTGAAGAGAAAGCCATAAAGATCTACTACGTGTGAAAGGGATGTGAGTTTTGTTGGTAGATTTTATGCCCACAGGAGAAAGCTAAAGTCTTCAAAATCCCAAATTTCAAGTTCTTGGTGTTTTGGTTGGTTGGTTGTTTTGGGTGGCTTTTGGGGTGGGGTTTTTTGAGTGCTTTGGTTTTGGTTTTTTTGGTTTTTTTTGTTTTCCTTTTTGGCACTAGCTTCTCCTTTGTCTTATGCAGAAAATAAGAAAGGTTTTTGAGATTGATCCATGCCTGTTGACATTTGAAGGAGAATCTACCCAGTTTTATAGGTGATATGGTGGGCTTTGTTGTATGGAAATTACTTAAAACATTAATTTGTTTCAGTTAAGAAGATCAAGAATGTTCAGGTTACACACTGTCTGATGAGAAATGCTTTCATTAGGCTGACTAGACCAGGATTACCAGTGAGAGTGACTATGAAAAACACTGTCTGCCCTTTAGAATTTTCTCTGTAAACAAAGTACGTGTTCATGAAACACAAAAACACAGTCTGACCACATGAGGAAGTGGCAAGAACAAGCATTTGCTCCTGTTTCTATAGTGCCTACCATACCCCTTGCCCAGGCTCTGAATAGCATTCTGTGGCCATGGTAATTCAGATGAGAAATAACCACAATTAATCTTCTTTCAAAACTTTGGTGTAAAGAATATTAAACTTTGTTCACCTAAGTGTAGAATTAAGAGGTGACTAAGTGTTATGCAAAACATTAGATTTCAGAAATCTTTGGAGATGATTTCTAGGAACACTAGCTAACTTAGGTACTGATGTTAGGCTGCTGTGCACTGCTTATTGCCTCCTGCATGTAATTACTTTTTGGAAAAGGTGATCATAAGGACATATCTCCTCATTTAGATATTTCATTTAGGTGCATAACGGTGGGAAGTCTGTTCATATCTGCCCACAGCTCCCAGGTGGCTGTTCCAGTGCATCACCATGGTTTGATATATAATCCTACCAAAAGTACAAAGGCATTTGAGCTGTGGACTAAATATGCAGACAGTCTTTCCTTAATAGTTCCTACTTTGTCAACTTTCTTTTGACAAAACTAATTTATGAGATTATTTTTAAATTCAACAGCCTTCCACTGAAAAAGAGAATTCCTTTGTCCTAATCATGACCCTGTGGCAGCAAACTCCTCACCCATCTAGTGGGATTCTTCCATACCTGCTGGTATTATTCTGCTTCATCAAAAAATGAATAGTAAGTAGGAAATCAGCTATGGAACAAGGAAAAAGTTGGATGAAAATACTTAATGAAAGCTAATTGCTGTTTATTTTATAAAGTAAGCCTTAATGATAACCCTGTTAGGTGCTAACATTTAGTCTAACAAAAATGAAGTGTTTCAATAATACCATGATATTATATTGGTTGTGTTTATACTAGGGAATTACTAAATTTAGCTGAGAAGAACTCCATGCCCACTTTTACATGAGCTGCAATCTCACTGCTTTTTGTGGTGGATACAGTGTTAAGTGTTAAGCAGGAATATTATAAACTGATGTCAAAGTTTATGACCCTATACCACATGAGGACTGACGATACAGGCCCTTCATTTAAGGAATGGAAAAACACTACAACTGCTTTGAAATTTGTAATGACTGAAAACATCAGCCTAGTTCAGATTCCGTGTTTCTGTTTGTCCTTTGACTGATCATTAAATTAACTTTGAACCTAGAAACATAAAACAGTAGCTAAAAAGTAACATGTTGCACCTTTTCCATAGCAAAATTATGATTAAAGACTGTTCACCTGGGAAAATTCAAATACTTCCTCATAAATATAATGGTGCTTCAAAGGGGAACTAATGATATAGTTTATGAATTTTAATTTCTGTTTTAAAAGTCAGCAAGTGCACTTTCTATAAATGTAAACCATCTGTTGGCACCTTCTAAAAGACTAGAATTCAGTTCACCCAACTATGAATTATTTATTTAGGATTTTTTCCCTAAGTAAACTCTGGTTTTTTTCCTCTCTTCCGTGATAAACCATGTTTCTGTGTTATGTGAACTTTTAAAATCAACACATTCATAATGGTGACATATGCAATGTGAAGTGTTTTGAATTAGGATTACATCATAAAGGTAGTGGTAAAGTTTTTATTCTGTGGAAGCATATTTTTTAACCTGTCAAATTACACTGCTTTTGAGGGGCATTTTTAGCTTCAAGTAGCATTAATTTCAGGTAAAGAATAAGGCAATGGAGGAGTTGCTATTGTAGGTCTATCAGAATGCCTTGGAGAAATATGTTGCTTACATAATTCTCTACAAGCTTAATGAGAGCATATATCTGTGTAGGTTTGATGATTAATTTAACAAGAGCCAGAGTAAAACTGTAGGAATACACTTCCAATATGCATTGATGTTGAAACAGAAGTATGTTGATGACTCTTTCTTTCGTAGGAATTCATAGCAAAGTGCAGCTCCAGATCCTAAAGAAGCACTGGCTGGCACTTGAGAATTTTCATGACACTTGTATCTCACGTGGTTTATTTATTTATTTATTTCCTGGCAGCTGTTCTTGATGAGATATATTTGGACACTCGGGAGAGAGGAAGCAGAAACAGATGATCTATCTTGTTGCACTTTGCTAATTAGAACAATTCCCAGTGACCTCCATCTGCATATGCCTTTGAATTGCATATACCTGCAATTTTGCCTTTGAATCATGAATCAACAAATGTTTTTTTTCTATTTGATAGCCCACTGTTCCTTGTGAACAAATAGTACATTAGCCTTGTCTTTATTTTCTTTTACAAAAAAATCCCTATTTGCTAGAAATTGACCCTTATTGCAGTGCAACTTGCAGAGACTTGTTTGGCAAAAAAATGATCACATGATCAAGCATAAACCAGTTTTCTCACAGCACAAGGGGTGCTAACAGGCAATGATATAACTGCTTTTAAAAATCAGCCTTATTACATACCTTATTTCTTTAGAGTTTTGGACCTGTCATTCAGTTGCCTGTCACATTCAGTCTCCAACCATTTCCTGTCTTTACTAAAGTTACTCTCTCGATTCCTATTATTTTGCTGTTCTTTTACTAGATTAATGTGAACTGTTTACTATCCCATAGATGTTTCTGTCACTGCTGCTAATTGCTGCATCCAAAGGGAGAAGGGGTTATGCTTGAAACATAGATCGGTAAAAATTCCTTTTGGACTGGAAAAACATGTTTCCTCATCACCAGCTTCCAAAATTTGTGTGCCACTTAGCACAGGTTTCTTCATAAATCTTGTTTAAATTAATACCAAGAGTTGTCTTCTCCTTTTTTTCCCTGTTCTGTATCAGTATAAAAGTTGAACTGAGGTGTGATGAGCAGTGCCTTTTACTGATTGCATATTTGCTCGTGTGGTGTAATGAGTTTTCTGTGTGTTTGCAGACACCGTGTGTTTTCAGAATCAATAAGGGAAGGCTTGGGAAGTGAGAACTCATAAGTATTTAAGCACTTTGAGACTCATACAGGGTCACCGTCTGGGACTGCCCATTTCTCTCCATTTGTTGTAGAGAGGACCTGGAGTGGCAAACTGACTTCAGCCATTAAGTGCCTAAAAGCAACTGAAATGAAGGTGAACTTTCTCCTGCCCACCTGTCCCCTCTCCATCCCCCTACTTTGGCAGGTTTTGTTTCCTCAAAGTGTATATATCTTGTTTTAAATAATTACACAGGGCTGTTGTTCTCTAAGTTCTTGAAGTACTTTCAAAATTATTTTTTCCAAGCAAATACATTTTTTAAAAGTCTTTTTTATATGATTTCAATTTCAAACCAGATTCAACCCAATGTGGATCTTGTTTTGGTTAGTTGTGTGTGTCCTTAGCTTTAAGAACGCTTCCCTGTTGCATTATTTTCAATTTATGTTTACTGATTTGCACAGGTACTAAATGTTCTCATAAATATTTGCATCAGTTTCTCAGGTTGTGAGACCCCATCAATTCATTAATGTAATTTAAATGTTGAATAAGCTTTGTAGTTAGAGATACATTATGGACATAAAACATGAAACTTCATTTAAATACATATTATAAAAAAATATTTAAATAAAATTTTTCAATTAAAAAAATCAATACAGTAATTTTTACTCCCTTACTCTATTTTAATAATGTTGAAATTTATTTATGGTATTTAAAATGCAATTTAAAAAGAAAAAAACAACTGTGTTATTATTTATATGATATAACAGATTTGCAAGAAAATAAACTATTTCAATATTATTAAAGAAAAATATTTCCATTAGTTTAGAATAAATTTTGTAAGAATTTTAAGAAAATTTCAACATTTTGAAGTTTTATTCCAAAAGCACTGGGAACATTCTTGCCTACATGATGGAGTTATAAGCTGGCTGCTAGCTTTTCAGTCTCTTCTTGTTTTGGATTTTGACTCCAGACAGGTAAAATTTGTATTTCTTTCAGCTGACAGTTGTGTTTTTCATCTTTGCTAGCATGCTTTGAGACCACGTTTGCACAGCAGAGTAATCTTTTAGATCAAGTAATTGAGAGAATGACCCGAATTCTGTTCTGTTCATTGGTGTGAGTAGTTTAATTTATTTCAGTACAACTGTTCAATGAGTGACAAAGACAAAGAGATTCACAATTTGAATTTTAAGGAATGATTCCACATGATATATGTAGCAACCATTGAACCAAAATTCAGTATAACGTGCAGCATGGTTGCACAGGTTCAGTACATCATTTAGATGGGAAGAGAACTGCTCTGCCCCCACTGAATTCAGGCCTGCTCTCCTTAGACAGCAACAGAACTTTGTGCACCTGTGTTACTACATATTTGTCAGGATAACACATGCCTTCTGCCTTCACCTCCCTGCGTGCCCAGAGATGCTGCTGGCTGATGCACAGGGCTGTGGGCCAGCAGAGCCAGAGCTCAGCCATGTCTGCTTTGGGGGAACCAGAGAGCGTGTTTTCTCATGAGAGCTCTGTGTACAGTGGCATCTGCGATTATCCTAATCAAGTACCTACATAAACATAAAGTCAGAGGCAGCTTCCCAGTGCTATATAGGCATTTATCTTAAACATTTATCATTACATTATAGCAACTGTGTGAGGCCAACATCTCTCAGTGTAGTTGGCTCAGGGGCTTGTTTTGTAACACTCCCAGAGCTGCCAGCTCTCAAGACATTTGGTGTTTTTCTTCAGTCCCCAAACCATGGAATCATGTGACACAGTAAGAATATCTTTCATTTATTCAAAAAAAAAAAAAAAGCTCTGAAACATGAAAGAACATTTTTAGCCTCTGTGAACACAAAGGAACATTTGGAAATATTTCCTTCATCAGCACCTAAACCTGAATAAAAGGGCTCTTCTTCCAAGCTGCATGTTTGTGTTTTTAAGAAAGTGTCATTCTGAGGGGGAAGATGGATGATTTCTTGAACAGCTGAGGATGTGTGTTCTACACTGGAGATACATTAGGTGTTCTTGGGATGGAGCCAGAAGACTTTTTCTTTTTCTTCTGTTTATTGAAGAGCTTTCATGTCTTTGGGTATGAGGTCTCCTTAAAATTTACTGTCCCTGACATTTCTATTGAATTTAGGAGGTCTAACTTCATATTCAAACATTATTATTATTGATTTGGGAAGTCATAAGAGGACTAGTTATATTTTAGGTATTAGCACTCTTTTAAGGTTGCTAATTACACTTGATGGAGAATAGTTTTCTTCTGTTCTGTTAGTGATGTAAGTTTTGAATAGTCATAAGTTATTTCTTGAAGGTTTATTTCACATTTTAAGACATCAGGGGATCTGGAATTCTGGGGAAACCCTGACCCCTAGATTGCCTAGGATGAAAGTTTGATAGGTTTCTGCCTTTTTTGAAATAATAACCCATGCCTAAATAGAAAACCTGAGCACTGTAGCTTTTACTCTTGATTCTGAGTGGACAGCATCTGACTCAAAAAATGCAGCCAGACATTGCAACCAATAATCTGTACTGTGGAAGGATGAACATATTGAGCGTGTAGCCTGAATTCTCGCTCTTCTAACATGGTCTGGAGATCACTGCTAGGGCAGCGTAAGAACCATTTCTTACAATTGTTTTGGCTTGGATGATTTATTTAGCCTAATGTCCAAATGAGGATTGCTTGGTAATTTACAGAAATATCATTTGTAGAAGATGGAGTCAAAATTTGTATCCACCAGAGACTAGTAATAGCAAAGGAAAATTATGTCAGCCTGCAGGCAGGTCATTGACTGAATTAAACGAAATCTATTTAGTTTTTTGCCTACTCTGAACTGGAGAATATAGATTTACCTTGCACTTGGGCTTTTATGTAAATGTGTGTGGAAATGTACAAATTACAAAAGTTCAATTATCTGTTGCAATTTGTTACATTTTCCTCTCTTGTTATGTTACAGCTACTACTGGGACCATACCCTGCCACACAGTACTTTATTTTTATTTATTATTTTCCCTTACTTTTATAGTGTTCTTGAAGGAGAGCGTTTGACACACTCCTTCTCAAATATATGCTTTAGACTTCTCATCCTTTGTAAGTTACGTATGTGTGATGCCATGTGGTCGTTTTCTCAGACAATTAGTGAGTTTATTTTTCCTTTAACATTTTCTGAAACTGGAGAATTGGCTTGTGCGATAAGGTTTCCAATTCAGTAATTAATTATATGCACATTCAGCTCAAAAATATTTTTTTCTAGGAATATTTTAACACCAAAGTAGTGATTTGGTTTTTTTTAGATGGAAAGCACAAGAATACAAGAAGAATAACTTCTATATAATCAAACAATGTCGCTTACTCATTGATCCAGTTCTTTCTTTGAATAGTTATGCTGGCAGCTTAACAGAGATGGCAAGAATTTCCACAAGATAAGCAGATAATACCTGAAAAGGAAGTTCCTTACCTCAAGCAAATTATGGTTGCTTTATATGTCTTGAGACACAACGTCTGCATTGCCCCTGAAACTGTAATCATAGCTCAGTTAATATTTCTATTTATCTTATTTATTTAAATTTGTTTCAGAATCCTCCCGTAACATTTTTTGTTGTGGGTTTCAGTAGTTTATTTCATAAGTTTATTTCACAAGAAAGCTGGTGCTTTTTTTTAAAATTATTTTAAAATTTTGTCTTCTTTTAGTTATCTTTCAGTGTTTCCATTTTCTTTCATTATAAAACAGTATATCGGCTTAGTTAGGAAACTGTGAATTCTTGTATTTGGAGGAAAAGCTGAGAACTGATGATGACAGAAAAAATAGGACAAAATTATGCTGATGTTCATATGAAGAAGATTTACAGCGGAGAGGCTGAAACATTTCTTTTGGGCTTAGTGATATTTATGTAAACTTCCCATAAATCACTTTTTTACATGGAAAATTTTAGTTAAAAATGTAAAAAGGGGACAGGCTTTGTAAGGTGATGCTCAAAGAGTTTGTTGTCCTTTTTTGAGGAGCTCTGTTTTGTTGCCTTTACAGGGTATCTGGCTTTTCTCTATAAAGTATTTCATATTCCTTGACATCAGAAATCTGTTATGATTCCTACATCTTGGATCCCAGGCATTTCTCATTTATCATGCCTTTGAGCCTAAAACTTTCTAGCTGATAATTTTGAACGTTACTTTTCTCTGGCATCAGCAATAACCTTGCCTAAGCTGTAAAAGCTTGGGGTTCAAGCTGCATTTTATTTTATGTTCTCATACCCTTTCTTGGCTTGATTGCTTATATGTTTAAAAAAACCCCCAGCAAGTTGGAAACAGAAGCTGCAAAAATTATATGAAAAGGATCCAGTGACTGCTGCACCACTACACTATAAATGAATAATAGACCAGTATGTAAACAGATGCAAGCCAAAGATGAATGCAAAATGTATGAGGGAAAGCAAAGAGAAAGAAAAGTTAGGAAAATAGTATTTGGGAATATTTTGTCATTTTTCTGGGAAAATATTGTGCCAGTGGCATGGGAGATCTCTGTGGTACAGTCAGTCAGAATTTCAGAATTATCTTTCTGCTTTGGGCATACATTTTTTTTATTTTTTTTTTTTTTTTCAAAACAAGGATAAAATCTACATATGCACTCCTGAACTTTTTTTGGGAGGGTTCAAAATGAACTATTCATCAGATATGTAGTTACAGGTTATTACTAGACCAAACAAGGTTCTGCTTTGTGAACTCTAACAAATAAAAATATCTTACAGGAATCATGTCTGTAGTGAAAGTGAAAACCATTATTTTATGTTTTCATAACTAAAACATTCTTTAATTCAAATTTAGTACCATTACCAAAACATGAAAGAAGACAGAGAGAGGACATAGAAAGAGAGGGTAGACAAAGGAAAAATACTTACAGAGAAAATATGCAGAAAAATAACATTCTGGTGTTGAAGAACTGAGGTTTGTGTTATTTCTATCATTCTAGTTTTGTTAATGTTGACTATAAACAAACTGATATGGCTCACTTGCAGTGGTTGAGTTGCATAGGATTCATGAGAGGTTAAGTTGTTGACCTGCATGCCATTTTGTTATTATCGCAGGCAGAGGGGATTGAAAGTCATTCTAACCCCTAACACAAGGATAAGATGGAGCAAGAAGAAATATCTTGTTTTAAGTAATTTCAGTATAAGGAAAAAGTGGTTTGAATTGCTCAGACTTTTAAGCCTTATGTTGTTTCTTTCAACTGAGAACTTCCAGGCTGGGAGAGTTCATCTAAGTAGGCACAGAGCATGACTGTAGAAATATTCCCTCATCAAAAGATATACTATTGTGTATCTGTTCTTTATAATCATAATCTTCTTTCCAGTCTATAGAAATCTGTTCTGTATTAATTCTGAAATAGTTAGTAGCTCTTTCTGTAAATCTCATGAGTACTCTGCTTTCATACTGGGAAAGTCTAGCAGCTGATTGATAAATCTCCCCTCGGCAGTATAATATGCAGCTATTTTTTATAATAAATCATATTATTTAATAACTGTATATTTCTCTTTTACTGTTACAGTAGATATTTCACGATGTTAAGAAATAGGCTCCTTTTTTATTATTTTGAAGAGAATTGTGTTCTGATGGGTATGTTGAGATTTGAACAATTAAAATCTCATTTTAATGGTCTCTCACTGTCATCATCGGAGTTGGATAAGTATAGCAGCATTTTCTGCAGTGTTTCCACATATGTACATTTCAGACTGAAAAGTACAGTGCACAGTCATTCAGGGGCCATAGATACAATTAATTGACTCAGCATATTTGTCACCTTAA
Source organism: Margarornis squamiger (assembly GCA_035222235.1). Classification (NCBI taxonomy): domain Eukaryota; kingdom Metazoa; phylum Chordata; class Aves; order Passeriformes; family Furnariidae; genus Margarornis; species Margarornis squamiger. The sequence continues at coordinate 27,811,209 of JAWWTY010000077.1, read as the reverse complement.
TAATTTTGACACCAAGTTTTTATAAAATTAGCACCAATGTAAATTTAGTGGGACTGACACTATAAAAGAAAAATAAAACAGGCAGTCTAGAAACATTTCTGTGCAATTTAGGCACATTTCTCATGTTTACTGTCATAAAATTTTATGGCTGCATAGAGCAGTCAAATTATCTACAGGAAGCTAAAAATTAATAAATAGCTCTTTAAGTATGCAAGAATAGATTAGGTCTTTTCATAAGAAGCGAGAGCAGCATTAGACAAAGGAATCTGCAGTCACAAATGCACCTATCTCATTTTGTTCCTGTTGAACCAGTGGACATTTTCCTGTTTTCTGAAGTAGGTGCTGAATCAGAACTACAGTCTAAATAAATACTTCAGTAATTCAGTTTTATTTTGTTATGGACCTTCTTACTTGTAAGAAGAATACAAAATGGTAAGATGTCCATGAAGCCTGAGGATGTGTGTCTGTGCTGGGCAGGCCTCTCCCAGTGCTTCCACATGGCATAGAGTGAGCAGTAGGAGAACATGTGCAGTCAGCTGGTCACAGTAAAACTATCAGTCTTCTAGCCTCTCCTTTAGTCTCTGTACAAGCTGGAAGAATGGCCTCCGTGGTCTGTCCTATTGCACCATTACATGTGCTTTCAAAGAGGTTGTGCACACTTTTGAGAACTTATGGCATAAATATGACTTGTGTGCCTTTTAATTCAGACTGTTCATAGTAACAGAGGCTCACACAGGATGGTGTAAGCTATACAGAGTTTTGTAGTGTTTTCAAAAACATATACCATTTCTGTTCAGCAAGTGACCAAAAGTAATTTTCATTAAACCTAGTTTGCTTCCTGTGTCTCAAAGGGGTGCTTATGCCAGTATGCAAATTTGCATGAACACAGTATGTACTTACATAAACAGAAGTGCAAGGGCACCATTACTGCTGCTGCAGCCTAATTCAGCATTAGGGTTTCTAAAAATCTTTCTACTCTTTGGATATGAAACTTGCCTACATGGGAACATTTGGGAGTGAGTGCTGCAGTAACCAGGCTGTCAATTGCTGCTGGGTGCCTTGGTGCCTCTTAGCAGTTCTCCATCTGGTTTCATCTTTGCAACAATCTCTCACCATTCTTCTTTCGTTTGCATGGTCATTTTATGTCTGCATAGCATGTCTGTAGCTATTTGTATGGCATAGCCCTCATTAATCTTCAGAAATTTTCCCAGGAATTTTGAATGACACAGTCTTTGTGATCTCCATTTTCTCTTCAGAAGAATTAGTAGAACTTGGCCTTCTAGTTGACCTAGCTTAGCCTAGCTGCATGATTCCTCTGTGATCATATAAAACCACAGACTAACAGAGCACAGGGAATCACAGCCTTGCTCTGTCCTCAGGTTTGACACTTCAGCAGTGGACATTCATAGAACTTGGATAAACTAAGCAGGCTAATATTAAATCTATTTTCAGGAAAACTCTGATTTTTACTATCTTGGGCCTGCCCGTGAATACAGTGACTAAGTTGCCAATTTCAGTAATTTTCTTCACCTTTCTTCATGGGCCAGCATAGAAGTTTTTAATTACAAATTTTTGACCACACATCCTGCTTCCCATTCTAACTTGAGCATGCTGCCAGTTCAGAGTCATTGGAAGGGAGCACTGGAGCTTCAGCTACCCAACATGCCAGTACTTTTTTATAGAGGTGAGTTTAGTGTCTTTTTATCTTTCCTGATAACTGATCAGCAGTTCTGTGTTCTCTTTTAGACAGTGGCTTTCTTTTGATTATTTTTCTTAAGCACAAAAATGATCTCTTGTGATTACAAACAAAATAAAAAATCTGAATCATAAATTCCCCAGCTATTTTATGCTCTCTTAATATTTTCTGGTAATTATCACAATTTTTGTTTTTATGGGATTATACAGCTCTTTTACATTGGCATTAATATACTGAAATATTGTGGGATGAAACAGAAAAGCAAAGTACTGTCATAATATGAATTGTGCAGACAGACAAGGGATACTCTTCAGAATCTGGTTTTGTGATCTGACTTGCTGAGAATTTTTCAACTTGAAAGAAAAAAGGTTTGCATTCTCAAGTTTTTCATATATTTCTTAAATCGTTCCCTCATAGTGAGGAAAAAAAAAAAACAGCAAATGGGTCAGTTCATAGTAGCTAAATAATTAGTGTTTTCTGGACTCACAGTTTGGCAGTATGATTCGTTTTGTGCGTTGAAAAAAGAAATTTGCACAAAGACGCATATTCAGTGTCTGGAAAGAGCCTGGCTTCATGTTCTTTGCACCCTCCCTTCAAGCATTTGTAGCAATTAGTAAGAGCCCCCGGAGTCTTCTCTTCCCCAGTCAAGACATTCTCAGCTCTCTCAGCCTTTCCTCATAGGAGAGTTGCTTAATTGTCTGAATGGCCCTGCACTGGAACCTCTCCCATGTGTCCATGTCTCTTGCACTGAAGAGCCCAGAACTGGACCCAGGACTCCAGGCACAGCCTTGCCAGTGCTGAGTATAGGGTAAGGATCACCTCTCCCCATCTGCTGGAATTGCTGTGTCTAATGAAGCTAGGATACCACTGGCCACCTTTGCAGCACAGGCACATTGCTGGCTCATCTTCAACCTGGTGAAGAACCCCAGGTGCTTTTCTGCCAAGCTGCTTTCAGCTAGGTGGCCCCCACATGTCCTGCTGCCTGGGGTTGTTCCTCCCCGAGTGTAGGACTTTGTACTTTGCCCTGATGAATTCCATGAGGTAATTTTACAGCTCCTTGGCTGTGGTTTATGAAGGCTTCTCAGCATCTGGGCAAAGGATACACGTTCTCTCATGGGGTGTTCTAACAAGGGGACTTTGCATGGTTATAGACCCATATACAGCTTTCTACTTAGGCTACACTAAAAATGATGCCTAGGAAGTGGGGAGATCTAAATAGTCTGGTGTTGTATTTACAAAGTAAAACTAGCAGCCTGGAAGTGGCATAAGGGCTTTTTCTTGAGGTTTATTTCTAAGGTGGTAAGTAATAAGTGAACACCACATCCCAAGGAGTTAGTGACCATAAAGTTCTCTAACATGATAGGGTAACATCCTTGGCTATATTTATGGCTGTAAATTAAACAGGGAAAAGCTTCAAGCCTTGGCACATGTGTATTATGAAGACTACTGCCTGATGGAAACTAACTTTCCTAGATAATGTCTGGGTGCAGGCCAGGTACTGTTCCCAATAGGCCGTACTGACAAAGCTATACTGTTATCTGGTATGAGAGATTTAACTGTATGGAAGGAAGCCATTCTGTGCCAGTTAGCTTCAGGGTCAGAAAACCTGACCTTGTTTAGTTTAGCATTACAGACAGAATATTTTGACTGGAAGGCAAGAGGAGGGTAAGACAAAATGCAGAGAACACAGGCAGTTAATCCATGGCTGTAGGAGGAGGCATCATACTGGGTGTTTTCAACAGAAATGTGGAGATCTACTCGTGCAGATAATATTTATTCTCAGATGATCCAGTAATGCATGGATCCAGTGTTTTTATGATCACTTAAGCAGGGCCTCAGATCCTAGAGGGCATTTCTTTAAAAGATTCTTGCACGGTTTGGAAAGCCTAAGAACAAATATGAGGACAGCTTCCAACTGCTTAAAGAAGAAGGGGATCATCTGTTTTGTATGTACATGGAGAACAGGACAAGTAATGGGATTAAATTCTATCAAGAGATTCAGATAGACTAGAAAAACTTGGTAGTGAGAGTGAGGAGCTAGAATAGGCTTCCCAGGGAGGCAGGATATTTTTGGAGCAAGGTTGTGAGAATGACTGAGTGACATAGGGGCTCCTACAAGAGTCTGCTTTTTTTTTTTGGTCTGTGGGTCCTTACAGACATCTGTATTGGTAATTTTTTAAGATTTGTTGTAAAAGCGTTGGTTGCAAGGAAGCATCAGATTCCTCCTGCTGTTGTTGCTTGAAAACGGCATCTTAAAACAGTGCAGTGCCTGCTATCTAAGGTACAGTTCTGTAGCCCAAGGAGACCCCATCCAGTACCTCACCAGTGGAAGCTGTGTGAAGACAAATCTCATTTTACATGAAGAGGGTATATCCATGCTCCTGTTTATACCATTCATCTACATAAACATACATTTCTTTAATGGCAATAGGTTCTACTCAATTCTGCTTTACTTCCTGCAATTGAAGCACTGCATAAGAAAAGAATGGCTAATGTCAAGTCAATTCATTGAAGGGGGTAAAGAAGAGGGGCAACCCAAATAATGTTTGTGTCGTTTGTTTCCTACATTTACACATTTCCTGCTCTAATTTGATTATATTTTTTTCTGTTGTGAATTGCTCATGTAGCTTCTGGTTTTCCAGTTATCTTATGTTTTCTTTAGGAAGTCACAATTCTCATTCAGAGGGCAGGAACTCTCAGGGTAGGCATTAAATATTATAATCTCAGTGTATTTCTAGAAAGTTATTTGTGTTACTAATCACAGCCCAAAAGCAGTTTCCAGAATGTTTATATTAGATTTAGTGTCTTTTCATATTAGAGATTTCAGTTTTTACTAAAAAAATAATGAGATTAAAAATTCACTATCATAATAGGCAGGTCCCTATGACTTCCACAGCAATCTATGGTATTAAAATGATAATAGCTGCATTTTATGAATTAATTCAGATCATGTGGCAGTAGACAGTGACTGGTTTTGCCAGAGCTGTAGAGCAACAACTTAGCCTTTGTCCTTCAATGTTGTTAGCCTCCTCATTTACTTCCTTTAAATTGAGGAAATAATCAATAATACCAGCTGCAGCTGTTTCTGTCCTTTTGTCTGCCAGCCAATCAGTTTCAATGGCAAAATCAAAATCACAAAGAAGCCTGCAGTCATGGAATTAGTGAAGCCCAGAGACTTATGACATAATACAGTCTCTAAGCTTTTTAAACTAGAAAGTCTGCAATGAGAGCTAGGTAAGTCCTTATACCTCTCTGCCTTCTTTCTCCCTTCATGCAAATGCACATATACCCACATATCAATGCATATACCCATATTTACACCTTTTTGCTCTATCAAGCTAATGTACATAATATTTGAAAGTTTGTTTGGGTGGGCTTTTTTGTTTTCTTTTGTTGTTCCTTCTTTATTTTTTACAACTTCAAAAGTATATCTGCAGATGTAGAGGATGTATAAAGGGGAATTATAATGATTTTGGAGTTCCAAATAAAGACTTCCAAAGCAGAGTTCCATGACAGGATTCGGATGCTGGACCATTCTAGAATGAAGTCACTGTAACTTAAATCATATATGCATGCAGATGTAGTTATCCACCTGTTCTGGTCAGACATGAATAGTTCTAAGTTCCATGTTCTATAGTGTCACTATTAATTATGCTAATGTGGGACCACTTACATTCTTTTAATATATTCAACTTAATTTTTGAGACTTTGTGGGTTTTTTCCTTCCAGTGTCATGCTGCTCACACCTGGAAGGTGAATCACTATAGTTATGAGCTTAGTCATAAAAAGGAATGCTTCCTGGCTATAATACTAAAGGGTAATACTAGAATAGGTTTTTATGAAGGTTCCCATAACTTTCAATAGAGGCAAAGAGATAGCCAGGATTCCCTAGATGTTAAGGTGTGGTTAAGTTCAGCAGACTAAAGAAGAAAATTGATGACTTATATGTCTTCATTAAAATGAAGCATATTCCCTCATGAGAGAGAATTCTCATTCCCCATGTGCTCAATGTAAATTTTCTTCCATTTCATTCATTTCTTTAAACAATTCAGTCTGACATAGACTGCCTTCTAAAATTAAAATCTTGATCCTAGTTAGGACAGTATTTTAAAGAAATCAATAGCATACCCAAATTCAAGAAATATGAATTGCATGCCTTGTTGTTCTTTACCAGAGCTCACAGAACAGCTTTCGTGGTCATTTATGACATGCTTCTCTGACAGAGAGAACGGAGAAATCTGTGCTATAAAAGCTGCCCTAAATGCTCTCCTATCTCCCGGCAATGCTCTGTAAAAGTACTCAGGAATCTCAGATCTGTACCAGGTGGGGAGCCGTGAATCCCACACTGCCTGTACAAAGTTAAACCACATGAACTCTGCTGTTACCTGATTTTCTATTGAGTAAAGAGATAGCAGGTGAAATGGCAATATTCAGCTCTTAAAAATTATTTTCAGATATCTGAAAGTGAAAATCCAGTGACTTTTTTTTCCATGTAGAACTAACAGTATTTGCAGCTGTTATTGCCAATTACTGTTGCAATACATTTACAAACTGTAAGGGGTTTTTTGACTGATATAGTCCATACTGAGTTTTAATGGTTTGTTCTTTGCTAAAATCTCTGCTTGTCCTTACTGCAGTATGTTAGAAGCCATATAAAATTAAAAATAAAAAATACCATGTGCAGGTTTGTGATTTAATTCACCATGGTTCACTTAATCTTTATTCAAATATTGAAATTGGAAATCCTCAGTGTAAGGACCAAATAATTCTGAATGCTATTGTGTGAAAAATGGCATAGAAAAATGTATCTAAGTAGCTAAAGTAACTTTTTTTTTCTTTTTTTTAGTTTGAATTGTGTTCTTTTAATATAGAGAATTTTTTAGAAAAGATCTTTGGGGGCACAAAACGAGTGAAAATATCATTACAAATCAATAATTATCTGAAACCTTTATAGAAATTATAATACTACATTATGAAAGCTAGATAATTGAGGGGGATTATTTAAAATATTAAGTTGTAGTAAATGTGAAGAGGAACAATTTTTCCAGTATTTTCTAGAAAAGTGTGAACTATCAAAAAACAACCTTTGGTTGCATTACTTTATCACTCTTTCAAAAATGTTTGACTTATGTTGGAGATTTATGTTTCAAAGTGGTAAAGATAACAACATGCCATATGTTTTTCTTCAAGCCAGATTGTTTAGGATTTGGTGGGGGTTTTGTTTGTTTTTTAAGTTATATGCATCTGAATTGTACAGATATTTCAAAAGGTAATACAATAAAAATGCATGTTTCAACTTTTTTTTTTTTTGGGTAGAATAGAACCTAATAAAAATTAAAGCCACTGTAGAGCAAGTGCAGAGTTTCTGACCAAAACCACACATGAGCCAACTGAAGTTTGGCTAGTCAAGCTAGCAAAGCAATAGCTGAGTTAAATCTGAGGCAGATTCTTCTTTTAATGTATACAAGTCTTATACTTAATGTAGCCAAAATTCTGGAAACTGAGGTCCATGACATTTGCTAAATGATGCCTTGTAAGTTTGATTTTTCCCTGGGGGCGAAGAGGTGGAGGGAAGCACTCACATATATATGCACAATCTAATTCTGCAATTGCAAATGCAAGCTTACTTAAGCAAATCAGGAAGGGAGATCTGGCATGTTGATTATTTTAATTGAATTGTTTCCCTGGATCAGGCAAGAGATCAGAGCTTGTGTATTTCTTTTTCTCAATTGTTTTTCTTTATGCAAGCATAATATGACTATTTATGCTTTTACTTCCTCTCTGCCCCTCTTTTATATTACTTTTCTTCAGGGGGACAATTTCTCTAATTCTTTCTCCTGTGAAACTATATACTCTACTACAAAAGCTTCATTTGTCCAGGTTTTCATCCCTATAAAATACCAGTTCTTTAAAAACAGAGGTCTGTACGCTGTAGTTTGGAACATGTGTGTTATTGATTTTATTTATTTATTTATTATAGGTATTTTGTGCATGGATTTACACATGTTTTTTCTTCTGAATGCATGATGCCAATCAATTCAGGGAGAGAAAAAATTAATACTAATATAGTATGTACTGAGGTAGAACTACTTTAGTCCTTATTGGGCACAAAGCACAGTATTAGTAAACAGTACACATAAGACACAGCAGCTGCATAAAACATGTCATTTTTAAGCTCTTACTTTGATTTTGCATAAAAACTGGTTTGCTGCCCACTACCAGGGCATACTGACTACCAGGGCATACTGTTTTCAAGTATTATTCTTTGTGTCCCTTGGATTAATACAGTTTATTGTTTTCATTCAGTATTTGGTGAAGGTCTGGGGCTTTTTCCACCATGAGCTGCAGTGTTCTTTCAGATCAGTAGGGTACTATACTGTCACTGTTACAGAACAATTCAGTGTTTTCCTTACTCTACCACAAATTTCTAATCTAGCTACAGAAATTCCCTAGGTCAAAATATGACACTCAGGGGTCTGAAGGACAAACAATATATTTTAACCTTTTTAACCTCATCCTAGTTTTTTTTACAATTTGTAAAACACATATCACACTTTGATAATTTATGTTTTGTTTAGGAACTTTAATTTTCAAGATAAAATGTGACTCTCAAGAAGTTAAAGGCATAATATTTGGGCCTGGGGCATTGAAATGAATTGGTGTGTAGCATTAACGCTTTACTATGCATTGCAGCATTTGGTAAGATCAACAGGAGAAAGTAGTCCGATCAGTTCTGTTAAATCAATTTTAATATCAAAATGTTAGTACTAATAAATAGATGGGATCCCATGAATCTAAATACCACTTAATTTGTGATTGAAGTGCCCAAAATCCTTCTAAACCACAGACTTTCCAATGCTTTCAACTTCTACCACTGTCCAAACCTTCCAGGCACTGAAATGCTTTAGTCTCTGCTCAGTTGCCTGAAGCTGCCTGCTTGGTTGGATATTGGTAACAGGTGTGACTTCTAGCATTAATCTGGGCAGAGAGAAGTGTGCTTCCTACCTCAAGCTCTGTTGTGACTCAGTTCAGACAGGGAGATACCGAAATGCTATACTAGTCAGGAGCACAGATAACTCCTTCTGGTCCTTGACTTTTTCACTATGGACTGCTAGTTAGTGGCCTCATCCAGGAAAGGTGTCTGGGTACTCTGCTCTCACTTTGCATGAATCCATACTCCTGTTTTCAGGAATGCTTTTTCATGCTTTTCTCCTAATCCCATGAGAATTATTGTTGTTCTTAAATATTGGTGGTCCCCCAAGATGCTGTGAAAACTGTTAGGCGCTTTTCTGTAGGGCTTAAAACCCAAGGGTATCACCTACTACCGGGAACTAATCAGTCAGTGCTGCTGTGCCTATAATTCTCTTTCCTAACAAAAGGAAAACCATTCATCACTGCCCATCTTGTAATCTAGTTAAAGGATCAGATCCTAAGTGAAAAGGAATATTTGACACTTCCTTCTTCCCTATGCAGCCAGTGAAGAGAGACTTGATGGAGGTAGGTCTCTCTCTTGATCAGACGGGGAAATTAGGTGTGTATCGAACCTGTAGAAGGGTTGGGTACTCTCACCATCTTCCTCCTTCAGCATCCCCTGCACAGGGAGGGCTAGAGTTTAGATAGAGTGGATTGCAATCTGTGATAATACTGAATAAACCAGTTATGTTTAAACAGAATTAGAATATACTGTGTTTTAAAAGGAGATACTGTGACATTAAAAGAATCAGCATGCCAGTATCCAGTAAGCAGTGTTAGTAAGAGGTGGCAGGACATGGAAGATGGCATAGAATGAATGATACAATAATAAAGGCACAACAGATGGCTGTTCTGGTACTAGGAGTACCAGCGTGGTTCTCTGTAAGCTGAGAAAATGAAGGAATTAACAAGAAATAAAAAAAGGAAAAGACTAGTATATGTTATGAAAAGAAAGTATATGTTATGAATTTTGCTAATGGAAGATACCAGGCCAGAAAATACTTGGACTTTGCAGAGGAAGGGAAAGGTGGTGATATAAGAAATCTGAACCAAATAGTAGACTATAAAAAAAGGTAATGTATACTTTACTGTGGGAAATGGTCATTGGTATTAAGGGGTTGGAGCTGGGAGAAGTTGTTTGTTCATTCTGAATCTTTTTAGCCTGTTTTTTGCTCTGTAAATTATGGCTACAGTTGCATGTCTGGTGCTTAAGAAAGTATTGGTACTATTCAGATTATTTACCTTGAAAGTAATTTAGGGGCATGGAAGGAGAGGGGAAGGAGATAACAAGTGTTCCAAATTTCCTCATTTGTTGGCAAATGTGGCTGTACCAGCTGAACAGGAACAATCACTTTTCTCTGATGGCATAACCGTGCATCTACATCCATTTACCATGTGTTGGTACCAAGTAGCAGGGAACCTGCAGTTTTTTTGAAACACTCATGAAGATTTGTTTTGAAGGGGTTTTTTTTCTTCTTCCTCACCCCGTCTTCAGATTTGATTTTTTTTTTTGTATGTAAACATAGAAGAAGAATGAGTTAACACTTAATGAAAATGTTTTGAAATGAGTGATAAAAAAGCAAATACCTAAAAAACCAAAATATATACAAAAATCAGTGGGTGCACATGATGTTCAGTCAAGGGTTCTTAAATAACTGTCAGAAGAGATTGTGGATCCACTTGCTATAATTCTGACAAATCATTAGAGCAGGTGATGTACCAGGGGTCTGAAGAAGAGCAAATGGTTTGCCAATTAGTTGTAAACTGGCAGATTGGACCACCTGGTCCAGCTGTATCTGAAATGTATTTCCCTTAAAGTTTTCTCCCCAGATCTTTATTCCTAGGCTACTGGGTTCACAGTTTGCAACAAAGAGAAATAACTGAAGATTTTTATATAACACAGGAAAAGGAAAGGATGCACAAACAAAAACAAGCCCACAAGCCTGATTTGGTCTTTAAACCTCGTTGTATAGGTGCTACTTGTGAAGCTTGCTCTCTTCAGGTATTTTTCTTTTTCATTTTCAAAGGATCTTTTTATACCTTTTCTAACTTACTTGTGAGCCTCAGCTGTGCTTTCAGCACAGAATCAATTTGGAGAGATTTAAAAATATAAATGGTCAAAAAGACACTAATACCAATGATCGCTGTTGACCAAAAGCAAAAAGCTGAATAAAATGCCTTCAGTTTTTAAATGAGAAGGCAGTAAATATAGGAGATACTATATTACTGTTCATTTTTAAATACTATATGTAATTTATTTCTACAAGCAAGTGTTAACACTGATAATTTCAGTTGGAGTATCTCACATCAAATGTGAATTGAGGCTGTAACAGTCACAATTTGGCTAAAACTGAGGAGGGTATTTAGATGAAAAAAATACTATGACATAATGTTAAAATTTTAGAAACATTACAGGTAATTGTCTGTCTAATAATTCTTAAGGGTTTTTTCCAATGGTCAAGACTGTTTTACATACGTCTAAAAGATATATTTAATTTGGTATGGAAAAAATTGTGTTGGGATGAAAAAAAATTGTATTAATCCAAACATAATCTGTAGACCCATCAGTTCTTGTTGCACGTTATGAAAATAAAAATTCAATGTTAGTCCAACATCCTTCTCTATCTATTGAAGCATATACTTTAAAATGACCAGATAGAGGTTTCTATTTATCTGTGAAAGCCACAAAATATTAAACCAAACAGGTAATGGAAGAAACTATATGAAGGGGTATATAAACATTAGTTTATATAAGTGTCAATGGAATATAGGGGGATTTTTTTATATATACATACATTTTTTAATTACAAAAGCCATTTTTCTTTCTTGTGTATGGCAAAAAGCCATTAAAAAAAAAAAAAAAAGAGCCTGGATGTCTGAGCAGCTGATGTTTGTAGCAAGAGGAAGAGCAAGGACAGGCTTAATTCTGCAACCAGTGTTCACATTGAGTAACATCTGTTCATGTGAATAGTCCTATTGAGCTGCAGACACACTCACAAGCTCAGGGAAAAACCATGCTACTGTATACAAGTGGCTTTATGATGGTCAGCCTAGAAAGAGATCATTGGCATTGTTCAAATGAGCAAGGGCTAGTCAGCTTGAAAAAGATGTGAAGCCTGAATGCCCAAAGAATAACTGAATTTCAAGGTTTTCCTTTACACTGTGAATTTCCTTCATAACTGTCCTCATTCATGACTATTAAAATCCCTGTGGATGGAAAAATAGTTGTGAACAGTAAGCTGGCATTTGCAAGAGGGCTGAGTGACTGAGCTGAAGTGAGGAACACTTCTCAACTCAGCCAAGGAAAATAGAAAGTTCATCATCAGTCTGTGCTGGGGTGGAATTTCTGCTGAACTGAGGAGGGAGCACTGCTCAGTGACACTGCCTAGTGCACACACTCTTTGCCAAACCTCTCTTGGGAGTCAGCAATGCAAAGTGTGTGGTTTACATCTTAATCTCATAGATTAATAGTAGCAATTATTTTTTTTAATTGTCTCCTCTTGCTTATTATTTATGTATATTCCAGTACCTCCTAAGGAGCCTAATCAGAGAGTGGAGTTACAGGGAACAGAGTTTTATGTTTTGCACAAGCAAAAAAAGTGATCCATGCCCTGGAGAGCTTTGGTGTTCTGTTGATGATCATGACTGATCACTGATTTCACATGTGAAACCAGAGTATTGAAAAATTTGTAAGAATGTGTATAAATTAAGGTTTTCCTGTTCCTGTGAGATCCAGAAGAATCCAGACCTATAGCAACTCTAAACAATTCTTTTAATTCAGTAGGTACAATTGGACCAGGGTTGTAAATGAGATATGATGGCTTTCCTTAAGTTACATAGCAGTTTTATGGGTAAGCTGAATGGCATTCAAAATCCCTGACTTTTCTCTCTGTGTCTTTGTCACCGTGTGATTAATATATAGATAAAACCAAAATTAAAGTGTTTAAGCAGTAATTTCTTACACAACTCATCTGATATTGCATCCATTTAGGAAGTTAAGATACCAAACACATGGTTATTTTATTCTCACAGAACTGCCAGGCTTTGGAGCAGATCCCAAATAAAGATCTATACTTTGTATTATTAGCAGTAGTCATGATTCCTATGATACAACCTCAAAATATGGTCCTAGTTTGTGACACAGGAAAAGCAAGAGGCAGTCTTTGTCTTAGCCTTTACAACTGAAATATTGCAGCAAGAAAATCTGTGTGATGGGGGGCTCATCAAAATGTACTTTCAGTTTGATAAAGCTTTAGATAAATTTTTAACCAACATCTTTTGCCAATTCAAAGATGAAAAATTTAATTGAAAATAAATTACAAGTAATGGAATTAGATAAACATAAAATTTTATATACATTTTTATATAAATTTTTGTTGTATATGCATGTAGAAAATTCTGTAAATTTACTTTTTTTATATATTTTATTTACACTGAACATAAAAAGTAAGTTAAAAGAACAACCTGAAGGCTGCAGAGTTAGACCTCAAAACATAGGAAGTGCCAATACTCAGACAGTCAAACCTTAATTCAGTCCTCTTGTGAAGACCACAGTTTTCTGGACTTCATATAGTGTTGTACATTGTATTTTCCATGGTAAGTGCCATGAACTTCAGTGTGTAAGCTGTGCTTTGATGATATAAAAAACTGTTTAAGCACTGGGAATTAGCATTGGCAGTGTTGTATTCCAGGATATTTTAGAAGAAAACATATGATGGAGAAAAAATATCTCAAAACTTAGCAACGAACTCTGTTTTCCCCCACTGCTCTCCTTTTATCTTTGTTTTTCTTTGATTTTCATGCTATAACCAAAATAGCATTAATTAATTTTATTTTATTCTGAAAGGATACTTTTCCATTTATTCAATGATTTATAACTGAGTCCAGTTCTCATTATATCTGAATATACGTTGAGTCAAACTTTTGTTGAACTTTCTCTATGCTTGCTATTGAGAGAATACTAGTTCTTAGTTTGATTTTGTTTGATTTTTTCCTTGCATAAATCAGGATGAGGAATCTTGGAGTATTTTCATATATTAACTGTATAAGGATGTTTCTGCTCTTGCTTGTTTATTATTTTGTGTATCTGTTGAGTTTAACAATATGTTTTTATTAATTAAAGTAAAATACCTGGAATGTTCAATGGGTATTAGGTTTTGCAACAGCTTGGGTGTTTTTTTACAAATTCAAAAAGAAATAAAATATTTGAATTTTAAGCTCAGATTGACTTGGCAGTCTCCTTTATATTAATTGTATACATACCAGTTTTTTACAAGTAGTCAAAACACTAATGTTTTTACTTGTACTTTTAAAGTCTTTTTAACTGAATATTGCCAGCACTTACAAAAAGCTGATAACTGCCATGCTGCTACAGATGTTTCAGCTTCTGCAGTAAGAACTCAAGCAATATTTTCAAGAACATTGATATTTTTAGCACTTTGTAACTCTAGTGACCATTATCGGCTGTGAGAAATTAGATATCTTAAAAGTAGCAAATGGCAGCTTTTACAGTTATTAAATAAAGGTTTGATTCATGTGGGTTGATGGAAAAATTGTAGCATGTTTAACCCAGCTCTTGAAATATGATTAACATAAGCTGATATTGTAGTTAAATATTTAGGTGATGCACAAGACATTTTTTCTCATGGATTCCTGATATTGTTGTCATTTTCTGGAAATATCGCAATTTGTCTCACACATACCTATAAACCTGGGTGAACATTCTTTTCCTTTAATTTCTCCTATTCATATAGGGGAGGATTAAAATTATGCTAAATTTTTCATAAGTCTAATATCAATAAATGAATATTTAATGAAAGACAAAATAGGCATACAGAATAAACTAATTTCAACAGCTGTGAACAGGTTTTCATTTAGTGTATGACATACTTAGCTAGGATTCTCAAATCAAAGAAATTAGATATGTTATGAAAAGAGAACTATGACTACCGATGCTTGATACAGAGTCTTTTTTTTCCTGTATAATCCATTAGTAGTGAGGTGTTCTTTCTTTCTTTTCATTTTAGTCAGCCAAAGCAGCTGGATCTTTATAGCTGCAAAACGTTTGCTCATGACCAACTGCTGTTTTGTACACCACTTTTCATCACTAACAAATATTTTATTTTTCATTATTACTCCACGCTTGTCATAACTTGTTGAGGAGTGATGTTGTAACATGCATCCAGTTAATCAATGACTCCTTTGTCTCTTGTGACCTGATTCCTCCCTTGATGTATGCCTAGGGAGGTGCGCGCTCTGCAGAAGATCCCCCAGTCTAGCAAATGGATCTGTGCAGACACAAAAATACATCTGTAGGACTCCAGCAATAGGATGATCTCCTCAGACCTTGACACATTTGTGGTAGTAGATTGAAAGTAATTGGCTGGTCAAAGTTATTCTAAAGACTTTTTGAAGTGTGACTGAGATGTCTCATGACAGGGACATCTGATCCACTTTTGAAATTGCTCTTGAAAAACCACAGCCATTTGGTTTATTTTAACCATCAGCCATATGGTTTGTAATCTGTTGCTGCAGATCTGTCAGGACCCTCAGGCTGTGATCTCATCCTCAGGGCAATGATTCTCATGAGTCTGTGGTGTTACCCTTGTCTACCAGCAGTAGCAATAATAATAATAATAATAATGCATACAAGAAATACAAATGGAACATATGGACATATGCATCTGATACTGTGTGACTGTGGAAGCTCATCAGGCTCATGACAGTCTAACACTAGATGCGAGACTGCTTGGGAATCCCAGGTCCTGTAGGCAGAAAAAAAAATCACAGCACAGCATCAGAGCTCAGAAATTGAATGAAGTGAGTTTTGCTAATGTATGATAATACTTATTTATGAAAGATATTTTAAAGCAACCATCCAATTATTTAATTTATTTAGAATTGCAACATGCTTTTGCCAGATGGTGTTTCCTAGCAGGTCAAAAAATAATTAAGGAATTTGGCGTTAGAACTGAAGTAACAAGAAATGATGAGTGACTAGGGATTTAAATTTTTTTATAGCTTTTTTTTTCCCCCTAAAATCAAGCTCTTTAAATGTTTTTTGAGTCTCTTCCCTGTGGATTTATTTGTATTTACTTCATTTTTGTCACACCTTATTAGAAGTTAGAAAAGATAATTTACAATGTGGTGAAACAAATGGCCAATTCCCAGAGAAGTGTAGACTTAAATAATTTGTCTTTTCCTTTTTTAGATTATTTATTAGACATATTCAAGAGGTTCCATCAGTGGCTGGGGATGAAAAGTGGTGATTTGGAATTGCCAGGAGAGAGAAACAGTTTCTTGAAGAAATTCCTTCAAAGCTCATTATGTCCTGTTTTACTATTGGCAATGTTTTGTTCCTCTCTTGAACAGAAATTTAGGTCTTGTTAGAAGCGCTGGACAAATAAAACCTGGAGAGCTGTGGTTCAGGCTCATTGACAGTCCATCAACACAAGTATATTTTGTTATCCCAGAATACAAGAACTATTCTTTTTTTTTTAATTTCTTCCCCCTTTCCCCCCCCAAGTCCTTTCTTGGAACAGTCTTAGCTTTCTTTGGTGTCATGGTAGTGGTGAACAGGCCACTGACTTCTACTTGAACTAACATTGCCACTGGGAGTTTTTATAAGTTTCCATCTTTAAACAACAATTGATTCCTGAAATCTTTGCCTAATTAAGAAGTAAAAGGTTGAGCTTCTGTGAAAAGCAAGAATCAAATGAAAACAACCCCTGTGGCTAAGATGTAGGAATTGAAGTATTGCAACCTGTCTTTTGGTAGGCTAGAATCTAAAGCCAGATGTATAATACAAATACTCGAGTGGAATATGAAGGTGAAAGCAGAGATAATCTGATGTATACAGATGCTAGCAGTCAAAGCCACTCAAGCTGTACTGAAATGTCCTTTGCACCTGGCACTGGAGGTGTTAGCCGTGCCAGTTCAGTCCCTCAACACAGACAGATGTTCTTGTTGTACCACTTCTTGTGTGTAACATTTAGGTTTCTGTTTAGCTTGGCATAGCATACATAAATACTGTACTCCAAAGGCCACCCATTTATTAGTGCACCTGCATCTTCTGCTTTCTTTAATTCGCTTAGTATGTATCATTCCTCTTGTGCTGCTGATCCTAGTGCAAAGTAGCGTTATGGAAAAGCAAATGCAGCTAGCGTTACAATGATGAAAAATATTTTTCAAAATCAATCATACCTTATATTATACAAGTAAGGCTGAATTTTCAGATGCCTCAAATACGTAAATTCAAGCTTGCTTTTTGAACACAACCTTATTTATGTTGCTTTATAATTAGTATTCTGAAAGCATGTACCATGAAATAGTTACCATAGCAATAGGCCTGTATAAACAGAGCATCTAACAGTCATGCTTGAAACATGCATGGACTCCTTTCGATATTATACAATATTCATGCTTAAGTGATTTGTTGGGAAGAGACAAAAATAAAGGTCCTTTAAAAATTTGTCTCAGACTTTTGTTGAAAGTAGCCTAGAAGGTGAAAATTGTGAAAATACTCATGAAAAATCTGTCCATCCAGATGCATTTCCATATGTAATCAAAAAACAACCCTCCCACCCTTACTTTCCAGTACGTAGCTTCTCCAGTTCATGTGTGTCTGAACTGAAAAAGAATAATCCTATATACGTACTGTTTCAGGTTTGGCCCTTATGCCTAGAAAATTAATTTAAACAAAGATATGTAATAAACATGAATTAGTGAAGTTAGAAAACACATATAATTTCTTGAAGGTGTCAACCATCATCACAATGCCAGTAAGTAAGTGTGAGGCTTGTCCACCTTCTGGATCTGCCTGAACATATCTGGTCAGGAATTACAGCAGAACTACTTTCAGAAACTCAGATGTAAGGATTGCTATTCGGAGTAGGATTGCCATATTCATGTTTAGCATAGTCCACTCTGAAAACAACTAAAATACATATGTTTTCATATAACTCTGGTCCCATTATCTGTTTTCCATGTACTTTCTCTTACTCTCCATCCTTCAGAAAAAAAGTGAGAGTGAAAAATGAGAATGAAAATAAGATGAGGATAATCTCCTTAGTTTTCTAGGTCTCCTACTTTGCATTAAAATCCTTGAGAACATATTTTTCTAGCCATGTCAAATATCTCTAAAGGAAAATTCAGTAAGGCTTCACGTTTCAGTATAGATTTTCAGCACAGGATCATGGAAGGAGTTAGCTCTGGGCAAGGACTTTGCTTCTGTATTTGTCACGTACCTGAAACATCGTGAGTGGTATTGTGTCTGAATGGTGTGTGTTCAGGTAATTTTTTAGTGAAAGATTGTGGCTTTCCTTTCATGGCAGAATATTGTAAAAAATAAATTGTAATCAGATCCAGTTTTGTTTTTAAGTAGTCTTTTCTTGTTTGGAATGAAATAAAGCTTGTTTTTATTGTGTGATGCTGTTCAGGACTAGATCACTAAAAATAACTTGTCTTGCTAGTGTGATACTTGTGGCTGACTCTTTTGTCCTTGAGAAGAAATTTGGAACTGTTCTGTACTTGATCACAGTTATGGAAATACCTTTTCGTCCTATGTGTGTTGTAAATAACTGTTGAGAGAAGACATTGAAAAATATCTTGATTTCAGTCATTAATATTTAAAATATTGAAAGGTATAATAATATTTATTTTTGCTTTCTTTGTGGTCCTTTGAAATGTTGTTCCATGTAAAGCACATCAAAGACATTTTCTTGCAGTGCTATTAGAGCTAACTTTCCCCTTTGGTTTCTCCAATAAAAAAAAGGTTTCAGCATATCCTGGATTTGTCTTCTTGTAAACCAGTAATAGTACAAAAAATATGGAACATTTAATAATGTGTGTAGTTCAGATAGGAAGAAAAATATCTGCAGTTGTCCGTATGTAGCTAGATTAGATAGCAAAGATCAAAACCCCCAATGACAACTAATGAGAACAGAACAAATGCCAAGGGAAATAAGATCTGGGAAGATCTGCTCACATACTTGGAGCTCAATGGTAACAAGTAAACTTGTCACCCACCAAACAAGGAGTAAGTAGAGATTATATCACTTCTGCAGGCCTTAGCCTCCACAAAGAAGCTAACACATGTGGTGACTTTGAGTGGTAGGTTTAGCAGAACCCCTAGATTAACAAGCACGCTAACTTCTCTTCCAAGATTCTTCTTGGTGTCAACAGAAATGTTGTACGCTTCTCCAGAAAACCAGATCTCTTAGACTCTTCCCCGGAATCACTGTCAGGAGAAAACTCTAAGCTTTCTTTAATTCTCCATCTATAAGTTCCTAACACCATTAGAGTTCCTCTCAAGATACCATCCTTTCATGTGCTTTTTCTGTTGCTTGGTTTGTCAGGCTTGTCAACCTGTTAGTAATGTCCTGAAAATCCTAGGCCACCTCAGACAACACCAAATACATTTAGTTTTGTTGAGACTAAATAGAAGCTTCTTTAATTTCATTGCCTGTAGGAACTTCAGGAGGATTGACTGTTTTACTTAGATATTACAAATACCTGCCCCAAGGTTCACTGGATTTGACTTCATTCAATTGCCTGATGCTCCTTCTGTACAAGGAGAAGGTCTGAACAATGTTTGTAATTGAAACTGCAATCCAAAGTGTGATTGTAGCATTTATTTAATTAAAATATCCCAGGTACTGAGAGAGTGAGGACAAAAAAACTTAGGAGGCAAACCATTCACTGAGAACTTGGAGTCTCAACAAGCTCAACAGACTATATTGAGCTGCTCTGTTTTCTTTCCTATTAGTACCTATCCAAATAACCACCTTGGATATCTCTACCATGCTGAAGACTCCTTCCTCAGCTGCAGTAGAAATACATAAATTTTAATGCTTTAACACAGGCATTTTAGACCATCATAGATGATTAGAAGTAATCTATGGGACATCTCACTGATGTTCAGAATACTTTCCTGAGTTAGGTTCTTGATTAATATGTAAATATTGCTGTTTTTCAAACCATTATCCATTCTTCATCGTGTGATCTCCAAACGCCATGGAATACTAGCATGGTAGAGGAAAGAAATTAAATTGGTTCTCATGAAGATAAAGGTAAATGAAGATCATCTTTGAGGGTTTCTGAACTCTGGACCAAAATCACTACTACTTTAATCAAAAGGAGTTTTAATACTTGTGTAAATGGAATGAACATTTCTTCCTGGCAGATAACTAAAAAACTCTTTGGTGGATAAATGTAGGGCTAATGCCATTATTGGAGTTTGCTACCCTTCAGAAAGGGAACATTTATCCCCCACTAGTAGTCCTCCTAGAAATGTACAAATCAAAGCTGGTTTTCATTGATCAGATTTCTACATTTCCATCAATATTACTGTATTTTTCTTTTCTAGGCTGTGGCATTTTTATAGGCTAATCAAATATCCAATATTACTAGGAGCCCTTTAAAGTGAATGCCAGAACTACTAAGGAGTAATTTGAGAATTAGATCTATTTTTGTTAGTTGAAATGATCTTGACTTGCTCATATTGTATTGTACCTGATGCTTAGTAATATGATAGTACTGATACAAATAGAAAGATATCCGGTTTGAAGTTCTTAAATATCTGTTAAAAGTGGTGAGCAGTCCAAGCACATTAAAATTCCATTTTCCCCCATACAAGTGTTTGCTGCAGATGACCCCCACTGATCTTAAATATATTTCTGTATCTGTAACTGAATAGAGGTTTTCCGTACAGCATGTTCTAATGGTACTCTGGCCTTTAGCCAACAAGGCACTGAATAAGGCTATTTTTAAAATACAGAAACTGGGAACAGCTGCAGCAATCAAATTTGATAAAAACAGAGAGGAACTTTGCTGCCTTTTTTTTTTTTTTTTTTAAATGGTTTGTCCAAGTTTAGACTCCTTTCATAGAACAGCTTTTGTTCTGTTGGATGAAGAGGGTACAAGAGTAACACAGTGAAATCTTTTTGAACAAATGACTTTTAAAAGAATACAGATTAAAATAATAGGGGTCTTTTTGGTGCAGCATGTTCAATGCAATTGTACCTCAAACTATTAAAAGAATAAATCCATTAAAAAAGAACACATTTTATCTGCCAAACTTTAACATAAAAACTTGCACATAATACTCTCCCAGTCTGAAAGATGAAATCTCTTGTTTCAAATTTTGAACATCTAGACATTGGTATTTGGGTTTCTAGGTGGAAGTGATCTAATTTGAATGCTCTAGGGTGGGTTGGCTTTGGTTGTTGGGTTTTTTTTTCCTTCTTTTGCCATTAATCAAAAAAGTTTCTATGAAAAACTTTCCTTCCCCCTGCTAGGCTGGCGGGGGTTGGGAATATTCACATAAGGAAAATTTTACAAAGGCCTTCTGTGCACGTTAAAAAGTTTCATTAAATATTTAATTATAAGGACTGATTCTTTCTTGTTTGTCCTTCTGTATTTTTGGGGAAAACTTGTCATTGTATGATTAATGAGAGACAGGAGATGATTATGTACACAGAAAAAATCCATTACGCAGTAGTGGGCTGAATTGTATCTGTTAAATGATTCCATCTGAGGATAGAGTGTCTGTGCTAGACTGATGCAAGACACAAGATACTGGGTAAAGTTCAGGTTTCACTGAAATCAGAAAGTTATGCCACTGAATTCAGCAGAGATAGGATTTTATTGATTGCATTCATTTTAAGGGTCAAAACTAGCACCCTTGCATTCTTACCCGCTGGAGCTACTTAGTGCACCGTCAATTCTGATGATGGAATTTCTCACATAATACGGATACATATCATATGTGTGTATGTCCACAGAGGTAGAAAATGATTGTGCTTTTTTTTTTTCCTGTGTGTTTAGGTATATAAAATATCTGCTTAATTTATTATCACCATATCTGAGTATCTCTCCAGGGTGAGAATTACAGCAGTGTTATACTTTCCTTCATGCTAAGAAGCAGGCTGAGCATGTTTTGTTTTGTTTTGAAAACAGGAAAACAAAATACAAAGAAAAGAATAAAACTAGAGAATTGATACTGGTATGAAATAGATGTATGGATCCACCTGAGATTTTTAATTTTTGCAAGCAAACTCAGCAATGCAAAATACTCAAAACTGGGTCAAATATTACAGATATAGAACTTGATGTATGTCCTTGAAGTCAACATTAAGAGGTAAACCAGACTTTTGAAAACAGAAGGCTTAAATTCAGGATTTGCTGATTTATTTCCTGTCTCTGCTACAGGCTTCGCATGTGATCTTGGCCGGGTCAGTTCTGCAAACTCATGTGCTTAACTTTATGTGGTGGAAATCATATTAGGACTCTTGTGGGTCTACACACAATATATACAGCTGAATGTGAGAACAAATATTTTGCAGGACCTAAACATATCTGTGTACAATTTGCACTTTGTAAAATGGACATAATAATGTTATTTTTTCCCCAGTGCTGTTTTATTTGTCTATAAGTTCTTGGATAGGGGAACTGTCTTTTGTATATGTCTGTGAATCAGTAAGAAAACAGAGCCTTGACATCATATGGCCCTTGTACAATTCTGATATAAAACATTATAAATGTTGAGGCATGTGTTACTTCAGGTAGCTTCTCTAAAGGAAAACATAACAAAACCCAGGATATACAGATTGTATGTGATTTACTTATGTTTTGCCAGGAATTTAGAAGAAGGTGTTCATTTGAAACTGTGACATTAAACACATTTTTAGAATTTTTTGCAACAGTAGTCCCTGTCCTTGCATATGGAAGCAACCCCACATTCCTGCCTAAGAGGTAACTGGAGATTTAATACATGCTGTGTTCTAGGAAGATAGTGAAGCATTCATGTGGTGCAGAACATTGAGCTTGGGAGTTTTTCAAGGATCCTCTGGCATCATACCAGCTTTCAAATTCTTGTCCAGTATTTTAACTGGAACCAAAAAATTTCCAGCATGATGATTACTAGGGTTTGATTACATTTAGTAAGCTATGGAGCCCCTTCTCTTCGAAGACAAACTGCTACCAGAGACAGATTTACCACTGACCAACAGTGTTTTTATGCAAATGTGCCTGAGTGAGTGCCGTAACCCCAAATTATAATAGAGTCATTCAATCTCTTGCCAGGACAGCAATATTTATATATTGCAAAGATAAATTAGATATCAAAACCAGTTCCATTACAGAGGGAAAATTCTCTATGTAAATCAGTATTTCTAATCACACCATGATTCTTCCCACCCCCTACCCCATTTTGCTTTCCTTGCTTTATCTTCATAGATGAATTCCAAATGTGTTTTACTCTTGTGTGTTCACTTTGAATATTGAAGCATTCAGCTAATGCCAAGCTAATGGATAACATAAACTCCTCACTACAAAACTTTAAAGTCTCCAAGTGTGTTTCTTCATGCCTTGGGGAAGGGCTATAAAAGGCTTATAATTCACATACAGTGTTTTGTCTGCCACTTGTGCAAGTTTCTGTTTAAACTTCTCTTTCTCCTGATGCCTGATGGGAAGAAATGGGCAGTCAGCTCCCTAGTGACTTTATCTCCCCATCAGGAATGAGTGCAAGGGGTCAGATGCCCCTCTGCATGCTAGTCACCGTCTGCTGACAGCAGTGCTCCCCTGGGAGAGCTGGCTTTGTTTACTGACAGGGCTAATATGAGGAGACACGTGAAGTACTTTGGTTTGTGGAAGAGGGCAGGAGAGGCATGGTGCTGTGAAAACATTCCCACACACTCTAATGGCTCATTCACATAGAAAACAAGCGAGAGCCTTCAGCTCTTTCACAGAGCTCAAAGTAGAACAAACGGACTCAGGAACCCCAAGGCACCAGTCAAAAACACACTTTCCTAATGGACTAATACTGAGATGCTCTCAGTGATAGCTTACCTATGAGACTTCAGCTCTCATTTAGGCAACTAAATGACTTGGCTAGAATGAAAAACTGCTCAGTAGCTGGTAGTTGCTTTTGTTCAGTCTTAGGTGCCAAATTCATCTTGAAAATCTAACCTTCAATTTCCTAAACCAAAACCTTCTAAAACTAGTTATAAGAGGTGAAACATGCACTGGAGAATTTCATCAATAAAATCACCAATTATTTCCCTTTAGAATAAAATTTAGGATGCAGAAGAAATAAAACATTCCTAAAAAGCAATACCTTTTTAGCTTTATAATCAGTAGAGACATGGATACACACAAGTGTGTAACTTCAGGATATAATTTGAGGATTAAAAAGAGTGGCAAACACAAAAGTAGGGATACGTGTCATGGAAAAGTCCACATTATAAGCTGTTTGAGGTGATGAATGATGTTTAGTGAACAACATTTGTTATTCTCCTCTAAAATTTACAAGACATATAAGAAGTCAATGGGAACAGTGATACTAGATCAACCCACAAGTTCATGTAGCTCAGTATCTGACCTCTGTTAGAAACCTGTATTAGAAATAAGCCATAAAAGAGCAAATTTACAGTGAATTTTCTGTTAAGATATCCTACCAAATATGTAGCATTTTTTATTTAAGGCATTTCAAAGTCTAGTATGGCATCATGGCATAACAAAGTATTGTGTAAAAAAGGATTTCCTGCTTGCCTAGAAACGCTATGAAGCTCTTTGGTACTTGCATTTTGCAAAATACTGAATTATAGAACTATCTTCACCTAGTCCATGGCACTTACGATTTTTTCATCTTTCCTCCATTCATCTCTTTACTTCCTGAAGGCTACTAGTCTAATTTATTTTCATATAGAAGTTGCTCCATAATTGTTTTCATGTTTTTTCATTTGTCATTTCCAGTTATTTTATATCCTCTGAATTGCTGAGTGGACTGGAACTACAAACTCTATACTTTATGAGCATAGCAGTTGTAATATTTGATGACCATAAACTGAGCATTGTGCTGATAGTTTCATAGAGCTAGCCATAGTAACTCCACAATGTTATTTCCTGCATGATAATATCGATTGAAGTTCAGAAAAATAAACATATACAGACATATACACATGGACACACACATACCATATTTATTTCCAAAAGTTATATATGTATATGTATATATATATGTAGTTGTCTGTTTCCCCTCATGAGCATTGTTGCATATATTGAACTTTCTGCCTTCATATAGCTCCATTACTCAGTACTGTAAAATGTCTAACTTTTTTTATAATTGGTTTTTGTCTTTCCTCTGTTGAATCCTCAGCAACTCACTATCTATTTCCAGATTATTTAGGGGTATGTGTTGAGCAGTACAGAGGCCAGCATGGATCTTTCTGAGAAGTCAGTGATAAACTTCCACCAGAATGAAGAATGACTTCCCCTTTCCTATCTTTTAATTTCATACAAGATCAGATCTCCTTTAATAGAGCTTAGTCTCTTTCAGAGTCTTTGTGGAGACCTTTTAAGAACAAATATCATTCATTCATTGATGTCGTGACCCTTTATATTCAACCAGTGTACCTATACCTATAGGCATATAACATCATTGGAAGAGTGGAACTAAAATAGACACACTCCCTCTTCCACTTTTGTTCACTCTGTGTTCTGATCAAAGTCAATATATCTCAAGGATTTGTTGAAATGGATATGACTACTGAAAAGCATCAGGTCAAATATATTCGCAAGGGCAGGAGTATGAACTAACACAGTCAATAATTGCATGTTGCATTTGGTTTAGTTTTTACTGCTTCTGAAGCAAAGTTATGTCTAATTTAAACTCAATTCTAAAAATACTCTTATTTGGCCTAAAATAGCTCCACTTTGGGAATGTGCCACTTCAAATGTGAAGGTTTTGGAAAGGCTTCACTTTTTAGGTAGATGAGAGTATTGTTCAGTTCCATCTTCCAACGTTTAATATACCACATTTTTTGAGAAGTGTGGTATAGATCAAAGAGCAGGATTTGGCCCTTAGTTACCTG
The DNA here is from genome assembly GCA_035222235.1 of Margarornis squamiger. NCBI lineage: Eukaryota > Metazoa > Chordata > Aves > Passeriformes > Furnariidae > Margarornis > Margarornis squamiger. The sequence continues at coordinate 27,785,670 of JAWWTY010000077.1, read as the reverse complement.
CTGTTACTGGCACTAATCTCACAGCTATTGAAAAATGATGCATCAAATTTAAATCACTGCAAATGTCACTATTCTGAATCTTGCACATGTTGCCTGAGCTGTCAGAAATAAAAATCTGTTCTTAATTATTCTCTCATTTAAAAAAATAATAATTTTCTAATAACCCAGTGAATAGGAATTTGATGTTTTCTTTGGCTGGAAACATTTTAATGATTTAGTACATCTATAAAGTTCTGTGTGCTTTTATAGTATAGTAGCTTTTGAAAATGAGTAGGACTTTCGCATTTAAATCCCTGTGGCTACCAAGAAAAGCAGAAGTTGTTTAAATCTCAGTTAAGTTTGAAAGTGAGTAAATTAAAGAAAATATTTCAAGAAAAAAGAAAGCCAGATATGCAAAATTGGGGGTACATGTGTTACAGGGATGCAAACTATAAAAATGTATAATTAGAATTAATCGTATTGTATATTTTTATCTTTTGTCTATCCTATTGTTTTCCCTTAACAGGAAAGAATAGTGTTTTTTCTTCACCAGTTTTTTCTGGAACTGGTTTCACTGTGATGAGAAAATGAAAATAGCAGAGAATATCAAGAAAGTGTAAGAAGAAAAATGAAGGCTTTGGATGGTATCAGATTTTCTAGTTGGAAGCAGAATAATCCAGACCATAAATCCTATTTGCTTTTAATATTTTTTTCCCCATCACAGTACTACTTTCAGTTAATTACCTTCATTGAAAGCCCAAAGAAGTGAACAGAAAAGACTCCCATTGAAACTTTGGAATAACCTCATAGATATGATTTTTAGCATGAAATTCTACCTTCATTAAAGGTGGAAGGGTTGAAAATATGCAGAGTAATGTGCTCTCCTTTATTGTTTTTTTTTCAATGTAATGATAGACTAACATTTTAGCTCATTGCTGTGCTTCACTGAATAATGTACCTTTTGGAAACACAAATATTAATGGCCAATTTATAAAACACAAATATTAAAAACACACAGCTAAAAAATAAATGTTTCTTTTTCTTGTCCACTTGGTTTTGGCAGCATGTATTTACACAAGAGCATATAAAACATTTCATACCAAACACCCTAGTTGGTTCTGGATAATATTTCATTACCTTGTTTGATTGCTTCTCAAACCAGATTGTTATATTACTGTTTAAGCTTCTGTTTGTACCTGACATTCTAGACAGAATTTGTCCTTGCTTCTTGAAGTCAAGCAAACTAATATTTATTTTGCCAGATATATTATTTATTTAAATAGTTTTAGAAGTTTATTGCCAAAGCGCTATGTAGACAAAAAGCAGTGTGAAACCAAAATATATAAGTGAGCGAGTGCAAACAAGCACTACAAAGTTCAGGAAGGTTAGGTGGATAGTTACTGATATATGGTGTTTTTCTCCCTTGTTGCGTTGCATCTGTGCACTGAGACAGTGATCCAATCAAAAAAATAATAGTCTGTCTAATAATAATAATGCATACACACAAAGGCTGAATTAGAGTTGTACATATCATCTGGAATATATTGTGTATAAAAGAATTCAATAGGGTCTGGAGCACTGACATTTTCTTTAGAGATTTTAAGTATCTGTTGAAAGAACGAACAGCATGAATTTCTGAACTGCAAGCATGTCATTCTCTGTATGTCAGGTAAACAAAATGAAGAAACCTCTCATATTTTCTCGTATAATGAGATTATTTGTTCAGTGTTTATGTATTAAAATAAACCATGGATATAATTATTGTTTTTTAGAATAATTTTGGTCAGGATATTTTAGAATGGTGTGACAGCAGACCCAGTTGTGTCCAACCTTAAAGCTGTAATCACTTTTTAGGAGTAATCATTTTTGCCGGTTCTGTTCTCCACATCTTTTATTATCTTCTTGCCTTTGGAGGGTTCTTGCTAGTCAATATGACTGCTGTCAAAATGCTCTCTAGACAAAATGTGGGGTTTTTTCAACTTTTGCAGATCTGAGTGATCAGCTTATGGAAGTGGTTGGTCTGGAAGGAGCCATGGAGATGGGACAGATATACACAGGTCTGAAAAGTGCAGGAAGACGGCTTGCCCAGTGCTCATCTGTTGTCATCAGGTATTATTAAATGTGTTGGTATATGTGAACCACTGGCAGTGGAGTACACTAATTTCATTGTGCTTTATCATTTCTGATCTAAAAGTGGCCACAAAATTCATAATAGAGTGAACTTGGCTTAGGGCACAAGACAAAAAATAATTATTTTAACTTTTGTATTAAATAAGGACTGGAAAAGAGAGAGGTGGTCCATTCTTTCTCAGTGAAGACTTCTTCAGGAAGAATTGTCCAAAATTTATTAAAACCATAGTCTCTACAATTATAAGCCTAAAATGAGCATAAAGCAGAAGAGCAACAATAAAAACTTTAAGAAAATCAGGATTTACCAAAGTATCTGGCATATTTTTGAGACTCTCCTCAAGGACCGAGTTGTATTGACTTCAAAAGTACTCTCCCATATGGATGCAAAAGAGAAATAAGATCACAGAGGCATTCCAACCTTCACTAGATACCAAGAGGTAATGTTTATAATCCCACATCAGCAGGGCTACAACTGTAAGAGATTCAAACCTTTTCAGAACTATAAAGTGAGAGCTCATTATAAACATTGTTCCCTCCCTCCGTTTATGGCCACAGACAACAGCAGATAAATCCATGCACTGTTAGTTATTTTCAGGTGAGATCCAAACCAGAATTTCCATTGACCAACATGAGCGTTCAGTTGACTAATTTTTCCGTTATTAGATTTATCCACTCCATGTTATTTCTAATAGCCTTGTATGAAAACTACTATAATGCAGAAATACAGGGTTAAAAAAGACCAACACGATAGGATTTTTTTTCATTCTCATTTTTCTATATTTCTCTTAATGTGGCATCCAGAACTAGAGAGAGAATACTGTCTGTATCTTTATGTTAAAATTAGTGCCACTTTACTAACTATTTATAGCGTGAATATAGTACAGCCTTCATTCTCTGTGAGTGTTCTAACTCAGAGACAATGTAAAAACATCTTTTATGGTTCGAAGTGGTGATGATAAACCTAAAATTTATTTTTTGTTTCGTTTATAGTATTACAGTATATAGTATGGTATATATACTATACAGTAGTATACTGTAAATTATAAAAAATAGCAGAAATTCCTTTGTCTTTTCAGTTAATAAGGTTTATTCCTGAAGTTCTTGTGTAATTCACTCTTTATTTCACAAATTAGACTCTTCTCCCATGAAAGAATAGCATATTACCAGCAACACGTGTGAATCTTTGCCATGGTTTTGCTTTGTGTGTTGAAAATCATATTGAGCCTACTAAGATAACAATGTTACTTTTGCAAGCATGTTGGGTCATACTGGAAATTACATAGGAGTTTAGTAGTAAATCAGGATTATATCTGTACACCATCACAGATATGCCTTTTTAATAAATTAATTTATCAATTTTCTCTGGTTTCTTTGTCTTATATTATGAAATTTGTCCCTTTAGGACCAGCAAGTCTCTGCCTATGCAGATAGATGGGGAACCTTGGATGCAAACTCCTTGCACGGTAACTGCAACTTTTTTTTTTACTTTCTCTTCTTTTTCAATGATAGAAATAATTTGTTTGTTTGTTTAAAAAATAACCATTTTCATCAGCATTAACTCAATTTACTTAAATAACATCTTCACACTCTGCTTTTATATACTTCAATACTCCCTGCATTTTCAATTTGTCATTCTGTTTTTAACCACAGGTTAGAATGGAATAAAAAGGCATTTCAGAAGTTTGGAAAATATTGGAAGGGTGCAGTCTCAGCATCCCCTGAATGTAATTTTTTTTTTTTTTTTTTTGATAATGATTTTGAGTCTCTATTGCTGAGGAAAATTCTGTGGGTTTTTTGATGCTAAAATGTATAAAGTAACTATTCTTAAAACTTTAAGAAGAGTTTCTCTTGTGTTTTTAAGAACTAATGTCAAGAAATTTTTATTCAAATCTAAAGTGTTAACCATGCTGATTGAATTATACAATAGAACTAATTTTTTTTTAAGTCCTTACAGTTTAAAGGTGAAATAAAGGAAATTAATTAGTTTCTTGTTTCAATGCTCACACATAGGAAGTGAGTGCAGATCAACATCCATCTGGATAGGTTAGGTTAGGATGGGACAGGATAGAAGCTTGCTCAGAAAGGGTTCTTTGACTAACTGTTTGCAGAGAACACAAGAAAAGTTGTATCTGTAAGAACTCTCCATTTTCATCTCTCTCCAGTAAATTATAGAGGCTAACTAAGCATTCGGAGATGTTGAAGAAATCCAAGCTCTTTACTGTTGTATGTAATCTTAATAACATGTCTTAATATACAGTTCTACTAATTTTGTTTCCCTAAAGAAGATGTGATTTTAAGTAGATCAATTGCTGTAGCTTTGCAGCTTCTAAGTATGACAGAACAGTAATGTGAAGAGGAAGAAATCCCACTACAGATGGGTGTAATTCTCCAAGAAAAGGGTACTGGATCACTTTCATAAGCTTTAAGTCTGTAGTAGAATTAAAAGTTGCACACAAAAGTAAAAGGGAGCACCTTGAGTAAGGTACTAACGGCATGCAGCTGATAATATATGGGTTATGATGACAGAAAAGAGTCATGATAGTTCACCTTTACCAGATACAGCATAGTGTACAGCTGGACAGTGTGAAGAAGGCCTGAACTCTCATTCTCTATCGAAGTGCTCGCATTCTGCAATGTGAGGAGAACGATATGAACACATACCACATTAAAGCAGAACAGTGGGGATTTTATTGCAGGAAACCTTCTGGAGTTAAGAGATCACTATCTTTAACTCTTCTACAGCAACGGCTCAGTGCAGAGCAACAGTACCAAACCCTGCAGTTACTTGTTCAAGAAAAAAGACATGTAATTTTTCAGTTGCCAGATTACAGAAGAGAACTTATGGAGGGATGCTGGCAATAACATGTGCTTTTTTTTGTCTTGATTGCTTGCTCTGTGCAAAATCCCTGCTATCTGATTGATAATGCTAGCAGAAGCTGCCTGCGTGACTGAGGACAAACCTGGAAAAAGAGACAGTTCTTACATTTCAATTACTGCCTTGAGGAAACAGTAAATTATAACTGGTAATTACTGCTGTCCAGTTGAAGTACTGTTTTAAAGGGGATAGAAATGGCATATGCTTTTCTGTGGAACCCATTCTTTTTGCTATACCACTGTTAAGAGAGTATACTTTTCATTGTGTAAGAAAACCATGCTGTTGAATGTACCTATATTCTCTGAGAAGAAAATACGTGAACTATATGGCTGTACCAATGCACCTCTATGAATTTAGAAATAGAAATACTATATTATGTTATATTATTCATTTTTCAGGATTTTTTTTCTCTGCTGAAGAGCTTAATTACTTATTGCAATTGCTGCTTGCGTTGTTGTCCATGTACCACACTTTGTTTTCTACATCTTAAAAAGGAAAAAGCACGTATGGTTCAATCTCTTCCCCTTTAACAAATTCTAACTACAGTAGAGTTTTTTTTTCTTGAAGTTCTCTGCAAAGTAGCTAGGAATTACACTTGAGACAATGACAAAAGTCAATATTATCTTTCTCTCAATCGAAACTTGAAATTGGGTTTCTAAGTTTGTGCTTCATGGGGGTCTTTGGAAGCCAAAGTGTACCTGATCACGTAAATACCAGGTATCTGTGATGTGCATCCAAACCAGAGTATGTAAAAAACCCCATAAAAACAAAACAAGTCTTTACATGTAGCCAACTACATAGTCATGTATTTGAACCTGCTAGAGGTCAAATTTCAGAAGGCAGTATTGGAAGGCCAATATAAGAATAATGGGTTTTGTCTTCTCTAGAGAAAAAATTGAAATGTTCTCCCAAAATTTCCAGGGGAGAGAGCCCTGCACCTTGTTCAGTTGCATTGATCACATGTATCAGTGAGACACAGCAGCTGAGCCTCACTCAGGTTTTTCTTTGATCATCTTAGCAACCTCAGTCATCTAAGTTCAGTAGTTTTAGGCTCTGACCTATATTACCAAGACTTAAGTGCGAAAGAAATTCATACAATCAGCAGATACCGAATCACCCTCGCCCAGACTGCAGGTGTTTAAGCTCAGAAGTCTTTTTCTGGTTTGCTTCAGGTTCTGATATAAATGAGAGTATTTTGGCAATGTCTCTTCAGTTCAACCTAATCAAAATTCTCCTGCTTTCCCATGATGCCTGTTAAAGTAAACAAGTTCTGCATCAAATTCATACTATGTATGGGATGCAGCCTGCACATGCAGGCTTGGAAATGTACTTCGGGTGGAAGGAATCAAGAAGTTTGTCTTTGCTGCTTCTCCTTTCTGACTGGAAAAAAGTTTCTTATAAATAGCATGACTTCCTGACAGCTGTCCCTTCTCATGCATATAGAGACTGTGCTCCCCCAAAACGACAGTGTGAGCTCTAAGAAAATATTGTGGGATGTGATAATGCAGTGATTCCCTAGAAGCTGTGATCTTTTCTTTTTTTTTTCCTTCCTGTGTTCAGTTTTAGTACTAAAGAAATTGTTGTGTGCTTCTTTTAACATCTTTTATGATCTTCCATTGCTCATGCACCTAGCATCCCTAGATGGAGCGTACTTAAAAGTGTGTCTCAGTCTAAAAATTTTTTATCCAAAATTATTCACTATGTTGACACAGACTGCAGTGTCTAACAAAGTCGCTCTGCTCTGTTATAATAAGATACAGCATATGAGCATCAAATTGCATTGTTTTCACTGGGCTTTTTTATGGAGGAGTCTTTGGGAAAAGGAAAGATGATAATGTTAATGTTATGTTAAACATTTTGTCTGATTAGCTGAAAAAGAAATTCTATCAGAGCTCTCCCAAACAAATATAGCAACATGAAAGATATCTGTGGTTTCACCTGGTCTCCAAACATGGCATTAATAGTAATGAAACTTCAAAGACTCTCAAGTTAATTCAATAACCTCCTAGCTGTAGCCATCAGGATTTTTTAAGGAAAAGTAATCTTTCAATTTAGCTACATAAATTATTAGCTTTGTTTTGAAAAAAATCCATAAGAATGTTCCATCTTAATTTTCAGTTCTTTCATCTATTCCTGACTTCCCTGGCATTGTATCTTAAAGAGTGTCAAGCTGCTAGAAACACTAGATTAAAAGTAGAAGACAGAAAGATCTATAGAAGATGCAAGAATATTGCCTAAATGAAAAAAACGAAAATGAAAATCCATAGTCAGAACTCAACTAATGGATTGCCAGAAATATAGTTTCATGGACATCTGAATCACGTAATATTCTTAGAATTGTTTACTGATAGAAAAACTTGGATTAAGTCATTTAGTAATGAAACTCAGAACAAGCATTTCAAGATATTGTCATTTAAATGCACCTTAAAAATATATTTTGAATGAATGCTTTCCCTCTAGCTTTTCCTTTAGTCCCTAGAGATGTGATGAGCCGGAGCACAGAAATTCTACTATCCTATAGTTAAATCCAGAGAGAAACAAGAACTAAAGCCAAAATAAACCAAACCAAGCTTTTATTAATAATCACTGTGCACCAGCACTAGGTGAGAAAACTGAAAGTCACAGATTTGCATTTATGTAGATCAATTGGCTCCAACACCCTACAGATCCCATGAAGAAGCTGCAGCTGTATTCTAGACTCTGTCTGTAAAGTATCCTCTTTGCATGCTTCTGGCTGTATTTTCTTATCAGTTGTTTATAATGGGAACGTTTAAACTTCTGTGTCTGCTGCTTTAAAGCAGAAAGGATCTGGGTCCTAGTTATGGTGGCTGATTTCAATAGAATATTAGCCAATTACTACATAGTTAACTTATAAATGGAAGTCAGTCCCTGGAAAAGGGTTTTGGTGTTACAATAAAATGCCATATTTTTTCCCTTTTAAGCAGTAGTGTACATGCTTTTTTTTTTCAAGGCCAGATTGATTTATTGAGTTTGTTGCATTTTATTTTGCAGCTGGGTATTATTTTTTGTGGTCACAGGTACACTGCACTTTAATTAGTTTTGTTTACCTATGCATATTTTTTTCTTAATTTCACAACAGTAGTTTTTGTAATTGACAAAGCAATTTACTGCATGTGTGCTTTCTGCACCCCAGACAAATACTCTAACATGTAATGCACCTTTCTTTCCAGTTCAGATTGTTAAGAAAAGAATTAATTGTGACTAATTGCCAATTAATTTGCAGTGGTTTTAGGGAGGAGGGGGAAAAAACAATTGCACCTACTAATTAAAATTTAAAATATTCCAAAGTGTCATCTTTAGGTATCTGTAGAATACATAATTTCCATTTTAGTCCTGCACTGGATCTGTAACAACCCTGAGCTGACAGCTCTATTAATTTAAGACCTCAGCAATACCTATTAGTACAAAACATGAAAAAAATGCCATTAATCATTTATTTTAATTTTGCAGCTCTGTCATTTTCTCAGTATGTTTAAAAATTATGATGACACCATAATGTTTTCCAATCTACCTGTGTGAAGGGGAAACGGATCACACTACTTAGGAGAGAGACTAGAGTATATTATTAGAGCTTAATTAATGCCAAACTGATTAGATTTGATTGCACTTTGCACAATAATATTGTTTAGAAATTTATTTATGATGTGTTGCATAACGCTATATTTAAAAGAACAAGTCTAGATCTGAGAGATTTTGTCCAAAATGCCACATAAGGTAAGTCACAGGTTAATTTTGTTCAGCACTGCCTACATTCTGTAGGTCTTATTCATATCACAATACTGCATACAACTCTTGATCACCTAAGGGAAGATAAAAGTACTTGGTACTCCTGTGATATAGAAGTGTTGCATCCCTCCATTTCCTGTAAAGAGAGCAGCATTTAGGCATCTAGACTGTGGGAAAATGCATCTAAACCCTGCTAACATGGAAAAAATTGATCATAAACTAAAAGATCCAGCTGGATATGTTTTTTTTTCTGACAGTGTTTTCCCTCTGTCCTTAAAATACAGTAATATGTTCTTTAACATTTACTGAAATATTATAAGCAGAGCTGATTATCTCTGTTTCCAGTTTTCTATTGTCAGTTAGCATAGCACTTTACTACCTGTATTTATAGCACCATGTTCTTTGAAATAGCAAATATTTGGATGTTCTGTGAAGTCGGGAGCACGAAGGTAACCGGCACATATTGTAGAAAAAGGAACGTGAGAGCAAAACTGACTGACCTGAAGGATACCATTATCGCACTAAACTTATTGATGCTCACTGCATTTTGCTTAGCGGATGCATTGTATCAATGTGGCTTCAGCGCATTTTTTGAAACTCTGACCTGCTCCTGAAACAAATAAATGCCTGCTTTATGTATTTAGAAATATCTTTAGTATGAAAAGTATGAGGCTGCTTCTTTATCAGAAAATTTTCTATTGACAAATAAGGAGAAATTATCATCTCTTGTTTTGAGAACTATATTCCTTTAATTAGATCTTCTGTTCCTTCCCATGAATACACACTTTCTAATACTGGAAAGGTGATTTCAAAGTTGCAAATGCAATATTTTTCTCCTAAACTTATTTACTACATATACCAGCCCTCATGGACTAAAATCTCGTCTTCAATTAGTGAATGAGATGTTTGTCATTGGCTTCAACAATTTGAGTTTAGCCTAGAAAATTGTTTTTAAAAGAACAACCTGTGATATCTTAGCAATTCACGTGGCTACTTGCTTACCCCCTAAATGGAATTTTGTTATTTCCTGATTTTGCCTATTTTTAAATATAAATTTGTGCCAAATATTTTTTTTTCTCCAGAAGCACTTAAGACACTCCCCTTAATTTATGTTTAAAATATCATCTATATGATATTCAAAGTATTATATATTGTCAATAAAACTAAGTGATCTCAAAAACTATTTTTCAGAATTCCATAGTAATTTGCATGAGTATATTTGTCAGTTCCTAAAAATATATTAGGTTAAGATTTTAGCTTTCTGGATCTTTGTCTGAGGAATCTCTTTTTCTCCTTTGTCTTTGTATGTTTGTGTGACTCACAGACAAATCTAGGAAAACAAAAAAAAAACATTTTTAAAGCTTCTTTAATTGTGTTTCTCCTAAAAAGATATGAAGTTGCTTGCTGAATGAAAGAGAAATTGAATGGTAAAAGTCTTTAGACTCTCCATGTGCACACACAGAATCTATATACAGCTGTAAGTAGGAATTTTTAACTTAACAAGTCTCAATTTCTTGTAAGTAACGATTTCTCTTTTTTTTCTTTTTTTTTTCCCCTCCCATGGAACACTTTCAATATTCAGTCCTACTTTGACCTACAACACTATTTGTCTGTCTGAGTTCCTCAGTGCTTCTTTCCATCTCAAAGTGCGTACTGTCACTTGTCACCCAAACTCAGAGCTCCAACTTTGGCAGTGCTGCCAGTATGAGAACAGAAGCAGAAATGAGAGTCCAGGGCAGAAGTGCAGTGCCTGAGAGTCTTGAGAAACACAAAATTAGCCCCACTTCAGGCAAAACAGTGCAATGTTTTGCAAACATACTGATCTCTTTTTATCAGCCAAAGATAATACTTTTTTTGTTTGGTTGGTTTTTTTTTTTTACGGTACAAAAGTAAGGAGTTGATGGTCATCATTGTTAACCAATGCAAAATTAACAGACCCTACCATGTAAAAGTAAAAAAATACACTTTAAGTTTACAGCTTATTTTTGTGTTTTCAGAGTGTAAAATATATTTTATGCCAATGTAACAGTTGAAAATATCTCTTGGAGAAATGCATATAGGACTCATCCCCATGCACGTGAGCGGATAATCATGTTCAGGCATCTTAGCTGATCTCAGCTGATAGAAAGCAACATACTGAAGAGGTCATGGTCTCTGAAACAGATGGCTCAAGCCAAAAAAGAACATCACAAATGATAAACATTTACTGAATATGTAATTGGATTCATCCTGAGCAGCATTGAACAGTCCCAACCCAACATGCAATCTGTACGGGGTCTCAGGATAATCTCATGTCTTCATACTAAAGCCATCTTTTGAGCTTTCCTCTTTTATTCATTTTAAGATGGAATTACTATAATTTACCTCAGAGGAAACTCTGAAGGCGTTCCTACTGCCACATCATGGACAAATCTTGCAAGAAGCTGAACCCTTATGACTCAAAAAATTCACTCACACCAGCTGTCGATTCCTTCATGTATTGATCCTCAGGATTTCATCACTGTTTCTGAGTCCATGCTTATGAAGCATGTGAAAGTTACAAAAATCCTTGAGGCAATTTTCCAGGACCAGATCATCAGCTGGTACTACGTGACATCAATGGAATAATGCCAGTTTACCCCAGCTACAGATTCGGCTTCCAAAGTGGTGCCTGAAGCAGAATTTCTTGTGAGAAAATATGTTGGTGCCAGTCTTTGAAAGCAAGAGTTATTATCCATATGAAATTAATCTAGATTGCCAAAAAAAACCCGTATGCTAAATTGATACTAATGAACAGTGTTGACAAAAAGAGGTCACGTGTGAAATTTAAGACTAATGAACTGAGGTGGCATGGAAATGAGCATTTGGAGAGGCTCTAATGGAGTTAAACCAAGCCACTCACACTGTTGAGATTTTTATGTTTCTGTCTCCTTATATTGTAAAGTAAATCTCCACCCCAAGAAATGTCCTGATCTATATTTTAATGAGCCTCTCCACGTGACATACATTTTTTGTTTCATTACTATTCGTGAATGACAAGTGAAGGATATTCATTTTAACTTGAAAATGTCAGGTATGTACTTTAAGAGATATATTTTTCCAGTTTTTAATGAGGTGGTGTTTCTTTTTTGAAAGAAATGCCCATCTCTGATGTGGGTACTATGCAGGTGACAACTGATATTTAATAAGTGATGGTTCTTGTATTAGTCGTAGTTCACTAAAGAAAATGTCTCGGATTGCTTTTGAAAAACTCTTAACGTCACTAGCCCAAAGGCAAGATGTGACCTTTTTATTACATAATGAGAACCATTTATTATCTTACAATGTATCTTAAAGTCACAGACAAAATGCCACTTTGATAATTGCTTTCAATTAGCTTTGAGCATAGCATACATTCATAAAATGTCTTCTCTAATTTAGACTTGAATTAGAGAAAATTGCAGACATAATCTACTTTAAGGTTGTCTCATTTAAGGTGATTCGTAGTTTTATATCAAAGAAATCAAAACGTGTGGCTTTAGAGCAGTATTACAAAGTGTTTTAAATAGTCTTTTCAATATTTGAGTTTATTCTATTAACAATTAATTAACAATTTAGAATGCAGGTTCATCTTTTTTGACCTTTGTTTTCTATTAACTTTATACTTCTGTTCATAATGGTTATTTTGAAATTAGCCGTGTCCTGTGGTAAAAGAGAAATACAGCTTGATTAGATGTATAAATAACGCATATGAAGACATTGCTTATATCTTAATAATAGGCAACAGCTTGGTCTGCCAGCATGTAAGTTTTTTCCAACTTTTAAATTCTTCCTCAACAGCAAGCAATAAATTCCACACTCAGAAAGTAAGGTTACATATTGGCAGGTGTTTTGTTGCATATGATTTTCAATATTTATTGTGTATAATTGAAACTATTTGTGGAAACAATGATTACACATAGATTGGTTTACTGCATACATAATATTGTTCTATAAAAAAAACAGGTATTTTCCTTTTGTCTTACATTAAATGAAGAAGGTTTGGAAGTCACATATAAAGATAATTCAGGCATCTCAGATACTTGCAATTGAACTACCTCAAGGGATAATTCTGTTTTTCTTCTTTCTCCCCCCAGATAAAAATTACTCACAAGAACCAAGCTCCCATGTTGATGGGACCTCCTCCAAAAACCGGTCTTTTCTCTTCTATCCTCAAAAGAACAAGGAACCACAGCAAGGAATAAGCCTATGTAGTTTAGTTTTCAGAAAAACAATTAGCTTTGTTGGGCTTTGGAATATTTATGCTGGAAATCTTTCAAGAATTTTAGAATATCTTCTACTTGCAAAATCATGGATTTTGGTTTAACCGTTTCTGTATCTGAGCTAATGTAAAACTATGCTACTAGAAAAAATGTTGTCCCAGTTTTGTAGGCATTTTGCATGATGAAAGCAGATGTTTACATAAAGTGATACAGCATATTTTTTGATGCATGCATTACCATTTACTAATCTATGGACTAATTTGTCATGAAATATGGGAGGAGAATGTGACATGTAATTTGATTTTCTCTCTTTTCTGTTTCAACTTTTTCTACTACAGTGATCATATGCCTTAGGTTCCATAGTATCTCTTGAATTAAACATCTTCACATCAATAACCAATTTGACCTGTTTCAGAGTAAAGTTTATTACAGGTCTCATTAACCTGTATTTTTAGTTTACCATTTTTTCTTCCCTGAGAATATTTTTATTCAACTAAGTATTAAAATCTTGTATCTTATTCTGATAACTCCTACATATATGAGTAACTGTACCTACTGAAAAGATCTAACAATATGTGCAGTATTCAAATGATCATGATTACTCTTGTGAAAGTTTTTGTTAAGATTGGAAGCCAATGCGAGTTTTAGCAAAAACTATAAGACTAAGGAAATCGTACTAAGTGAAGATAATACTTGCAAAAGTAGCCGTCAGTGTTGTTTGTTGAAACACTAGAGTTATTTTCATGAGCAATACGTCTCTGTAACATGGAAACCTTTAAATCATTCTGCATATTGACCAATAGCATAGAGCATATGCACACAAATAACCAAAGCTCATACCTAATTAAAGTGCATTTCCCACCAAAGATTTAGTGAAGGATGCTTCAGAGAAATGGGTTAATGCATAATTAATCAAATTCACTGGAGTAGACTCACTTCTGAAAATTTACAGTTCTTTTGATTACATTGACAATGTCCAGACAAATGTCAGAGTAGGAAAAAACACTAAATTAATTGCTAGTAAATACTCACTTTTCATTTGTTTCATAAGTTGATAGACATAGACACATATGCTAAATATTGAGACATTGACATGAACTCTAAATATTAGAAAATTAAGATCTAAGTTTTGTCATAATTATTTATAAATTTATGCCATCCATAATTTACTCATCCCTTAAGCTGATCTCTTAAGGAAAGGATAAGCTGTTATCTATTCCCCCTTTGTAGTCGGCTGTCTGGAATCAACACATTTATTGTCATAAATTTCGGGGAGGCAGTTGCTCAGGTTTTAACTTTCTTAGCCCTCTGAGAGACTTCCTAACAGCTTAGAAATCATAGTACAGGGATTTGTCTGAGGTTTGCACAGCACTGTCTAATGTTGAAGGGAAGTCCAAGAAAGGCAGCTTTTTTTGAGTCCTGCATATAAAGAATCTCAATCAAAACTTTTTGTGCAGTCTTAACATTGTTTTCTGTTCATAAGTGAGCTGCTTCTCAGCTCTGCATGTCTTAAGTTCTCAGAGATTTCATCAAAAAAACAAGGAAAAAATACAACTGTGCTTGAAATGCATGATTTTCCACTTTTATCCACTTAAAAATGTTAATGGTTTATTAAATCTATTTTTCTATTGATTCATTCATCCATTTTAAAAATAATACTTCATCACATTGTAGTGCACGGTACTGTGCATGTATTTAAATAAAGTTGCTATCATTTGTTCCTCAGTATAAGAATTCAGCAGAGTCCTAATTTAAATAATATACACTGAGATAAAAGTCAGTATATAGCTGGTAAGGATTATGTCTTTGAAATATACAGTCTGTGTTCTGTAAAAATTAGGAGGTAAATACCAATTAATGTTATGTTCAGCGTTAGGTAGAAAAAATATGAAGGTGATTATTAGCTAAAATTAAGATCCTGTAATTCACCCTTCTTGGGTCCAGTGGTGTTGACAATTACAGTTACTATAGGAGTAAACTAGTATTTTTCCTGTGCATTGCAAACACAAACACACACACACAGAGAAGCATTTGATGCACTTAACTATGAACATACATAAGTATAGAACAAAAGTTAATTGCAAAAAGAAGGAATTTGCTGACATAGTGTTATATAAAGTGTATATTGGTTTTATGAAATTATGGTTACAGGTGATAAATATTTTCACATAACTTGACATAGGATTTTCTACCAATGCTCTCAACTTTTTGTGGCAAAAATGTGTTTAACAATAATATATAATGTGCTCTCTATTATTATCTCATGAACATTGTAACTCTGAAAACAAATAAAAATATACATAAGCTATTATTTAATAAAGTGTGCAATTTTAAATGTGCCTGTCTGTGATAGCAAGTTGTTCACAACAGACTTTTTCATGTAAAGAAGGGTAGATGGGTTCATGTAATCACAATGACATACAATTCTGATTAGACATATAAAAGGTAAATCAGATCAGATCAGTTGGTCGGTATTTATCAAACTCTCACTGTAACAAAGTACAAGAGATCAGCCATCACATCATGCTGACGGATATAGCAGTGACTGTCTTTCTATTAATCTTGGGTGGTTGGGGTTTTTTAAATACGGCCTCTAATAATATAAAACCATGTTCAGGTTGAAAGTATTGATGGTGAAGAGAAAATCTTAGGGTACATAAAACATACTATGAGAAAAAAATGGTTGATTTAATGAAGGAGAACTTCATAGGGGGATACATTTCACTTCAGTATGCACAGAACTAACATCATGAAATTATTCATTGGTGTAAGCAGTGAAGCAAAGGATATATGCATGTATCTTCATACAGATGAAATAAATCCACTTCTTACATTGACTGAAGAAGGGTATCTGTAAACCTTCTACTCTTTACAATGAAGCATTCTTTAAGGCTTCATTAATGACATTTGCAATGTAAATGGCAATTACAAATACGTAGGAATTAAACGTGACACTGGATTTGCAAATTTTTCATCGCCCTGCTAGAGCATGTCAGCTGGGTAATGTGCTAAGGAAAGAACATGATGTATCAGGAAAAAACTTCAGTTTCTGAAATTGGTCAGTCTTTCTCACTTTGCATGAGTTCCTGTTAAAAAGAGGTGGAAATACTATTTCTTGCAGAGACAAACAGAGAATTTCTGTTTCCAATACATGTAAGATATTTCCGTGCATCTCATCAGGATTATTTAAAGCTAGGGAGTGAGACCTCATGATTTTGGTTTATTGGTGTACATACATGTATGTGCATGCTAGATCAGGTAACATGCTGATAAGGTCAGGACTTTGATGAGCTAGGAAGCGCTTGCTTCTGAAAATGGAAGTAGACGTTCTATAATAGTTTCTCACTCTTATCAACTTTGTAGTGTTGTATATACATCACAACAATGATTAGCTAATATCCAAAATTATTTCAGTCAATTAAAGTTACAGACTTCAACACCTTTCAAAATATCAGTGTAAGAAGTAATATAGTAGTAAATTATGGTAGGAAAGGGAGGAAAAGACCTTTTTTTCTATTTTTAAATCTAAAGGTTAATATTTGTTTTCTGAGATAATAGCTATTTGGTGATTATTAGTGATTTAGGGTACTAGTGATATTCTGTAAGTTACTGCCTTCAACCCCAAGTGGCTTCTGGAGCTTTGCAATTCTGAGGTGGCCCATAGCAAGACCAAGACTTTCTAGGAAGCAGACACTTCAGAGAAGTGTCATCTCTCTGGAGGACTGACTAGGGAGAATAGCTACAAAACTGGAAAAAAAGATCAGCAAGAATTATCTCTAGACAAGGACACAGAAGAAGAGCAGAGAACTCTGCTAGAGAATGACGAAACAGATGCTTAAAGTGAAGTTTGCTCCAAGGCAGTCTGGGAGGGCAGATGAAGGCACTCAGGGCTAATGAGCAATGATGAGAGAACGGATAAATTAGATTTATCTGGAGATCCCTTCCATTTAAGGCTGAAGGACTGTGGTGGTGTTTCCTTCCTTTGTGAGGAGAAGGATTGAGAGAAGTTGGTCTCAAGCAGAGGATACAACTGAGCACTTCATGTGAAGTGAGAAGCACTTGCAAGAAAAGGAGAGACAAAGGACCGTTAAAGGAAAGTAAAGGACTTGTCAGAGCTTTATTTATTTCTGAGTACTTTCATACTCTGAAAAAAAAAAAAATTGCCCTTGCAAAACAGCAGTTTGCCAAGCTACTAAGCAGCCAGTCTGAAAATAAATAAATAAATTTAGAAAACAGGTGGGCTAGAGAAACACTGCTCAATGTTTTATGCAAGAGCGGTGAAGAACGTGTCAGCCTCTTGTCAGCTAATTGCTGCTCGTCTCCAGCTCCATCAAGTCTGAAAGCATTGTTTTCTCTCCTCTGTCCATAAGGAAGGAAACTTCTTGTGGTCCTGGTGAGGTGAGTAAAAGCCTTACTGTAGCCTTGGCTGGAAAATGAATAAAACATGGGCGAGATCTGGAAGCTGTTAATGAGATATAAAGTAATAGGTTAAAATCTGTGGTATGTGAGTCTCTGAGGGTGTGCTGTGCAGCAATGTCTGGTTTAAAAATTGTCCTCAGGTCTGTCAAGGTTTGCTGGTGTCTGCCCAGCCTAGGTTTGTGCCATGGGGAGCCTGCTGGCTCTTGTTCCCCGTTTTTGTTCAGACTGTGGATTTTCAGTTGATTTTAAAATAAGGAGGTTTGACCTTTCTGATAAGATTTGTGTGTGTGTGGATGGAACTTTCCTGTTATCAGATTCTCTTAATTTTGCAAATACCACTGAAGAAGAGAAACTTCTCTATGAGAATTGACTTCCATTATGTGAAACTGCCCAACAGCTTGAAACTATAAATAGGTGATTCTAGGCCTCTAGACTCTTGGAATGGTGATATTTCAAAGGCTTCTTTATTTCCTTTTTGATTCATAATTCAAAGAAACTCCATGAGATGCACCTCAGGGCTCTCTTTAAATATGACTCATACAAAGAGTAAGTGATAATCATTGAGCTTTGTTATTTATAGAAAGGTGATAGCTGTGTTGATGGTAAAGAAGTAGCTTCATAGTGAGGTTACGAGTTCTAATAAACATCAAAAATCATTTGTTGGGTCTGAGTGAGAAGGAAAGATTTTGAAGTTTTCAGGTCAGTTTTTAGTCTAAGTTTGATAATGATTGAAAATGCTTGGCTGCTGATTGACCTGTTTGAAATAAATCTGTGTTTGTTTGGTTGTTTTTTACTTACAGTCAAATTCAGGTGCTGTGAAGGAACATAGCAATTTGAATTAAGTAGCTTTTTTTGGACAGGGACGTGAACTTCTTACTCTTTTGGTGAAAATCATTTTTATGGGCCAACTTGTGCCTGCCAATTAGAAAATACAAACTGTCAACCTTCAGGGCTGTCAGTCTATTTACAATAAGTATACAAAAATAACCCAAACAAACAAACCACGTAATAACATTTCTTCTTTAAACTATTTGTACCTCCCTCAGTGAGACAAAAGGACTTTGCAGCATAAGCATCAGCACTGTAATTTCTGCTCAGTCACGAGGTTGGCTGTTGCAAAGGCTGTGGTGTGGGGTTTTGAGTCTGATGAGTTGTTGTTTTGTTGGGGTTTTTTTAGTAAATATGAGTGAGTTCTAAACATCTCTTTTTATCCCAGAATGATAAGAACTAGAACTTTGTTTCAGAAAGATACATGTTTATGGTATATACATAAGTAAGCAAGCAAATGCAGGAAGATCTGTTCCACCTAAGCTGAACTTTACTTCTGTGTGTTTCAATTTAGTCCTACTGCTAAAGGAAAAACCAAAAAAATTTTAATTTAAGTAGCTCAGGAGAATTTGGGAAGGGGGTGGGGGGTGGGGGGGAAATGTGTCTTCTGTGTTTTTCTCCTTGGTAGACATTGTTACTACAATATACACATATAGATGATGGATCTTTTGCCTCCTTTACATCAATTTCAGTTTTCTGTGGCTATAATATGAACAATGATTTTATTTTATTTTTTTTTTTTTTTAACCAGCTAAATCTCTCTTTTAATGGTTCAGTATAATTAGTTTACAACAAGTTTTGAAAAGTTTGGTCTGACTGCCTGATATACAAAGCCAAGGCTTGGATTGAGATGCAAATTTAGGCCTTCACAGTCTGTCAGTAAAAAATTGTGGGGAGGAACCTCCCTCCTTAATTCGTCATTTTTTTCAAATTGAACTCAACTGGATTCCCATTTCAGATCAAAATCAGACTTTTTTAAATGTCAAAATACATTGTGCTTGAATGTTAAAAGAAAAAGTAAAGTTTTAATTTGTTTCATTGATTAGTTCTGGTTCCTTAATGTAGCAATTAACATTATATTATAAGTGACTTTTCACTTTAAAAAGCAAAAAGTGAAAAAATGATGGTATTATCAATTCAATATGAACATAATTCTTATTTCCTTTAGAAGAATTTCTAAATTCTTGGATTTGTTCAAGATCCTGAAGTGAGACTTTCAGCCTTTGCACTGCTACAGTTGATACGAGGCTAAAAGCTTGCACATCAAATTCTTTGTTATTATTCCAATAGGTGCACAACTCCTATGAGCTATTTTTGAGGAGTTGATATGCACAGTTCTGCCATTTTCAGGTTAATTTGTCAGTACAAGTCTACCCTGTCACCAATAAAAAGCAGAAATAACAGAATCATGCTATGCAAAAAAATTGTTTCACATAGCCTAAAAGTTTACGAGGTATCTTGATAGTTCTCTCAAAAAAGAGCAGTGGACTCTGATTTTAACTAAAAATAGAATGGGCAGATAGTTAAAGAAGGGAAAATTCATTATTAAGTTATCCTAATTATTACAAAATAAGCAAATAACAGAAGAACATTTTAGACTAGAAATTGTAAAATAAATTATTGCCAAGGCAGATACAAGGTTTGTGTGTCTTCTAAGGTACAGAATACACTGTGATTCAATTAAAAATAAACATGCAATCACATGGATAAGGCATTTATGAGTCACTGTTCTTCTCAAAATCCTACGGTCCTTAACGAGTCTCTCAATCTTTTGGGTGAATTATCAGCTAATACTGTGTGATAGCTAATCTGTGAACACTTTTTACTTCACAGTTACCCAAAACATATGTGTTGTCTGAAGGTTTGTTATCCTCTTTGTGATCGTTATACATTTATCACTAAGTACTGTTAGAATGTCTAGCCCAATTGATACTACATTAAAATTCTTACTGTGACAATCATCAGTCTTATTTTTATGATCTTGGGACAAGAGGCAAGTGGACTCACATGAGGTTAATGGGGCTTTAAGAAAATGCTATGTTTCTTTGGCACAAGATAAGGTTCCCTTCTTCCGATAGGAATCCTGTCACTTTATAAGATATAACAGCTTTCTCTGCCAAAGAGTTGAGGTATTAGTCTGTGTGAAATGATTTATAGTTTTCCCTTGGCTTGCCTGCTGAATCTTGGACAAAAAAATAAATCTTATGGCAGATGCCAATTGTTCCCTTTTGCTTTGTGTGTAGAAATATGTACTACAAGAGCTAGTAAAAGCATTCAAATGCAACCGAGAGCAGAGCTGAATTCCTGGAGTCAGACTCACACAGACAGAATGTGAAATGTTCAGAAAAGGGTTAAACTTCCTTTACTCGTTTCTAGGGTGACTTCTGTCTAAAAATGTAAGAGTAGAAGTAGGTATTAAATACGTCTGTAACTTGCCACTGCTAACACTCTTATGTCTGCGCAATATTCATGCTATTTTCTTATCTCAGATATAGCACAAATGGTAATTTTTAACTATTTCTACTATGTGCTTCCTCCAAAACACACAGTGAAATAGCATAACATAGAAAAGCATATTTTAATAGGTGCAATAAAAAATGGTTTAAGGAACCCGAAATAGCCTCTGATCCAACAGAACAGGACAGAAAAGGGAAAAATAAAAATCAAAATCGCATAATGCCAATTCCATATCTTCTCAGTAGAAGTTTGCAAGAGAGGACTTCTGGCCAAATTACGAGGTCATTTAGAGTTTTGGGGTTTTTTCCTAACTTGTTCATAAATGAATTTGGAGAGTTGCTATGATATTGAACCTCATCAGAATATGCAGCCACAACCACATAAAGGAGGATTGAGCATACTTTGGCAGATCTGATTTGCTTACAGGACCTTTTCTGTAAATTTTCCTTGATTGGAAGTAGCCTGTAAGCTACAGAAACACATAAAGAGTAACTATTTGTTTAATTACCTTTAAGGTGTTAAAATATTTTTTTTCCCTTTTTGTAATCACAGTTCTGCAATGACTACTGGGAATACTTTTTGGCAAGAATAATCAACACTGAAGATGACTTGTATAGGAGATGGCAGCATGCAATATAGATAATTTGCTATAGATAATGTCATGCTATTTCTGCTACACCAATGGGGATCCCCTTGAGAGAACTTGAAGTCCTAATGTAGAATGTGATATTAAGAGAGATTGGAGATTATGGAGCCTTGGAGATTATGATTAAAATATAATCTCCTTGTTTGAGACAATTTAAAGTGAAGGATGTGGATGTGAAATCCCACCTCCACTGAAATCATTGGTTTGCCACTGCAGCCACAGAGCCTGGGTTTTATTCCTGCTGTCTTGTGGTAGGTCTCAGAACACCTTTCCTGCCTTAGTTAAATGGTCTGCAAAGAAGTTCAGGTAAAAGATTGAGAAGTTCTGTGCTTTTACACATCTGTAAAAACCTACTGAATGGTTGGACCTGGCAAGTTTCCCCACACTGTTGGCCTGAAACCAGGTCATTGGGTCTCATCCCTTCAGCAGAGCAGTCATGTTTTTCTCACTCTGTGTCCTTAGCAATCCTGTGTCTCTGTCTTCAAAAATATTAGCTTCAACATGTATTAGAATATGTTTTCATCTACACAGTTCCATTGGTTGATGGTTAGGCTGAGAGATGGAAATTTGAAGTTTCTCAGGTTAAGGAAGAAATCAAAGAGTCCAGATTTCTGGCAAACACTGTAAGTGCTATAACCAGTGTTATAAGTGAGCCCTGCTCAGTTAAGGACCTGCCTTAAATTCCACCTTCGAATCTCAAAGTCATGAGAATTTTCAAACTCCAACTATGTGGAGTTCACACAACACTGTTTTATTTTGCATTTGCCAATTCACATGTAAATTTTCTGGATTCTGTGTGAATCTGTGCTTCTTCTTTAACTATTCAGAGCCTTAAAAGTCTACCATTAGTGTTTGAATCACCCTGCTGGGGTAATGTAACACCGAACTTGAGTACAAATAAATAGTTGCTTTGAACTCAGCTTTTAGGACTTCAACAGAATCTTGACTTGGTAACAAATTGTGTGCTGTTGCCTTAAGAGGCCCTGACACAGTGCGGCAAAACCATGTCTGTGTACTGCATAACACAACCCACTCCTAATTATTTCTGCCTAAAGAAGCTGCTGCTGTTGGATTTCTTGTCTTTTATGCTGAAAACAGCAGTGACGCAGTAGTGAGTCAGGCCTTTGCCAGTGCTTAAATATCTAGTGCTAGGTGCTATATAAAAACATTTAAAATTGTTTCTAAACGCTGGCATGTGTAAAAATCTTGATTAGGATGTCAGGTCTGAGGTATGCAAATGGTGCACAAAGTGTACATCTTCAATCTCCTGCACTTGCATATAGCTTTTTGTTGGCAGTGTCATCTAATGTCTGTTTATTCTGACTGCTGTTTTGTAATTCCTGGCACCCATTGCACACCTCCAAGTTTTTACAGCCCTAATGTACAAAGCTAATCTCATAGCTCATTTGTTTCAGTGTTATTAGGTTGGTAATCAACAGTTAGTATATAGCACCATATTAAAACATAAAAACAAAGCATATTTTGTGGCATTTTTTCTTCATAATTAAAAAAATCCAAAAACACCTACTAGTCTTATTCTTGAGAAAAATGTTGCATGTAGCATCATAAAAATATTTTAAGTTAACTCTGCTCTAATCCAATGGTAAAGGAGGATTGGAATACTTATTTCAAATAATCATTTAATTGTCAGGTAGCAATACTGAATGTAGAGAAGATGTAAGGTTCTTTTTCTTATTTGGTTTCCCTTATTTCTTAGCTTCATTGAGATATTCCCATATATGCCATTAGGCTGGACTGCCACTTTGCAGTTCCCTACTTCTGGCTCATCACTGTTGCATCTTTACCTTCAGTCATAAAATAATAAGTGTTTGTCTTAATTCTCCTCAGTCTTTGAAGTTTTTGTTTGTTTTCCCATCACTTTGTTTTCCATCTGCTAGTTTGCTTCCTTTGCTTTGTTCATCACTTCTAATTAAAGTACTTGTTATTTTGATCTCAGTCACAGCCCTTGTAAATTTTCTTTGCTATTCAGCTCCATTCAGAGTTCACCTCTAAAGGATTCCTGGTCTGTCAGTTCACAATCTTATCTTCTCTCAGGAACCCTTCTCAGAATGTTTCCTTCGCTGACGCCCCGCCCCCACCGCCCTGCCCTTCTGGTTACAGGCACAGGTTATTTGTCTTTACCTTGAGGCCTTTAGTGGCTTATGTCTACCTTAACAAAGGTATTTTTGTGTCTGTGCCCAAAATAGTTTCACGTTGAGAGCTCTTATTATGTACAGTCTGTTTGACACAAGGGCAAATGCTTATTTGTATGATCTGTATCCAATGAAGCCATGATGACATTCTGTAGCCAGTAGTTTTAGATTTTAAAGCAAATATTTTGTGGGTTTTAGCATATTTTATATCTGATTAAAATTCCTATGTAAACATCTACAAAGCTACTTTCAAATGCTTCCTTCATGTATCTACAAAAGGACCATGTTGTAGCTATTACCACAGAAATCAGAACCTGTTTTCTTTCTTATTCCCCCAGATCGGTACTTAACAGTTTTTAAATTACAAGCTTTCTTTTGGGGATGAGGAGAAGGGAACTCCATGTTCTGTGGTGTCAGAGCATTTAGCACAATAGGAGTTCTGATCCACAACTACATCATTTAAATGTTAGGCCAACAGAGATATATCTATGTAATTTTATGTTGGCAGATGGATTTATAGCCCACTGATGATTACGTTGCATGTCCCATCTGTACATGATCTGCAGGGAACATGAACCCAGCTAGACAATTGACTCTGTCAGAGTTTTATGATTTATTTTTTTTGGTGGTTTTGGTTGTGGAGTTTTTTTTTTTGTTTTTTTGGTTTGGTTTGTTGGTTTGGGGTTTTTTGTTTGTTTGTTTGGGGTTTGGTTTTGGGTTTTTTTCCTATTCTCAAACTCATTCATTCTGTCTTTTGTTGGTCAAACCAACAACTGTGACATATGGTGATTTCACTTCTTATAGCATTCTCCCCACTATTAGAAGAAACTGTAAGATCTTTGAGCCACAAGGGCCCTGTGGATGTGCTTTTTTAAAATTCCAAACAGCCCCCTGCCTACAAAAAGAACCCCAAACCAAAATAAAAAAACAAACAAAAAAAACCCGTGTGGGTGGGTGGACAGACCCATGCAATCCCAGGTCCAGCAAACTTTTTAGAAAGATACTGGAAAGACCAGGTTCACATCCTTCCTTTGTTTCCTGCATACCCCAGGGAAGCTGGCCTTGTGAAATTTTTTTAACGTTTAATTGATTTGCATGATCCAGGATCAAAAAGAAAGATGCAAAAAAGTCTTGCAGTCTGGATTTTGATTTGAATTTTCCAGCAAAATACCCTAACTCTGATATGGACATATGAGATTAACTGTGATTAGGACATGTGACATATGAAGGCTACATATGACTACCTGCAGCCACAAAGAGAGATTCCTGGCTTAAAGTGCCTCCCTAGAGCCTACAGAATGGCGCAGTAGAGAGGGAATGGATCACATACTCCTCTTTTTTGATATCCTTCATTTATTTCATCTATTATCTACCTTCTGTGACTTGTTTGGTTTCCATTCCTCCAGTGAGAAGCTGCATTGCTAAAGCTCATTCCATAACTTCAGCGGGGGAAGTTGCAAGAATACAGAAGTATATGTAATAAAAATGAAGAGAAATAACAAAATGCAGAGTTTGTCATAACTTCCAGTAAGTTACTTCAGTTTTGTTGCCCTCCCCCTGTTATTTCCCATTGGTGTTTGCCAGTTCAGGGATAAAAGAGAGAAAGTAGGATTACTAGGAGTCTGGGGAAATTAATGTGTTATTTGCAACAGAGCTGAAGTGCAGTGCATTGTATAGAAGGTAGCTTTAATTAAAACCTCTGCTTCAGAAATAAAAGAAATAGGTTGAAGTCCACGTGAAAGAAAGAAGGGGGAAAAGGTTGCATTGTCTTGCATTTTTCTGTTTTAGAGGCTGCCTACAAGCTGAAGGCACTCTCTGCCAGGCTGTGCCTAGTTTGTCACGGGGTCTGCAGCCAGGTGAAGGGAACACTGGCTGGCTATGGCCTCCTGAACTGACTGCCCTAATAACAGCCTGGGTTTCTGCAACTTTCTCAGTCTGCTTTACGAAGAAAGCACTATCTTAAATCTACATAGTAGTGATGATTCCATCCCCCTCTCTAATGTGCTTTGATGGCCTGACACCTTTTAATAAAACCTAGTATTTAAGACTAGTTTAATGATTACTTTTGGTATTTTATGCCTTCTCAGACAAATCTTTTCAGTGTGTTTTGCATCACTATATATAGGTGCAGTCCTTGCTGCTTTGTTTATCTGTAAGCTAATTCTTCTCCTAGACCCTCTTACCACCTTAACATAGGAACTAAAATTTCAGAGAACTTACCATACAGTATTTCTTTACCTGTTTTTTGGCAGGGAAATGGATATGTTTCACCTTTCACTTGTTTGCTGACCAGGTAGTATGCACAGAGAAAGCTTAGTACTACAACGATTATATATGTTATTTCTCCCAAGATTCCCAAGGTATTTTTTTTTCCTATTGCAGTCTGTTCCCTGAATTAAAGTATAGAGGAAATGTCTCTATTGCTGTCTTTGGCGACAGCAATCAGATAAATTTTTCTAGATTTTACATGAGATTAGAACCCAACCTAGAAGGAAGGTTAGCTGAAGTAAAATCAGGATAAGGAATTGTTCTGAAAAGCATTTCAGACTGTATCTAGCCATCTGGATTGAGTGTACAGCCATCAATGTGTTTTGCAGAGATGACAAGAAATTCCAGATTCTGCTAGCTGTACAGACAATGGTGTTCTTACTGCCTTGAGTGGTCCTTCCTTTCAGCAGCAGAATGAATTGCAAAGTCTTGCTCCCATCCCCAGGGGAATCTGCCTGTCTTAGAAGAGATCTTTAGTTCAGCGAACCTGTCTTTAAGAGTCAAAACTTTTTCAACTCGATAGAGAATTATTTATCAGTTATGTCAGAAGTGCTTTAGTAAAGTGAAATGGTGTTGAATGCATGACTTGCATTTTTTAAAATAAATAGCTAGCTCTTACAAAAAAGTTTTCATCCTGTGTGTTGGACAAATCCAAATTAAATGTGTAGTATTAGAGTCTTTAAAATAAATTCAAGCAGTTTTCCCCCTTTTTCATTTTTTAAAATTTTATTTACATTAATATTAGTAAATTGATTGCATTTTACGGTAGAAAATGAACTTTTGAGACATCTCTCAAATTCCCGTTGCGAAATTACTTAGGTCTTAGTTCATGTGAGATGATGTGATATCATCACTGCTATGTTTGTAGTATTCAGTTTATTTTGAAGAGGGACTTCTTGTTAGTGTACATAGGGTGCAAGCTTATTTAAGTTTTGCTTGAGGAAGAGAGTCAAAAACTTGACTGAAGATTTTGAAGCTTGACTTATAATTTTACAGAAAGGGCATTATTAAGGCAACTGCTTTCAGTGAATAGAACGAAAAACTATAGCCTGCAAAATCCACAAGACAAGTCTGATTTTGTCAATTAAACACCTACTTCACCACAGGCAGCTGCAATTTGGGACCTAACTTGAGATGTGTGGCTTTGCTTGTTGTTTTACTCCCTGTGAGCATTTATTCACTCACTGCCATGCAGATAATGCATTGCATTTCACAGCACAGCAAGTTTAATCAGGACATGTCATCATTAATTTGTACCATATGCACTGATGGACAGGGTTTTCCAGGAGCACGGCTAGCTGTTTATCAAATGATCGTCAATTCTGAAGAAAAAAAATGGTGCAATCCCCCTGTTGTTTTACAGCATTTGCTTTATCATTTGCTCACAGGAGCACCTTTTTTTTTCCCTCCTTCTCTGGGTTTCCCTTTGTAGCTGTCACTTGTAGACAGCTTCATTTATTTTTGCTGATTTCCAATTCCTTTAGGAGAGATGTCTAAAAGATGTGCTTGATTTATTGAAACATGTTGTAGCACTGAAATGGTTAATGATGGGAAGACAAGACTAAATACCACAATCTGCATTTGATTTCTGATGCTTTCCTGTTATTTACAAAGTATCTCTTTGAGTACCATAAATAATTTACAGATCAAAGTGAATACTTCTGAGTGCTGAAAAGCCAAATTCACATTTATTTCATTTGCTAATGTTTTCACATTATAACACAAAGCAGATTAGGGCAGAGACTCCAAAGGACTCTTACAACAGTAGGTAAGGGGAGGTATCTGTCGTTCAGTCTTGCAGTCCCTGCTGTGGTAAAATTCTAACTTGAAGCACAGAGAATTTTACGTGTCAAATGACATGAAGCTTAAGCTTTTAGAATGCAAATTTTTTTATCTTGCAAATGTATGGTTTTATTGCTTTGAGGAGTTGAAGAGTGGAAAGCTCACTGAAAGCTAACTCTAGAGAATGATTTCATTTCATGTGGACATATTGTGACTTGTTTGTAATATGTAGATCTAGCACATATGACTTGCAAAATTAAATCATAATGGCAAATACTTGAAGAAAAAAAGAGCCACAAAAATCAAAAAGTTTGTCACTGAAACACAATTATGCACATCAACTTTAAACAATTCTTTCTGTTCTTATTACTCTCATATAGTCTAAGCCATGTTAAGGGAACTTGTAGAAGCATTGACTAGTTGAACACTTCTACATTTTACCTGAAACACATAAGTCTTTATTTTCTAATGTCTAGTTCTTTTTGAAGCCATAGACCCCAAATGCTACTGGCAAAACAAAAGCAGAATACAAAAAAAAAGGAAAAAAAAAAAGAAACAAACAAAAAACACACCCCACACCAACCCCCCCCCCCCCCTAAAGAAAACAAAAAAAAAAAAACAACAAAGCAACAACAACAACAAAACCCCACAACCAAACAAACAAAAAAAAAGGAAACCAAAAACTAACCAGCCATTAATTTGGGGGCAAAAGGCAAAAAAAGCTTGCTCTTTAAAAAATTGAACTTAATGTCTGTATAGTAATTATCCCATCTCAAGATAACTGAAAGATTTGCTGAAGGAGATCAAATCCCACCTCTCGTTTTCAAGTCAAAACATAAATATAAGTTCCGCTCAATATATTCAGACCAATCAAAGCACTCTAATGGACATCATAATTCAGGTGAAATAAGAGATGAGCTATATCTGAAAATTATATCCAACATTTGGAATCTTGTATAATTTTGTTACTCTGGTATTAAGTATTGACCAAAAAAGATCAAATATCTGCATAATTTTTATAAAGAGAGGGAAGATGTTAATGATCTGTCTGTATTCAGTTTATTTGAACAAAATAGTGTTAGTATTGCTCACACTGATTGACAAAAAGCTTGGTCCATCAGATATATTTATTATCTGGCATTATTTGTATACCAGCTTTCCATTCTGAATGACCAATACTTATTTTGCCCACCAAAGTCGATATAAAGGATTGCTACATTCCCAGTTAAAGTTAGCCTCCAATGCTTAACATTGCCTAACAACTTCACACTGTAATGTAAAGGGGGAAGGGGAAAACAATGCCCAGAAGGAACTTTAGGGAAATAGATACTAAATCATCAAATCAACATCTCAGCACTGGGGACAGGCTCTTAGTTGAGGTAAATAGGAGTAGTTGCCTCAGAGTCAGTGGAGTTGATTTATTATGAGCTGAAAGACCAGCACTAGCCCAACAATGTCCCAGCCCCTGTGAAAGGACATGTGCTATTCTTGGTGAATACCAATGGGGTGGGCCTTTTGAACAGGCCTGAGTGGACATTTTGTACGTCTATGTGATTTGGCAAGTGGTTTGTTTTCTGGAGCCTGAAACGATTTGCAAATTTGGGGGAAGAATACTACCAGAGGAAGGGAGGGGGAAACTAAAAAAAACCCAAATGCTAAGATTTTTGGTAAATGAAACCATAAGGCAGGGTGTCTGTGCAACCCTTTTAACAACTGAGATGGAGCTAAGGGCACTCCTATGGTGAGTGCCAGCCTCAAACCCTGCCTGCATTAAGGGACTTGTGCCCTCATCCTCCAGTCTCAAAGAGAGCTCTCTATCATGAGGCCTTGTATACTGAAGTGGAAGATACCGTTTCCTCTCAAAACTGCATTTTAAATGTACTTTGGAGCAAGCCTAAGGTGTGTTTTTTTTGGGAAGGAATTACATAGACTGCTTTATAGGGAATAACTACCTCAGGGCAAGCACTTAGATTTCTCTCTGAGTTGATGGGGTTTCGCTGAAGTTGTATTTGACAACTGAAGAAATGATGAATTTTTGTGGCAGGCTAAGAAGGTGCTTTGTACCAAGCCTCCAACTTTAACTCCCAGGGCCCTCTATTTCCTGCAGAATTGTAAAGGAAGATGTGCAGGAGAGGAGCAAACCTTCTTCAAAGGTGGCAGTGCATTGGACACCTAGATTCAAGTGCTCAGCCTAAGTTCAAGTACCCTAGTACACAGAGTGAGATTCTTAAGTAGTATATTTGATGTAGCTATTGATAATCTTAATTTTTCCCAAGTGTATTTCATGCCATTGCCCTTCCCAATACCTTAATTTAATAATAGAAACCACAGTTAGTTTCTTCAGCTTTTTAAATGAGTTGTTTGTCAGTATTTCACAAGAGATTTGCAGATTATTGAATCTGGTCCTTGTTCCAGCTGACAGCATTTAGCAAAAGAATAATGTTTTATGAAATATATATAGCTACACATATATATATGCATATTTATGAACTGAAAACTGCCACAAATGTAGTACTTATAAGTTAACTGTACCTCTTAATTAGTTATTACATTTTCAATTAATCGGTTTGGTCTTTAAATCCAATTTTTCCTCTCTTTAAATTAATCTTTACCAAGTGTCTTCAGAATAAAGGATGCAAAGCATTTCTCCTAAAAATAACCAAACAACACTCTCCTCCCCCCTCCAAATGACAACAAAAACAACAACAAAAAACCATGCAAAAAAAGTCGAAACAAAACAAAAAAATTCCCCCCAAAAAAGGAGAAGGACAGTGTAAAATGCCAGAAGTCCTTGAACTATATATTCAAAATCTGAAATGTAGGTAGAACTTCAGCAGCTTTAATGATGCTAATTGCCCCCGACCCTCCATCTCTGCTAACATTCAAATCCACTGTTTCTTCTGGATTTCATTTGGCAGTTACATCCCACTCAATATGAAGGCGTGTGAGAGAGAAAAATCAGTCTGCTAGCATACTATATTGGACCCAATTTCTTACTCATTTCACGGCACTAAGACTTCTTTTATCTGCAGGAATGCCAATTGAGAGAGCAAATGACAGATGAAGCACTCACAACGGCTTGGCTGCAGAATTAGGGATACTTTTTTCCCCATTGTGAAATGCCTTTTGGTACTGGGGAAAAAAAAAAAAATCCCAAACTAATCCAACAACAAAAGCAAACAAACAAAAAAAAGAGTTTGAAAAATCAGCCATGTTTTCAAAGGCACCCAAATGAGTTGGCATTCAAATCTCTATTACTTGTACCATCACATGAGAGCTCCCTGTATATTCTTCCTAGATACACAAATTGTTGAAAGCCACCAACTACTGACTTGTTAAAGCACAGAGTGTCCTTAGTTTCTGACAGGCTTGGGTTACTCCTGTTAACTGACAGGTTTTCTAGTTCACCAGCACATGGAATACCATGAGGATTGTACTGCAACATGGGGAAGACATACAATTTTTTTAAAAGGAGTAGAACTGTACTTTGATTTTGTTTTTCCTATCTTAAAATCTATTAATTTCATTCAAAAGGTCTCCTACTTAACATTTATAGGAGTTCTGATCTTCTCAAAAAGAAATTGCTTATTGCAAAGCTTTCATGAGAAGCTTCCATTTTCATCTTTATTAGTAATTGCATTACTAATTAGTAATTAGTTCTTGCCAATTTTTATGAAATATTCGTGTACAAAACCACAAATTAGAATCACAAACAGATTTAGGTATATACAGCTCAAATCACTGGGTCTTTGCCTCTTGCTTAAAACAGTCCTGTAGGCCTAATGTCTCTGAGGTGAGATAAGGGACTTGTCCAGTTGAGTTTTGAATACCTTCAAGGGTAGAGATTCTACTGTCTCTCTACTGCAGTATCTAACCAACCTTCTTGGGGAAGATCTCTTCCTAGTATCTAACTGGAAATGCCCTTCCTGCAAATTATGTCTATTGCCTCTTCTCTGCTACATGAGTTAAACTGATCGCACTGCAGTTCCCTAGATCTGCCCCTCCTGAAAACAGGTGTGACATCTGCCTGTCTCAAGTCCACAGAGAGCTCCCACACATGCTAGTCCACTCAGAGAATGCAGAAGGGTGTGTCTCAGTGAAACTTGCTGGGTCCCTCAGCAGCCTCTAAAGATCATTCAGTCTGGTCCAATGGATTTGCATGTCAAATTTGCTTTGAGTCTTTCACACTTCATATTAACACAAGTAATACATGTCCCAGCACTGTTTCCCCGGCTTTAGAGGCAGACCTGAAAGAAGTCTTTGCAAGTTATAGCAAAGCAGACATATTCATCCTTGTTTTCTTGTCTTCTTTCATTAACTTCTCTGCCCCATTCAGTAATAGGTCTACACTTGTCTTTCTGTTTCTTTCAAGATAGCAATAAGTTCTTACTGGGTGTTTTTGGGTTTTTGTTTGTCCTTTTTTTTTTTTTTTCTTCTTTTTTCCTCTTGCCATCAGAGCTTTGGTTTTCCTGATTTTACTACTGAATGCCTAGGAAATGTTTTTACAATGTTTTTGGGTAACCCAACATTGCTTTCAGTTTCTGTACAATTCCTTTTAGCATTTGACGTCAGTCAGGAGTTTCCCATTCAGCCAAGCTGGCTTCCTGTTCTTGACTATTTGCACAGTGGAATGGACAATTCTTGTACTTTGAAGAGACTGTTGAAGGTCCACCAGCTCTCCTAGGCCTTTCTGTCCTTCAAGGCAGTTGCTCATGTGATTCTGCCTGTAAGTTTGACTTGGCTGTTTGACTTCCTCATGTCTCTCAGTTTTCTGCAAGTCTTCTGCTCAGTTCTGCCAAGGTTACCCTTGACTACTGCATTCCCAACCAGTTCTTTCTCATTTGTGAGTAGTGGCTATGCCAAGAAGACATACCTTTCCTGCATCTTCGCTGCCCGTGTAAAAAAAATTTCCCTGATGTGCGCCATAAATTTTGTGAATTCTTTATATTCTGAGATGTTCTGATTCCAGCAGATACCAGTATGGTTCAAGTTCTCCTTGACAAACAGGGCCTGCAGTTACAAGCCTTTATCAAGGCTTTTCAAGAAGGTTTTGTCCATTTTTATATCAAATGGTCTATCATCCATCCATTGCAGGCATGGTGTCATCTCCTGTCATGTCAAAGTGTAATCTTTGACTACATCCATAACTTTTTTTTGTCACTGAAATTTAGAGCACAAATTATTTATTTACCCGTCTGTTTGTAAGTTTACATTTATTACGCTCTCAGAAAAAAAGCTTACTCAGATTGGGATTTGCTTTAAATATTAAAATCCATGCATTTCAATGTTTAAAACTTTGCTGTCTGGAATGCAGGTTAAACCACAATTTTTCTATGGTCTGAATGCCTGAGTTTGTAGTAGAATGCAGTCTGTTTTCTTAATGTTGATAATTCTCCAGCAAATCTCTAGTTTTTCACCAAAAAGACCTATATGTAACTAGTATGAGATGGTGAAAGAATACCACATCTTATCTTGGAGAGCCACAGGATGCACTATGTTCACCAGTGAGCACAGGGACAATGACAACATAGAAAATATGAAGTTACAGCTGGGCTCTTGCAGCAGCCTAGCATGTGCTATCAGAGTTTCCAGCCAACAAATCATGCTATACAGGTAAAGCTTTTGTGTTTTGTAAAGTATGGCTATATTATGTCTTTTAAAATAGTATCCTGTCTTATGTCATGAAAACATAAGTTGTTAAGACATTATTTTGATTTGCTGAAATTTTTTTCTTTATCTTCATGGTGAAACAAAAAAAGACTTACTTGAGGTTAAGTTTCACTAAACAAAATGAGACCAAATTTTGTTTCTGCCTTGAAGGAATGAAAAGACTTTCATTCATCCATGCACAGCAGAATAAACAAACTTTGAAGAAATTAACCAATGGTGGTTTAAAAATCCTGTGTTTATATTCCTCTTACCTAATCTGTTCCTCAAAGATTTCACCTAGAAGTTCCTGAACATCTGGAAAAAACCTGAGTGATCTCTTGGTATAGCAAAAAGTCAGTTACTCAAATATACTTCAAAGACCAGCAGTGATCTAAGGGCAAGGGCTGAGACTGCAAATCTTAATGACTCTAAGATTCACTTGTGAGTCTCTAAATATACAGACCTTGTATGTATGGTATATAATATATGGTATTTCCAGTAGATCTTTGAACTCAGGAAACAGCCCTGACATTGACAGTGTCCTTGTCACTTTTCTGCATTGAGTGGAAAATTATGGTTCTTTTTGAACAAATTCCCCTTTTTGGGATTCTCTTTCTCTTAAATACTTCAAATAAAATGTTAAATACTTCCTCATCTTGCTAAAATTAGTGCAATCTGGTTGCTAGCTATGGAAATGGTAGCTTAGTAGAGGATTTAAAAAGATTTATGTAGGTGAATGATTTCTTTAAAGACAATAGATCTATCAACATTCTTAAAGTTCAATATTTCTTCAGGTATTTTTCTGTAAAGGGGTTCTTCTTTTTAGATAAGTTTTGTGACCCAAATTTTTGTAAGCAATCAGAAGGTACTCAGCTACTACAGATAAAAATAGCAATAATTCTTTCTTCCCCTTCTGTGGAGGAAATAGCTCAATTAGCTATTTTTACTTGCTTGCTTGTATGTATGACAGAGTAGTTACCATTCATGTGGAAGTTAGATCCACTCAAGATAGTGAATCTAGTGGACTTCATCATCATCAAATGATACCTCCTTATCAATGTCTCAAGCCAGGTTTTAATGTCTAGAACTTACGGATTGTGAATTGTTGCTCAGGTTAATTTTGTCTTGAGTTTCACAGATTTAAAGGACTCTCTGAGGGCTTTGTTTGGGAAGAAATTTTCTTGCGTTTCAACCAAGGTAAAAAAAGTCACCCGTTTTTTGTTCTTCTCACCTGTATCTCCATGCATTAGGTATTCAGGATGAATAGGAACACACGTTAACCAGCTGAGCAAAGGAGTTAGCTTCTGTTAAGGGAGATCAAATGGGGTTCATAGGCACAAATAGGAAAGATGGGTTCAATTCATCTAGCATCAGTCAAATGAAGCTGGAACCCAGGATGTTTATATGTTGATAAACCACTGTGGAGTGTGTGTTTGTGGGAGTTAATCATCAGAGGAATTTAATGTTCTTTCCGCAATGCTATGTCTCTGACATAGGTCTTCCATTTACTACCTTTTTTATGGCACTGATGACTTATTCCAGCCTATTTCTGACTTTGAACTGGAATGCATGTTGATTCAATCAGAAATCCAGGCTACAGCCAGCAAATTTTTGAGTATGTATTGAAGGGATTTTTTTTTTTTTTTTTTTTTTTTTTAATTTGTGAAACTGAAGCAAAATTGAATAGTTATAAAACCAGAAGAGAAGCCCATTTGGAAGCTCATATCATTAAAAAATTAACCAAGCAATCTACCCGAGCAATAAGGCAAAGATCAGGGAGAAAACTGAGGCTTAGACTTTGTAAGGATAGGAACAAACTACTTGACTGTTCTTGGTCTCGTTTCCATAGCTGCTTGTCTGCTGTACTGTCTGGAACCCTTTAATTCACAAACATCTGACAATAAAAGAGTGTTTTCATCACTTTCAGTTTCTAAGTCTTTGAGTCTCTAAGTCTCTCTGCTTCCTTGTCCTATGAAGAATAAATCTAAGACTTTTTGAAATTTTTTGCAAAAGTTCATGGAATTGGATTTCACTTTTGTGTAACAATACAGACATTTAATCCCTGCAAATGAGTTCCAGGTGTTATAATCTTCACTGCTTAGGCTGAGAATACCTTTCTGGAAGGAGCGCACATCACTAATTTTGTTCCTATGTAGAAATGTTCATTTCACCTCTCACCCCCAATCGATTGGTGGTAGCATTTAACTATTTTTATTTTTTTTTCATCAAAAATGAAATATATTAATATATGAAGCCTTACACTTTTAAAGGGATTGAAATTATTCGAGAATACAAATCTAGAAAAATTGCATAGTGAATAAATAACTGTTTTCTAATAGGAAAAAAATTCTTCCTGAAGATTTTTGGGTATTTGACCCAATATATGCATCTTTTAAAATGTAGCAATCCTTTAAAATAGAAGCAGTACAATTTTGGAAACAGGAGGATGTATATTCTCTACTTCTTTTAACTGAGCCTTACACTGCTGAATAAGAGCATTCATCCTTAGAATTATCTGTTACTTATTCCATTCCTTTTGTTTCAGAATCAGCTGCAGATTACTCTTTTTCTCAAGGAAATTTTTAAGAACTGTGTTGATTAGCTTGTTTATTATATGACTCAGTATTGTTTCTGCTCTGAATTTTAGCAGTTTTCTTTGGTCACTGGATGACCTTGTAGTGCAGTCCAGCTGCTGTCTCGCCATTTTGTACACTACATGCTCCACAAATAGAACACAGATTCTGAAAGGAGCAATGATTTGAGGGGCCTCATGGACTTCTGGCATAGAATAGATTGAGGATCTCTGAGATTTGACTCTCTTCAGTATAAACGAGATTGGGTGAATGTTTTTGTGGTGTATTTTGTTTTGTTGGTTTGGGGTTTTTTTTAATCACTTTTCTAGATACAAACTGCAATTTGACCAGCATAAGGAGCATCTTAGGTCATAGCAAATTAGACAAGGTGCAGCCCATCATTTTTCTTCCTACTCCCCCAGTCATGAGGAAGAAAAACATTACATCACCTCTTGTAAAAGCAGGTTTCTCTCTGATTTACTTGGCTCACTACTCAAGGCAGTGAGAAGTGAAGCCAAAGTCGTTCCTTTTCTTTACCTCATTTGGTCCTTTCCCAGCTTTTTGTCACTGGAGTCACAAACCGAATGCTGCTGAGGGAGGGGAGCACTATTTCCCTGGATAACCTCGCAAAAGCAGTGACAGTCTCCCACTCTGTAACAAAAAGTCAGTGGTCTTGCCGTCCCTTAAATTTTTAATTAGTCAATGAGAATCCAGGAAGGACAGGAAAAGCACTTGTGGAAAAAAAGAACTTGGGGTTTGCCCTGAGGTTCTCTCAGCTCAGAAGAATAAATAGGAGTACTTCAGTTGGAAGCACAATAAGAACAATACTCTGTTTACTATTTGTTCTTTGAGGTACACATACACTCATGCTTTTTACTTTTGAAGTGTGTGTGTGTGTATGTGGCATGTCTGGGGTGGGGGGACGTTGGAGCTTTTTGTGGGGGAAGAATTCTAAAGACAGCTTTCCTCTCAGTAAATAATTAGAAGTTTGACTGGCCGCATCATGGGCTCGGGGAGAGGACAGACACAGGTGCTGTGGGAACAGTTATAGTGTGGCTGTGATAACAGACACAGATATGCTCAGCCAGGTAGTGTTTACTAACCTGTTTTCTGGCATTCCAGCAGATTGTGCTTATCTGTTCAATTTACATTATATTGTGAGTAGCAAATAAATTTGTATTAGATTTCTCTTGGTTGGGTTTTTAATACATCACTGCTTCAGACATGTTGTTAATCTAATCTAACATCTACTACTGAATTTTCAGTTTCCTAATCTGACCTCCATTCTTTCTCAAACTTTTCCTTCAACACATTTAGCACACAAGAAAAACGCATTTTCATTCATCTCTGTCTTAATTTAGAACACAGTGTACTTTTGATCTTGATTTGTTCCTTTTTTGATTTAGGAAAATGAGAATGTTAAAAGAACGTTTTGTTCTCTTTTTCTGTTGGGTGTTTTTTTTTTTTGTTTGTTTGTCTGTTTGGTATAATTTTTCTGTTTGTTTTTGTTGGGATTTTTCTGGTTTTTTATTAATCTGTCTGTAAGTGGTATTTTCCATTCTCATGACTTCATCATATTGTAATAGTGGGTTTTTTCTGTCATCTCCTGTGTACGCATTTAGGGCTCGTGAAAAGTGACAAACTAGACCTTCTTCTGAAAGTGAAGGTTTTTGACAATCCATGAAACAGATACTTCTGTTTTCTAAGGAGCAGCAGAAACCCTCATTCTATGGCATACCATTTAGGAATTAAGTGTTGGGATATATCTAAGGTTCTCCCTTGATATCTTGCTTGTGGACATCTGATTTACAAATGATGTCTGCTTTTACTCAGGCAAACTGATGTCCTTGATTCATAGTTACAACAAAATCTTACCTGTCAAAAGGAACTTGGATTTTTTGGGTTTTGTTGTTTGTTTGTTTTTTGTTTTTTCATGCCAGTCAACGGATCTAAATTCATCTGGTGTAAATTCATTCAGCAGTTCAGGAAAAGATCATTGATTATCAGTTCTGTAAAAATTGCCTGTTGTGCTTCTTCTAATAGTTTCCACCTTAACTTTTTTTGTATTTCAAAAAGTGTTTCTAGTTCTCATATGAAGACTGTATTGCTGGCAGATTAGGTTCTTTGGGGATTTTAGGAGTTTTTTAAATTTTTCCTGGGTTCAACTAGAGAAAGAGAAAGAAATGTCTATGTGTGTTTATTACCCTCCAATATATCCACCCGGATGGATAATAATGCAACCTACTGTCTAAGACGAAGAAGCAGTAAGAAATTGTAAGAGAAGGCAGCCAGCAGACTTAACCTGGAGTTAATGATGGATAATAAGTTGATGACAACACTGATAAAAGGATTTAAGTATTTTACCTTTAAATGAAATTAGAATTAAATACCAATTAGGCTTGTTTTATCTTTGTGAATTTCCTTTGCAATCTAACTAAACCTCTCACATTTCTAAATTCTGCATTGCTTTGCAGTATTGAATGATTTGTCTACAAAAAGGAAATAAAATGGTGTTTATTAGCAACTAACTAGAACTATTCGTAAAGCTTTTTACTCCTTCAAACAGCATTGTGATCACTATTTAACTTTTAGTTTGAGAGCATATACCCTTGGTTAAAATAAGCATGTGAAACTTATGCAATTATATATCTGCTTTGAATTAAATCATTCAGAAAGGTTACATTTCTTAATGATGATTTCTGATATGTTTTCAGGGGGGTTTTAGTAGATTCTACTAGATTAAACTGCATTCCAATTCAACAGGTATATCAAACATATTTATCTACTCAGAATGTACCTATTAATCAGTAAAGACTGAGGGACTGCTTTACTGTATTCATCATTTTTCAGTGGCATCAACTGGTTTTCTTCCGGCTTTCTACATCAATAGAAAAATGAGTCAAGTTTAATTTTTACTTCTTTTCTTGCTGACAATAACCAAG
The DNA here is from genome assembly GCA_035222235.1 of Margarornis squamiger. NCBI lineage: Eukaryota > Metazoa > Chordata > Aves > Passeriformes > Furnariidae > Margarornis > Margarornis squamiger. The sequence goes on along the minus strand of JAWWTY010000077.1, from coordinate 27,747,002 downwards.
GAGGACTTTGGGTTTCTGTCTGGTTATCTGGCATCTATTTTAGCTTGAGTCAAGCACATTTGATGTGCAAAATGCTACACAAAAAAGAACTTACTGAGAGCTTCAAAATCTTTAGGTTTCAGACTTTAAATATAGATTCTCTCAGTTTAGGGTGAGATTTGTCATCCTGCTGAGAACAATAGCCATTCCTAGCAGATCAGAAGGAAGAAAGAGCTTCCAAACTATAGCTTTTGTATTTAAGGTGGCTGAATCCTAATTATCCTACTAATTTTTACTTGGGATGGCTTAGATCTAGTGGGTTCCTTGTTTTGAAACAAGCACAAGGAAGAGCACTTTCACAGTGTGCAGACTCACCATTTTCTACTGTACATCTAGATCTCCTCTACAATTCAATTAGTAGATTCCACAGATACAACTCACATATTCCTTGTGTACAGAGGTCACACAATAGTAAACTCTGCTGTGGTTGGCTTTAGTTCAGTAATGTTACCCACTGGACTAGTATTTCTGAAAACAGAAGTTTACTGAGATTGTATTTTTCCTGGTCCCCTTAAACAGGGTCAGAACATGCCCTTGGACAGCACAATGGACTCCAGTACCTTCTACAGTGGGTCACTTAATGGTAAGGAAAATATAAGAGTGCTGGTGTGACTGAAGGCACAAGGTCCCTGGACACACGTACACACAAGTCTGTGCACGTCTCAGCACAGTAAGCACCCTTCCCACACAGTTCAGCTCTACTGCTTTTGTCAGTGAATCTGCTGCTAGTGTTGGTTGCATATAATACATAAACCAGTTGAGGAAACTGTTCCTTAAGGCAGTATATCACGTGGGTTGTTTGTGTGTGGAGAATTTTGGAGGAGAGCTTGTGTTTCTAGCAACACAGGGAAAGGGAAATTTCTTTTGAAAAGGAAAATATGCTTTCCTGAGATTTCTCTTGCAATGCATCGAACTATAGATAGACTTCAGTGAAAGTTTCAGGTACAAAATTTCTAGGTGAACTATGGTATTACCAATAAAGTTATTTCTGTTAAAAAAACTACCCATTAAAAATAAGTTAAGTTGTCCTGATTATAAAAGTGCCACATAAATGTGTCACTCCTACAGCACAAGAACACAATGGACCCAGAAACTTCATATCCATAACAGTGTCTGCCTTGAAGTTTTTGACAGAATTTGGCAAATTTCATATTCCTAAAGCAGGCACAATAGGTATTGGTACTACTTCAGTTCAAGTTGGTCTTACGTAAAAACTGACCACTAACAGATGAATACTAAGCAAGTCAAGCCCCATGTTAATAGTGCCATAAAAGACATAAAAATGTAATAAAAATTAAGCTTTTAAAGTAACCAAAAAACCCTCACCAAGACCTTGGAAAGAAAAATTAAAATTGTGTTAGAATTTAAAAATACCTTTTTTTGCTTAGATATTCCTCTAAGTAATTGTCCTCAGTGAGTGGGAACTTTCTCAGATCTAGTTTCTGTATAATAAACTGAGAAAATTAGTTTTAAAGTAAACGAGTAAAGAAAAATCAGGTACTTATTTTATGTAATATGTATAATTGTTGCTACAGGCAGTTGCTGGGCTAAACTAAATACCTCTATAAGTATTCCAGTTTAGAATTCTGTGCATTTTGGATGTCTAAAAATGTATCTAAATACTTAAACAAGTTCTATATGAAGTTTACACTTAAATAGAATACCTAACAACAACTGTGTGTGTCTGTCTACAAGGCTTTTTTTGTTGTCAATATTTTTGTGAAGTTGGGTACTATTCAGCAGTGGGATGCCTGTACAGGACTGGAGGATGTGGACAACAGAGCTTATCTAGTAACAATGAGAAAGCATGCTTTAAAAGCAAACTTTTAATTTACTTGCCATCAGACTGTGACATATACTTCAACTCCATTTTTGTGAGCTGCCCAAATGTTTTGATTATCATCACCTAATGGTCAACATCTGATAGCTCGAAACAGAGGTAGAAACTGCTCAAACCTCAGAATTACGTACTATATGAAACTTCTGATTCAAAAAGGCCTGTGATTTCTTTTTTTCTTCTTTATCTTTTAAACCTTACCACTTGTGCATGCACAGCTTATTTCACTACTTGTGTAAGATTTATTTTGTTGAGTTAGAAACTTAGCAACAAGCTAGCATGACAGCTTTTTGCTTTTTTATTTAATGGAGTTTTTTGTTCAAAGATAAACATTTTTGACTTGACCCTCTTTTTTCACTGTCATACGGAAGAGGAATCCAGGTACCTTTTTTGTTCACATGGGTTTTGCAAAAGCAGAAGAGTCATTGTACTGTTGTCTGTATTTCACGACCTTTGAGCTTTCAACCTTTGCCCTGTTGCAAATCAAGTTTCCGCTAGTACAAGCAGCTCCTGAAGCATCCACTTTGGTCATAGTCAACCTACACGGGTTTCTTGAGGATGTTCACCCTGTGGTTTCACAGATTCTGAAACAGGAAGCAATTTAGTCAACTCTATTCACTGAAAGAGTCAAATGCCCTCTGCTTAGAAAAAGACAACTGACCTAACATGCATTACCATCTGAGTGGAAATAACTTCTTGGCTTTGCTACTCGGTTATTTTATTGTCTTTTTTTACAGAGTTAAACATTTTGTCTTGTTTTCTGCTGGTGCTTTACATTTTTCACACTACTCTTTTCAACAGGTGTATTATACGAACAAAACTGAAATTTTTATTTAATATCTATACATGATTTATTCTTAAATATGGACAGATCTGCACAGTGCAGTAATTCTCTTGTTCTCTGTACACTGGGAAAAGGAGGTAGGGTAATTTAGGTATGCAATTAACAAGCTCAGGAGTCATAATCTTTGAATTGCTATTTAAACTATGTGAATGATGAGAGTATATTCAGCTTTGAAAATAAGAGCAGTTGCTTTCAAAGTGATCTTTTTTCCTATTACTGATGTGGGAATGAATAAAGCTTGAGGTTTTTTACAGAAACACATACGTGCATTTTCCCTCTTCTAGATGCAGGAACAGAACTTGTAGAGGTTCATAACTATTGCTTCATCACTATACTTTTTAGTGAATAATACTGCTCATCAATAAAACCTCAGGCAGACAATCAATAAGGGTGAATATTAGGTAAGGCTACAATGAATGTCTGCATAAATTTATAGGGTAATAGTAAAGGCAACAGGAAAACTCTGAAAGCTAAAGAGAAGGGGTTTAAACATTCTGTAGAGATTAGAGCCAAATCATTCACTGGAAAGCATTGTACCTTCTTATCCCTTTGGGAAACCTAAAAGTTATGTGGTATTTTAGTATTAGCAGAGTTAAAGAACACCTGTGTCAGTAGCATTATCTTGTCCTCAAGAGTCTTGCTTAGGTCTATATACAATTTTACTTTTACTTAGTCCCATTGAAAAGCAAAATAGATGTTTGTTTGTTAGACACTTGTAATGAGTTACACCTTGCACCAGAGGAAGTTTCTTGAAAAATTCCAAATGTTACACATGGTACCTTACAGCTAGATATATGTGCCAAGCCATGCTTTAACAGATTTTGAAATCAGAAAGTAGGGTAACAGCAGAAGTCACTCTCTGAGGGGGTTTTAGACCACACAGAACCCCTTATTTCTAATTCTGTCATTTAAATAAATATATTTTCTTCTCTGTTTGTACTGGGCATACTTTTTTTTTATTTTTTATGACACCTAACAGGCAGACTATCCACTTCTTTGTAGACCTGAGTTAAGACGATTTAAGGAAAAAAACCTAGACTTACATTTTTGAAAATCTAGACACAGAAGAGAATTTCTAATTTGTCCTCCTTATATATAAGTTCACACTTAAGGGCTTTGTTATCACACTGGATTTTTCTTCTCCTCCTTTTGGGTTCACAGCCATTTGATCTGGCTGCCAAGAGTACTGGAGAATCCTTATTTATCCTTTGTCTGCAATAGGTACAAAATGTAACATTGTGTAGAGTTCATTTAAGTTTTTCCTGGAAAGTTAGCAGCGTAACAAATCTACTGCAGAACAGCCTTTCAGTACATCTCTAAAATGTTTTCAGAAACTTTCATTGCTCACCTGTTTTGACTTCCTTCACAGCAAATTTTGGACAGCAGAATATGAATTAGTGTTGGTTTGTGTCTGAGCAGCCCTCTTGACTGGTGCCCTTTATAGTTCCATGACAAAGGTGTGAATGACTTATGCAAAATAGTATTTGCAAGTGTAGAGAGGTCCTAGAGTCTACTTGTAGAGCACACCAAGATAAAACTTTAACTCGGGTCCTGTAAAATGTATAATTCAAATCCACATTGTAGATTTCTTTATAACTGCCTTGTTCATTAAAAATTATTATGACCCTTGACTGATAGGCACCAGGATCTCTAAGATATAAGATATCATTCCTAGGAATAGTGTGAGAAAACATGCACATACTTTTTTTTTTTTTTTTTTAAAGTAGGAAAGGAGTTTGTTAAATCTGAACATCCCATAACCTATATAATTAGAATATCCAAATATCATTTAGTCATTAATTACTGGTGTCTTCATAAATATAAAGAAATGGAATCCTATCCATTACCATTCTCTGCTTGCCTATTATTCAGGGGACTTAAAGGGTCTCTAGACAGGGAGAAGGGTAATTTAGAGAGAAGATAGTTAAACAGCAAGTATTTCCACTATTTGAAATGGGTCGTTTAAGAATGTAATGAGGTGGCTTTTATCTGTTTTGCATGTCATTATCAACCATTATCAATGAGCTTTTCTGTACATCTTTTTTAGGTGGGCCTAGACATCATTCAATGAAATATAATCATGTTCATTTTCTTGAATATGAGGGTATATTTTGCAAAGATATGAGTAGAGATATCTACCTAAAAAATAGTGTAGGAAACATAGAAATGGCCATATTCCAGCACATAGAAGGCAGAGCAAAGATGAAGTTGGAGCTGAACTTGGCAAGAGATGCAAAGAATAATAAGAGGGGCTCCTACCCTTCTATAAGGGCATGTCAGTCAGAAAAGGAAGGTCAAAGAAAGTGTACCGCCTCAACGAGCAATGCTGGAAAACTGGCAACAGCACATGAGGAGAAGGCCGGGATGCTCAGCAGCATTTTTGCCTCAGTCTTCAATGGCAACCTGTATTTCCACCCCTCTTGAGTGGATGGACCGCAAGATGGGGACTTGGGGACCAAAAAGAGGGACCTGCAGAAGCTTGAGAAGGGAGCCCAAGGTAACAAAGCCAAGTGCAAAGGGCAACTTCCATTATCAATACAGTCTGGGACATGAATGGGTGAAGAGCAGCTCTGCCAAGGAGGTCTTGAGGGTGCTCATGGATGAGAGGCTGGTCATGAGCTGGCTGGACATGAGCCAACCATATCTTGGGCTGCATCAAAAGAAATGTGGCTAACAGGTCAAGAGAGGTAATTCTGTCCCTTTACTTTGTTCTCATGACAACCCATCTAAAATACTGTGTCCAGCTCTGGGGTCCTCAGCACAGGTTGGAGCACCTCTCCCATGAGGAAATGCTGAGAGAATTGAGACTGCACAACCTGGAGAAGGGAAGGTTCCAAAGGAAACCTTATTGCAGCCTTTAGTACCTGAAGATGGCCTACAAGAGAGCTGCTGAAGGATTTTTTTGCACGAATATGTAGTATATAGGACAATAGGCTTCAAACGGAAAGAGAGTAGGTTTAGATTAGATATTTGGAAGAAACTCTTTATTGTGAGATTGGTGAGAGACTGGAACAGTTTGCTCAGAAGAGTTGTGGATACCCCATCCCTGGGAGCACTCAAGGCCAGGTTGCATGGAGCTTTGAGCAACCTGGTCTAATGGAAGGTATCCCTTGGAAGCAGATTATCTTTAAGGTCTGATCCAAACCATTTTATGATTCCATTATAAAAATTAAAAACTTCCTAGAGGTATCATTTTGGAGTCTGTCCACAAAGAGACAAAGAGAAATTCAGGTTTATTTGCAGTTGCAGATGTATCCTGTGTGGGGTAGATAAGACTTTTACAGAAAACAGAAAACAAGAGGATGTTTGTCATTTCTCTCTTTCTTTCTCTTCTTTCTCAACTTCCCCTCCCCCACTTTGTGTTGCTGAGATGTAGCAATATATTATAGAATTTTCTGGTATAATGATGGTTCTCTGAATCAATAAATGAAACCTCATGTTGCACAAAGGATACTGAGCAATTTTATTTTATAATAGGTTTCAGAAAGTGACCACACTTTGCATTTCCTGCCCTTACAGTGGTTTTTGGCTTTCAAAGTCTCCATCAATATAAAGAAAGTAAGAGTCAAGTGAGATACAACATGCAGTGAAGAGACATGAAAACTAATGATAAGGTAGGAAGCAGACAGATCTATACCAAAGTACACGTTACAGTCATACCTCTGTCTCCATGTATGTTGTCACACCACCCCAAAATGCTGGAGACTGCTGCATATTAAAGAAGCTATTACCATCTGAGAGACAGGTGCTCTCTCTGAAGAATAGCATTTACAAGAGATCTCCATCGGGCTCTGCATTACCACATTGCATTTAATTAACTAGCAAAGCACCCTGAAGTAAAATTAAATTAAAGGTCTCGCTTAAGCCAAGGAACGTGAAGAGTTTCAGAGTTAATTTATCAAATGGTATTTCATTATTTCAAAGGTAATCTGTAGCTCTTACACAAAATCACTTATGACCAGCTTAGTTGTGGACATGGTAAAAGTCTTGAATGTGTCTGTGCCTTAGGCAGAATTTCTTCTCCTTTGAACAAAGTAAATTTATATTATTTGCAAAGACTTTGGGCAACAACTCCATGTTGGCCAAGATGAATTACGCATGGTATTTTGGGAGCAGCAGACTCACTGTTTCTCTCTTTAACTGGATAGGTGAGACAACAGTTGTGAAATTCTTGTTCTTCCTTCATTTTTGGAAAATCTCAACAAAGGTGTAGCTACTTTGAAGTGCAAAAGGAAGTTTTTACTTACATTCTCTCTTTTCTTCATATAACTTTGTGTGTGTGTGTGCATGTGTGTCTGTGTGTGTGCAACCCATACCACAGTCTATTACTTAGATTTTCTGCTACAGAAGCAAAAAACCTCAGTTTCTAGAAGAAAATCGGGATCAGCTATCTGTTCATAACTGACAGAATACATTGGAGATATAGAGTGAGTTTTCATACTGAACTTCTCAATTTCTGTTGTTTAGATAGGCTAGTAAAACAATCTATCTAAATATGCAAGATACTCCCATTTAAACATGGAAGTTGTCAAAAATGTTGCCAGTTTTCCTACTGTTAGTTTGCATTTCCCTTCATGGAAGAACTTATGCCTAGATAACTGTGGTCTCGTTTCATTACTATTCTCAACGGATGACTGTGGAATATTCATATTAATATTGGAATTAATAGTATTTTATATTTCTATCTGCAGCACCTCCCCTCATGTACTATCCAGTTACCTTTAATCTGTGAGCTAGAGGATGAATTGTGAGCAAAGATGAAAGAATTGAGATAGTTTATTATAGAAAACAGAATATTCTAGGGAAATGTTAGAGCTTCTATATGTAAAAAAGTTGATGCTAAAAGAGAGAATAAGCTTTTTGTCTCTGGATAGGGCAAGAAGTGATGTGGTTAGCCTGACTGTCATGAATAACAATCTTGCTGCAAGGGACTGTTAATACTGGAGTAGTTTACCTAGGCGAGATTGTGGAGTCTCTGTTGCTGGAGCTTTTTAGGAATTGGTTAGAAAAATGTGTTAGGTGTTTGTGCCACTTGTGACTTAAATCTGAGGATGGACTAGATCGCCTCCTGAAGTGTATTCCAGCCCTACATTTGCCATTTTTTCTATAAAGCTTCCAGGACAGACTATATAACAAATCTGTACTAAAAATCTATTTAAACAATTAGGATCACTTTACCCAGGAACCCATTTCTTTTAATTTTTTTCGGAGCTGGCTGATGTTTATTGTGACCTGATAGGTTTTATTCAATTAATCCTTGTCATTTATCATTTGCTGACTGGTTCTCTCCTAAGTGTTTACATATTGATTCCTTTGTTACTTAAATCTGGCAGGGTAAGAAAAGAAAGTAGTCATCTTCCTCTGTTTACAGAGCAACAAGAAAAGGTAACCAACACCTGTAGCATGCCCCCTTCCATTGTTATCATGTTTTTATGTTGAATACATTCAGCATTTTCAATGGTCTAGTCTATGATGGTTAGCTGGCCTGAGTAACCCCTCAGATCTCACCCTATGGAGTCCTTGTGCCATGCAGTTGGCATTAAATACCCTTGGCAGGATTTACATAACCAGCACCATCTCTGAGAGGAAGTGGTTTCTTTTAGGTGCACTTGAAGCTCTTACAATACCACAAGTTTTATTCCTTCTTACAGGGACACGTCAGATAGACATTTGCTATCTCTAATGCTAATAAGAATGTCTTAAACCCAGAAATATTATATTGTAGAGTAACGCTTTGAAAACTGGAAAGGGAGGAAAAGACAGGAACAACTTGTCTCAGCTAGCTCCAAAAACTTGAAAATAGAAGAAAAATCTCAACTGAAATCTGCTGTAGATTTTAGAAACCATTGATTTGAAGAACATTCCTTAAGGATCCTTCATATCATCAGCTCTTTTTCTACATGGAGGCTGTGATAAGCACTTTACGCTAAAAATGATGGCATCAAATTCTGTTCTGAAAAAAAGAACATATTTTAAAAGACAATTGAATAAGAACTTATGAGAATTTTATGGCATTATTTAATTTTTGCATTCTTTGTTCTTCCTGTCTCTTACAGTTTGAGTATCTGTTCTCTAAGATGGGCACTTTCAGTCCAGAAACATAAACTTATGTGTTTGTCCCATTAGAAAATCATGGTTTAGGT
>JAWWTY010000077.1:27716521-27737901 GCA_035222235.1 Margarornis squamiger | reverse complement strand
TGTTCTCTAAGATGGGCACTTTCAGTCCAGAAACATAAACTTATGTGTTTGTCCCATTAGAAAATCATGGTTTAGGTTTTTGCCTGAAGTAAGCACTTCTTGCACTTTGCAACAGAAGTATGTATTTAAACTAGTAATATTTGCATTAGCAATAAAATTTCAGTGGTTAAGATTTTATTTTTTTTTACTTTAGAAGCCAAACATCATCAGCTGGTAATGTACTTGAAAACTGAGTGCATCCTATTACAGATACTGTAAAGAATTAAAGAAGTTCTTGTGGATTTGTTATTTACTATTAGCGAGTCCAATTACCTTAAACAGGTATTTTACAGGTTTTTGATTGTTCTAATACACCATGACCCTCCTGGAAAACTTGTTCTTGTGAATTGAATTACTGAAGGTTCAAATGTTAAGTAATAAAGCGGTTTAGCTTTAAAAATTACTATGGCACATTTCTATAGAGCCATTTATTACTGTGCATGATATCTATACAACAATCAACTCTGTTTCATTTTCTTGTGTGCCACTATATCGCCTTTTTCTGAAGGCACGCCTTTGAAATAACTGTTGCAAAGCAGAAAAATGGAACATTGAGAGCAGAGGTACTGAAATTTGCAATGAAGTGTATTGGCATAGTATATTGTGTAGTGTTCATTAGTTTGCAACATCATGACACACCCCTGGGAAGTGTCTACAACATTTAGGCAGTTTTCATGATAGCACATTATTTTTGCCATGGAATCCAATTCGCTTCTCTCAGCATATCCTCAGCAATTTATTATGGATGTGTCTGGTGATACAGAGGGTCAAGAAGGCTTTGAAGCCATTTTGAGGAAGAGCATCTTGAGATGCTCAACCTCTTCAGGTGCCTCAGACTCTGAGATTAGCTCAAAACTTCTCAAAATTGCCTGACATCCCTTCATTTTAGCCCTGTCCTCCAGGGAATCAGTAGTAAACTGGATTCGTATTGTGACAAGTTTATATGAAGCCCTATGAATTACTGGAAGCATGTTTATAACATGAAAAAAGCCCAGGCAGTAGGATATTCAAAGCTAATGCTTATGTTCTCTTCTTTGGCTTATAGGTTTTTTTTAGATTTTGGAGGTGAGGGGACAAAACATAAGTAACACAGTCTGAGACTTAGATTGTTAATCTACTGTTAATGTTAAATATTCTTAGGGAATGCAGCTTCTGTTTCAATTAAGTTTAAAAGAAGCATCTCCCCACCTTTACCTGCACAACACCACAAAATTAAAATTTAGTTATGGAGGCAAGCTTTACTCTATTTCACACCTTTTTATATGTGACAATATTGCTTAGAAAGTTGTAGTAGAAGAATGAAAAAAATTGGAATGTATTGTCATCACACTCTTCTGAAGCTAACAGAAATATTTCCACCAATTTAATATAGATTTACATATGGTCTAAGGGACACATGAAATAAATAATTTGAAAACTAAAAGTAAGCGTAAGTAGATTTGTTGCCAAAGTTGAAAATTACCAATTCCTATTTCTTGGCTCTGTTTCTCCAGAGGAAATCAACAGAATAAGCATAATTTTTCTTTCTTCTTTTGATGTTACCTGGAATTTAGGTATAGGTAAATGTGTTGAATTGAAAGGACAGAGCAACTGAAGAGTGACTGTGCAACAAAATTTAGTTAGCATCTATCAATTCTGTTTTTCTGCCAAAGTAGCACCATGCAACCAGTTCAGTAAACCTTACTAAGACTGAAACAAATTACGATGGTCTGAAGCACACCATCTTCCATGTATTTGAAGATTGTTGTTGACTACAGTACTGAATTACACTAATTTCTGAGTGCTCTAGCCTTTTATAAAATTAGACTTGATATAGATGGGGATTATAATGTTTCCAAAAACAATATGCCAAATTTTTCCATGTGTCTGTGTACCTGGTAGCTACAATGAAGTCTTAATCATCCTACAATGAACACTATTGGTATGCACTGTGTAAATGTGGAAGTAGACTATCTGCTTCATATGCCATTATTATGCAATTATTTTTAAGAAGTGTTTTAATGCTGAAGGTGAGAGGAGTTACACTTTCTCAAGTATTACACAATGACCTTTTTTCCAAGTCCTCTTAAGCCATCACTAGAGAGTTTGATGGTGCTCATGCAAAACACTCCATTATTGATTTTTAAGCACTTCTAAGATTCTCAAGATGCAGTTTATATGCTTGTATAGTTTAGAAGATGCACCACAGCTCATGCTTTGAAAAAGATGCCAGATATTTATGGTTGTATGTCACACATGACCTCCCAAGGAAGTACTCTTATAGCTGAAGTGCAGTCAAATCAAAAGAATAGAAAAAAGGGAAAAGCTTTAGCAATAATTAACAGTATCTAGAAACATCAGCCTTTAAAATCCGATAGCCATGACAACATGAAGCAAAGATGGTACTTTTCATTTAATCTCTTTCTTAAAGTATTTCTCAAAATCGTTAGAAATGTTGGCAGAAAATTCCCTTTAACTCATCCATGTAGACAGATGTCTAAACAGAGAATGGTGTTTAGCCTGTAGCATACTGTGAAATGTTTTTGATATTGTTATTGTTTTATTGGGGTGGGGGTGTTTTTAGGGTTGGTTTTTTCCCTTGCATTAAGGAACTTTTTCAAGTAGGCCATAGTGCTATAGGTTAATGAGGCTCATATGTGGTCTATTGGAAAATCCATAGGAAGGCCATTTTTACATGCTTGAGCAGACGTGGATTAAATTCCCCAAACAGGGAACACAATCTTGTTCACATCCATTGATAATAAAGTTTTCTTCCAAATTGTTGACATGTAATACTAGATTTATATTTGTCTTTAGGCTTCTAAATATGTTAGTAATGCAGAGCCCCTGTTGACTTCAGTATGTGTTAGGATCTGCTTATCTATCTTTAGTCACCTTTCTATCTGTCAAAACCATAGTTTTAACTCTCTGAATAGAAATTTTTTCCTTTCAAAAACATAGGAATTAAATAAGTTTGTTAATAAGAATGCTCTAAACCAAAAAATTATTTTTCATAAGTAAATACAGCTCTAAATAAAGTACTTCTCAACTTAATTTTTAGACTGAAGACTAGATAGGAAGAAAAACTTATAATAATTTCTATTATGTGACAAAATTTTTAAAAAACTGTCATTTATATGACAATGCATAAAGTGTGCTTACTAATACTATTTTCAGTTTCTGTTTGTAGTATGCTTTCCAAAATATTTTTATAATTTTCTATTTGTTTGTTAACAATCGAATCCCTAAAACAATTTTAGAGTTAGATGTAATTTGTGATGTTAGAATCACAGACAGGATTGAGGTGAAATCTTTTACTTCTCAATTTTACTTTTATCATTAATGAGCATTTTAAAATTATGCTAACAGTTCTGCAGATTTCTATAAAACAAAATTTGTGGACTAACTTCAAGATGATTATTATTAGTATAAAATATCCTACTTCTGTTAGAAAATTGTCAAAGTCCCAATTGTTGGTTTTCATCAATGAATTATACTAATGTTTTATAGATATTTTCATACACACTTATTTTTACATTGCTTCGTTTTGGCAGAGAATGGGCTGCATGATATATCCAGGTGAATAAAGAGTATGGCTCAAGGACAGATAATCCAATTTTACATGTCCAGACACAGTAGTCCATTAAAATCCATACATGTATGAAACTGAATGTCTCTTCAGAGATTTCAAGGGGAAAAAACCCAGCCATATGTGTGATTTCACTACTAGGAAATTTCTCTAGGAAGGCTCCTTATCTGCCTAGTTTCTCCATAGCATCTATGTTACAATCTCTTAAAAGCCATGTAGTTAGGAAAAGGGATACTCTTGTGCTTTGGCATGACTGCTGTATACTGAGTGGAGAAACCTTCCAGGTGAAAAGGGAGTTTAGTTCTTTCCCAGAAGCAAGGGATCATGCATAGCTGGCAAAACTTCCTGGGGTGCAGAATGGAGTATCTGAGGTGCTCACTTAAATATGTCATTGTGCAGATAAATAACAGACCATTTTGTCATATACCATCTTACAGCTGACTGCACTTTAAAAAGTTGTTCTACTGCTTAAGGATATTACTTAAAAATATGTCTTACTGAAGTTTTTTCCTAGGTTTTCTTATAGATAAAAAAAAAAAAAAAAAAAAAACAAACCAAAAAAAACCCCCAACCATACAAAAAACAAACAAACAAACAAAAAAAACCCCTCCACACATTTAGTTGCAAAGAAGGCAGACTGAATATGTGTATGATGCTACCAAGGATTGATCTGTGCTCTTAGGGATGAACACGGCTGCAGTGTTGGAAAGCAGAGGGAGGTATGCTATGTAGTACCCCAACTGTTGTCTTATTTTGTGACAAGGAGAATGTACAATTGTGAATAGTATTGTTGGGCATGGGTGACATTCTTATCACCCTCCTACTTTTATGTCATCTGTCCCTAGTAAATCCCTCTCTACTCTGTATTAGAGATACAAGACTTAGAGCGTTGTTGAATCTGTGTGGTGTACTGGTTTATCACCTACAAAAATGAAGTACTGGCTCAAGTGGAGATTATAACTGAATGAAGGGGATGGTTGTTAAAAGTCTCTATTATGCACTATTGCTGTTTCATAGCAGAGAATGGATGGATTAAAAATGTGTGCTGATTACTATACAGCTGGGACTTTTTAACGAAACGGCTGCATACTTGTGGTATGCCAAAGAGCTAAACTATGTTCTCAGAAGCATTTAAACTGTGAATCTATGAGGACTCTTACTTTGCAGGGATGAGGTCCCAGCTTCAGTCCCTCAGCATGCTGGTCTATGTTCCTCGTGTGGGTGATGTTTCTGGGAAGCATGGAAAAGTTCTGGGAGTCTCTTTAGTTTGATATGATCAAGAAGGATACAATGGACCCTGCTGCTTTTTGTCTCTTTGTATCTTCACACCTGCTTCTCCTGTTCAACTACAGTAAAAGCAAACTACACAGTATTGCATAAAAACTTCACAAATATTTGAATTACATTCTCTATAAGGACTTCATTTACATGAAATACTAGATAAAGTAGGTGAACTGGAGCTTACAATTAACACAGCTTACCAAGCCAAACTGCTCCCAACTCTAAATAGTCATTGCTACCACCGTCAGTAGTGTGTGCTGTGTGGATGGAGATCTAACAACAAAATTCATTTTTACTTAAAATGTGAGAACAAGTTTTTCATGACATATCCATCAACATTCTACAAAATTTTTCACAGAAATTATGAAGTCTACATGAGAAGTCTTAAACAAAATTTCTGACTGTAAAAATGTCAATTGCCTGTCTATGCCCATTGTTCCTCTAGTGTTGATGTGATGATTTTATTTTTTACTGCATATGCTCTTTGTTTTTCACCATCTCCCTGGAGAAAAAAAAAAAAAGTTATATAATTCCTGTAAATGAGACTTCTCAGGTGATATTCTACATCTCCCCTCCCCCTGTTTTCCCTCTTCATAGTTTCAGTGAACATAAAAGGCTGTAGATAATGTGAAGATTGGCCTTCCATTCTTTGGTACAAAATGAAATAATTGCATATGAACAGTTTATGCTTTCCTAGTCCCATATCAAGAACTTTAGACTCCGCTAGTATTAGTTACACTGGACATTATCCAGGACAGACCTTTAGTTATCATACTAGACAAAATAGTCCTGAGCTCATTCTGCATAATTTCCAGCTCTAAGGAAATTTTAGTCAGAGAAAGAAAATTAATATGAGTTAGGCTAGAAAATCAGACTAGTGTCAATGACTAAATGAAAACAGGAACTCCTGTATAAAATTTGTATTGATAAGGTAAATTTTGATTTAGAAATAGTGAAATGTGGTCTGTTCCAAGGGTAACTCACAAAACTTGATCAAGGTTTTTTAGTCTTTTTTCCCCCTTTAAATTCTGAATTTATTAAAAATCTCTTAAAATTAATTTATTATGTATATAAAAATAAAAAGGAAACTCAGGCATTCCTCCCAGGTCACGTCAAAAGTCACTCAGCTGATGAGTAGGGAGTGAATTGGTCAGTTCTTACAGTTTTCTATATCTCATCTTCAGGGCTGCTGGATGTGGCTTGTTTGAAATTTAACACTTATGATAGCTTTCTCTTTTACTGTAACAGTTACTATTCCACTGTTTAAAAAAAAAAAACAACCCTGCTATTAATAAACAGCATATGACAGTAGCATCATCAGTCTAAGTAAGCAAGCAAGCTACTATTTTTTTTCCTTGTCATTCTGATATTTACTAATTTATCTTAACAGTGATAAATAGGATGAATGTGGTTTTGTATTCATGATGAGGTGAGTTATGTTTAGTGTTTCACTCTAAAGTGGTGTGTAATAATTTTGCAAGACTTGCTTCTGGAGATATTTGTACAGATAAGAAACAACTTCTGAACATGTTTCTGTATACTTATATTGCACCAGTAAATATTCAGAGCAGCAGATGATATCCATATGGAAAGCATGAAAAATATAAGAAATGCTATATTCAGACAGAAAAAATAAATTGTGTTTAGTGGTCTTGCAAAAGCACCATTACAGCTGGTGAGAATACTTTTTGTGTTGACAGTCTTTGCTCAGAAGCCTAAGCCTAAATGCTCATCAAGACTCAACTGCCCTCTTTGCCATAGACGTGTTCCCCTTGGAAAAGCTGAGGGATGTTTGTCAGACAGTACTGGCAGCACAGATTTCTTTGCTATATTAAACCTAATATAAACTGCTAGTTTTTAAATGCACGGTGTGGATACTTCTTCAAGTTGCCATTCCAGCATTTTCCCAAAGTGCTCAGTTCCCTACGAGATGATGCATTTTCATTTGTTTGGGTTTTTTTTAAGTAAATGCCAGAAGCATTTGGTCTCCCTTAGCTCTGATCGGGGGTGCCTGTGCTTTCAGGAGAAAACTCTGAATTTAAGCTCTGATAAGGGCTTTCTGAGTGAGCTTGCAAAATTTGATAGACTGCACAACCCTGTAAGCTACATTTAGCTGACTGCATCATATGTAATAAAAGACCTATTGCTAGAAAGAGCCACAGAATAAATTAGAAACCTTTAGAAGTTATAATAAATTATCTCTAATAGTCTTGACTTACTATGCTGTTGCAGCAAAGTGGCATGGAAAGACTATTGAAGAGCCTAAGCTAGTTTATGCAGAAACTACTTCTGTATCATCAGGTGCCTTCTGGAGAATCAAAAGCCTCTAGGAAGCAACCATTAGTGGAAAAATGGTGAAATCATATCTCTTTTATAAAGCTGTCAAAGGAATTTTACAAACAATGGCTCATTTTTTTTATGACCTGAGCTCTAAAAAATCAGTGCAGGCTACAGTTGCTCTTTTCTAGTAAGGAGGAAAGCTAAAACAATTAGAGAAACACTAGTTCAGTCATCCTTTGTTACTGTACTAGTTACTACTAGAAATTAGGTCAGCATCCATCTTTCTTTGTAGTCACTCATCGCTCCATATTAAAACTATGTGAATAATTGACTTTTCTTGGGGCAGTTACAAAAATCTGAAAAGTGAATCTGTCTCAAAACAGATAATTTTTTTTTTAAACTCAGTCATCAAAAACACCTATAAATTTTAACTCCCTCCTTTAAGGTAATACCTACTGGTTTTGAACATTTTAAAAAGTGTCAAGAAAATATCTAAAGAATCCTAGTATTTTTTAAGTGCCAAATCAAAAATGTTTTCATTTGTTCAGACATGGCTGATGTGGGTTTTTTGCTCCTTATTGGTTTTGGTTTTTTAGGTTTTTTTACTGGGCAAAAATTTGCAAATACTTGAAAAACAAACAGAGACATATTTTGCTATACCTGAAACTGGAATTCTTGGCTGAAAAACCAAAAAAAACCTCAAACCAAATATCTAATAAATTTAACCAAGAACCAGTACAGCAAAATACATCTGGTGAAACTAGAAAAACTTGATGTGGAGAGCACCAGAATATCTCCTACATGGAATATCCAATCTACCACCTTTAAAAGTGGAGCTGCAGTTCAATCATGCATCCAATAGTTCCCATTGGTTTACTTATTATAAAATACGTGACAGCACACAGGAAATGTACAATTTTGTAAGGGATGAGTTAAAGGTTTTCAAAGCTGTGATTATAACTATGAGAATTTCACAGATTAATTACTATTGGAGAAGAGAGAGGATCATACTTAGAACCCATGGACTGGGTGGCTGTAATCGCCCCCAGTTCTCCAGACTATAAAATACACAGTGATACAGAGAAAAAATTGGACTAATAAAACCCAGACTAAAGCAGTAGTAGAAGAAGTGATATGCATGGGCCAAGGTCTCAAATGCTTTTCAAGTTCATGCTAAGGAGTTGCCCCACATCCAACAAATATAACAATGCAGGGTTAGAGATACCAAGCAGTCCTGTTGAAACTATTAAAGCAAATGAGATAGTGGCACATTTCTCAATGTTTAGCATTATTCTCAGATAATCTATCCAACTTTTTTCAGTAACTGGTAAAATCCAGGGCCAAGTAAATGGTCTGCAGGCAATTCTCAACACCTTTTGACATGCTCTGATCATGGAAGTATCCATAGCAGGAAACCAAGGACTCCTCCTTCCTTGATCTGTCAAAGAAATAAAAGCCTAGAGATGAGAATAGAACTGGAAAAATTAGCCAGCACCAAAAAAATAAAGCTTTGGGAAATCTGCAACATTTATTAACAAAATATCTTTACCTACCTGGGGAGTACCCTGTGAGAACTTCCAAATGCTTTTTTTTTTTAATATTAAAAAAGGGAGAAAATAAAAGGCAGTCACTGATTTCTCAACTTGCCATGTCTTTCCCCCCCCCCCTATATTTTTCTTATTTATTCTAAATGAGGAAATTAGACTTTATGTGCATAATCCTAATAAAGGAACAGTGAAAGGAGAATGCCTTGGCAAATCTGGCTTCCATGCACCAAAACAGAAGGCAGAAGGGGAGGATTTATAGTCCCCTTTTTAAACTAGGGATGGTCTTCTAGGATCCTGATATAGCCCTGTTAAGTAATAACTTTATTTATAAATGTCTTTTTGAACTTCAATTTTAAATCTCTGATTTATATGGAGAAGTAAAGTTTCAGTTAAATCTTCAAGTTGAGTTAGAAATAATAATTCTGAAAGCAAATCTAGTCAAAGTTCCCTACAAAAAAAGACTATATGCATAGAATAATTATTCCAATAGACCAACAGATTCTCTCATGAACCTCTTTCAACTGTGAGAGGAAATATGTTTTTAACCATCTAGTGCAAGGGACTTTAAGTATAGGCAAAATTATAGTCACATCAGTGAAAATAAGCACAAATACTTGAGCCTCTCAGGTGCCTAGGAGATATCAAGTAGGTGAATAGAAAACATTTGATTTGATCTGTAAAGGTTTCTGTAGTGGAAGTTTCTTTAAAGAGGACACTGAGCTGGTGCTTTGTTAGCAATACCTGGCTGAGGAAAAGTTACTCTTGGTATGATGAAGGCATTTTTACTTACTCGAAACCAGACTTTTTGCAGAGTGCAGATTCATCCTGGTTTTGATCAAGGTAAGAGAAGATGCTTAGATCAGAATAAATTACATAAGTTATAAATATAGATTTGAATGACCTCATAGTGAATCATGATAACTGTTACTAATATTTTGCTATAGGTTTGTGGGATTGTGGGGAAAAACAAGAGAAAAAAGTCCTTTTAATTACGGGTTTTATAGGCACACTTTGGAAAGTTCAAAAATTGCTTTTACAGAATCTAATAAGAAATAAGTCTCATGGCATGTATTGCAAGGTTGCTGACTGATCAATCTTTGAGGGAACAAAGGGAACAAAGTATTTCTATGTCTGAAATGATAGAATCTATGGAATTTGTTCTCTTGAGCCTAAACAACAGATTGGTGTGTGTCTCTTTCTCTCTCTTTTTTTTTTTTTTTTTCTAATTTTCTATGGTATGTATGAAATAAAAATGCACTTAAATTGTTCACCTGTTTTGAACACCCAGAATTTTCAAACATTTCCTTTCCTGTTTTCTTAGGTTGGTCTTCTTTTCTCTCTTTTATTCTGTGAAGGTATATAGAGTACAAATCAGGAAATCTTAATTGCAGATATATTTATTCTAGTTCTTTATGAGAAACTTTCAGTTCCATTGAATAATAAAAAGCTCTTAATGCATTTGTCTGAATAAATGTGGGAAGATGTTAGAGGAGGGAGGGAAGGGAGGGAAGGGATTTTGCCCTGCTTTTGTAGGAAACATTTTTCTGACATTGATTTGTTTGTGAAAGGTGACACCTATTTTAGAAAAATAATTTCTAATTTCACATTATTTAATTTTTCAAGCCCTCCACTTCAAGGCTTAGTTTATTATCTTTCTGCATTTGCTGGTGTGGATTCAATGTTTATCTCTACAATATAGATATGTAGTTAATGGTCATCCATATTTTTACTGTATGGTTCAGCCAAAATACTTGAATATTTTGTCATTTTACCATTGAAATTTGTTGATGGAATTTTTAACTAATTTGACTTTATGTATATAACCCTGGCATCCTTGTGGTCAAGTTTGAGTTGAGTTGCATTATGCACAGCTCTATCAATTTACTCACTGCTCAAGCTTTTGAGCATTGTCCAAGAAAATCCTAACAAGCTAACCAGTATATGTCAAGTACACCCTTTTTTGCTATCCTAAGGGTAGAACTCTGAATGGACTATTTAGCTCTTGAATAATTTTAGGTTTGTCTGTGTGTGTAGGTGCTTCTTTGTTTATATTACTGCTCCTTTGCATCTATGTCATCCAAGAAACATGTACCAAAAACAGCATCTTTATGGTCATGACGTGAACTTCCCTGACAAAGGTAATTTTCATCCTGCATCTTTTAGTTTTTAAAATTAATATTTTGACACCCTGTGAAAAGAACTTGAGAGTAAAGGATGGCATCATACTCAGACAATAAGGCAACAAAAATATTACTTCAATATAGAAGGCTGAAAGTCATTTTTGGAAGATTTGCTTTGACTTGCAGTGTAGTGCTAGCCCTCAAAGATGTGGTACGTTTTTGCCATGAATTGCATTTACAAAATTAAATTTAGTAATCAGAGCTAAGAAAACAACATCAGGAGAAAACAAGCAAGAAAGTTCTGTAATTCAGGTGTGGTTTTGTTTGTATCTTCCTTGTGTGGAGAGAAAAAAAAAATCACAGTGACTCAGGGGATTGTGCTTAGTAAATTTGAGCTTTCTTTGTAAGATGTGAATAGAAAACAGCTTTCTTCCTTAGGCTATCACCAAAACCACAATGACGATAATAGAAAGAATCAACAGTTTGCAACAGGAACAACAGGAATAAAGTACTAGATTGCAGAGATTCTAACCTTAGATATAATAAGTCTTACATCCTTATGTTTTGTCTGAGGCAAATCTACAATCTGAGGACTTTTACTGTTGTTCTGCGCTTCTGTTCTTATCTCCCCTGGATTCTAACTGAATGAGAAGTTTTTTTGGTTTTTTTTTTTTTGGTTTTTTTTTTTGGTTTTTTTTGGTTTTTTTTTTTAAATGTAGCCCGGCCCTGTTCACAATGGGATTCCAATATTTCCTGTTAGAATGTGATTTACTAGGAATTTAATATATCTTCAGTTCAAAATGTACTGCAGGCCTCTAAAATTAAAAAGAAAAATAAACATAGCAATTAACACTAAAAGAGAGCTAAACTTAGCACTTGAAACTAAAATAACAATAAATAAGGATGAACCCAAACCAGAACTGGAAAAATGAATGCCAGTCAAGCCTGTTATGTTCAAAAGCCAAATACGATTTCTATATTTTAAGTCTTAGGTTAAGAATGGTATAATGCAATTAGATAATCTGAGCCCTATCAAACATAAACTGTACCCTTTATATTGCTGTTTTTCTTAGAGATGTTTATTTCTTCAGCTTCCCTCTTTCTCAACCAAGATGTGATTTCGAAACACAAGCAAATAAATGTCAAATCCTTCTGCCTCTGTTATGCCACTCTGTTTTTGAAATTCTGCCAGACTGAAAATTTCCATTCAGACTGACTGGCATTTGTTGAAGTGGTCTTTAAAAAAAAATAAAAATAACCAAACCAAAACAACACCAAAAAAAAACCCAACCCAACAACAATAATTATTATTGTTGTTTTATTTTAACACACTCTTTTTCAAAAGTAGTGGAAATTTTGTGCAACCCTTGCTGAGCCTATGCATGACATTTTAAGAGCAGCTGCTTCTGTGGATTTTTTTCACAACAGTACATTTTTTTACTGCAGACACTAGGAAAACCCTCTACAAATAAACCTTCAGTTACTTTTAAGTCTTAGTCTATGGTATTTCCAAACTTCTCTGTAGAGTAGGTACCATCTAATTTAATACTATGCCAACCTAAGTAATACAAAGACCAAATAAAAAGCTAACAGTAAAGGGCAAACAAGAGGAAGATTTGTTAAAATCTCTACCCCCTTCTCATCTTTTAAAACAAAATAGGAGATTGTACAGACTTTGTCTTCAAAATCTCTGCTCTACTACTCTCTTACACTCTTTTTGTGATAAAAATTACTAGATAGAATAACAGCCACAAGGAAAAGGATGGAGCAGAATGGCTCATGAGGGTTTCCTTAAGTAAAAAGGGTTTTTCACATTCACAGTAGAGTAATTTCTTCAGCCTGCTAAGAAATTACTCTAAGAGACACACTAAGAAATGTGTTAGAATGAAACATAAGACCATGAAACGTCACTAAGCTCCAAGAGTCCTTCTTGCTCTTTCTGGAGCGGTTTGCTAATTAAAGCAGCAGACAGTTCTCAGAAGATGCATTATTTTAGTCATAGAATCAATATTTTTTAATATACAACAATGAAAAGTCACAAATTCTATGATTGTACAGACCTGAAAAGAATTCACAGTAATATAATTCAGCACAAGAGCTGGGCAGCTTCCTGCAGTCATCCTGTCTTGTTTGCTTCCCTATGTTGAACCTGTAGTTGTAACAGCAGCAGTTGCAGGTGGGGCTAGACCGTATTTTCCCCATTTGGCCCTTGTCACATATATCAGGGTTTTAATTTCACCCTGGTTTCAGTTCAGAGGGTTTTTTTTTTTGTTTTTTTGGGGTTTTTTTTGTCTGCTTGGTTGAATGCAGGACATTTTAAATTTATTCCTCAAAACAGGCAAAAAAAACCCAACAAAAACCTTTGACGAAACAAAATCCAATAAGAACCAGTAACTTAATGCCCTATTAAAACATGATACTTTCAATAATGAAAATCCTAACATTTAAAGATGTGTGTGTTCTTCCCTTCTCCTCTCTTTTTCAAATACTGAAAGCTAATGAATTGCAAAGTTGGGAATGATACTAACCTTGTGCACTCTATGTGGAAGAAGCCTCTAACATCAGAGCTGAGTTTGGTGACCCAATGTAGCTAGGTCAAAGAAGCAATGAAGTCCTTGAATATTACTGAAATCCTCTCAGCACGCAGCATTTGTCCTTCTTATTAATCCTTGGTATACTCACAAGAGCCTCATTTTCCTTTTTTGAAAAACAGGTATAAATATTCTTTCCTATCTTGTGAACAGATTTTGGGAGGTGCAAATGGAAGTTTTTAAGCCCATTAAACTCACTGAATGAAAAGATTGCTTCCTGCTTCTAAATGTTCTGTGTTTCATAATTCTAAGGGTTCAAATGTTACTGTGTTCGTACATCCTTTCTAGCATTTAATATTTCTGTGAAGACTTGCACAATTCGTTTGGGGGACTCTGGCCTGTAGTTCTTGTACATCCTATTCCTTCTCGACATAAAATTTTAGTCTCCATTTTTAGTTGATTTCTTCGCACTCGAAATTTCCTCCCAATGAGGAATTTACTTACCACGTGACTCAATATAGTTGTTTAGTGCTCAGTTTAGATCTTGCAAACATTAGCTTTTCCCAGTCACTGCCTACCTACAATTTTCTCATATCTGAACTTTGCATTCTCTTTTGGCATCCCTCCCTGTGTGTGCCATGTAGTGCTACCAGGACTAGTACTTTGTATTGCAATCCTCTCCTGATTTCCATGCTCTCCTCAATCACCTTTCATAGATGCACCCTGTCTTTGGCTCTCTGCAATGCAGTTTAACGTAACTGTGATACTGTCTGCTCTAGGTAGCTGTCTAATAGCTGCAATAGCCACGAAAGCAGTAACGACATCCTGCAGTGCCCCACATTTTCTACTTACTTTTTGCTTTGTATGGGAAAAGTTCCCACTAAAAACTCAGGAACCTCATACAGTGTGTTCTTTCAAATGCTGCCTTAAAACCTCTGATTTAAAATGCCTCTGGCTTTGCACAGATAGAAGCCATACCTGCCTGCTGTCTATTTTGTTACCTCTGCCTCTCATGGATATTGGTTTGGTGTGGAAGGGAGAACAAATTTTAATTTCTCCTTTGATGAACAAACAGCTATGCTCTCTAGGGCAGAGAGCACCATCTCTAGGCACCATCTTTATTCAGTACCTTCTCATGCACAGCAAAGCCTCACTACAAGGCTGGCATTCTCAGCAAATAAAAATAAAGAACATATTAAATATGGCAAAACTGAGAACACAGTGCATATGATCTCATTAGCCCCACAGAAGTTAACACAGTCTGTTTCTCCTACATTAGCTACTCTATAACAAAATGCATGCTCCCTACTGCAAATGGACACACACACAAAAAAATTAATTCCTCACCTGAGCACAAATGGCAAAACATACGTCTCACCCTCTTGATAGCAAAGCTGCTTCCTAATTAGCTGGAGGTTGGGGCTGGGTTTGTCTCTGAAACAGCATTTACAACAATGTGCTCTTCAACTAATGTCTTGGCTTATCTAGACATTTTTATTTGTCTTTAGCATGTCTTTACTACTTAAAAACCACCCTAAGAAATACTATTCACTGTTTTAATTTTTTTCTTTCTCTAAGTAATCTCTATCTGCTTTTCAGTATATTTTATTTTATATGCATGGAGCTACGCTTCGATCTTGCCCTTTTTCTTTGATTGCAGCGTTTTTTGTCTTGGAATACTCAGGTGTTGCATGCAGACATCTGGGTTTAAGGATGGTAGGCAAGTAGGGTGGCTAGGTCTTAATGGTTATATATGTTTATGATTTCGCATGTGCATATATATCAATATAGCCATTGCCTGCTAGTAGTAATAGTTTTGATTATTGCTGTTACTGCCAGAATTCATAAATGAACAATTGGAGAGAGGGGTCATATTTTTTACTAGCCCAGCTGATGCAGCTGCTAAAAAACAGAGCAGAGAAGCTTAAGGCCCTTTGACTCCAGAAACTTGTTTGGTTTCTTGTCATTATAGCCACTTGTTTAACAAATGGTATTGCTTCTTCCTACAGACCTCTTGCTGCTATGTTAATGTCTGTGCCCAAGCTCTGAGCATGTCTAGTAGTGATCTTGAGTGAGAGTCTTTAATTCTGAAAGGGCACGTTGTGTCATCATTGTGTCTTCTGGGTTTCAAGAGGGCTTAAATGATGACCAAAGCCATTTACTGTGTACTGCACAACTTCTAAATGACAGATTTTCCAGCAAACTTAGTAAACACAATCTTTAAGCATTTATCTTCCTTTTCCTTCCTTCATGTCTACCTTAGACTATAACTTCATCAGGAGATCTGACATTTTCTACAACATCTATGAACTACAGTGGGGCAGAAATCTCACATAAAGTATGTGAAGGATTCTGAAGTGTATCCATACAGGAAGACATGCAAATTAAAACCATCTGTGAGATTAGGGATTATGCACAAATTCTTTTACTGTCCTGAAATTCGAGTCACTTCTAGGCTACTTCATTATCATTTAATCATGGCTGGCCATTTCATGAATACAATTGCAAAGAGTGAAAGTTGGAAATTTCACTGACTCTGTAAGAACCTATTACAATTTACATCTACATGTTTTAACTTGGTTTGTTCTTCCGGTGATTCACATGTTGCTATATTAGATCCTAAACTAGTATAATTTTTATTTTATTTTGACTTGCTCAGTTGGTCAGGAAATGGTAATTGTTGTGACGGGAAAATGATGTTTTATACAAGTCAATCAAACTGTCATTTAACTTGTTCTCTGGTACTTTGTAGTAGAGGGCTCCTTATTGCTTTGGTTGTGATGCTATGCAGAGTTGAGCATTCTCCCTGATCATGGATTCACAGTTCTAGCTGATACAATCCTGCTTTGTAGTAACTGCCATTGAAGTTAATACATATGTGTAGTATGATTTTTGCCCTTCAAATATTCAGAAGGAAATAAGACTGACAACCCAAGGAGCTAGGGGCGGCCAGTGTCTCCACAATCAATAGTAAAAGACTATTATTTTCAACAGTACTTTTCAAGTTAAGAACTCAGTGCTCAGTGTCTCATTTTATAGGCACAAAAACCTCTCAGGGAGATGACAGGCTTTGCCTGCGTAGGAATTACTCAGAACACTACTAGGAGAGCCAGACCAATACTGAGGTTACTTTACTCCAAGAAATGGGACAGTGCTCCAAGAGAGTTGCCAGGCCTTCTCTTTTCTAAGGCTTTTATTGTTTGAAGTCTTAGTTATAATGAAGGCTGAAAATACTATTTAACTAAATTTATGTCTTTCATAGAATCATAGAATGGTTTGGTTGGAATGGGCCTTTTAGGTCATCTAGTTTCAACGCCCCCCTGCCATGAGCTGGCTTCCGCTCAGAGTTCCACCTAACCTGGTCTTGAACACTTCCAGGAATGGGACTTCCAACAACTTCTCTGGCAACCTGTTCTACTGCCTCATCACTCCCACAGTAAACAATTTCTTCCTGACAGCTAATTTAAATCAGTTCTCTTTCAGTTTAAAACTGTTTCCACCTTGTCCTATCACTACATGCCCTTGTAAAAACTTCCTCTCCAGCTCTTCCATAGGTCCCCTTTAGATACAGGAAGCTCGCCCTGGAGCCTTCGAATCTTCTCCAGGTTGAACAACCCCAACTCTCTCAGGCTGTCTTCCTAGGAGAGGTTTTGAGTCCTCTGATCAGCTTAGTGGCCCTTTCCAAGAGGCCCATGTCCTTTTAATGTTGGGGGACCCAGAGCCGGATGCAGTACTCCAGGTGAGTACTCCCTATTCTCTCCCAAGAATGGAGTAGAAGGGGAAAATCTCCCTTGACCTGCTAGTCATGCTTCTTTTGGTGCACTCCAGCATATGGGGGGCACATATTGCAGTAAAAGATTTGTTTGGGCTTTTGCTTTCTTGCACTGTTCTTATAATATCTTAATTTCAATTTTCCTGTCTAGCATAATTTTCTAGTAGATATATGTTTACTGAAAATGCCCCTGCATTGCACTATCAGGTTAACAGACAGAGAAGTGCAGTTGCGTCTGGAGGACTCTATGTTTGTGCAATGCTGTATGCAATGTGCTATTAATTCATGCAAACAGGGATCACTTTTTCGTTTTCTTTCCTTCTTTCTTTGAAGATACTTGTTTACATGTACTTTTAATTCCAGATATGATAGTTTACCATATGGATATAATCACCGTGTGTTTTCTTCCTACTGGTACTTTCTTTTTCTTGATTTAAGGTTTAGTACTCAATGCTGCATTTGAAACGGGATTTACAAAAAGCCATGCTGTTGGACAAGTATCTGCCCTATCAATTTCCCTTGGGTTTTTTGTTTTGTTTGTTTTTTTGTTTTGGTTTGGTTTGGTTTGTTTTTTTTTTTAATTTTGCTGGTATATACTAGTTTGTTGTATGCCACTAGCATCATGATAAAATAAGCACTGTTAACCTGTTGAAAGAGTCAGCATCAGGAGGTTAAAATGTGGTCAAGGGTTAATTTACCAGACAGAAATCTCATTAGGTTTTCATATTTTTGCTGTAGTCAGCCACATACTCAGTTGTTATTTTATTGAGTCTGCTATAGACTGTGTTTTAGTAGTTGCTGCCTAAAAGTTGTTTGGATGGAGGACATCCTTTTTGTTGTCTATCAGGCCCACAAGTAGGTCAAAGTTTGCTGGGGAAATACCAGGAAGAATGGACAAGCTTAACAATTTCAGAAAAAGTATGATTTTTTTAACTTAATGTTGTTTTGAAATTTACCTGCCTATTATGTTTCGTGACTATCCTTTTGCTGAAGGACTTTCTTTGGTATAAGCATAATTTTATGAAGATGTCCAAAAGGTTTACTTTTTTTAGCATAAAGTATTTTTGAGTGTATTTCTCTATCTTATTATCAAGTCAGTTCTTATTATTTTTTTTTTTCATCTTAAACTTAGACTTTATCATACTGGATTACGATTGTTTACTTCGTTATTTGAAAACATGGGAAAATTTTTCTCACATTTTCCAGAAGAAACTGGTGTTTATCAAATCTTCTCTTCGCTCCACCTGGATTTACTTTTATGTTACAGCAATTACTTGTAGCTCCATAGTGTGTCACATTGAGCAAGAAATATATATTTGTCTTCTTTCAGATAAGCATGTGAAGTATATATTGCCATTAAGAAATGGAAATAATATATAATTTTCAATATATAGTGAAGCTTTATAGTATACTTGAACATGTCTGTTTTTAAAAGTAAACAAGTATCTTGCTTATAAAGCAGTATATTCAGAAAAGTTGATTTTTTAAAGCAAGATATTATAGTAAAATAAATTCAGCACATTTTTTTCAGAATGTCTTCAATCTTGTGAAAACCTCATATTTTCAAGTAAAAATTAAAGTGATTTTGAGGTTAATTTTCAATTTTCTAGAAGGATTATTTTTTAAAAAAAGAAAGTATTTAAGAGTACTCTTTCTAAAAAGAGTAGTTAAAACATGAAACTTTTATTTAAAAAAACCTGAACAAACATGCAAAAATAAAAAATAATTACTATGGCCCCACCAGTTTGTATATAAAACAGTTATGACTGGTGATGATGGTACAAGACTGCAGTTCAGCACACAGAACTACATCTACAGCATCTTCCCCTTAATAGTTAGTGAAGTTTTCCTGAGTACGACTCAGCACAGTGGACAAAAAAAGATAGGGATAAAGGCGGCTTCAAAATAGCTTTACTCTTCCTTTCCTCCCCAGCATGTGACAGGACCAGCGAGAGGGAGGGGGGAAGGAAGAGGTGTGCGGCGTGAAGAGGAACAGCAAGCAATACAGTGCTTCTTCTGCCACAATGCATTTATTGCACAGCTCCTCTCGGAGTTATAGCCCAACCGGGACCACGGAGAGCACGGCTGTTGCAGAGTGCTGACCACCTACAGCTCCATAATGCAGGATGCCAAACCTGTGCACATGGAGCAGGAGGGGGATGCTGGAAGGTGGCCATGGTGCTGTGCCAGACTTTGTGAGGTACAGGTTGTGGTGTAGAGAAGTGCAAGATGGGATCCAGCAGTGCAAATATCACAGGTGATACCTAATACATGATGACCCTGAGATAACTCTGGCAATTTCAGTGGTTAAATTAGCTTGTCTGACTGACACACCAACAATTTTTAGTGCACCATTTAAAGGTAAGAAAATTCATTGCTGATTTTGGTTTGGTGATGGTTCACTGATACGTGGTAACATCTAGTGCTTTGGAAGCTGTTTGATGGGTGGCTCAGACATCCATCCAGTGGGGTGGGATGGACAACTAGAGGGGGGTCATATTTGTAGCCACAGCCTTCCCACAAGCTCAGCAGCTGCTCTAGTCTGATTATGGGTATAAGTAAGAAAATCATGGTCTCATTAGAGAAGCCGTGGATCCCCCATCCCTGGCACTGTTCAAGGCCAGGTTGGATGGGGCTTTGAGCAAGCTGGTCTAGTGAGAGATGCTCATGGCAAGAGGGATAGGACTAGGTGATCTTTAAGGTCCCTTCCAACCCAAACTGTTCTATGATTATCAAGGAAACATCATTTATACTGGACTATGGGGTAGAATTTAATTTCCTATTTTATCACAAAAATGGCTTACAGGAACAGCAACTAAGAGACTTGGCTAAGAGCACAATAAAATTATTTTGGGTTTATACAACATTTAGAATATCATTACTCTCTTGTAATTCCAGGTGTGCTGGGGCGAGTGTTTGAAAACAGAAGGAACACGAACATATAAACAAGCTGCTGGTGGTGGACATTTTCCCTGAGAAGGCAGTATGGGAAGGACAGAAGTAGTGGGAACATGGTGCTTCCCTCTTCCTTGGCTGGGCAGGACAAGTGTCAAGTGAGTATGAATAGTGAGATCAGAAAGGAGGAGAATGAAAACTTTGTGGCAGAAAGTAATATGCTCTAGAATAGTGTAATAGAACAACTGCAAGTTTCAAAACAAAGTAGTACAGAGGGAGTAACTGAATATTGTTAAAACCACCACAGGCAAATTATGCAAAAGCAGGTTTCTTTAGTTGTCTTTATACCCTTAAAGACAGCCCTCTGAAAGTGGTGAGGGTGAAGCAGCACTTGATAACTTGGGGCTCTACTTGTTAATTGTTGGACTACATCAGACCATAGAAATCTGAAACTTCCTATCTCACAGCAAGGCAGCCTCGTGAATACGTAAATTTACCACGATTCCTGTGATACCTGGAATTCACTGCTCAAAGAGAGGACAAACATAGCTCTTACAAAACCACACCAATCTGCTTTGGTGCGTTTTGGCCGTTCAGAAAGGAGAAGGTTTGGACACAGCCCACCAACAGCCACTTTGTTCAAAGAACACAAACAGCTCACTTTGTTAGAGAAGTCTTTATAAATCCTGAGCTTGACAGTCCTGACGCTACTGCACCAAAAAGTCTCCTAGATCCGGTGTCTGGATGCTGCCAAATTCTGTCCACAAAACCTAGAAATTATGTCATCCTAGTGGAAACAAAAATTGCTTTCTATGATTCAACTAAAAAAAAACAAAACCCAAAAGAACCCACAAAATAGAAAGAAAAAAAGAAACAAAAAAAACCCCACCAAAAAAAACCCCCAACCAACAAAAAAAACCAAATTTACCAAAAAAAACAAACCCAAAAAACCCCAACAAAAACAAACTAAACCCCCGAACCCAGAACAAAACGCACGCCGCTAAGCAGAAACCCGAAGGAGAGAAGCGAACCCAGGGCACGCCGGAGCGCCGGGCTGCCCCCGGCCCGGGCAGAGCCGTGCCCGGCCCCTCCGCGCTGCTCGGCTCGGGCCGCCCGCGGCGCTCCGCGGGCAGCGCCGCACGGGCCGGGGCGCGCCTGAGCGCGGGGCTCTGCTCTGCTCCGCTCCGCTCTGCGGACTCGGGGAGGCGAAACTTTTCCCAAACAAATTTTTGTGAATGGAGGGGGCTGCCTCTCCGCCCGGGGGTGCAGGGGCCGGGGCGTGCCCGCGGCGGGCTCCCGGGACTCGTGCTCCCGGGACTCGTGCTCCCGGGACTCGTGCTCCCGAGC
>JAWWTY010000077.1:27588063-27716421 GCA_035222235.1 Margarornis squamiger | reverse complement strand
CGGGTCGGGCGGGCGGGCGGGCGGGCGCGCGGCGATCCGGCGCTCCGGCGGGGGGCGCGGGGAGCCAATGGGCGGCGGGGATCCGCCGGCGCGGCTCGGGGGCCCCTGGAGGAGGAGGAGAGGAAAAACCACGGGATTGAGCTCTGTCAGTGGCGCTCGCGGCTTCCGAGGGGGAAGTGCCCGGGAATAATTAATGTTTTTATTAAATTTGGAGGGAATTTTTTTTTTTTTTTTGCAGCCGATCGTCGCGCGTGGCCTTCAGGTGGGTTCCTCCCCCGCAACTTTGCCCGCCGCCCCGCAGGACTGCGCGGGGGCCGTGGGGCTGCGGAAGCCGTCCTGGGGGCGAAGGTGTCTGGGTGCGTGGGGCGGGGGGCGCGTGTGTGTCCCCGTGTGTGTGTGTCCCCGTGTGCGTGGCCGCGGCCGCCGGCGCCGCCGCGAGGTGCGCGGCGAGCCCCGCGTTCGCCATTACGAGCGGAGCGGGCGCTCGGAGCGCGGCGCTGCCGGGGGCGCGGATGGATCGCCCGCGGGCGCTGTGAATAGACCCGCCGCCCGCCGCCCGGGGCTTGTGCTCCGCGCTTCGCTGGCAGGAGCGTGTAACCCAGGTGAAGGCAGAGAACGGAGGGTTGTTTTTATGAATGGGACTCTTTGAGGTTAATTAGCTATGCAAATGCAAGCAGTTCATTCATACTGCCCTTTTTTTTTTTTTTTTTTTTGATCTAAAAGCCATCTTGTATTCCCCTCTAGGCTGATTGGAGTTCAGATCCCGAGGAAATCTCCAGATCAAATGCCCAGTAAATAAAACACTGAGCTAAGACTCGTGGAAGAGCTACAGAATGGATGGATTTTATGACCAGCAAGTGCCTTACATGGTCACCAATGTGAGTGATCGGTTCAAAGTTGGTGTTTATAAACTTGACTCCGACTTATTTCTGTGGGGGAGTTTTGCAGACACAGTCTCTGCTTTGTTACCGCTGTAGGGGCGACTCTTCATCTGGGAGCTTTGCCTGCAAGATGAGCCTGTCTTCTTAGTTATTGCAATAAAGCATCGTGTTCTTTTAAAGACAGTTTTGGGACGATTAAAAAATCATGCACTCGATTAGCGGATGAGAGAGGCGAGAGCAGCAGCAGCTGCATTCAAAGTTTCTGGCTCCATTTGCCTGCAACGTTCGGAAGAATGAAGTTGAGGCAAACATTAATTTTTTTTTTTCCCTTTTTTATCTTTTAGGACTTTGCAAACAATTTTATAACTAATGCAGGGAAACAAAGCAGTCTATTATAATTTCATATCTGGGTTCTACATAGCTTATGCAGAGGGGATTTATGGGCTATTGTGTAGGTTTGTATAATTTAGATGCTAAAAATACACGATTGGTATTGTGTTGCAGCTTGAGCACATTATATATGTATCTGTACGAATAGATGTCTACATAGATAGATAAAAATGTGTTGCATTTAGCCACAGGAATCTTTTGGAGGATGTTAGGTGCTCAGCAGCATCTTTTGTTAGAAATTGAAGGCTGCAAGACAATCATTTACCAGTTTGAGAATGTAAAGAATTTATGCCAACTCTGTATACTTGATTAAATTAAAAAAAACCAAAACAACACAAAACCAACCAAAACCCAAACCTTAGATTTCTAAAGTAACTGATCTTTCCTGTTTATAGAATCCGCGTGGGAGAAACTGTAATGAGAGACCGACAAATGTCAGGAAAAGAAAATTCATTAACAGAGACCTGGCTCATGATTCAGAAGGTGAGGGCTTGTTGTCCCCCCCACCCCTTCCGTCTCCCTTTCTTACTAATGCAGAGAAGCTTTTTGAGAGCTATTTATTTATTTATTTTGGAGATAAATATATCTAGATCAATCTGAATAAACTGGACAAGAAAACTGCTTTTACTACTGCAGAATAAACTGGTAAAGGCAATAAATTGATAAAGTTGATACTCTTTCCTTGACTTACCCTGTTGGGTTTTTTTGCACATGTGGCACATGCGTGTCGTGCACTGAGGCCGAGCCTTTGCAACATCTGACAACAAGTCATGGCACCTGGCTTTTTCACCATTAGGCCTCTGGAGATTTAAGGCTTTTTTCATTCCTCGCGTCTTTCAACATCCTTTTCCCTGGCATGTCTTCACTGTTGGTAGCAGGAGTGAGAGAATGTGTATGTGGAGACTGTTGATTTTTCACTCTTACTGTAGAGCTAGTAGTCAGGCTTCGGCTGTCTGCTGGGCTGTTTCTGTTGTGTAACACTAATAGAGTTAAAAATCCAGGGAACTTCAGTTAAATGAAGAAAGTTTTGGAGGGCCAAAGGCTTATAACTTAGTCACATCAGCGGCCACTCATGTTTGTAGCTTGAGAACTGTAGGTTAGTAATAGCTGTTAAGACTTACTTAGGTTACAAGGTCTGTATATATGCTACGCTTACACCCTTGTAAGTACGTAAGACATACAGGAAGGCATGTAAGGACCTATGACTTACGCCTGTATAAATCTTATCAGGGTGAGGACATATTGATACACTTTTCAAAATCCCCACTTGTCTGGAAAAGTAGATTGAAAAGAAAGCAACTTTCTGATTTTCAGTTAAATCATTTCCCAGTATGAACATGGGGTATCAGTCCACAGGATAAATGAATAGCCTCTGTCATTTAAGTGCATGCAAATAGTTATCTGTCAGCATTCATAAGAGAGGAAGTCTCTCTCAAAATACAGTAAATTAAAAATAAACCATTTTTGAGTTCAAATATTCTACTTAGTAAACAGAATTTTCATAACTGAGTTTCTGGGGTTCCCAAGTAAGCCGAATGCTGCTCTGGTTTACACCCATTATAATCAACTAATTTCAGTGAATTGCAAAAGAAGATAAGCTGCTGCAAAACTCAGTCCATGAAAAAAAGTGGTTTAACTTTAAAGAAGTACAGCAGAGAGGAAATAGTGGTGATTTTCTTGTCATACGAAGTAAAACATAAGGGGAAGTACAAAAGATTTCCCATTTCTGTTTGCTGTTGCAGCATCTCAGGTCATGGCTTCAGAATTTTTATATCATATCTGTGACTCTCCTATTAAAAATACTCACTTATTGCTCAGGCAGAACTGTTGAAGTCCAAGCAGGTTGTATGTGGGGCAGATATTGCAGGAGGAGGCCTGAATTGTATAAGGAGAAATAGCTCACCTCTAAGAAAGATTAAAATGTTACACTTTTCTGTGTATTGCTGAATGAGTATTTTATGCTACAGAGCTTCATTAAGGTTCTGGTTATTATTTCAAGAGTTGATAGTACAGTAAGTGCTTGGGTTTTTTTATTAATAGGTGTATAAAAATCATTAACTGATGCCCTAAAATACTTACTTTGTCTCTACATTTGACTGCCAAAATAGAATTCATGTATATTATTCTTAGGGAAAAATATATTTTTGAACATACTTTAATCTTACGAAAAGATTAAAGGTGCGAGTCTTTTATCTGTGTCTTTATCTTTTTGCAGAACTCTTTCAAGATCTGAGCCAATTACAGGAGACATGGCTTGCTGAAGGTAAGGGAAAAAAACTGCTTGTAAAAAGAGGAAAAAACAACTCTGGAGGGGAAAAAAAAGAAAGTCCTGAACTTGCTGTCTTAATGTTCAGCCCAATTAATTGAGCTCTAAAAGAGCCACCTCATGTGTCATGCATACATTAGAGCCTCTGATGAGTTTGTCTTTGGGGACTCTGGGGCTGCTCTACCCAGTGTCATCACAAATTACCAGGAGAAATTGCTTCCAGCTCACAATCACATCTGCTTTTGGCAAGAACTAATGCACCAAGACTTCAAGTTCTAAGCCTGTGTTCAGATTTTAATTGCAATTGATCAGGTTTATATTATTGTACCTCGAGAGACTACATACAGCCAGAACTGGGCTTGCTGTTTCCTTTTCAGCAGCACATATAATTATTTGGTGTTCTGGTGGAGTACTTTTCTGATGGCAGAAATTAGTTTCTCTGGGTTCATCGGGACGGGATGCTTCAAGATTTAAGTGCAAGTGTCTTCTTTCCACCTTGTTCACAACACAGAACATTAGGTGTGTATGAAATGCTTAAACAGTACTTTTTTGCCTTTTATTTTTTTCCTAGAAACCTTTAACTATTTTGCATGTTGTTTTTGTCTTTGTAGTTGTGAGATTGTGTACTGGATGATTAGAAAATTGTCATTGGTCTGTTTTTTACATGCATGTTCTTTAAAGTATTTCAAATAATCTTGCAGAGCACATTCTAGTGAAGAGAGAAGATTTAAGAACAATAATGTACAAATCTGAATTTAGAGTAGTTGCTGAGAGATCAATTTAACAATAACAAAAATGTGCTGCTGCAGAACTTTAACAAGTTGCAAGGTAGCTTTCTGCTTGTTGAAGTCTGTTCTTTTCAGCAGTATTTTCTGATTTTTTTTTCCTTTTGTATTTGCAATACTGCTTTTTTGAAGCATAAAGATTTTTGTGCATTGCCTGTTCTTAATATTTCTGGTCAACATTTCTATGTAAACTTCTGCATCTGAAATAGACACGAATTTGATGGAAGTTAAAATAATCTCTCCAAATTTATCCTGATTTAAATGAATGTGAGTATTCACATATGTTTAATTTGTATCATGTACAGGACTATGCACAGCTATTTATAGAAGAGATGTTCTGGTTTTGTTGGTTTTTTTCTTGAAAGGAGGAAAGTTGGGGTGAAATGCTTGCTGTTGGTTTTCATAGAAAGAGGGAAATATTGCTGATGACTACTTGCCTACATACTAATTCTATTTTAACAGCTTTATATTTAGTTAGTCAAATTCTTTACCTACAAGTAAGTTGTGGGGTATTGTTTATTTTGATGACATTTTATTCTAGCATTATTTTTAGTATATGGCTATTCTGTATATAATCAAAAAGCCCTCTTTAAATTAATGGAACAGAGGATTTATTTTTATGAATTAATATGATGATTTCCTAATAATTGAAAACAGGATGTCCTGTACTAAGACAATTTTTATAGTGTAGTGGTCAGATACAGCTGTAGCTGTCTCCCTGTGGTAATTTTCCTAGGGAACTCTTTCTGTTGTATGAGCTCATTCAATCTAGCAAGGCAGAAGTATGTTAAAATGCTACTCAAAATATACTATTTTTCTCTGGAGAGCATAACTTTGATTTTTTTTCACTGGCATGGATGGTTTTGTTTCTGAAAAATGGTAAGATTTCTTTGATTCTAGGGCAGAAAATACAGGCATATTCATAATGCATGTGCAGATAATAATGGAAAATTGAAAATTAATACAGAAATTAAAACTAATTTAATGATTTCTGTCGGTATGTATATTAATGTAGTGGCAATTTTTATTCTGGAGACATTGCTTATTTTAGACTAGAATGAATTGTTTGAGAGCCTTTTTACCTCTTTATCATAGTGTATTTCACTGAATAAATTTAGGTAGGTTTTAAGAGAAAAAGGTGTCTAGTCCTGTGTCATCTGAGTCAAGGAACCTTTTTAAAGGCAGATAAAATGATCTGGTAAATATTTAAAAATAAGAAAAAAAGGTTGTTTTTTCACTTAGCAGAGGGTAATAAAGCTAAATAATGCTATTTGTTTACAGTATGTTACAGCTAAATATTACAGGGTTTTCGGTGTTCTAGAAATACTCTAAGAAGTCTCTGTGTTTCGGGCCAAGCCATGGTTTTAACTGCTTAATAAAATGCAAACTTTGCACAGCTTTTCTAAAGGCTAAACTAAAACTGAAATAAAAAGTTAAGATGAGAACATCAAATACTTAGCTATTAACTTGATCCCAAAGTTTTATTAAAAAAAACTCCACCCTAAACAACTTTTGGTAGCCTTTGTAATATACTAGTGTTTGAAGATACTGTAGCTGCACTCAGATATCTACATGGATGAGCCAGGAAACAGATTTTGAAATCAGACTTGTTTACCCATTGCTAGATGTGTCCATTTATGTTCTTCTGGACCTTCATAGGCTAGAAGTCTGCCAATTTGGCGGCATCAGTAGTGTTTACATATTTCTTTTCATAAAGCTCTGGAGCCAGGGAAATGACCATGAAATTTTAAAACATCTTGACCCTTTTTAAGAAAAGCAGTGGCAGCTGACCAGGTTTCTCCCACGAGTTCAGATCCCTACTGGGGAGTAACCAGGTCAAAAATCTACTTAGGAGAAGAAAGTAAGTTGCATTTTATGACACACGAAAATAATGCTTGTGGATTTTTTTTGTTGTTGTTTTGCTCTTTCTTGAGCTATCCTTACTTCATCATGCGTTTTAACCTGGAGATTTTTACAGTTACTCTCACCTGTGACAAGTTGGGGTAAAAAGTAAACAGAAATGTGTTCTTTTCCTGTTGGAAATGGTGGGTGGTTCACGTGTATTAAAGAATTAATCCAAATGTAAACAGTTCAGTAACCTCTTTAATATTTTATTGCTACATAATTAACAAGCTGAATACCACTTACAGAAAGCTTACAAATGTATTCCACTAGCTGCACACTACATTTCTATGGAAATGAGTTTTGGTTTTTACTCTGTGTAGTGTTATATATATAAAGAAAGAATCTAAATTGTTTTGATGTAAAACTTACTCTGACTAAGGTTCCCTTGTGTCAATTGTTAGGAGAGACAGAAGACAGAGTATAACTCTTTTCTGATGCCAGAAATTGAAAATGGGAAGCCTATAATATTTTCAGTGTTCGACCTTGAAATAGTTAAACTTGCCTATTGCTAATCAATACAAATATTATTCAGGTATTGTCTTTTGTTTTATATTTAAATAACTCAATGGCAGCATTACGTCATGATCTACTATAAAATGACTTTATTGATTCTATATATTTGAAATCAGATTGGCTCTGACAGATAACAATTGTTCGGTGACTTGAAAAAATGGTTCAAATATTAATCGGCTGTTATCATGGTAGCTCTTCCTTCTTTTGGAATAAAACGAAGAGAGAACAAATTCTTAGTGATTGAGTGTCTCCTTTATGTGGGGAAAGGACATGGTTTTGGGGAATAATAGATTAACAAAAGCCAGATTTTTATTTAAGATTGCTCAGATACTAATTTCTCCTACAGCTTGTTAAAGATACATAAAAGGCACCCCAAGCAAAGACAAATAACATATGCACTAGATCTGCTTCTTAGAGCAATAGGTAATAAGCTGCTCAGATGGTAACATAATGAAAAATAAAACAGAATGTTCTTTGGGTGATTTGAAAAAATACAAAAATACTAAGTGAACAGTAAGTAGTTTGAAATAATAGCTACAGGTAATGGGTCCATGCCTCTGTTGCAACTCAGCTAAGTCAAGTGGATGGCTTCTACAAGCTACTAGTATTCAGTAAGTAATTTCTCTCAAAAAATTAATACCCAGCTTAGGAATGAACTTTACAAAAGAAGTTTCTGCCCTCTGCTCTCCTAACCTGAAGGGTCCCACCAGCATCGCCGTGATGTCTAAGAGTGTTGATTTGAAGTTTATTACCGAGTAGGTATGAAATTAAGTGGTTTCTAGTTCTCAAAGGATTATTTTTATTAAAAGTACTGGGTTTTCAAATGGTGCTCTAGTTAGAGTGGCTTCATTTAATCTGGCTATTTTTTTTTCTGCCAAAATGTTGTACAATTTACCAAGTGTAAGGCAAATGCAACAGAGCCATATTCAAGAACGATCCACATTTTTGTAGTAGCAATAATAGTCAAGAGTTGATAAGCTGATAGCTCCATGGCTGAAATCTGCCTAATGGGCACAGTCCTAAAAGCACTGCAAAGACTGTCAGTTTGTAATACAGAGAATATCTTCTCTTTTCCTTTTCCTTTTTTCGTGGATTCTAGTGTTCTGACAGGTTTGATTTTCTAATACTCATAACTCATGAGCTTAAATATCTGCAAAAAAAAAAAAAGAAGAGTTAGATCAGGCAAAACGTGAAGGGATACTGTAAAAAAAATAAAAAAAAAAATAAAAACCACAATGAAATAAAATCACCAAAAATCTGAAAGTCTGTAAGTAGTAATAGTCTGAAAGTAGTAGTAAGATTTTTCATGTGTTTCTTGTATGCTGGAAAAGTAAATAACTTTTGCTCAAAATAATAATTTTCGAAGGCGTAGTGGGGTTTGCTAACCATGAGGCATGTAGCGAAATGTTAAATGTGAGTGCTCCTTTTAAGCTAGCTTTTTTTCTCATTTTTAGTATTGCAGCAAATGAAGAGCAGATTCGGCAAACCCATCTTCATATTCCTAGGGATTATTCACATAAGGAAGAATTTTGAGATCTGGAACTAGTTTTGAACTGCATTTAAATTTATTAGTCAGATCATCTCACGTTATGTAAAAAGGGGCTTGGGTTGTTTTGACAGCAAATCCAGTGCTTATGGGAAATAATATTTTTTGCCATCTTGAAATTTGTCACTGTTTTGCCTTCTGAATGCTTTGTTAGAGACAGTTGTTCCCGTGGAAAAAGAACAACCATCAGCCAACATCCCCCCACACCCCAGCCCTTTCAGGAATACTTAAAATTTAGCCAATCTTTCAGATACTCAGAAGTGACAATGAATCAGAGAAAACTCAATAGACCCATTACTGTTGAGGCCTGAAGTCTTATTTTAGCTGAAGCCAAAATACTACTGTTCATATAGAATTTCCTGTCAATTTCTTTTGCCACTTTGAATAACTGATGGATATTTTAAAACTAATTGCTCTTAGCTCTAAAAGTGAAGCATGAGGTCAGAGCACACAGTACCGCAGGAAGTGTTCTGCTACCCAAAATAAAGTTTTTGAGTGAAGCATTTGCAGCTTCTTGTTTTTCTGGAATGTTTCCGTTTTCTTTTTTAACAGGAACACCTTTCCCTGGAGTGCAGCTGAGCTTTTGGAAGCAGTTTGTGACCGGGAGAAGGAAGAGTTAAATTTAAGCCCTTTATAGTTTGCATAACTTTTCATTTATTAAATAATGTTCCTCAGCAGGTCTGTGCTGCATCTTGAGACAAAGCAGTGAAATGAGTGTGTTTATGCCTAAAGTTCAAGTTTACTTTGCTGTAGCTTTCTGGAAGGGTGTGACATGAAAAGCTTGTGGTTGGAGCCACATGGTCCATGCTGGACTGCGTTTTTGTGAATGGAGGCAGAACTCCAGTTCTGACTGCTTGTCTTGAGGAATTGCTTCGGAGATCAGCTGTCTCATTCACTGGCAGAAAGAATGACTCATACATCTTCTGCCTTGTTTGGCTCCAGGTCATTGTTACAGTGGATAGAGCTGGTTTTAATTAAATATTAACTCCTTTTGTCCTGGATGCTTGTTAATGGGGACTTTTTGTTTACTTGCAATGAAAGCATGCTAACGGGCCCTAGTTCTAAACTTTTTTTCCCCCTACAGTTGCTTTCTCTTTGCAAAATGAGCGGTCAGTTCGACTTTTCAAAGACTGTTTAAAGCTCTAAAAACTACAAACAAGTATGAAGTATTTTTTGTGCTGTGAGTGTTTGCATTTGGCAAACCGATTTTAACTTAGTAGGTAATGAAACTGTAAAACGTAAACTGATAACGTCTTGAAGATCATCATTAACATTTCTGTACACTTTCCAAATCCTCTTGAGACATTATAGCATAGTCAGAAGAAAAAGAAAACTTCATAATATTCTAGGCTGAGCTGGATAGTTTATGCTGCAGATGTTGTCTGCTTCAGGAGTCTGAGACTTGATGGCTCTGAATGTGGAATGAACTAATGTAGCTGCTTCTGCTATTAGCAGTAAAAGCCACGTGCTTAATATCCTTCGAAACCTTTTATTAGTCTTTTGGAATACACTTGCCTTCTCAAACCCTCATTATTAAGTAGCTCAGGGAAATATTCTCATTCAGTTAGGTGATCTTTTCAGATATCTTTCTCAATTTTCTTCTGAATGCCAAAGTGAAAAAAGAGAAAGTTTTTGTGATTTATGTATTGTGTCTTGTATATGTTAACAGAAGACCAAAGGAGATTATATGTCAGCCTTGCTGAGTTGCAGTATTTGTGAATAAGAGAAAATGAATGGTATACATATATAAATGTGCAGACAGTTGCAACACTGCAAGTTACATTTTCCTTTTGGGGACATTCATGTTGAAGTGTCTTTACCAATCTATTTAATTTTCTACAAAGTCTGCCTGTAATTATTCAAACTCCAGGTACAAAAGCCCCTTTCTGTTTGAGTAATGGGATGATGTATCCCAATGATTTGCCCTCTCACAGCAAGAGGCTGGTAGAAGGAGTCTCTAGGTATGATGATGATTGCTTGCGTTTCAGCAATATGATCATGTGCAGTTTCAGTTCTTCTTGTTTAAAAATAATACTAGATTAAACGAAAGAATAATTTAGGTTCTAATATCTACCAGTTAGCAGGTCCTTTTAATTTTTCTGTACAGGCTTTTGGGCTCATTTCTTAGGTACTGATGCTACTAAAATTAGATTCCAGTAGGAAATGCTCCTGGGTTGAACGTTTTGGATGTTGTTATTTGTTTGTTTCTATTTGGCAGGGTTTTAAATGCTTCTTAATTTGCTGTGTTCCTTTCTCTACAGAGGCTTTTAAGGCTATGTTAATATTGTATTTAAATTTTGACACTGCAGTCTCCACCTGTTTCTAGAGTACTGATGTGCTTTGATCTCTATTAGATATGTCTTCATAAATTTTGGGGATCCATGAATGAAGTACATTTTTCTTGTTAACTCCAAGAACAAGAGTAAATCAGGGGTAATGGCAGTAATACAGTGATTTCTGTGAGAGTTCAACCATATATATTTTATTTTTTTCTTACTCTATGGCAGGGGAAAAACAAAAAGGACCTTATTTACTGATTTATATATACATAAATCTCTACAACAGATGTGTTCTACACTGTCATATTAAACTTAAAAAACCTGCATAAAGCACTGGTAAAGGTGTCTGGTGTGCAGAGTACGCTCTGTGGAGAGTTATATGAGATTGCTGTCCCAGTGCTGCGATCACTAAGTGTAGCCTCTCTATTTAAACAGGAGGGGGTTTGTTTTCTTTGAGGCTTTTTCAGATATCCTAGATTCACAAATTTATATATATATGTATATATAAACTGCAGGTGTGTGTTAAAAAATTTAGAGTTCTGCTAGCCTCCTTGTTGCGTTTAAAAATGATAGCTGGCTTAAGAAAA
Source organism: Margarornis squamiger (assembly GCA_035222235.1). Taxonomy (NCBI): domain Eukaryota; kingdom Metazoa; phylum Chordata; class Aves; order Passeriformes; family Furnariidae; genus Margarornis; species Margarornis squamiger. Next base: position 27,705,269 of record JAWWTY010000077.1, on the reverse strand, counting down.
CTGTGTGGGATTTGTCTTCTGTAAATAAGAAGTTACTTGATGCAATTACTTTAAATCTGAATGTACTCACAAACTCTTGAAAAACATTTGGAAATATAAGAAATCCTTAGGAACTGATGTTTAAGTAGAAGACCTTGATTTCATTATTGGATTCTTCTCTTATAGTCAAATAGTTGGCATTTTTGTAAGGAAAATGCCAAGCTTTCGCATGCAGTTGATTACATGAAATGTCAGAAGTTGCAGAGTGTTAGTATTTGGGTTCATCCTGTCTCTGAGTTCATTTTTGGTAAAAGTTTTGTAGCTTCTCTGGAACAAAGAGAGATTTAATGCATCAAAAATACTGGGAATATTTGGGTTGGTAAAACCAGTGTTTTATACAGCTTCAAACTTTGATGATCCAATATGTGCACAGAGGCATTGCTTTATCCTGAAAGGATGGTTTACTGCAATGTTTTTGAGGTTTTTTTTAAAGCCCAAACAACAAAGCAACAGTAGCTATGCTTTTTTTTTTTCTTCATAGTAAGGCTAATTACACTTAATGTATTTATCTTACTCACACTTCTTTTGAAATCTGTGTTTGCGCATTTCTCAAGGTCATTTGTTCTTAGGGGGTGTTTGCTCCAATTAAGACAATAGGATTTTAAATTTATTTTAAACCCCAGAGCAAATAATTTTTCAGTATAATGAATGTGATTCTGAAATCTTTACCAGGAAAAAAATTCCAGTTAAGTCATTGGAAATATTTCCTGAGTAAGGAGAGGAGATCTGTTCCATGAAGAGTACTGTAGTGCGCGTTCAAAATAATTGTGAGTAATTAAATACATATTTTTAATTAAAACAAATTTTACTATAACTGGTAGCAACTGCACATGCATGATGGGGAATATGCGCTTCCTAAACTAGAAAATGTTGCGAAGAGCATTAAAGTTACATTTTGTAATTTAATATATTTAATAGTTTGATAGTCACAGTCTCGATAAATGATTATGTAAGCAGCATTTACTTCTCATATCTTGTTGGGTAACCAGATCATGGCAGATGTTAACTTTTAATTAAAATCATATGAATTATTGTTGTTAGATGAGAACTGTGTAAATGCAAGTATTTTTAAACAGATACTTTTATGCAGGTCTGCTGTAATGATTCCAGTTAGTGTGTATGTTGAGGAAGAGATGACAAAGTAAAGAGACAATAAGCTGGATCTCTCTCAGGATGTACCCAGAAGCAGTCTTGCTCCAAGGATGCCATTTCTCATTGTAATGTTCTGCAGTTACTTGAATGCATTTATCTATAATACACATTTAGTGGTATTTCAGCTTAAATGATTTAAATGAGCTTACAACACAGTTTGAGAGATAGCTAATGTTTTAGATATACAGTGAAAAGGAACTGTGGTACCACAAAAGCAAAATTATCTACCAGCAGACCATGAAATGATTGTATTTTATAGTTAAGGTTTGCGATGAAAGTTTCCTAAAAGCGAAGATAATTTTACATAAGGTGAATGGATATTTTTCATAATTTTTGCTTTAAGTAAATTTTTTTCTTTTTTTTTTTTTTTGATATCTGAAATGTTGTCATTGAACCAGGAATTCTGTGGGCTGGTGAAATAGTTCTTTTTGAATATTTAAAACAATAACAGAAAATTTCTGCTGTGCTGGTTGACTGCCACGAACAATTGGAATCACCATTAACTAAGCCGAAGGTGTGGTAGTTTGGAGTTAAAGAAGCATAAATGTTAATCATTAGGACTTGTTTTTATGTGGATTTTACATTCAGATATTTTAGAAATGAGCACTGATGAGTTTTACTTGTGGCGTGGTAGGTCCAGACCCAGGTGCAGGGGGTGAGGCAGGGCAAGTCAGCCCTGTGCTGTGTGCTGGGACTGCCCTGGAGTCACACTGCACCGCACAGCTTCACCCCAGGGTTTATTAGATATTAAAATGATGCACTTGCCTGATTTTCATACTCAACAATGAAAAAAGAAATCTCGCTTTTAAACTTGGCAGTGCTTTGACTTAAGCGTGAGAGTCTATTTATGCTATAATGGCTTCTTTTAATTCTTGTTTTTGTTTGTTTGTTTTTTGTTTTTGTTTTCCTTTCTTCAGCTCAGGTACCTGACAATGATGAGCAGTTTGTGCCAGACTATCAGGCTGAAAGTTGTAAGTATAGTATGAATAATCACTTTCTTAAAAATATGTATTTGTATATTTATATTTGGGTCTTCATATTTGTTATTTATTGTATCATCTGCAGTCATGTGATGGCTCCTTTGGCCGGTCGGTGACATCAGTGTGATATGTAGATAAAGCAACTGGTATTTTGATGTGCAGCCTAAAGAAGTTGTTTGGGCTGAAGGTATAACCTTTAGGAGGGGATCTTCTCCTGTCATTCCCACCCGCAGCCCCAGGGAAGCATGGAATAACTCAGGTGGTGGAGGTGGAAGGAGTTTCTTTGTCTGTAGAGTGAGCAGAGGAGCGTTTTGAGCTGGTACAGATCAGATACCGTGGGACAGAGGAGGCATCTCCGCTGAGCAGAAATCAGACAGCTCAGCACGTTTTGTGTATCAATAAAGAAATAAAATTCTCCACATAATCAATCAAATACAGCCACTGCTGAAGCATTTTTAAGTTGTCTTAGAATGTCGTATTTTGTTGCTCAAACAAAATTTCCCTTTGAATTAATGGGAAGGAAGCAGGAGTTACATTAAGCTCTGCAATTTGCAATGCTTTGCGTTGTTTTCTTCTTTACTTAACAAGAGCCTAAACATATTTTTATCAGCCTGTACCCCTCAAGTCCTTCCTATACCAGCTAAAATGCTACTCTTCTGTTAAGTGCTGGCTCCCCTTTGCTGTACCTGCTGTTCTGTGGTTTTGGGTGGTTGCAAGGGCATAGCATGAGAAACATCTGACAAAGTCACGGGCTTCTTGGAGCTTTTTTATGTATTTTTCTTCCTCATGGCAAGGCTTCTCTCCATCATCAAAGGTCTCAACAGTATCTGCTGATTGTAGCAGAGCTCCTGGTAGCTTTTCCATTTTGCTAGATAACTTAAATAATTTCTCCTATTGGAGTGAATTACTGCAGTTCACTAAACCAGATAGCTGTTAAATACAGCATTCATGTACTGAAACATTAATATTAGAGAGATTAGGAAGAATTGCAGTAAAATAGCCTTTCCAGAAAACAAATTCAGACTTGTTGAGTTTTCCTGTAAATCTTTTAGATTATTTTTCCACTTATTTAGGAACTGTTCTAAGAAGAATTTATTGAGAGTATTCTTAAACAGCATTTTGTGAGGGAAAAAACCACATGCTTTTTTTTTTTCCATTGCCTGGAATTGTTGCTGTGCTGGATAGTATCCCCGCACAGCAACAATTTATTTTTTTTTCTTTCAGAGTTCCTGGGTTTATTTCAAACAACAGTCATTGTCACTTTTAAACTTTTGAAGTTGCCCTTTATTTCAAGGTTTTCTTTGCCTACCTCTGTCTTAAAAGGCTTTTTTTAAAAACTAAATTATAATACGAAAGCCGAAACAATCTATAAATTGAAAACCGGACATGTTATTTTACATAGGGAGCTGCGTCCAAATATAGTCATTCATGCATACATCCTTTGTATAAGAGTACAAAGTTCAGTTGGGGCTTCTATTAACCCACAATTATCTTTACACAACAAGTCAATGATTCTTGGAAAATAATTTGTGAACTGTGAATGAAAAGCCCCATTGAAGCTGGTCACTGCTTTTGGTGATAAAGAAATACTCGTAATATGGGTATTTTATTAATGCTGTTGTATTCCAAAGTTCCTTAGCCACAGCTTATACAGTATTATCAAAGGAACATTTATTTCTTCGTTTCAGTTGGTTTCTTTATCTTAAGTAAAGGTCAGGAGAGCTTCCTGGTGAGTTACTCTGGCAAAGGTTATGGAGTTTTAGACATACTTGGATATAATGTATGTAGCTTTGGGCTCTGCAAAACAGGAATGTAGATCAACATAACCAAAGCCATGAGGAAATCACTGCTGCAGAAGAAGCACAATTGTGACCATTTTCTTTAGGATCCAAACCAGCCTTCAAACTCCATTATAATGACTTACTGTATATAATCTATAACTCTGTACGGTACTCACCCTGTGCCTGGCAGGAACACTTGGTTTGGTTTTTTTATTATTTAATTTATTTTTTTGTTAATTTTTATTTTATATATGGGAGAGGATGGACAAGTTTTCACATATTTAGTATTTAATACACTTAATTGAGCCAAAAAAGTGGTGAAAGATAGAAGTGTAAACCAGTGAAGGTGGTCGCTGCCACTTTAGTTCAAAGGCAACTAAACTGTGGTTTGCTGCAGAAATTTTATTTATGGAGCTGTATATAGGTAGGGGGGTGTGTGATGTGCAGAGTATGTAAAGAAAGCTGAAGTGCTCCAGTGACACCATTGCAATCTGCAGTCCAGGTACAAAAATTGTATTTCTAGATTTGTTGCTTGAAAAATGGGCTTTAAAGCTGAGGCAGATTTGTGGTATTAAATTGAAACTTGTGACATTAAAAGGAGACTTAAGAAGCTTTGGTAGCGGTAGCAGTACTGGAAAGCTGTGGTTAAAAGTTTCTTGCCTGGAAATTACCAGCCTGGTGACTTGAAGAAGTCTGCTCTTTGAGCAAGATGTGGAAGGTATTGGAGGAACTGCTATTGCCAGGATTGTGTGCTCTGTCCTAACACTGAGCAGGATTAAATGCCCCTTTAAGTGCTGCGGGTTTTACATTTCTTTTCTGTAATAATGATTTTAACTAGTGAAATTGCACTGGTATTAGTAACTAAGGGAAACATTTAGTTTAGATTAGATATACAGTCCACTTTATCCACTCAGGGATTTAACTTCAAAGCTAGCTTGGGACCATGAATATTTCAATTATGAGTTGCTATTAAACTTCAATCAGTTTTCAAAAAGCAAACATAATATGTGTATTTATAGTTAGGTGTGGGCTTTAGATATTATGAGTGAGATCAACAGCTAGCATAACTTCGTTATTATTGACATTATTGGAATTACACATATTTCTATTAGCTCAGGATCCAGCATGTCAAACTTCCCCTTAGTGCTTTAAGCTTCAGTTTACCTGTTTAAAGTAGAATTTATTTTGTTATTCCTTTATGTCTTCTGGAAAGAGGTCCTTTCTACCGTAAGAATCTTAGAAATGTCCGCACCTTTAAACCATTCTTTTTTGTCATCAAAGCCCTATCTCTTACTTTTTTATTAAATACTGTTTTTAACTTTGCATACCTATCACAATACCTATCACACTTTTTTTTTAGTTTTCCTTAGAGTTAGTGGAATCTAGAGTAAAAAACACCTATCTTGTTTGTATGAAATTTGAAATATAGAACACAATTTAGTTTCTTGTAGTGTTATGCTTTCTGTGATTACTCAACTTCTTGAGTTCTAAAGGAGAAAAATGTGTACGCAAAAGATTTGATTTTTGTTGTTTGAATTTGCACTGGAAAAACAGTGAATTGCATATTAAATAGTGTAATTTTCTTAGTCTTTCCATTCTCGTAAGAAATAAAATGTCCACAAAAAAAATGAGGAGTCACTTTTACAGGCATTTACTTAAAAATTCTCTATTAGGCAGGTTAGTTTTGTCTCATTCTGAATTTTTTTCTACAGTTCAGTTCACCTGCTTGCTGAATATTCAAATGACTTCCTAATAACTCCTCTTTAACAATTGCATGAAAAGTGGTGTAAAGCAAAGATGCAGAATCTGTTTACCCTAAAAAGATGAATTTTTTTAAATCAGCATTCTATATCTGAGGCTTTTTCCGAATTCTTATCTAATTCATAAAACTTAATTATGCTGTTTTTCTGTCAGTATAGAGTCAGTATTCACATCTGGAGAAGGGTGACCTGTGTTAACTTCCTCAGATAAGGTTTCCTATTGTTTCAATTCCGTTTTCATATACTGAGGAGGAGCCAGATCCTGAACTGGTTGTAATCAGTGGTGAGGTTTTCAGATACTGTAGAACAGCAAGGACTTTCCACTTCAAGAGTAAAAATGAATAAAGTGTTCAGTTTGCTTGAAGTCAATAGCTGTTGAGGTGAAGATTGCTTGCTCCCATTGTTTGGATGGTTTCTGTGACAGACACAAGAGGAAGTAGGTAGGATTTGCTGATGTTTAGAGAATGTAGTTGGCAAAGAAAACTTGGTATTGTCAACAGTACCCTGAATTGTAATTCGACCTTGGTACAATTGGTTATAAATGGGGATTACTCTGCACCAAACCAGATTGCCTGGTGTCTTCATACCATAATCATGTTTTGTACCAATAATGTGTATTTGTGCTAATCTATTTTTTTAGTTTTCTTTGTTCTTCTTTTGCCCTGAAATGTCAGTTACATATTTAAAATTAATGATAAACTCTAGTTTTTGGCTTTTTATTTGTTACTGAATTTCTATTAATGAGAATTTGTCTTGTGCTTCACCTTCTTCATTGGTTTGCTTCTCTTTCGTTTTGTTGCTGTGTTGTTTTCCAGATCATAACAGCCTTGCCTTAACACTGCCAAGGGGTAAATGTTAGTGTTAGACCACAGCTGTTGACAGTAAATGGGAAGGGCTGGCTGTAAAATCCATGCTCCTCTATGCCTGATTAAACTTTAAGATAGGAAAAATACTTTTTTAGTAGTGATTTTGTCGCTGATCTTTCATGACCTTTATTCTTTCTCTTACCTCTTTTTTGTTCCTCCAGGTTTAGCAAAGGAGTGCTTTCAGCGTATATGCCAGGAGCCTTAAATTATTCAGGGATGTGCTTTTTAGATGGTCTGGCTTGCAATCTTTAAAAGCCTGTTAAAGACAGATTCTTTACGTAGGTTTCAGGTAGCTGTATTCTTCTGTCAATTTAACTAATGGTGTAGGATATTCCAAGTGCAGTTTAAATGAGGAAAAGCTTTAATATTTACTTAGATGGTTGCGGCATACAAAATAATGAATTTATTTTTTTTGCACTATCAGGTGAAAAATACTTTGTTTTACTGTCTTTCTGTGATTTAAATTTCAAAAGTGAATTTCAGAACTAGAAGTGCATTTTCAGTTTGCTTTAGTTTAGCAAGAGCTGGTGAGCAACTGATAGAGGTTAATTATCACTTATTTTTACATATTTTGGAGGAAAAAGCCCACACAATTAAAACTAAGTAGAAAACACTGTAATACTGTAAGACCTGATGGGCCTACTGAAGTCAAAAGGAGATCTATTTACTGGATTTGTTTTTGGTTTTGATGCAGAATAGTTTAAATTTTGCAGCTTCTAGAAAAGAATTGAGTGAAAAAATTGACATTTTTAAATGTGATGATTCACTGCATAGGCAGCTGGTAGTTATATCTTGGTAGTGCACAATGTCCTAGAAATTGCAGTTGGTAGCAGTTTCGTTGTCTGTATGTGGCAAGTTGCACATACCAGTGTGTTTTCAGGTTGGTTTGAGTGTGTGTGTTTGGGGTTTTTTTAATCTCCCTTTTTTTAGAGTCTTTGTGTCTGTAGTCACCTTTTCTTTGAGCGTAGCTCTACGAGTGTGATGCTGCAGCAGGCAGTCCAACAAATACCCTACAAGCTGGTGTTACTTATTCTTGGTGCTAAGCTATTCTCTGGTAGGGTTTTCTGCTGCCGCTGTGTTTTGTTTCTTGCCACTTGTCTTGAAACTACTTCCTTCCATAGGTCAGATGTTGTCAAATACAGAGACATTTACTTATTTATTTTAGTGCATGCCCGACTGTGATGGATTCTTTCTTAAGGGCTGTGAGAGTCCCGAGTTTGTGGTTTGTTCCTGCCTTTAGCTTTGCATGACCTTGGGCATGTTGCTTAACATCTTTGTTTCTGGTTTGAAGTAGGTACAGAAATGCATGTACCACTGTGCTGTGAGACGCGAAGCTTTCTTAATGATCACTTATCTAGAGATCTCAAAAGCATTTTACAAAGGCAGTCCGGTGCAATTGCTGTTGCAAGAGCTGGAGAGGTCAGACTGAGGAGTCGATGTTGACCACCTTATCTCCCTTCCTAGTTGCCTTAGATAGCCTCACTTCTTTCATTGTGTCCCTGAGCACTTGTTTCCTTTGTTTAAAGCAGGACCGAAACTGTTACCAGCTGTTAACTTTCTTTTCTCTCTCTCTCCTTTTTTTTTTTAAATTCACATTCAAAAGAAATTAGGAATTGTTGTCTTTCAGAGAACTTTGTGGGCTCATTTTGTGGTTCATTGCTGGGCATTAGCCTGTGTTAATATGGATTTATTTTTTTTTCTCCTTCTTCCTCTAGAGGATTTTTGGAAATATTTAAATCTGCCATAGTCGCTTCCTTTTCCATGATTGCAAGATTTAATTCTTTAAAAAGTTTTACCAAGAGGCAGAGTGTCGACCGTGATGCCTCTAACTTGTGATCTTAATAGTAGAGAATTTGTTGGTTTGTTGTGATTTTAGTAAGCAGTTTCTGTTTATTTTCTTTTCTGCTTATATTTCCAGCTTTGAAGGTGCAAGGACTTTAGGTTCCCCTTTCTCCTGGGTTGAAATAGATTATGTAAATACTGGTAGTGGCAATAGCACTGTGAAACAAATTAGAAGACTCCATCGAGTACACAGCTTTTGATTTTTAAAACTTTTAAAGTGGAAGCTTTCTTTCAGGGTGCCCGGCTTGCTATGATGTGAATGGTAACTGCTAGTAGAAAGGTACCTGTGGGCATCCGCAGAGACAGTAGACACCTTGCGCAGATGTTGTTTACCTGCGCGGGACTGCTGTGAACCTCATGGTCTCCAGCAGTTTGGGTCATGGAGGAGCCCAGGCAGCTGGGCAGGGCTCTTCTTGTGGGGTTTTGTCCCCCTGTCTCCCCCCTGGCCTTCCACCACCGTGTCCCTGCTCAGACAAGCTGACTTGGTTTCTTTTCCTCAGAGCCCCATCCTCCTTTGCTGCCTTATTGCAGATTAAAGGCTTGGGTTGCATGTGAAGGTTATCAGCTAATGAATAAACTTCAGTCATCCTGTCCTGTGATAAATCTGTCTCATAGATCAAAGATGAAGCATGTAGACCTTTTTTCTTTCAAATGGTAATTTCTTAAGGCTGTCAAATCACTTTCTAAGCTCTGTTTACATAAAAACAAAAGCATTAACGTATTTTATTCAAAATGTTGAATTTTCAGTTTTGAAAAAACCTTCTCTTTCCTCTCCGAGGAAGCCTCCCCTCCTGTATTCTGTGATGGTCCCATCTGTGGAAATACAGGCGATTGTAACTTGCAGTCACTGCAGTGTTTTCTTACACTACGGTTATTTCTGTTTTTGAAGAGATAGTTGTTGAGTTTATTTCATCAGGAGTATGTATGTGTCTTAGAGCATCTTTTCAGTTCCAGTTGTATTAATTAAAGTATGCAGAAACTTTCAGCTGTATTTTTACACAGAAACCAAACAAGACATACTGAAGGGTCTTTGTGATTCTATTTTGATACAAAACTGTTATTCTCGTAAAACTCCTTTCTATGCCTTGTTTTTGCAAAATCAGTTTTATGCTTCAAAAGTAGTCTAAATACTTATTTGAAAATCCATAAGCTCTGGAATGGTGTAAAATAAGACAGCAGTCTGCAAGCTGAGTCCATCTACTTCTGTTTATTACATATATTTCTTCAGTTGAAATGTTTTTACAGTCTGCATAATTTTTTTGTCTTCCGCTTGCTGCCTCAGCAACTGAAGATAGAAGTCAGGCTCTCCCACAGATTGCCATGAAGTTTTCAAGGGGCATAGCAGGTAAAAAAAGAGAGGAGAGAATGATAGTTCGCAAAATGTCAGTTAAGCATTGTGGGGTCAGTGACACATTAGTGTCCTGTAGGACCAATATTGCTGCTCTCTGTAAGCATAGAGGAAAAAATAGCCCTTGTTTCAGGTTCTAAGTCCTTTTGGTTTGGTCATGTGCATTTCAGTACTAGGGAATAATTACAGTGAAGCCATTTATAAGCTGATAAATATGTACAAATGATTATATTAATTTTTTGGAGTTTTAGTAGTCATCGGTGTTTTTTCTATGAATGATCTAAACCTAGTCTAAACTGGTAAATGAAAGACTGATTACGTTTTCAAGACATGTGCTCATCTTTTCCCTAAGAAGGATTCTTTTTTTTTCCCTTTCACTTATTCTGCATTCTTGTATTTGACACATTAGTCTTACCTGTATCTGGATTATAGTTTGACCTTGATGAGGTAAACTGAGAAGTGAACTGTTTTGGTAAAGAATATCTTTATTCTTACATATGTATTTGTTCTATAAGCTGAGGATTATATGTGTTAGGAAAGAGTGAATCATTAGTAGCTTTATTTCTGGTTGTCTTTTTTCCTGTGGCTGTTTATGAACTTATTCAGCAAATGTGGTTGCCAGTAAGTTAATGTAGTGAAATATTTTTTAGTAGTGACATTTACTGCCAAGTCCTACAGTCACTGAATAGGAAGGTTACTGAGTGGCCAAGTTTTTGTCTTTAAATTTATATATTGTGAGTCGTCATTAAGGACACTTGAAAAATTATGTGTGCAAAACCAATTTCCAGCCTTGTTAATTTGATCCTCTTTGCTCAAATGTTGTTTCCTTTCTGCTTCTAATGTATAGCTAAAAAAGATAAACAGTTTAATTCTTTTTTAATACTCTGTCTTCATGCTGAAACTGAATGCAATGTTTCCTTATTAATCATCTGTTAATAAGATTTCACATGACCAAAGCACTAAGGGAAATGGAGACAACAGGGACTTTAAAGTGTCAGTATTCAGTAAAGACGAAGTTTCAGGCATTTGTGATTAGCATTTGGGAACTGGTTTAATACAGGTCTATACACAGTACATACTCATTGTATATTCTGTGTATATGTGTACATATATATATATATATATGCATACATGCATATAGAAAATATACCCACCATGTAATTGTCAGTCTTACTGATTGTAAGCACATGTAAAATAATCATCAGACTTCAGGAACACTTGGCTTCAGAAAGCATGTGCAGCATGTGTATTGGTAATGTACATTCAGTTGCGAGTCTCCTATACAGTAAGAATGCTTTAAGTAGCAGCAGAAGCCTTAAATATCTGTGCTGACAACCAGCACCTGGTTGCAGGTGGTCAAAATTCCACCAGCTGCAGAAAGAGCACTTTGCTAAGTCTTTGAAAATCGGCCTACTTAAATAAGTCCCGATTTTATGTTCCCAGAGTAACCACTTCTGACAATGGCTTCTTTGTTTCCCTGTTGAATCAGTGATAAAAAGTTGTGAGCTGAATTTTACTGTTTACTTATTTCAGTGGCCCGCACCTTTTCCAGTGGAGACTGCAGTTTTTTCTGTGGTTTTTGGTAGTGAACTAAAGATTTAGATTTCAGCCTTGCTTTAATGATATGTAAACTCGATCTGTTAGGGTTGCCTTATGGGTGAGCATTTGTGAAAATTGAACATTGAAGCATGAAGGACACATGTATTTATAGTGGTGACGGTCTCTCTCTTTACAAAAAGTAAACAAACATCCCATTAGGTACCCTGAGTTAGTGTGTACTTGTTTTATGAATGTATACATATTTTTATTGTTAAAGGCAAAATAAAATTAAAAATAATCTCAAAATGCAATTTTGTTTCATTTAGTGCCTATCGAGAGTGGCTAAAATAAAAAAAAAAATTGTAAATAATCTTTTAAATTAGTTGTGTAGTTCATGCTAGAGAGCACTCAGTGTGTAGTTCATTTCATTTTTTATTGGCTTCTCATACTTTTGCATATTCTTGAGTAGCTAACTGACAGACAGGCATGATTATCTTCAAGGATAATCTTTTATTATGTTGCTCTTTTATTATGAGTATATTCCTATTTTTATAGTGATGCAGACTCAGCTTCTGGGACTGAGCTTCTTCAAACTAGAATCCACCTTCTGACACCAGAACTAACATGGCAGAACTAGCGATTAAATCCACTTTCTTTCACATTTTGTCTGGCTACAAGATCAGTAACCTTCTCATGTGTGGCTGGCTCTTAGCCCTTTGCGTGAATACATCAGAAAAGAACAACAGAAAGATAATAATTAGATTGATGTAACTTGAAGCTTTTCCCTAAGAGGGCGAATGAGGCAGAATCAGTTCCTGTTTGTTTTCTCCTGTGGGCATGTTCCCTAAATATCAAGTTGACAATACCTTTAAAACAATAAATAAATAAATAAATAAATCAACAAAATGGTTTATTTTAAAGTTTATTGTTACTTCTGGCAAAAATAATTGTTAAAATTTTCAGAGTTTTTTTCATAATTCTGTTTCTACAAGACCTATTACAATCGACCCAGACCCCTCAAACTGCAGATATACCTGAAGTGGAGAGTGTGTGTGTCTGTGTGTGTGTGTAAAATGCTGGGATATTACTGGATATTTTAGTAATGGAAGTTATGTAGCGCTTAGCCATTACCTTTTAGAATTTAAATTAAATTTTGGAAATTGCTGCAAATGGAAATCCTGTCCTCAGAAAAGCACACAGACCCTGATTTAGTGGCCAGCTCTTCTCTTTGCATTTAACTTTATTGATAATTCCCAAGTAGGAATACGATTTAAGTTTTCTCCCAGGCTTGCTTTTACATTAAGTTCTTTCTCTTTAGCAGGAGCTCTAAAGGTGGTTTGCCTCTCCTTGCACCCTGCCTGGGAGCCCTTGGAGACAGATACATTATCAGTAACTGTGGAAACAAATGCCCCTGGATCTCCTCAGGATTTTAGCACTGAAAGCTAATGCAGGCAAAGAGCAGTCCTGTTTCTCTTCTTCATCCTGGGGTCCTGGATGTTGCCCATCCAGTATAGAGGAAAATTCTTTAGATATATTTTTCTTCCCTCCCTGTAATTATCTTCAGCTATCCACGTGTTTTAGTTCAATTGCTACAGTACTCAGCTGGTTTAATTTTATTAGCTTACCGCTTCCTCCTCCAGAGAACCCTAAGCCTCTGTTTATTTTGGGGGCAGGGGGAGAGGGAGAGCTCTTCATCCTGGCTCACCTACTCTCCTCAGACATCAAAGTGAGCCAGTTCACTCCTCCTAGCTTAATCCTCCTTTTCTCCCTCCCACCAATGTTCTGCAAATTTCCTGAATTTCCTTGTATTCTTCCCAGAGTTGTCCAGTGTCTTGTGGGATTTGTCAGCAGGTTCAGTTTTGCCCTGGAGGTACTTGCTTGGAGACCGAGACCCTCTGGCAGCACTTTCCACTCAACTGCCTGCAGCTGTGAGTCTCCTACAGCTGGACAGGTAACTCTCTGGAAAGGAAGGAGAGCATTGCAGGAAGGGGACATAAATTGGAATAAAACAATGCCTGTGACAGCATTTCTGTGAGGTTGCTGCTTTTGGAGGCTAAGGAACTGTCAGTAACTGTGGCTCCCACTGTATGAAAATACCTTCTAGACAATTCTCAACTGGAAAGTGGAAATCTTTTGGGGGTGGAGGTGAAGAGGGATCAGCTAACCAAACCAAAATAGTGCCCAAATGTTTTTTCGTTGGGGTACAAGAGTAGAGACAGTCTTCCAACACCATATGGCAGTTCAGCCAGTTAGCAGCTGCCCAAATAGTGTCAGTTTAGGCCAAAGGACCTATAGTGTCCTTACTAGATGTTTACCAGCAGCTTCTAGAAAAGTTTGCCTTGGAATTGCTCTATCTGTGGGTTTAGCGAGTAGGTTATCTTTTATTGTTGCTTCCTGAAAGTTACTCCCCCCAACCCCCCAGTCAAGTGGTTTACCCTTTTGGGTGGGCTTTTTAATTTTTGCTATACTGAATATACTCACAGACTTCAATTTTCAACCAGCATGGTCTTTTTAAAGGAGAAACCAAGTGGCTACAAATATCTGAATTATCTCAGTGGTGCCTTCAGCACTTCCAGTGTCAGAAAGCTGCAGGTGTACCCTCAGTAACTCTAATGAGCATTTCAGAAATTGCGATTGCACAGACAAGCAAATGAGAGATATCTTGCACTGAAAATGGAAATTTATAGCAGTGAACCAATTATTAAGCTGTATGGGTGCAACCTCTGATACTGTACTTCCTCTCTTACACCTACTGGGAACCCCTCCACCTCTCAGGAAGGCTGCATCTGTCATGGCAGGGGGGTCTTGGGTTAGTTGCCCAGAAATAGCTATACTGGCAAAATTTTTTAGTGTCTTAGCACACAAGCTTTAGAAAAAACACATTTCAATCAGAAATAGCTATACTGGCAAAATTTTTTAGTGTCTTAGCACACAAGCTTTAGAAAAACACAGTTCAAGAGTGCATCCTTTTCTTTTATGCAGAAGCACCTAGAAGAATTTCTTTGCTGAACAAGGGCAGGAGCATCATGTGTAGGAATCAAGCTGTCCTGTAGGGAAGTGGCATAACTTGCATTGTAGTGATGGTTTTATTGGTCACCTTTTCCCCACATACCAATGCCCTCATATAAACATGCTTTATGAATAGTGATGCAACTTTGATGTGCTATAGGTTCAGTGAGTGCTTCTCTGTCTTCTACTTCAACGTGTATTTTTTGGCCTCAGCTGCTATTCTCAAAGGCTTTATGGTAATGCCAGATCATATTAAAGATAGGGAAAAATTATGGTGAATATACAGAATTAACATGATCTAGAGGTTGAACCGGTGATTGAATTAATTTAAAATTGATTTTCATTAATACTTTTAGTCATTTTTTTAATGCTTAAAAAAATGGGAAAGAAAAAAGCATCTGTTGCTCCAAAGCAAGAGACAGTTATTTTGACAAACAGTCCTTGTTAAGATGGATGCATTACTGTAAATCTTAAGGCCCAGAACTTCCCAGTATTAGTTGTAGGAAAATGTGCTATTATTTTCCATCTTGAAACTCTGTGATAGTAAACAATAATAAATTCCAGCTTTTGCTTTAGTTCATTTTCACCTGCTTGCTGCTTTTTCCCAGCTCAAATTCAGAATCAATACTTGTTTTTCCTATTCTCATAACGTGTCATCTGAGCACAGTGTACACTTTGAAGACAAAATCCCACAATTTTGGGCTGCCTTATTCTTCACCCCGCCCCCATCTCTCCCCACCCTCTGAGGTTTGTAAAGACTATACTAATATGTAGCATTCGTGTGATGAAGTATTCAAGTAAATCATTAATTGACATGCACAGTATTGCATACTTTAGTCTGGAAGAGAAAAGAAGCAATTTGCTTCATTTTGCAGCGTGAGTTCTAACTGTTATTAAAGTGCATTTGTAGTTGCATATTTTCCAGAAAAGGTGACAGATTACTTCAAAGCTGGTATTTTCTTTTTGTTAAACAAAGTTCTCAAATAGATCCATCTTGCCCACATATTCTATTCTTGCCAGTTGGCTTTGAAAGCTGGTGCTTGGGCTCATCGTTCAGAACTAGCTTCCAAAAAATGAGGTCCCATGCTGTTTCTATCTATTGAGCTGGTAGGGGCTGGAAGGATCTGATCTGAAGCCAAGGCTAAGGCTGAGTTGATGGAATCATATATAATGAGTTTGCCAAGTACTGCCCAGTCATGAAGTTACGCTTTCTGGGAAAGAGCACTGAGACACAAGGGGTGGCAGAGCGTTCTCTGTGATAAGGGCTATCCTGAGATTTCTTTCTCTGGACTTAGAGTCACGCTGCTAGAAAGAACTAGCTTTTTATTGCTTGCATTTTCACACATTTATGTCATGTTGCTTTCTTCTGCATGCTGCTTCCCCATTTTCTGCCTAGTTATACATATCTATTTGAAGAGGAAAAAGCTTTCTGCACTGTATTACAGTATTTCACATCTTTTGACCAACATAATGTATTGTTGCAGAGGCATGCTTGAACGTTCAGTATGCTTACTTTCATTTGACTCTGCGTGCACACACACAGATCCTGAAACACACACGTGCAGACTCTTTCAGGTGAATGGTCACCACTTGGTGAGTCTAGATGGAGACCAGTTGTCCTTAGGGTTGAATTCTGCATCTTAAAAGAGTTCTAGTTTTCTAGATGCAACCATAAAATGGAGAATGATATAAAGACCATGCACTTCTTCAAAAAGGTACTTGACAGGGATGCTAAGATTCCCTTGGCTTCCCCTTCCCTTTCTAGCAGCTTTTGTTTGTAAGGTACTGAAAGCACAGGTCTCTTGTCTGTGTTCAGTTTTTATATAAACTGCCAGGATAGTCTCTGAAACCACAGTGATGATACATATCTGTGTTTCAGTTATCCAATTTGTCCGCAACTTCTTCCGATATCTGGCAGAGAGCAGGACCTAAATGAAATCCAGTTGACTGGAGCTCAGAGAAGATCTGATAGAGTTGACTTTGATAGATCAAATGGTTGAAGAACTTGGTGAAGTCTGTGTAGATGTAATCTATTCACCCACTTCTAAATCAGTTCACAGTCTTCAAGTCTTGCTCATTTTTGCAGCTGTTGCAGTGGTCAGAAACAAAAGGTTTCTTGCCATTGTCCAGGCAAGAGATTGTACAGGGTGAAAAGAATTGCAAGTCTTGCCTCAGTCATTCATGCTTGCACTATGCCTGCAGCATCCATGCTTCTGTCTTCAGCTGTTGCAGTCATCTTTATGTGTAGGCTTTTAATTCAAAATCATTGGAAACAATTTAGCTGAAAAGACTTGGTTACCAGCATTACTGTCTTTCCATCCTACTATCTCTGTTCATCTGTTACCTCCTTTTCATCTCCAAATTGATGTTTTTATTTCAGGTTTTGTTAGTGTACTAGGCTGCATGCCACATTCAGCTGCAGCAGCAATAGCCTCCAGAGTATGAACGAATTGGTCAGCTGTGCCGAGTACCTGCCTCTGCTAGTTTCTCCTGAGCACCCCAAAGTTACCAGTAAAATTTCTCATCGTAATATATAGTGGAATGAAATGGAAAGGGCACCCTGCTTTGGCATTCTGATGTCTTTGATCAGATGACTTTTAAATAGTTGTTGAAATTCAGAGTGCAGCTGCCTACAGAGGTCTAAAGCTCAAATAACAGTGACATAGAAATAAATAATTAGTAAATACAGAAGGCTTTTGTTTCATAAGTTAGATGCACGTTTTTGAAACCTGTTCAAAAAAGGTTCAAAACATTTAAAGCCTGGCATTTCCACCAAGAAGGTTATCTAGAAAGTATTTAGTTTTATATCTCATTGCATCAGATATGCAAATACCTATACTGAACATACAGTTCTAATGTTAAGTAACTGTTGCAAAACTAGAGCATTTAAGGTCTCGTATGAACCCACAATGTTGTGTTTGGATTTTTAAAAAATGTCTAGCGATAAGAGCACCTGAATCATTACTGTCACCAAAGAGGTAACTAGCATTTTACACTCCTTGATGAACCGTTCAATAAACTGTTTGAAAGTAGATTTTTTTTTTTTTATTAATGCCTACCTGTTGTACTTACAGCATAAATAATTTGTTTGAATCATCAGGTGAGTGCTGTTAAGTTATAGTGAGTGAGGAAAATTGCAAAAACACGAATTAGGGTCCCTGTCCTTAAGTGTATTTCAGTTTGCATTTTGATAGCAGTTTAGAAATGTTATCGCCTGTTTTGTCACAGACATAATTCACATCTTTCTTCAGGCACTGTAAACAAGAGAAATGGTTTAATGGCTCCATAAAAGGCACTCTGTGCTGATAGCTGAGATTAGACCCTTTAGTAATGGATTTTTGTGTGTTGGGGGAAGGGGAGGGCTTGGCAGAGGAAAATGTACTGAAAAAGAATCTTGGAGAGACTCTGATGTATCTGAAGTGCCTGCTGCATTTCTATGTGTATTGGGAGAGAGATTTAAAGTGTGACAGTGTTGGCTTTATCAGTACAGGGGCCTTCTCTTCTTGCTTTTGAAATTTTACCAAATACTATCTTGGGTCACCTCAATCAGGCTAGCACCTGCAGTTATAGTGGTATTTGCTTAAGTATTTTTACATCTCCTGTCTTTTCATCTTCCTGTTGAGAAAATCAAGTCCCCTATATTCAAATGTGTTCAAAAAAACCTCTCAAAACTTGCATTGCATATTGACATGCTAGTCGATGATAAAAATGAGTGAGTTTATTTACAAAATTGGGTTTAGAGGGTGTTTTGAGAACATAAATGTGAAGAGCAGTTCAGAAACAGCATGTTAAGGCTAAGACTTACTGTGACTTCCCAGTAACTTCCCTTTCTCTGCAGGTACCCAAAGTCCTCAAACTTAATACATGTGAATGTAATATTACTGAGGAGACATCGGAATTCACTAGCACAAGCAAGGTGTGGTGTAAAATCAACTGCTGTCAATTGATTTTATACCATATAGTAAATGCTGTTGACCTATATCTTTGTCCCTTTGGTCCGTGGAGTCAAGATTGCCTGGCATTAGCCAGTGTCATTGAATTACCACTAACACTTCATGGCTTTTAGAAATATGTTTAAATCCATTGTTCAGAAAATAAAATCAGATTTTATTTTGTGTTCTGGGTAGGAATCTGAAGTTTGGAAGTTATAAAAGAACTTTTTTGCTGAAAGGAGAAATGGATTGCAATTTCATGCAAAATACTCAGTTCTATCTGTACAGAAGTGGTACATTTCCTGTTTCTCAGGCTAGAAAGTACAATATCAGACTCCTCTGAGACAAACAGATTCCTCCCTTAATTTCAGAGTTCTTAATAAAATTATTCTTCATTTGAGTCTTAAACTGGGTCTTATTATGAACAAAATGTTTGGGGATTAGTCTGTTTGCAGATAGCGAAGGAGAATACTGCTTAAGGAAGAGTAGCAATTTTCACCCTGTGTTTTTGCACATTCTGTGTAAGTTTACTTCATGATGAAACCGTTACTGCTTTGTATACAATCTAGGTCTGTACAACAGCACATTAGGTATAATATGCAAGCCCTTTTACTCTGCAGATATAGATAGATATATTTATGCACAAATAATATCTGTACAGTAATGTGTTACACCTTCACCAACTTGCTACAGATGATAGCAGTCCTTTTGTTTGCTTTATATCTCTCTATTGGGCTCAGAGGAGCTACAGACATGGTCTGTGGGTCGAGTCCTTTCTGATACTGATAAGCCTGACTTTCCTCAGTAGCCGAGATGAGGTGTTGAAGCCATTCATCTAAATATGTTGTAAGATTGTTTGTCTTTCAAGTTTGGAGGTAGTTATCTGTAAGTAATCACTTGGGATGCAATCTTGGCCCTTGGTCACTTCTTAATAAGATCATTATTAAGGCAGAGTGCCCGTTACTTTAATAGGGTTGAGACTGCGTTCTGGGGTTAAGTAAAACGAATTTGACATCAGGAAGAAAGAAGTGGTGAGGAGCTGGTTGTTTAAAATGTCATTTCGTTAATTTGAATGTGTTGGAAGCTTGGTATGCTGCACTAAAATTAGATTGTATAACTAAGCAACACTGCTCTCCTCTAAAGAAAGCAGATTGAAAACATAATACAAAATCCAGTTTAGCAAAACGGTGTATGTTTAAAATCTGTTTTAATAGATGCAGTATAAAATGAGTGTCACACTAGAATGAAAAGTGACGGGTGGAGGGTTTCGGTGATGAGACGTGAACTGCTTTGAGCGTTTGAAATTTTATTGTTGGAGTACGTCTGTCATCTTCAGCCACACTTAAGATATTGTTTGAAAGAGTGAGTAGCCTTCAAGAAAGACCCCCAAAAATGCAGTAAGTGTTTTTATCAGACTTTTTTCCTTTTCACCTCTAAGAGTGTACACTTAAGGAGTTACAGATAAAGCTTAGGATGGTAACTGTGTCAGGGGACTGCCCGAGGAAGGCTTTAAATTTTACAGCTGCATTATCTCTCTGGCCATAGTTAAGATAAAGATCTAATATAAAATCACTTTGGACTGTAATGCTTTCCCTAAATGAAATGAAGGTGTTAACCTACTTGATTTGATACACTTTACCCTCGCTTATAAAGCTGGGAGGAAGGTGAGGTAAACTTTAATTAAAACTATAGCACTGATGCCTTCTAGCACTGTGCCCTGTACCTTGCTAGGACTGTACAGTAAGCAAAATAAAACGTACCTCTCAGTGGAGGCAGCAGGCTGGAGCCGTGTTCAGTGGAAGTAATTTAATTAGTGTTGATCATGACTCCAGATGATGGTGATTTGATAAGGAATAATTTAGTACTTAACAGCCTTTTACATGCACCAACTCCATGTGGGAAGGTAAAGCAAATTGCACAAAATGAATGTGCTGCTTTCACTTGTGCCTGTGCCAGTGAGCTGGAAAACTGCCTGTTAGCAGACGTTCATGCTCTCAGTGCTGTGATGAAATACCCAGCCAGTTCTCCGCACAGGGCTGTGGTGTGGGAGTCTCTATACTCCCGTTATTTAAAAATAAATAAGGGAAGTAATTTTTCATAACAGATTAACTCTGAGGAAGTAGCAAAGTAAAAAAATAAAAAATAAAAAAAAATAGAGCAGCATGTGGCCTTTGTGCAAATATGTGATACTGGCCTTAAAAAAGGGTCTTATTGCAGTTGTGTTTTAATTCTCTGATTCATGTCAAAGAGATTGCCTACCTTTGCGTCAAGCCACTGTCCCAGGGTTGTAGGGCCCATCACTCGTATTAAATGTGTGGCACGCATTATTTGACCAAGGCATGCAAAGGAGGGTCAGCAGTAAAAGTTCACTAGCAACATCTTGAAACAAACTACTGGATGTCAGCCTGTTTTGCGATTACAGTGGAAAGCCGACTGAGCTGAATTTTGCCGTATTATTAAATTTGAGAATCTTTTTTCAAGAATTCCCTGTACTTTTTTTGGTGCTAGTTCAGACAATCTTATTCAGGAAGAATTCTTTTTGTGTTGTAATGTTTGCCTCTTCTCATCTCTTTTTCTTAAGTTACTGTGCTGTGTGTATGCATTTGTGTACCTGTTTCACTGTCTGCTTCTCCTTTCTAATCTTTCCACATAACTCACTACTATCCACTGAATATAATAGCTTAATAGCAGCTTTAGAGATAATTCTTGCTAGTTTTGTGAAAATGTGTCAAAATAACAGTGTTATGTTGCAGATGTCTCAGCTGAAAGACAGTAGTAGAAGCTGTCATGTAATAAGGGTACCTAGAGGATCTGTTTGTGAAAGAGTTCTGTGAACATTGTCCAGCCATGAGAAAACCCATGGCAGTCCAGATCTTAGAGATGCCAGAGTTCATTGGTTCTGATGCTCACTTCTTACACCGTGTTACTTTTATCGGACTGCCAGACACAGGCATGTGTATGCAGGTGCATTGGTCTCAGAAAATATATAGTCTGTAACAAATTATCTTTCCTAAGTTCAGGTGCAAGAGGAGGGGCAAGATGCTACTTGATGGTATATAATAATGGCAGCATTTTGTGCTGAATTTCTCTAAGAGGAAGTATTGCATGAATGTGGATTTTCACAGAGACACAAACATCTGTGTCCGGCTAGAATGTGAAGTTCAAACTATGGTGTTTTGAGGACAACATCAAAAATTAGTGATAAAATCGATCTCTAAATTCTAGGCATCTGAGAGTTCAAAAATGTATTTACAACCGCGTTTTAGTTAAAACTTGACAGGTGTGTTTTCAAGGTATTACATACTTGTCTTTTAGTCCTTTGTCCTCCTAGCCACTTAGGTTTGTCAGTGTCAGGTGAACTTTGAATTTTCTTCTGCTTTAATTTTGGTTAAGGTTGGATATGAGATAAGGAAAGTTGTCTGACTTAAACTAATTTGCTGGTTAACCTTGTCTTTACCTTTGGCCTTTTTCTTGATACAGACCAACTTGTGCTTCTAATTAATGCTGCATTTCATGTCACGCCCTCTGGGTGTTTTTTAGCTTTTAAAAGTATGATTTTTTTTTTCGAGTTTGTGTCTATATCACATTTTCTATTGACTTTGGTGAAGCAAGGATTTTACCTTGTGTATTTTTAAGAAAAATTACCGAATCCATTTCTTCTGAATTTTTTTCAGATGTTACTTATAATTAAAGGCACATGTATTTGTCCGCTTTCAAGAATTTTGCTGCAAATTTTCAAGCATTATGTGGGACAAAAAAAACCCCTGCTGATCATGTACTTGAAGCTGATTATGATAATTTATTTTGTAGTCCTTTGTGTGGCACTCTTTGAAGTGAACTACTATTGCATTTATAGCTAAAAGCTACCTCGCTGATATTACTTAGAAACATTTGGTGCCTGGGAAGTATTTTGCCTCTGACAACATTTACAGTAGTTAAGCCAAATATAAGTGGGCTGTTATTTTCCTGCTAATGAGATGGGATGCTGGCCATCATTCTATCAAACAATAAAAGTGAAAATAGCCAATGCAAAGGATCTCTGGTGTCTGTTTTTCAGTTGACACCCAAACAAATATTTGAAATGTTTATTTCCTATATTGTTTTTAGTATTACAATAGTTTAATTAATCATGTGTTTAATTAGCTTACTTGAGAAAGCTAATTGTTAATATTGTACTTGGGTTTTAATCACATTTTTTCTCTCTTTCCAGTGGCTTTTCATGGTCTCCCTGTGAAAATCAAGAAGGAACCCCATAGCCCATGTTCGGAACTTGGCTCCGCTTGCAGTCAAGAGCAGCCATTCAAGTTCAGTTATGGGGAAAAGTGCCTGTACAATGTCAGGTAAAGCAATCAGGAGCATGTTTGCAGTGAGAACTGCTGATTTAAATGAGGAATGACTAAAGAGTAATAAAACCATAATAGAGATCTTACAAAAGTTACCTCTTCAGCAGATAACAGACTAATGAGATAATGCATTTAGCTGATGAACACTGATGGATTTGTTTACAGTTGTATCAAACACATAATCATTTTAAAGTAGTGTTTTTCGTCAAAATGCATATTCTCCATTCCTCCTCCATGGGAGATAGCCAGAGCTTAAAAACCCAGGGTGCAAGTGTGAAATAGAAGGAAGGAGTGTCTTGTTTTCTGCAAGTACTTCCAAGTGCATTACGCGTATTAGGAAAGAGAGATCTGTGTAACAGGCGAGAGATTGGCAGGTCTGAGCAACACATTAGGTATTTGACAAGTTGTGCAGATGTTGTATGTGTATATTCGTGGGTGATTACAGTTTAAAACAGTGTTTCATTAGGCTCTGCATCTTTGGTATTTATTCAAAAGCAAGTTGTCTTTTATAGGCATAGATAATAAAGGCTTTTTTTATTTGTGGCCGGTGAAGGGGCTTGATACCTCTTCATTCTTTATTGACTTTCTTTTGGTTGCATTTACGTGTCACTCCTTCCTTTAGTGTTAGCAGTGAAGGATTTCCTATTGGCATTTCAGTCTATTTTAGAAACTTTAATCTAGCTTGGTTTTATTCTCATTAATGTACTACCAGAACTGTTAGCACTAAAAGCATTTAAATTTAACATTTTGGATATCAAGAGGGGAAAAAAAAAGAAAAAGACTGACACCTTTGCCAATCATAAAGTAGTGACTTTGGTTTCAAATTCAGATTAAGCCATGGATGGATTTGATATGTTTAGGGAACCTGACATAGGAAATGATGCAAGCTTGTGCTTACTATATGCCTAATGTCTGTATTTTTCCTGTTTAGAAAAAGGGATGATCAAAGTGTTCCCAAGTCCTTTCCTGATTTGAGACACTTTTAAAAACAGCATCTATGTGTTTGTAGGACCAGCACTTTGTTTTTGAGAGAGAGGGTTAAAAAAAACCTGTCGGTAGAGGCTGCTGACATCCTAGTGTGGGTAGTTACGCCAGCATACCATTGTTTTTCTAGGTCAGATCCCTTCCCTCTAGCTGTATTGTTTTACTGTCTCATTTTGTGGTTTGTGCAAGCTTTAAAAAAAAAGTCTTGACAGACAGTGCCAGCTCTTTTTGCTCTAGTCCAGGTGCTTCTACTTTTATGTATTTTGTATACCTCCTGTTAGAATGTCATTGTAAGACTGAGTCCTTTAAAAATACATTTCTGTGCCCCAGAGAAGAAAATGGTGTGTCGAAACACTTGCATCTAGCATGATTTGTTCTGTGCTCTTCTCAGTGTAGAGAACTTGTCTGCCCCAAACTGGTTAATAAGTCAACTATAATAGAAAGCTTATAAATGTGGCACTTGGGGTGATACTTTCTGGATATAGATGCTATGTTGTTTTCTTTGGTTTTCCTTCTTCTGAAGAAATAACCTGACTAGCTTTTCCCTTCCCTTACTAATAGTGCCTATGATCAGAAGCCACAAGTGGGAATGAGGCCCTCCAACCCACCAACGCCATCCAGCACTCCTGTGTCACCGCTGCACCATGCTTCCCCAAACTCAGCTCAGACTCCTAAACCTGACCGGGTTTTCCCTACCCATCTCCCTCCATCCCAGTCCATTCAAGACAACAGCTTCCCTATGGATCACAGGTAAAACATGAAACATCTGAGGGACCCATGCAGAAGGGTCCCTTGTAAATCTCTTACATAGGGTAATACTGGCTTCCTGCTTACAACTGTTCGTTTTTAGGTTGAGAGACCTAGATGAAAAACAAGGTTCACAGTATCAGAAATTTTTGTGTTTTATGAAAGGCTGGCATCTGGCTCGGTGCACTACTGTAGGAGTTCATATTAGCAGTGACAGAATTTTAATGTCCTGCTGCTTCAGTCTTGTGAGGGTGGTTACATTGTTCTGGGTAATCTCTTCTAGGCTCCCTTTCCCACAAAAGGTTGGACCAGATGTTCTTTCAATGTCCCATTCCAAGAATGGTCTGTTCTATGGTTCTCTGATTCACTTGAGGCTAGAAAGCCCTACGAGATGATGAAGTCACTCGCAAGCGTGTTCCTGGCTATAAATATCTGGCCTCTTGCTGAGCAGTTCACCTATCTAAGAGATAAGTGGCCATGTTACAGTGTTCCTGCTTCAGAATATTCTTTGGAAGGGTGGATCATTTTTCCAAACCCTTTTGTAATGTAGCATTTCAAACAAACTAAGATGCCAGCATAAACTGTGCTTAAATAACACTAGTCTGAGTAAAAGCCACAAGATCTAGAGACTAGAATTAAATCTTAAACTGTCCTTAGGTCACCCTGTTTTGTTTTGATATGTTAGAAATCCCCAGACAGTTATCTTTTGTACCTCAGTTTTGCAACATATATACTTAGTGGATTCCAAAAAGTCTGTTGTTGCTTGTGTGAACCAAAGTTGGTTCAGATTCAAAGTACAGGAAACTCAAGATTATGATTAGGTCTTTGTGTTTTTGTGTGACAGTGTGAAACTTCCAGAGAAAGCTACAGGTTACTGTTTCTTCTTTTTTAAGAAAAAAAGTGTGTCTTTTTTATAGTAAGTGGTAACAGGACTGTTTTTTGAGTCCAAACCCATGTTTTTGGAATCCTTTTTTATCCTAACCTTTATCGCATAAATGTGTTTTTGTCTGCTCTGTTGTGTCATTGCTCCAGTTGTGTGTAAAGATACATATATATGTGTTCATAAACTTGACTTACCTCTTAAATATTATCGAATTAAGAAAGACTTGAAAGGAAAATCAGTTGTTGGGAGTGTGATGTGCATGCTTCTGCTCTAGTAAAGGCTATTGTCCCCAGTGATTTGAGCATATCACTTCTGAAGGAGGGTGCTAAGGTTAATATTGCTGTTCTGTGCTCTGCTGAGGTAGCTTTAAATACCACCCAGGGTTCTCTACAAGTCCTTCTGGAGGTGAAAAAACACAGAGGTAGCCTCTTCAGCTGCCATAGTCACCATCTTCTCTCTGGCTGTGGACTGTGGTCTAACCACACAGGCCCCCAACAAAGGCAGGCAACAGTTTTGATTACAGGATGGTAGAAAAATGTGTTTCTGTATATACACCGAAGTCAAGCTGTCAGGAGACTGAAATCTCCAGAAGCTAAATAGGTTATGTGCAGGGAGCAATAATAAGATTTTGCAGATGAAAAAAATCTTTTGTTTTAAAGCAGCTTGTAAAGAGAGTATTGAACCTCATTTGAGTACTTAGAGAGATTTGCATACACCTTAGTATAGTTTCTCTACCTGTAACATTTGCCCTGCACAAGCTTTGAGGGCTTTTTAAATGATTTCTGCTTTCTCCCACCCCTGTCTTTGATATTCATTTTTTTGGGGGGCATTTTGCACTAATGCTTCCATTTTGTACTAGAACATCATGTCTTCTAGTGAAATCCAAAATTGCTGACTCAAGCAAAAAAGAAATCTCATTTTTCTCCTTTTTTAAAGAAAGGTGCAGTTGTGGTGGAAGATATTTTTCCCCATTCTCTTGTTTATTCTGAATCTTGTGTTTGAAGCAAGTGTGTACTTCATATTTTTGTGAAATTCAAATCTTTCTGATTTACAAGGTGATGTGCTACTACAAGGAGTATATTTGGAGAATGTCATTTAAACAAATGACTTACCTATGTGAGTTCATATGTGAATCTATAACTCAGGGCACATTTCTTTGGAGCATGTATTGGTGGCATAAGATAGCATTGGTATCTGGTCCATACAGCCCATACATCTTCATACAGGGCATGAGTGTGTGAACGATAAGTGGTCCTAACAAGTACCAACAGGAAACAAATCCACTTGTATAAACAAATGGCTTGATTCCATACAAAGCTTCCAGTACAACAAGTATTATTAACTTCCTTTCAAGCTTTGTGAGTGAGCCTGTTTCTTATTTTATCTTCAAGTTGCAATTTTCTGATTCACTCCTTGACAGTTCTTAATGATAATTTCTGGTTCTTTTTTTGGCTAATGAAAAAAGGAAAAGAGGGAAATGAATGCAGTGCCAGTCAGCCTAACTGTTTCATAATATATTTGAGCTTCTAACTTTATTTTCTGCAGGTGTAGGTGGAATTGCAAAACCCAATGTTACAGTGCAGTACTCTTTCTACTGCAAAAATTACAGTATTTATAGCAGCATTAAGAAAATTAATTTTGTCTCCACTACGACATTGTAGTAGTTTCTGTCTCTGTAGTTTCCACAGAATTTGTAATTAAACTACGAGAGTAAATATTTGTCAGACCAAGTTACAGCAGTATTTTGACAGATGGTAGTGCAGTTTAAGTTGTTTTAGAAATATGTACTACCTATGAGTTGATCGCCAAGGGTTGTGATGCTTGTGCAATCAAACCCCTGCATTGTTCGTCGCTCAGAGTTTTCTCTAAAAGTTTGGTTTTGCTTGCATGAACCAAAGTTGGTTTAGATTCAAAGTACAGGAAACTCAAGAATGATTAGATCTTCATTTTTTCAGTGTGACAGTGAGAAGCTTCCAGGGAAAGGCAAAAGTTCCCCCCTTCCCCCCCGCCCCCAGCCTCGCCTTTTTAAAAGAATAAAGTGTATCTTGTTTATAATAAGTGATGACAGGACTAGTAAGTAGTTTGTGGCGAGAATGTTACATCTGCTGTTGATTAGTGCAGAGACAATATTACTACCATGGTGGTTACTGCTATGATAATCAGCAGGAGATAATAGGAAGACTTTGTACAGTTGATCAGGGCATGGTGGGAAAATAGCATCCTTGTGTTCTGTATGCCTCTGAACCTGCAGACATTCAAGTAATCACATTCAGGCCTTTTAGGTCAGGTTATATAGGATTTAGGGAAAAAAGAACAAGCATAGGTCCTTTAGCATTGCATGTAAATCAGCTTAATTTAAAATTGAATTCTCTGATTTTATGCCTCCTGAAGAGCATTTGGGAGTAGTGAACAGCAGTGTGGCTCGTATGGATTCCTGCTTTTCTCTAGAAATGACTAAGGGAAAAAGTTAAGGCAGGAGGGTAATTCTTAAGCATTGTTTTTCTTAGCAAAAATTTGTACTCTCTCCTTTTACTGGGGGGGGTGCTGGTACTCCCTTCCCATTATAGTTGGAGTGCAGTGCCAGTCTTGCAGGTAGATCTCTCATGGCATCATCCCTGAGAGGACAAAACAGTGGACTTTTACCCTGGAATGTTTCCAAATGTTAGAGCAGACAATACTCTGTTCAAAATGTGTTTATTGTGGTCACAATGGTTTTTATGTAACAGTGAAATGGGTAAGAATGAATTAGAATACAAGCAATATGTTGCTAACACTTGTGGAGGAGCAGAGAATTCTACCTAGGCTTCTTTCATCTTACTGTGGTAGAATGTCAGTCATTCCACAGTTTTGAAGCTGGTGCATTTCCTGTTTGCCTCTTCTGTTGGGAGAAGATAATGAAAGCAAAGAGGATGTGGTGGGGACAGGTTTTAGTGCTGATATTAATAGGTGGGATTTTTGTTTCTTTGCCTCTTGCTGTTCTACCATTCAAGTGATTCTGATGAGAGCACTTGGCATGATCATAAGCAAAATGTTTGTTACCGAGAAAGTGATACAACCACTAATAATGACCATTTGGGAAATGGAATGTAGCTCAAGTCCTTTACATGACCTCTCTAACTTGTGTCCTAGATTTCGCCGCCAGCTCTCTGAACCTTGCAATTCTTTCCCACCTTTGCCTGCA
The DNA here is from genome assembly GCA_035222235.1 of Margarornis squamiger. Classification (NCBI taxonomy): domain Eukaryota; kingdom Metazoa; phylum Chordata; class Aves; order Passeriformes; family Furnariidae; genus Margarornis; species Margarornis squamiger. Next base: position 27,676,883 of record JAWWTY010000077.1, on the reverse strand, counting down.
ATGCCAAGGGAAGGACGTCCAATATATCAGCGCCAGATGTCGGAACCAAACATCCCTTTCCCGCCTCAAGGTTTTAAGCAGGAGTACCACGATCCAGTTTATGAACACAACGCTATGGTTGGCAGTGCAGCCAGTCAAAATTTCCCCCCTCCTCTGATGATTAAACAGGAACCTAGGGATTTTGCATATGATTCAGGTAGGTGAGATTCTCCCTTAGTTCTGCATAGTAGAGGAATAAATGAGTCCAAGCTAGTGCTATTCATGTTTTTGTTGAATGAATTGAAACTTACTCTTTTAATACTTAAGTCCTACAAATTATGTCTGAGATAGTTTACAAAGTAGTGAGGTTGATGCATAGTACAGTGTGACTCGTGCCACCACTGCTTGCTCTTTAAAGAATTTCTTTTTTCTAGAACTATGTCCAGAAAGTGCACAGGTTAAAGAAGCTGGGGAAGAAAGTCATGAGTACAAAACTGAGCTTTGTTAAGATAGAACTTGTTCTGTACTATCTCATCTCTGACCTCTGAATTTGTGTGCTTCATTTTACGAGCTCTTTCATTTGTGTGCCAGAAATAGAGAACTCTTTCTCCTCTTGCTTGCATTACTTTAAATCAGGAGTAACTCCACTGAAGTGGGGTTTATACAGCTATAAAACCAGTGAGGGAGAAGAATCAGCCAAATTGGTGTCAGCTTCTCCATTTGCGCATACTGCTGTGTTTTGTGGAGGTACATAATCTGTGATGCCAGGTTGCTGATGTAGAGAATACGCTGTTGCTATTAATAATGTTTATTATGATTGTGCTTATAGGGCAACTGGAATGGAGCCTTATTGCTCTACGGACAACACAAAACAGGGGAGGTGGTAGCAGAGCCTGCTCTCAATAACTTCTGATCAAAATAGAAAAGATAAGCAATAGAAAGGTTAGAAAGATAAATCAAGGGAATAACATTGTAAATGTTTGACACAACTTAAACATAATATTTATATTATATTAGGGAAAAGAGAGAGAGAATTAGGGACGCAAAAAAGGAGTTTAGTAATGAGTACCAAGTAATGTGAAGAAGAAAGGTGGAAAGAAGGAAGCTAGAAAAGTTGTATGGAGAGATTAAAACAAATGGAGTGGCCTAGGTGGGATAAACAGTTGAGTGGTATGGAGCCAAGAAAATGGAATCAAAACATGTTTTTCAGTTTTAGCGTAAGTGATTTCTGCAGCGTCTCTTCAATTTCTGCCACTGTCCTGCTTCACGTATGCCACGCTGTTGAAAGGGAGGGATTTCGTCATGTCCCAGCCATGTTTCTGCAGAGGATAGATTGCTTCTGTACGCATGCCTGACTTCCTCTTCTTCTGGCTGCTGGTGCGCCCCCAGGGCTCTCCTGCAGGTTCAGTCTCTGGCTAGATACTTTTGCAAGTTTATTTCCCCAAAGGCTGCACAGCAGCTGAGTTGAAGTGTCCTTTGAAATTTTAGCTCATGACAAACTATCTTGCAATTTGATACAGTGTAGAACTGTTTTTTTACTGTCTTTCTGTAGATAACTTTAAACTGTCTATTTATTGGAGTATTTTGTGGTATCATTCATGTATAGTGCTTGTTATAGAGTTGGTCTTGATGTTAGAACAGGGGAATTTGGAAAGTAGAGATGCTTTCTTCTTTCTTATTCTTGACAAGCAAAGAACCAACCCTTAGGTAAATTTGAGTTAGGCTTAATACAGGAAAAGGACTAGGGGTAAAATATTTCTCCAAGTTTAAATATAAGACAAGATGAAAAGGAGTTCACATTGCAAGGATCAGATCTAAAACTCGACTCATTCATTGATGAAGGTTCTGAGATATGTGGCTTTGGCAGCTGGGTATCTCTCTTCTTAGAGAGCAGCATGGGAGAAACTGCGTAGTTAATGTGGCAGTGGATGATAAATGGGAGACTGAAGTTTCAGGCACTGTCGGTTCATTGCAACCTTCACAAGCACCTTTACTTGTTCTGCTAAATTAAAGGCCAAAAAAAGGCTCTTTTGTAAATATGCTTCGTATTTGGCTCAGAAGTGGCATCTCCTTATGGCATGCTATTACTTTAAGTCTGGGTTGGCTGCTAGAATTCATCTTTCTTTGGAATATTCCTTATGGGAAAAGGCAGGAAATTTTATTCTGAAAGGGAAATGTACAAACTTTTGTCCAATCCTGTTTTGCCTACTTTTGGGGCAGCAAGAACATTCCACTTTATAGTAATGATGTTCAAGCAAAACTGTTGTTTTTTGTGTAGATGAATGATTAGTTTTTAAAAATGTAATAGTGTGTAACCAGTGGTCATGAAAAATTAATCTGTTGGTATCAGGAAGTACTTTTATTGCCCTCCGAATCACTGCATTTAAGTTGACACATCTGTACACTCCATAAATTGCCGTCAACAACTGTGGTCTGTTGATATTTTGTCTTGTTACCATCTGTTCTCTAGAAACCATCATTTTCCATCCTTTCTAAGAGTACATTAAATAACCCCTTAGGAAACATAATGCATTTGTCACTGAATCATTGATTTCATTTTTCACCTATGGATAGTCAGGGAGGGAGGAATGCCAGGGTGAAAAGCCATTTTTTGCAGGGTATTTCACTGCAGCTCAGATAACAATATAGAAACATATTTAAAAAGTTCTTTGTAATGCACTGAGATGTTCCTTTTGGGATGTTTTGAAAGAGCCTCATAAAAGTTCATTGTTTTTGTGCGCTATTCTTTTACACTTTGAGGGAAGCTAGTGAATGAAAAGCATTATTATAGAATGATTATAACTCTATTAAAACATGACATTAATTATGACATGGGAAATGGCAGATCAATTAGTTGTAATTGTAATTGCAGGTATGCAATTTCTACTACAGAATGTTTGGGTTAATGGAAAATGAAAAATGTCAGCAGAGTAGGGGCTTTTCTTTATTCATTGACACTTCTAGAAGTCACAGTGCATCATATATGTTCAATCAGACATTTTCTGCCACAGGTGTTTTTTTTTGTTTTCATGGCTGACAGTTGGATATACGTAGTACTTGCTAGTATATCTACCAACTTTAAGGACAAAGATGCAGCCAAGGAGCTTTGAGATTTTTGCATCATTAATGAATATATTCCAAAAGGGTTCCCAAGATCTTTGTTAACAAGGCCTGACAGTGGGCATTACTGTACAGTTAGCACTTCTAGAATTCAGTAATGTATTCAGGTACTTAAACAAAAAGGCCAGATTTGATATACCTCATCAATTCTGGGCTTTATTTTTAAGCAGGACCTTCACAGGCTTGATCCTTCCTATATAATGTAGTATGTTTGCAAATATACAAAGGTATGACTCTATCAATGAGTGTATTAATTAATATTAAAAATAAAGTTTTAAAATACCTTAAATTATTAATTTCCAGTCTCCTATTTTGTTTTGCCCAATTGAAATATTATTTTGGTTGGGAAATTTTTGTGACTGTGTCTTTGGAAATTGAGATTTGTCTCAGTGGTGCTAGAGATAAGTAGAGGAGGAATTTTTGCTTGCACATACATCTTACTGATTGCCAGGAATTTCTCTTTTGAAATCTAGATAGACTCAATATTCCCTGAGCAGGTTAGAGGCATTAGCAGAGCTATTCTCACCATTTCATTTCAAGGTAGCCTTATGATTAATATGCTTGAATGGAGCTTAGAAAATTTGGATTCTCTCCTTGTCACTTCCAAAATTTTCTTCCAAGATATTAGTCACATCACTCAGAGAATGAACTCTACAGACAAATTATTAGCCTCCATGTGTTGCTTTCTGAATAGCTCATCCCTTTAATTCTTGAAGCCTCACGAGCAATAAATGCTTTGTGTTGGCATGTGAGAATGGATGGAAAACTACCCCTTTGTTAAGAGAGGTGAGAGGAGGCAGAGAGACACATCAGATATATATACCTGTTTATTTTGGGTACCCAGTGAGACCTGGATAATTTTTAAAGAACATTACGTACTACATATGTTCAAAGCATAGCTGCTAGGGACTTTCTTTATATTTCTAGATGAAGAAGTATGGAAACATCAGATTAGGGTCTCAGTGTAGGCAGTGTAAAAATAAGAAATGCGTAATACCAAAAAATCTGGCAGAATCAATGTGGCTACTTTGAAAAACCTCACTGGGGCTAGAATGGGCTTTGTTTGGGCCTAAAATTGACCATTTAGCTGTATTGTCTTTTCCTTTCATGAAAACTTGTGCCTCATTAAGTACACAACTTCCAGCCCCTGTAACAAATGAAGCAGGGGCTCCACCTGCAAAGCTGTTTTCAATATGGTTCTGCCTCCCCCAAGCAGTTTTGACCTGTGCACTCAAGACAACAGTGCCAAAGCAGGAGGCTGTATCATAATTCCTTTGTAGCAAAAGAATTGGATCAAGGTTGTGCAGGAAGTTGTGAATTATGACACTTATTAACCTTCTAAGTTGCTCTTATATGGAATGTTGTTAGTTTTCCGCCATCCATGTTATAAATGTGTTACCTAATGACCAGGAATAGACTAAAATGCACGAGTCCTTTCAAATACCTGATGTACTGTTTTTTAAAAAGCAAGTCAACGCATATTAATATGGAAAAAGGTCCATAGTAGCACATTCTTTCCTGGCCATCAGCTGACATATTCTTAATTTTGGGAGTTTGCAGAACAGCATGAGGGAAAGTGTTGAATTGAAATTTCAAGGCAAAAAAAAAATTATTTCTTCAGAGTATGTTTATTTGCAGATTGTTTTATTTCCCTCATTTCTTTTTTAAACAACAATTGGATATTCGATTGTCCTTTTGAAGGCAAACTTTACCCATTTGGAGATCCTAGTATAAAATAAAAAGGGAAATCTTAGCTATCAGTCAAAGTCAGTGCAGGTTTGCTGTTTCCAGGGTATTCTCTAGTGCACTGACCAGTGCAGCATTTAGAGTGTTACAGCTGGTAGTGCTTCTACTACTGTCTTTGATTATACTGGTTAATTTTTGTACAGTGCTCTGAAACCTAAAGCTCTGTGTGAATGCTTATTATTACTCCAGTTTTTCCCCTGGGAGATTATTTCACAGACAAATAGACTTCACTGTGATGAAATATTTCTTGATCATAAGCCTTAATTTTCTTTTTTATCAGTTCCATATTCGTAGTTACACCTCTTCGTAAACAATTTCTTGGTATTAATGTACCACCTCTAAATCTCCTTAGATGGTTTATGTGAATGCTCTGTCAGTGTGACTCGTGGAGATCTTGGATCTTGCTTCATAAGTCATCCAGCTTGGATAATCTTTTCCTCATAGTCTTTCCAGGTTTCCTTTCCTTTGTGTTTGTTTTTTTGTGTTTTTTTTGTTTGTTTGGTTGGTTTTTTGTTTTTTTTTTTTTTAATTTTTTTTTTATTTGCAGTGTTTTTGAACACAGTTTTATATAATGCTCTGTGAAACAGAAGTGACTCCATCCTTTTCTTGAAAATGGTGCTTCAGTATACTTCAGTATACACATCTAAAAAAGCTGCATCTCCTCATGGCCTTAAAAAATTCTTTTACACAGAGATCCAATTGTTCTGAATGAAAATCTGGATGGCATAAAGGCAGTAGGGGAGAAGGGACGGGGCTTTGCTCTTGAGTTAGTAGGTTTAAGAAGTCTCCCCTACTCATTTTTTGGTTTTGCAGTTTTCCTTGTGGTTTAAAATATTTCATCCTTGTGTTTTGGGAGCTTGTCTTTGCTGTGTTGCTTCAGTATGGATTTTGTTCGGTAGTTAATCTGTGCTGCACTTTGTACTTGCTCTTAAAACGTGTAAACACAAATCCACTGTTGGACGGTATCACAGTAGACAATAAGAGCATCTGAGGGGGAAAAGTTGGGAAACCTGGACGTCAGAAGATTGCTATGAAAGGCAGAATTTTAACTTTTCACTTGCATCCAATCTAGCTGATTTCCTCTGTTCACTAATTCTTTGTGAAGTAAGTCTGTAGTTAGAATAGAATTCATTTTGTAATGTTATCTTCACGAACAAAGGAAAACCTGAATACCATGTTAATGTGAGTATATAGTCAGGAGACCATACATGTATTATTGCTTTCAAAGCAGACAGTATGATCTGAAAAATTGTCCTGCAGTCCCTTTTTTTCAAAGAAATGGATAAATATCCTGTAAATCTACAGTTACAGTAAGTGGCACTGGCTAATGATTTGATTTGAGGATTGAGAGCACAGTCTGGATTTACTCTTTGTGCATTAACACAGGTCAAATGGACACAGGCTGCATTTTAAATCAGTAATGGAAGGCTGAAGCCTGCCCTAAACCAATCACATCAGCCTTGCCCAAGACCGATTGATCCCCAGAGACTGAGCCCTGTGAGCATAGCTTTTATATGAATGGACTCTGTGCAGCCTGAGGTTTCATTCATAAAATGGATGCTGAAGGGGAAAAAAAAAAAAAAGCCAACCCACACACGCCAAACCCTGGAATGTCCATTTATGCGAAGCTGAAGGGTGTAGTGTTCCCTCAGCTGCTGCTTTTGCCAGTTGCCTTAAAGTAATGATTAATGCTGCTTGGCCCTGCCTGCCTGCAACCTGACACCATTTATGGCCTTGGTGTGTTTCTAATGTATAGTGAATGAGAAGGCTACGTTCTCAAATCAGAAACATAAACAGGAACTGGTTGGTCTGAATTCCATTCAAATATGTCACTTCAGCCGTGCAGTGTTTGTCCAACTTCGATTTTACAGGCAGGGGATGGGGTGGGGGAGAAAAAGCAACACAGACATTTTTGCAGTAAGATTACCAACAAAAGGAGTGAGGGAGAGAGAAAATACTGCTGTCTTTTGTTGAATTCAAAGGGGAGTGATGTTTAAGATACATTTTACAGTTACTGAGGTTAATAAAAACAAATACATGATTTTAAAGTATGCTCAAAAGATCAGCTCCATGTGGAATTTCAATTCAGAGCTGAATGTATGAGCCTTTGTTTTCCTGTTCTGCTGTATAAAAAGTTACACATCGCCTAGGCAGACTGTTGACATCTGGTCTCACAAAATGCATTAGATGTTGTCATAGATCTAAAACCCAAAGTTGTGGAAAGGAAGCTGTTTGCATAAGGGTTTTTTTGTGAATGTTTGTAACAATTTCACTTAGACAGGAGCTGGTGGAGTGAAAGCTAATTCTCTGGTAGGTTTTTTTCAAGTGAAGTGTAAGAAATTAAACTTAAATTTTAGTTAGCTATTTTTTAGAAGGAAGTGTATGTCTATCTGTAAGTGCACATACTTGTACCATTTTCCCCCTCCCCGATTGCTGGTGCAAAGGTTTGTGACAGAGAAAATGGTGAATAAAACCTTCCGAGTGTTTTTAAATTGCATAATAATTTGGGAAAAGATTGCTTAATTTTTCATGCTGAACCTGCTACTGAAAAAGTAATGCTGACTTTTGTATTGCCAGGACTTTATTAATTTAGTAATTCATAGGACTCTCTTGTCATTGTGTAGCTTCTGAGGAGATAGTGCTTTTAAAAGTGGTCAAACTAAAACTTGATCCACTGACATTTGTGTGGTGAAACATGCTCAAGCAGTTCTTAAATAAGGAGATTGTAATTAGTTCCGGTATTTTTACCTGCACGCCTCCTTTTGGGGAGTCATGTGAGTTTTAATCTAAGTGTGTTCTACAGGTTTAAAAAGTTGTAGTTTTCATGATCAAAAAGAATCATTTGATACTTGTCCCTGCAAGACACAGATCATGCATTTTTCACAGTGGTGCCTGGTGCTACTTTAACCACTTGTTGCACTCTAGTTTGAAGAATTGCCTTTCTTACCTGGAAAGGTCCTGTTTTCCGGTGATTTCAGTATTACTCTTCACCCTTGAGCTGGTTAGAGCTTCTCGGTGCTGTGGGAAACAGCTGCTTTCCACCAGGAGGCTAAACGTGTTTCAGTGGTGGATGAAGCTCTCCTTTTTAAACAGCTTGTCAGTGCTCTTGGAAATCCATGAACAGAAAAGTTACTTGCAATGTGATTGTGATGTTTTAAGTTTGATGCCAAAAGTATGATGTGTTCTAGCTTGAATATTTTATTTTTAAAAGGCTACTTTTGTCTCTGCACTTGGTAAAAATCTCTCCCACTGCACCAAACTACATCTCCGTGTACCAGAGAAGTGCTTGTAATTCTCAAGTAAGCACTTAGTGAACGTCTGTAAGACACCAAAGGGATGACTAGTGCATTCACAGCGTGTGTAGCACAGGGTCACGTTAACATGTGTGAGTGACACCTGGGAGCCAGATTTGTCCCAGCTGCCTGAGGGGCTTGTGCATGCCCTTCTGTACCCAGTAGCACAAAGGGAAAGAATCTGCATGTGCTGCATTTCTGGTCTGTGGAAACACAAGTGGCACATTTAATCTATATGTATAGGTATACAAACTCTTGAGGTGCTGAAATAGGAACCAGAATTGCCATAATTACTTTTCAGACCAAAAGAACAATTAAGGGGGACAGGGTGTAAGTTAAATTGCAGGACTGAGAGTGGAATCACATGAGAGTTTTGGGGAACAGCTCCTTTGGGAAGTTTCTGCAGGAAACTGCTTTTAATATAACTTAATTGGTAATAAAGTGTAAATGGGAAAAATAGGCAGGAAAACAGTAAGAAGGTTACAGTTTTAGTGTCATCACTTTGTTTTAATCCTGTAATGAAGTAGGCGTGTTTCAGCTATGAATTGTGGTGTTTGGTAAACTTGAGTGACTTGTTGACAAGCTTCCTGAATAAGTACACCATGGTGTTTGCCTGAGCTGCTGTGTGGAGAGCGAGACCAGGCAGGTAGTAACTTCTTCACCCACCCTGTTTCAGATGGCACACGCCTTCTAAGCCTCTGTCTCCATGTCTCTCCCTTTGCACATGCACATATGTAATGCAGTACTGCTGTATCATGCTGTGCTTTGTCACATGCACGTGGGTAGTGCCCTGGGCCTCCAGCTCTTCAGGTGATGTTGATAAAGTGAACTAAAAAGTAACTCTGAGTTAGAGTGTTACATAACAACCTGTCCTTCAGTTAGGAAGGCTGTGTAAGGTCAGAAACAGGAACGGCTGAAGAATAAATCCTGGTTCAGGTTTCAGTTCCTGCTTTGCTCTGCTTCATTTAGAAGTTGCTTCATCCTGTAGGAGACAGTCGATCACATCATCCCTTTGCCTGCAGAAGCTCCATCTTCCCTGTGTCTAGCCTGACACAGGCTGTAATTGTTTTTTTCTGTGCTGGGTGAGATTGTGGATCTGAAGCCTGGTCCTTATCTCTGAAAAACAATCAGAAAAGAGAGAATTCAAGGATTCCTTACCTTCTTTGAGTTATACAGGGCTGAGACAACCTAGCCCTTTAAATTCTGACATGATAATTAATATGAAATACTACCATACCAAGGGACCACTCAGGTGTCTTACTTGATAATGAAACTTAGAACCTGTGGCTGCTAAATTCAATAGCAGATTTTTCTTGTTCTGACAAAGTCTGTTTGGGCTTTTTCTGCTTGGGTGTATTTTGATGAAGGCACAGCAGAGCTTATTTCCACTATTTTTCTCTGTGAGAGTCCCAAATGAGAAGACATTTTTTCAGTGTTTAGATTGCATGTAATTATAAAACAGCACCTATTAGGAAAAGAATGGTTTCATTTTCATATTGGGGAAAAAGTACATTCATTGTAGTAAGTTGACTGCTATGCTTCTGTTAATAAGAGGAGCAATGAAGAATGACCTCTAAGTACTCCCAAGTTAATAATAACAGGTATTTTTTTTACATTTCCCTATTTTTAGTTGGTTTTGGCGTTTTGTTTTTTTAAAGGGATTCTGCTGTTCTTGTGCCTAATTCACCTTAAAATGTGAATTACTTCATTAACAGTCTGAAATGAACTTGTTGTCTGCCCTAAATCCAGGCACATTTTTCTTCAAGGACTAAAAATTGATAAAAGGTCATAAATCAGTCACCTCAAACACTTGGATCTTGCCCTGGAAGTATTTTATGCCTGCTTCTGTCTTATTTGTTGTCTTGAAACAATGGCATAAGGAGAAGAAAACATATAATTGCACTGTAATTTCTGCACTAAAATGTTTTCTTTTGAAGTAGCTCCGCTTAGCCTGTAAAAATACTTCTGGGTCTTAGTCAAGCATTTAGTACAATTTAAAACTGCAATACTAAATTTCATTGGTTGGACTTTTTATTAGATAAGGTAGAAATGAAAGCAGCAGGCAATTTAATTAGCAGTAATTTTTCTGGGCAAGTCATTACTTTGATGAACTTCAGAGCAATGTTTATGGCTCCTAATTAACCATGTTAGTCATTTGATTGAATAATCACTTTGGAAATGTTTCTACAATTTGATTAGAGTCTGACCCACTCTGATAGTCATAAATTAACTGATAGCACTTTAGGATAACAAGACTCTAGTTACTTTACGAGAAATAAACTCTTCCTTGCTGTATTTTTCGGTCCTCTGTGGACTGTTTAAGCACAAGCTAACCAGAAGATTAAGTAATGTTGGTACAAACAATGCTTGCCTTAACTCCAGATGTTATGCTTAGGAGCATGGGAGATGAAACCCCAAATTGGCTAAGAAGACAACTTTTTTAATGCGTGCATAATTCTTTATTCTGTATACTCTGCTGTATCTCTTTGCAAGAGTGGACTTCATGAGTCAAAAAGGGCTTTGCTGCCAATACTAGAGAATTTTTACCTAAAATAGAAAATAGCATCTGTTTCAGTTCTACAACTTCCTCTTTTTTGCGTAGATTTTTCCATTCTCCTTAAAATTCAATCTACTTGGTAACATGAATGATTTCTTGCAGGTGAACCACTACTTGTAGCCTTGACTTCTAGCCTGTAGAGCTATACTTGACTCGGGTGATCACTGAGTCACTGATTCCTGTGGTTGCTCAGAATAGCTGCCTGAGACATTGGAGATTGTCAAAGCCTGAGGAGGCAGGCACTCAGTGTTTCTTTGAGAGAGGAGGTAATGAGGAGTTCGGCACAGATGTGCGAGAGAGACCGTGGACTGTTAGAGGAAACTTATTATTACTGCCCCGTGCTTTACTTGTTTTGTGAAGTCAGTGTAAAACCTCATTTTCTTATCCTGCCAGATCTTTGATACTCATCATTAGCCAGTGAACAGTGAAATTTGGAATCACGGTCTGAAAGAGTCTGTTGGCAGTGTTGGAAAAATAATGTCTGCTCTTTTGACCTCTTGTTTGCATCTCTTAAAGAGTTACAAGTTACTGGTAACAGGTTGCATAGCTTAGGGTAGGAGTTTATCACAAGATCAAATAGACTCTGTTAAGAAAGACTTTTGATATCCAAAAAGTGGGTTAAACATGGTCTAGAAGGGCAAACATTTATGGTGTATTTCTGTTTGCAAGTCCCTGTGCACAGGATATGGCCATCTGGGTAACAGCACAAGACATGGGGAAGAAAAAGACATTTAAAGAACACCATTTGCATTAGTTCTGTTTGTTTTTTTCTCATTATTCTTGCAGATTTGAGTCGAAGGGGAGAAAAGCAAATAAATATCAGTATTACTTAGAATATGCGCAGTGATTTTTTGGAGGGAATGTGTCATTTTTGTTTGAGGATGTGCAGGTGGACAGTGTGACATAGATACATCTAAATGCATAGATAAAATGGTTAGCAATCACAGAAAATTTCATTAACCATTCGAATCCTTAGCTGGGGTCTAAAAAGCAATATCCTGCTCTAAAGTTACTTTGAAATTCCTTGTGTTAATGTAGAGTTTATAAGTCTCCAGTGTGATTTGCAGGCTTTTCGGTGTAATTGATTAAAAATGTTGCGTTGAATTAGTTGCAAAGATAGATATACAAGCACAGGGTTTAAAATATTCATGGTCTCTGGTGTGGATTTTTTGGTCTGTGAACAGTCCAAAGTGTAATTGCCACAGGAGTCAGCTTTTAGCAAAGTTTATTACAAAAGGGTTTGAGTTCAAGTGCCGTTGTTAGATAGGATCAGGGATCCTTGTACTATGACTTTCTCCTTCACCATGCCTTGTGTGTGCCGTTCTGAAATGCTGACTGTTTGTTGACAGGTTCCCTTTCACTGTATCTTGTGTCCTTTTTTGTTGCTCTTCTGCCTGTAAACTGTCTCATTGATAACCTGCACACTTTTAATTCCATACAGTCTTTTTGACTTGTATTGTCATCTTCTTTCAGAAGTGCCTAGCTGCCATTCCATTTACATGAGGCAAGAAGGCTTCCTGGCTCACCCAAACAGAACAGAAGTTAAGTTTTCTATTATGTAACGCTTTTGTATGAGAGAAATGTGAAAAAGTAAAAAGCCTGGAGGGATTTGGGGTTCGCTGGTTTAATTCTGCTGCTGGGAAGACTCAAGTCATCTTTCTTTCCCCTTCCAGTCTTGAGTTTCTGATGCACTGATTTTTTTGTTGCTTCTTTTAGTGCCATGGGTTGATCAGGATAGAAGCAATTATATTATGAACTGAACTCATTCTGCTTTTTATGACTTCTAGCAGTTGAAAAAAGGAGACTCTTCTGTGTTAGCCATTCTTCTGAACTGATATTTTCCAGGCTGTTGGTGTGACAGGCTCAGTTAACTGTATTAAGTAATCCATTTTATACTTCAAATTCATTGAAGGTTTTTTGCTTTTTCTTTTGTTACTATTTTTGCAGTGTTTTGTTGCATCTTAGGCCCAAAATTGAGATTAGTACCAAAACTCCCGGTGGTTTCAGTAGCACACTGCCTAGGTAATTGTCAAAATTACTAATTCTGAGTAGAAGCACTTTATATGTATTAAAAATAAGAAGGCAAACAGAACTAAGACCACTGAAAGAGAAGTTATACCTTCCACTCTGCTGTTTTGGTCTATCTGTCTTGTCAGTATATTGGTTTTTGTTTGTTTGTTTGTTTAGGGTTTGCTTTTCTTCCAAGAGGCAAATTTCAAAACATGAGGAATCTGGTTTTGAGATTGATGAGAATCGAGATAGATGTGTGAATCAAAGTCTTCTAGTAAGACTTCATTTGCTAGTGAAAAGACACAACTGGAAAGATAACACATCTGGCTAAAATCCCAGCTGCTTCTGGGGTCGCATAAAGGAAAAAAAAAAAATAGAAGGTAGTGTTTAACAAGAAAGGTGAAACAGGAGGTGGAAATTTCTAACAGTTTTGGTATTTGAAATTATATGAAGTATGGAAGTTCGACAAGGGAGGTGAAAGACATCAGGGAAAAATCCACACACTGCAGGGCTAATGGCAACAGATTTTGAATTTTAATCACAGCACAGATAGGGGAAAACCAATGTTAGCCATGTTATGCACTCTTAAGAGGTTGGAGGTGGCAAAATTGTTATGAATGACGTAGAAAAATCAGTGATGTTTGCTAAATATTTGTTTTCAGTATTGGAAATCAGTCAACATGATTTTATGGAATAAAGGTCATGTCAAATCTGATTCTATTCTTTGCTGAGATTAGAAGTTTGATTGATAAAGGTGCTTGTATCATATAGTTAGACTTTTTATGGCGTTCAATTTGCCTCTGCATTACATTCTGATTAAGAAGTTAGCACAAAGCAATATCAATAAAGTACACATTAAATACATTAAGACCTGGCTCACTGACAGATCTAAAAGTGGCTGTCACTGAGCAATCATCTCTGAATGGATTGTTTCTATTATAGTTCTGTAGGAATTGATATCAGGAGTGTTGCTATTCAACATTTTCAGTAAAGACACGGAACAAAGTTAATAGATAACTTTATGGCACAAAGATAGAGTGGTAAATAACGGGCAGGACAGGGCAGTCACACAAAGCATTTTGAATTGTTTGGTAATCTGGGCACGTTAAACAAAATGTTTTTTTAAGTGAATATAAACCAGGCCTGTGGAACCGGGAAGCAGAATATTAGAAAAAATTAAATTTTGAGATAGGCCTCCTCCTTCTCAGCTTCACAGTGGGAAACCAGCCCAACTAAACACTTCAACCTTTTGGCAAAAAATCCTTCTGTAATACTTACGTAGTCAAAAGGAGGGTCAGAGGGTGTCAGGAGAGGAGGAGATGTTTTGTCTCACTAAGTAGCACTGTTGAGGCTGATACTGGTATGCAGTACATTAACATAGTGGTTAAGCAAAACATTAACATCATGAGGAATAGTAGGACTGTGTACATAAGAACATGCTAGAAGGCTGTTGGGTTGTAGAGAGTGTCTTTTAATAAAAAATATATAAAATTTTACAAAATTACTTTAATTGAAAGGAACATCAGCAGTGGTGTGTGGTGGTGACTTCGGGGAGTGTGAGGGGGAAATACCAAGTAGTACTTTCTTAGTCTCACAGGGAGAAGACCTGTAGGAACTAATGGTTAAAAGTCAAAATGATGCTGCTTCAAACAGGAAATGGGACAAACATTTCAGAATAAATCATAGAGAAAAATGGGTGCTTTTTCATTTCTGCAGGTGGAGATTAACAGTCTTTTGGGAATGCACACATTAATTAAACACTCCTGTACTGAGACCAGAATATTGGGATTGGGCAGTGTGTAAAGGATGTGGGATATTAATCTGATACCTGGATGACTTAGTGTTCCCTCTGGCATTCAGCCTATGATCTCCTCTTTCTCCATGCATCTTTTATATAAACAGCTCTTTCTTTTTAACTTACAGGCTGTATGTATGAAAAGGGACCTAGGCAGTTTTATGATGACACTTGCGTTGTTCCAGAGAAGTTTGATGGTACGTATGGCACATCTCTCTTTTTCTTGTGTTGGGAGATGAAAAAGAAAGAGATGAGGGACTTTTCTCTGTTGCTGATCAAAAAAGCCCAGTAATGTTCCAATTTAGGATTCCTTAACGCACCATTTGCCGTGCGCCCAACCAGAGCTGACCTTTGTCTCTTGAAACCAAAGTCTCCTCTTCAATAGGATGCCATTTGATTTTTGCCAGCAAAAGATGCTGTATCCAGAGTTGTGGCAGAGTAGCTTAGTTCCTGTACTGTTAAAAAAGTAATAGGAGGATTTCCATTGCACTGATGATCACATTCTACTTGTTGTTTGAGATGTGATGAAAGCTGTTCTTGTAATTAACGGAACGATGGAGAAAGCAGCAACTTTGGTTTTTCTGAGGATTAAGCCTCTTGTCTTGCTGTCTGTGAAGTGATGAATAGTGGGGAGTGAGTGTATAGGGAATTTTTGTGTTTGTGTCAATGTATTTGCACTAGATTAAATGTACTAGTGGTTTATTTTTCAGTGGGATTGATAACAAATCAATGCTCTTTTCACAACACTACCAATTACAACAGATTTTTTTTTAAAGAGTAATTCTGAGGTCAATTAAAATGAATCGGTCCAAATTATCCTCAGTTACTCTGACATAAAATCAGTTTCCTGGTGTAACTCAGTTGATTTCAGATTTATTTGATTATAAGCATAAGAGATGGACACTGTATTTCTTGCCAGTGACTGTTAGTCTGCAACTTTGGGAAGTAAATTAGGAGACCAGTTACATAAATTTGCTAGAATGGCCTTATGTTAGTGTATATATGTTCCTGTAGTGTTGTTAGTATAGCTTTTATGTTAGTGTATTTATTTATTTTAATAGTGCTTTATTTATTTTAGCAGGAAACATTAGATATTTCCCGATAAACTTGTGAACAATTCTCTGACCATAGCTAGAAGTAGAGCTGGAGAATTGGCATTTTTCTCCTGTTTTATTTTGTTTGTTTTCCCCTGAGAATCCCTTACGGATTACAAAACTATTGCATGTCTAGCAGCATTTGTTGTGTTTGCTGAAGACTTGGAGACTCTGAAATGAAAGTAACCCAAATAATTGCACATTCTTCAGAGTATCACATATGTTACGGGGTTAGTAAGAAATAGATAATTTTAAACAATATTAGATCTAACTGAAAATTTCTCAAGCCAGTATTACATTGTAATTGCATCAACACCTTCATTGAAAGGATGATTTATTGAAAGTCTACTTCATATCCTTTGTAATGTGAGCTTGGGGGTTTTTTTGTGTTGTTTTGGGGGTTTGTGTGTTTGTTTTTGGCGGGGATATTATTTGGTTTTTGTTTGTTTTTTGTTTTGTTTTTTTTTCTTAAAGCACATCGTGTCAGGGGCTTTTCTGTCCCCAGAAATGATTGTGGTTCTGATATTTTTTGAGTACCAGTGGCAAATTCATATTTACATTTATGGTAATAGGGATTAGACCCTGTACTACTAGTTAAAACTCTTTGGGGGTAGCATTTATTTATGGCTTCCTTGAAAATTCTTTTTGTGTGTCTGGGTTTTGCACAGGGAGAGGAATGAAAATGAAAAAGTAATACAAATAAAGTAAAAGAAATGAATGTTAGGATATATTTGTGTGCTTGCAAAGCAAGCAGTCTGCTGCTAGCTTGTATGACTGTCAAGTGAGAGAACACCTTGTACTCTAGAAGATTGAGGTCATGATGCATGTGTTTATACTTGTAGCGTGATGGCTTTTGAGGAAGAAAATAGCAGATGTGTTGTCATATTCTGGCCAGTAAAGCAAAAGTTGGATAAGTCCAGGACTAGTCTTGATGTTTCAGAAGTAGATTCTCAGCTGCTTTATTTGAAATCAGAGATTGGCACAGGCAAAGGATCTGATCCTCTATAATACTACACTTGCTATTTGTGCATTGCTCAGCTATCATTAAAAGAAAAAAACCTGTCCTTGAAAAAGAAGGCCTTTCAGGACTAGAATTTGTACCTCACATAAACTAAAAAGCCTTGTGTTGATTTATTTGTTTTCCACAACTATTGACTCAATTTTCTTTGCTTATTACAAAAGGAAGTGCTCCATTTTTAATATTATTATTCTGCCTTTCACTACATGGAGCCATTCTGTAATGGCCATCAGAACATCCTAACGTTGTGGTTGAATATAAATTCCTGGCTTTCCATATTAAATGGGTCACACTGTTTATTGCAGAGTATTGCTGTTCTGGTAGTTGAAATGAGGAGTTTTACCAGTATATCAAGGATTGCAGTCATTGTGTGGAGAAAAAAATAGTCTGCTTCAATATCATAGCTTTCAGCTGTTGTTGTTTGCATGAGTTTTTTAGTGTGAATATGATTTAAAAACAACAAAGACAATATGGGTGTAGCAGGATGGTTTTTTCATTGGTAGTTTCTGGAACAGCTAGTAGAATGTTATTGTTGGTTTTTAAAAGGTTCCTCTAGATTTAAAATTTTAGAAAAATTAGCTTACTGCTTTTTGAGGGAGTACTAATTTAATATGTAGATATGATTAAAAGTAATATGTGCTTATATGCAAGTTCAGTGTGCCACAGAGGAACTGACATATCTGCAGGATTTACATGCCTGTACATAAAGCACATGCTGTTTAACTCCAAGTCAAATACTCCATCAAATTTTCCTTAAAAGCATTTGCATGCAAAAGAAGTTTGTCTCAATGGGGTTTTGCAGCTTGATGAAGCATACCTTACCTTACAAAAACTGGGGCCTCTGCAAAGTATAGTACACAAACACAGTTCTTCATGTATCAGAGTTGCTTCAAAAGCAGTTTATGCTCTTTCAGACAGAGGATGTTACAAAATGGTTTGCAAGTGAGATTTGCATGTATCAAAAGTACATGGGAAGAGGCTTAGTGAGACTTCCATAAATCATGAATGAATGTAGGTGCTTTTGAGTATATTAGTATGTTATTGTAAGTCGCCAGCAAACAGGGAAATGCGGCATTTGTGGGTGTCTGATTCTTCCCTTTGTTTTATTAACCCTAATGACTGCTTTGCTAGTTTATCGGACAAACTGAGTGAAGATGCTTTTTGTGCAGTGCTCATCTAATGCTGTTGTTCTGTGCAGGTGATGTCAAACAGGAGCCAGGCATGTACCGTGAAGGACCCACATACCAACGGCGGGGCTCTCTGCAGCTGTGGCAGTTCTTAGTAGCTCTTCTTGATGACCCATCAAACTCTCACTTCATAGCATGGACTGGCCGAGGCATGGAATTCAAGCTGATTGAGCCAGAGGAGGTGGGTTAGACAGACAGCATGCCCTCCCATCCACTGCACCTTCGTGCAAATTCAGTTTTGTTCCTGTGGACTTAGCCTTATTTTTATTCAGTATTTTGTTTCAGTAACACTTCAGAAGGGTGACAGAAAGGACTGGCAAGTGCTTCAGTTAGGGCAAGTGTGGTTAAGCATAGACTTGATTCCTGGTCCCACAAAATAATAAAAATATTGCAAACATGAGAATTACAAAATACTTCACATTAATTGTGGGACCCAAATTGTTTAGAACCACTTTATGGATAAGCTGTGTTTCAAAATCCTTTGAAAACTCCTATCTTAATAGTCTTTGAACACCAAATATTCTTCAGTGTGAAGATGTGGGAACTTGGAGCTTTTAGGCTGTAGAGTGAAGTACCCCAAGTCTGACAGATGGCAAAGGAGGAGGTTTGTTAGTCAATAAAATCCTACCAAAATTATATAAACTTCCCTCTATTTAGGGTTTTTCCCAGAATCGTCCTGCTTGTCTGTATCAGTAGATTGTTAGTGCATGCTTAGATCATAGTCTTGGAAACACTCATGCACATTCACAGCTCCCCTGAACCATGAAGGACTCATGGGATAGGTAAAATTACTTGTATTTATGAACACTTACTGAAGCATGGTGTGGTTCACTTGTGTGATAAAAAGGAATAAACTGAATGTTTTATTACATGAAAAGGTTTGGACTAGGTAACATCATGTAACCTACCATGTATTCTAAAGAGTCATGGAAACTTGGAAGATCAGATGTTATGTAAATTTTACTGTAAAATTGATGTGGAAGATTCAATTACGGTTGTCAAAAAACAGTATCATTCTGCTTTACTTTTTTGCCCTTTGAGTAGGGTTTGGTAATAGAGGAGAGACCACAGCAAATTTTCTGACAGGATGCCCTCTGAGTGAGAGCTGAGTAGGAATGTTTGGGGGTGTATGGCTGCTTCTGCATTCCGCCAGCTATTTCTGCCGTTTGCCATCCATCTGCTGGTATAAGCAATCTGAAGGCTTTCTTGCATTTTGCTTACATTGTCTGCTAGCAGATCTATGGGAATGATGGAGTAGTTGGGAATGGATGTCCCCCAGCAGGACTGATGTCCCTTTCCTTTCTGGCGTTTCTGGCTTAGGAGCAGGTTGCTGCAAGGACCCCTGTGCTGGCTCTAGTTTGTCTGAGCATGCCCCACACTAGTGAGAGTCACCAGCGCAGATCCTGGCACTGTGCATCTGACGATTTGACCTCACAACAGTCTTAGTCGACCTGATACTGAAACTTGCAAGTCAGCAGCCTTAGCAGGCTGCATGGATTTCTTAGTTGTGTGACCTGTCCAGAACAGAGTGAAATCTTTGGAAAGGCTTTGGTTTTGGTGAATAGCATATCTAATTTTTCCCCCATCCCCAGTCTCTGTATTTACTCTCTTAGTTTTGTTTTGTCTTTAAGGTATGTCCAAATTTTTCCAAGATTGAAGAGTTTTATTGAGAAATCATTTCCAGCAGATGGTGCAAAAACTTTACAGATTTTATTAGCTAAGAAAAGGAAAGTAGCGAAACAAACCCCTAAGGTTTCCTTATTATGTAATTCCCCAAAGATACTCTAATTTAAGTTAAACAGATCATCTGCTTGTCTGGCTATGTAGAAGTTGCTTTGTTTTTGAACAGTGCATCCAAGATCTGGAGGAGGCAGGATACTTGAAACTTGCCTCAGTCCTGTGTGTTCTTAGGGATTACAAAGGAGCCTCAAGTTGTTTTCATCTGAATGTCACGAATCTGTTGATTAAAATAAGAATAGCCTATAGGAAGTTGCACAGTTCTGTTGGTTGCCAAGTGTAAATCGAAGGGAAATCAAAGAGCTTGTTGGTTCTGTGGCAGGTTAGGATGTCAGTGACATGACCTTTCCATCCCATTCCTTGCTGGAGGTTTATGCCCTTGTAGAAAGGGTGACAACAAAAATGAGTATGTATCAGCTCCTGAAGTGCCGTAGTTCATTCAGAAACTGTGTACTATGGAGGCTGAGAATTGGGCGTAGGTCCATTTATGCCATCATGTCACAGGAACAGCAAACTGCAGCAGGAAGGTGGGGGGGAAGGGTAGGAGCCTGAATCCCTTCCACAGAGCAAGACAAGGTAAATGCTGTGCAGTTCAGGGACAGGAAGAGTTGTTTACCAAGATTACTTCTGGACCTGCTTGCTTGTTTAGGAGTGTCAAAATACCACACAGTGTAGTATATTCTTAATCGTTACTTTGTCTAGTTACCTTTACTGTGTATTTATTTATTTTGCAAGCCTGTTAAGTTGGGCACATTCAGGGCTCTGATTAATGCAGAAAAAAACTTGGAAGGAATAGACAAAGAGTGATGTGAGCATGTATGACAGAGGTGAATAGGTGAATCAAGGTAACACATTTAGGTCAGATCTGCAACTGGAATAAATTGACATGATTGGAGGTGTGTTTCGATACAGCTAAAACATAGCTGAAGTTAGCAGAGCTCTGATAATTTAGATGTCTGAAAAGCTGCACCACTGAAAGGAAATAATGCTTTCGAAAGAAATCTCAGAAATTATTGTCCAGGTGGTGATCGAAATCATGGATTTTGCTGTTGTTTACTCCCCTTCAGTTCTCAGTGCTGCATGTGTCTATGGCTTACATCAAAAAGCTCCAGACACCTATGGGAAAGTTTCATAGAGCAGTCTGCAGAGAAGCTGCTTGGCTACTCTCTCCTTTTTCCAGAACTGTATGCATATTCACCTCTCAAAAATTTTTTTTAAATGTGCTTTAAAAATTTCATCAGCTCTGTTTTTTCCCTCTGGTGACGTGATAGCCATTTTTACAGACAGTAATTGAAATGTCACCAACAGCCAATTGTAATTTCAGGTGGGGAATAAGAAGTTAAGCTCTTTAAACAGGGGCTCTCTTTGTCCAGAACTATCTTTAGCAACAAAACAGGAAGCATAAAGGCAAGTAGAAGTTATAAGTCAGAGCAGGAGGCATGTTGTTCTTTATTGAATGGTTTCATGAGTTACTTGCAATTCACTTTTTATTGTTATTTTTAAGGAAAATTATACAACTGCAACTATGAAATTTCTGTTCCATTCTTCATACCACCATGTAGCTCTTCCAAATGATTACTCTGTCTCCTCAGATAATTCTTTTTTTTTTTTGCTGAAGTAATGTTTAAGACTGGGAGTTGCCTTTTGACTTGTATCTCCTAATAATCTCAACATTGCTGTCGTTCCAAGTACAGTCTGTATTAGATCATGAACTAAGTTTTGTGTGTATTCATGTGTATTTAATATAACTTAGTTTTCTGATAGCAAGGAAAGACAGGAATAGTACAATTATCCATAGTATCAAACTAAAGGTAAATTTTCATTTTTAGTGAAAATTTTCTGGTGAAACTTGCTAAATATTTTTTGTCTGTCTTTGTATGGCTTTATGTTTTTTCCTTGGTTTTCTTTATTAAAAAGCAAATGAAAAAACCTTAACCCTCCACCACATTTGCAAATAAGTAAACCTTTCAAGTTTAATGGTGGTGTGTCTCCAGTTAAAAATCAGAGTAGTACATGGGAAATTCAGGTCATGGCAACCTTTTCTGTTTATTTGTTGCACCTGCAGGGTTCCCCATCCTGGATCCCCAAATAAAGTATCTGATGCTAAGATCTGCTTGTTAAATGCATTTAACAAATCAATGCTAATCCGTTTTTGTGGCAGGTGGCACGTCGCTGGGGGATTCAGAAAAATAGGCCAGCTATGAACTATGATAAACTTAGCCGATCACTTCGCTATTATTATGAAAAGGGAATCATGCAAAAGGTGAGTGGCTAATTTTGTATTACATTTCACCAGTCTTGCATGTTAATCCATAAGTCAGTTTAAAAGGAATACTTGTTAACTGCATGGGTTAGATAGTTTTTTCATCTGTTTAGGCAAACGCTAAACTTTTCTGACCTACCAGGTCCAGCATATGCATTAAGGTATTTTTTGTTCTGTGTAAAAAGTGTCTGTGGTTTTAGTTCCCACAATGCATGTCATGATTATAGGGAAAGAGGTAACATTCAAAAATATCCAAAAGAGCTTCCTGGCAGCTGGGAAAGACAAATAGTAGAGTACAGTATGATTAATTTTTTGCAGATCTAAATTAGCTGCCCGGTGCTTGAGTACTTTAGTAAGACAGGGGAGAAAAATTGTACTTATTAACATACCAAATACTTTAATATTTTTACCAATAGGGTGGTAATAATACTGGTTTAAATTTAATATTTTGAGTAAACTGAATTAGGAAAAATACTTTAAAATAATTTTTCTATTACACTCTGGTCTTGCTGACAGTATTCAATCCATTCTTCTATTGTGGCTTGCTGATTTACATGTGTACTTTCAAATGTTGCTCTATAGTACTATGTAAATTGAATGAGAAATCAACGAGGTACGTGTCTGCTTTATCTACAAAAGTGGCAGATATGATCAAAGATTGTAATGAACGCCTTGTGCTGCAATACTTACTCCATGTCTTTTCACATTAGTTTTGTGACCTGTGGTGATTAACATGTTTAAACCTACCATTTGCCAATTCCATGAATGTCAACAGTGCTGTCAGCTCAGGTTACTGGGCAGCTTTTCCAGTAGGTTTTGTGAAGTCTTACAGGTTCTCTTACTTAGATTATGGGATTGTTGCAGTGAGCTCCTTTTTCACTTTCCGGGATCCAACTTGGACAACAGTCTGGGCTAGTATTGGCTTACGGTTCTTCAGTAGCACAGCACCTCATCCATTTTTGTGTGTCATGTAACGTACCTTGAGTCTTTGTAAAGTGGAATGGAAACTGGGTCTGTTCGGGGAGAAGCAGAAGTGCTTGGTTTTCCTGGCTGATGCTTCAAGCAGAGGAGTTCCTTATTGCAGGTTACAGCTCAGCTACATAGGCAAGTGAGCTGCCAGCACAGTTCAAAGGCAGCAGAGAGGCAAAAAAATAAAAAGGAGCAGAGCGAAGCAAGTTGAAAAGGTGGGGTTGGAAATACCAGAAGGCTGATAATGCTGCCCCAACCCACACATCCATTTGATACGGAAAGTTTACAAGTATTTCTAAATGGTAGCTTGCTACCTCTGAAGCTATTACTTTATTATCTACAAAAATATATTTAACACACACACTGAAAGCTACCCTGTGTGCTTATTTTTCTGACAATAGCAATGTTTGAGGCTTGTCATAGAATCGCTGTCTGGCCAGTTCATGTATATTAAAAACTAATAGAGGTTGCAGATTCATAGCAGATTTCTTTACTGCAAAGTTTGTATATACATTTTCCCTCCTGTTTTAAATTAAGCAGTGATAGCAGGTTATGCAAAAGCATGATTTCTGAATGCAGCCTATACTCTGTCAAACTTGCTGGTATTAATTTGACGTAAAAAATTCTACTGCAGATACAGCCTCTATAAAACTATTTTTAGAATAAATAAGCTGAAATTTTAAGGAGGTGCTTCAAGCTATTTTGCACGAGTAAGAATAGAGTTGTTAAGTTTGCAACACTTTTTTCATCTTCATTCACTCACTTCAGTGCAGTGGTAACTGCAGTTGCAAGAAGCAGACAATATGATTTTTATTTAAAAATTAATAAATTGTGAGCATGCAACATGGTTTGTATTTTTAAGTGCAATTTTTAAAATAACGTGCTTGAGAAGACACTATATTGACTTCCATTTGTTGTTTGGTTTTTTTTTTTTGAATAAGACAATGATTCTGTGTTGGTTTTACCATTCTTTAATTTTTAGGATATTGAAACACAGGCATTTGGTGCTATTTCTGATTAAGGGAAAACTTTAGGATCTTTGGACAAATTGCCCCTCCATAAGCAAATCTAAATGTCCCAGGTTTGCATGAGCAATTGCTAAGTACATATTAGCCTACGTATTTGCTTACGCTGTCCCTGTACAATCAGCATGCACCATAACTAGAGTGCTTTTGTACGTAAGTATGAATCAATCTGTGTAAAGTGAAATCCAGATCTCTATCATGCAATGTGATTCTTTTTTCCACTTCACACAGAGTGTGTAATCTTATTTTGCCACTGTAGTGACAATTTGTTTACATTTTCCAATAAGGACAGTTCCATTTGTGGTTAAGCAAAGGAAACGATGTCAAACCAATGTTTAGAACTAGCATACCTAGTCCATCTTCCAACAGGATGTCACATGTGGCAAAATCAAGATCATTCTGCACAGTCTGCTCTGGCAGGTCCCTGTTGTCTTTGCTAGGTCGTTGCCTTACCAGTTCTGCTCTCACATTATTCTTTGTGTAACAAAGGTGAGTTCTTCACAAGACTGTTGAACTTGGAGTTGCAAAACACGGGGTCTTACACTGCACCCTTTTTTCCCTTCTGTTGTCTTAAGGTGGCTGGAGAAAGATACGTCTACAAGTTTGTTTGCGACCCTGAAGCGCTTTTCTCCATGGCTTTTCCAGACAACCAGCGCCCCTTACTGAAGACTGACATGGAGCGCCACATCAATGAGGAGGACACTGTGCCTCTGTCCCACTTTGATGAGAGCATGGTCTACATGCAGGACGGTGGCTGCTGCAACACCCACCCCTACAATGAAGGCTACGTCTATTAACAACAGTGACAGTGAAGGGGATGTTTTCCCCCTCCCTTATGCTTCTCCTCTTTCACAAGACCCAGAGGAAAGCTGAATCGACTTCAGTTTGTTTTTTAAATAGTACACTAAAAGGGGCTTTTCCTGTTGCATTACTCCTATGGTCTGCCATGGACAGCGCACTTTATTTGAAAGGGGTGGGTTGGAACCTAAACATTATTCTGTGTAAAAGGAGGAAAAGGGTGGGTTTGCTTTTTCTTAAGTTTGGGAAGGGAACATACAGGTTTTAAATACAAAAGCTATATCATGTCTGTTTTGTTTCATATCAGCATAAGATATTGTACATTTTCTCTGGGTATCCGTAGTACAGTTAATTCTCATTGTGCAAAATAACCACTTGATGATATCAGCACAGCATGCCTAGGGCATTTGGTTCTTGCCATTCTTAATTGTCTTTCTGCAGTGATAAAAGAGAAGCAAAGAATATACTACAGCATTTAATTTAGAAGCTTCCAGTGGCAGAACTTGCACCTTGCCTCTGAGAACAAGCAGATATCTCAAAAGTTGGGGTTTTTTTTCGGGGGGGGGGGGTGTTTGGTTTTTTTTGTATGGCCTCAAAATAAAATCCTGTTTAGTGACAGACTGTCCATAAGTACAGTCACCAGGCAGCAAAATTCCTGACTTCACACTGCAAGCTGCATGCTGTATCTGGTGCCACATTGCTATACATATATGGCTCATGCTATGGCTCAGATTTTTCAAGATCCATTTGAGGGTAGTAATTACATGTGGTAGGCTTTCTGATGATCGTGTCAGCATTAAATACAGGATCATGATCAGGAGGGAGAAAACATTTTGTATTCTTCCATTTCCTTTGGTACATAAATAAGTTATTTAATCAATAGGAATTAACTGTACTAAGTCACATATCTAATTATGCTGTTTAGACACAGCAAGCACTCCTTGAGAAAAATATCCAATACACTAAATAGGTACTTTAGTAATTTTTAGACACGGTACCCATTAATATGCATTTAAACCTTTTACTGCTGTGTTATGTTGATAACATACATAAATACTAGATAATGCTAATGCTTCTGCTGCTGTCTTTTTCTGTAATATTCTCTTTGATGCTGAATTTACTATGACCATTTATAAGCAATGCTGTAACTACAGGTAGCATTTCAGGACAAAATAGATGACTTGAACCATTTATTGCTTAGAAAATAGCTTACGCCACAGCTGTGCTATAAGCAGCTTTTATGCGCATCCACAAATGACTAGTAAGCTTCAGCTTGCTAAGGAAAGCTCTGCAGAACCTTTTGTAATTTTCGGTGGAACGGAGATGAACTGTCAGAGAATACTATGAAGTTGCTGTATGACGTTGTAGTGCTGGCACTGGTGTTACCAATCAACTTGTTTTGGACACTAAATGTAAATGTGATCAGATATGCTCGGAAGACAATTTAAATTTTGAGGGCTTTTTTGTTGTTTTGTTATTTTTTCAAATTGTTTTATTTTTGGTGAGGGGTAGTCTTGGACACAAGCCACACCTGCTGTTCTGTATGTAAAACAACAACAACAAAAAAAAAAACCTTGAGAAAACCCTGAAAGTTTTAAATATTTATGAGCACCTTTTTTGAAATATAATAATTTGTAGTTTGAAGGGAGGGAGAGGGGGTAAGATCTGGATTTCTTTTTTTGCTCAGTGAAATTTAAGTAGGTGTTATATGAAGTACCTTGTATTCCTATATTGCCAAGAAGTGAGAGAAAAATGAATACATAACCGTAAAGCAACAAGAATAATTTTCATCATAATGGATGGATTTCAAAGACAATCCTAGGTGGTGGGTTAATCTTCCATACTTTCTCAGTTAAGACACTACCTAAGTAACGAATATTTGAATATGCAGTTAATCAAAAGTAAAGAAGCAGTGGTCACTAGAAACCACAGGTGCATAAAAAACATTTAGGCAGGTATTTAATTTACTCAGATCCATAAGACAGCATATTTTATGAGAGTGTATATATGCCTTAATATGTCACCTAATCCTGTCATCCATAAGTCTCAATGGCACTTAAATATTTGGTGATCAACCCAGAAGAAGAAGTCTAAAGCTACAGAACTAGCTAAAAGGAATGGGAAGAGGTTGGGTAATATTGTTTAAAAAAATTGTGGTTTCCATTGAAATAAGGTTCAAATGAAACATGCTTTGATGAAAAGTCCTTGCATTGGTTTTGCTTCTTTAATGTCAGCACGGAGCGCCTCTTGCTTGTGATAGGATGTGGGTATTTGGGAAGGGGTTGGACAAAAAAAGGAAAAAAAAAGATTAAAAAAAATCATCAAATGTATAATATTTAAGAAGAAATATATTTATATATCTGTATATGGTAGTGACTCACTGAACAAAACAAGCAGTCAAACCAACACTACATAATTTCTCAGCAGAAGATAAAAAAGTCTTTTTACTGAACTGATTAACCCTTTTTAAAATGTACCTAAGAGGTTTATTTAAAGTCTATTTTTATTACACTTTTTTGTTTGTTTGGGGTTGGGAATTTTTTTGTTTTGTTTTGTTTGATTGGGGTTTTCAGGTAGAATAATAAATCTGGCAGCTGATTTCTGCAAGATTGTTGTGTATTGGATTCCTAAACATTTAGACTGGAGAGGCCCCTGCAGTAAGGTTATTCTTTTGGAGAAGGAGAGGAAGGTCTGTTGCTGCTGCCTAGAATAGCTTCCTGCAAAGTGTTAACAAAAACCAAACAGAAAAAAAGCTTGTTTTCAAGCTGTGCCTCAAGTGGAAGGAAACCACAGGTTTCACTTCTTTAGTAGGAGCTGTCACAGAGTGAGCTTGTGTGTGTTTCCTTGTGTATCTTCTTGCCGGCTAGAGGAGCTGGGCAGCTCAGAGTAATGCTGTGGTGAAGTTGGGAGGCATCACTGCAAGATCCACCCTCTGTGGTACAGCTGGAGGGGCTCAGGTTTCATCTGCCATGAGAGTTCACTTGCTTCGGTAGCTGAACTGAGATGGAATTAGATAAAGACTTGGCAGATCCCCTCAGAATCCATTTGAGAGCGTTGAGGTTACAGGTTTAGGACAACTCAAAAATTTCACTTTAGCGATATGACTTCACGACAAAGAGCCTAAACCTTTTCTCTACAAGGTTACAGCAGTCTGCTTTCTCATGAACCAGCTACAGTACAAACCTTAATATTACATTCACTAAAAGTGTGAATTTCATATGCTTGTCAGACCAAATCTGCTTGCTTTACTTACAGTGGGCTGCTGTAAGGGAGAAACTAGGAGAAACTGGAACATAATTGTTTTCTCCAGAAATTCCCTGTGAAGAGTTTGCTCAGAATCTTTTCGTCTTTGGGATTCTCTGCTGCCTGAAACTATTCTCGAGGGATTAGTGCTTAGAGTTCTGTTGCCCTTGACAGCTGACTCGTTTGGGCTTCCAGTCCATCTTCACAGGACAGTATCATCTAGTAAATATTTTTGCCTTCTTTGTGGTTTTTTTATTTGGTTGGTTTTTAATAGCAGGAAATAGATCAATGTGTACAAAAGGTATTATGAGGAAATCTTTGAATTGTTAATGGCTGTACTTTCTCCTCTGAAGAGCATTAGCTTCAGTTCATGTACTTACAGGTAATAGCACCCATACACAGCCCTATTCAGTGCTCACATTAATAGTACCAGGGACTTTCCTAAATAGTCTCCTTCAAAGATGTTTTGGGAGTCTTAGTTAATATGGTATGTTAGACTAAGAATCATCACTCTGAAATACCCCACTTCCCTCTCACAGTAAGAGCTTAGGAAATTAATTTCTCAGTTCTCTGTGCTTGTTATTTGAGGGTTTTTCTCTTTGGAGGGTTTTTGGTGGTTATGGGTTTTTTGGGTGCTTTTTTTTTTTGGGTTGATTGGATTTTGGGGTTTTTTTTTGGTTGGTTGGTTTTCTGTTGTTGGTTTTGTTTTAAGTCAGAGTCAGCTCTGCTTGGAAAAGAGGTAGCAGGTGGGAGCAGGTGCCTGTGCCTCTGAACTGGTTCAAAGTCCACTGCATTTTGCTAAGATACCAGGCTGAGAACTGGAGCATCTGCAGTACAGAACTGAGCCCTGCCCTCCTTGTACACTTACAGAAGAGGGAACTACAGTGCATTGTCTTCGGTTAATTCTGCTACAAGAGTGGTAATCTTTGACAGAATAGCAGGGTGGAAAGCTAGCATTGTAAAACTACAAGATTACCCAGATCCGTCTGTCTCATTCCTAAGATTCAGAAATACATCAGCAAAGTGCTGTCCCTTACCACCCAGCTTTCATGATTGTGTAGGTAGGTAAAGTTAATTTCATCTTTTGCTTCAGGAGGTTGAAATACTGGTTTCCCCCTTGAACACCAATTTAATTTCTGTGGGAAGGAAATATTTGTGCCATCTTCTTATGTAATAGTCTGAAAATGCCTGTGAAATCTTGACATTTTCTCTAAGAACTTTTTTTTTGTGTGAAAATGACACAAAAAGCATCACCAAAAGAAAGGGCAAATAAACTTCCAAGAAGTTATCCATATGTCAGGTTCTCCAAAATTATAGTCTTATTTACTCTAGAAATGTATTATGTCTTTAATACTGCTGTATTATCCTTATTACATAGTTTCATTGGACTGACCTCAAAAATACTCAGTGTACCCTGAAGTATTGGAGTTTCTGAAATGAGCTTCCTGCTGTTACAGGTTAGAGGTTACAGGAAAGTACCCCTGAGGCAGAGTCACAATCAAACGTTTGGATCTGGTAAGCCATAATTCTCTTTGCTCTTGCAAAGCTCCGTGGGCACTTATGCCTGTGTCCATGTTTTTTAGTTGCATGGTAGAGAGGTAATTGGAACCACTGGCTGGATTCAGAAGGGTTTTTTGTAGTTTCTGAGTAACTACAATTTGCTTTGTTTCAAAAGAAACGTCTATATGTATCTCTTTCCACATTCCAGGTAACCAGGTAGATATTTGGGGTCCAAAGTAGCGTCTTTGCTATGTAATTCACAGTAGAGGCTGTGGTAGTTCCTTGCTGCTGCCCTAAAAAGGAAAGAGTTGAGGACATTTCACGGTTTTGTTTTCCCCTCCCTTCAGTGACAGAACTCAGCTGATTTATCTGAAGATAGCATAAGCCAATTCTTCACTCACCCATGATACTTTAGTCAACAGTCTGTTGATATACTGACAATTCATAGAAGGTCGGGTATGGAGTGTTGAGTGTTTTAGATGTACTGCAAAGGGCTCTCTATGATGGCTTTCAGTCAAAACCTTACATGGGCAGTGGTATATGTCTATATGACCTAAATAGAGGTAGAAGGAGATGTTTTTGCAGAGACACCAGCTCCTCAGAGTTTGAGATTGAAATACATAGTTATGGCTGCTGCCTGGCCAGCTACACTGAGTCTGCCCTGGAAGATCTGTCAAGTTGTTCTGTGTGTCTAGAAGGCCAGAGAGAGCATGATCCCAGCAGGACTAAGTGAGGACGCATAGAGAGGGGAAAAAGTCTGTCCGGGGCAATCTGGCTCTACCAACTAGCTAATCCAGAGCTGATTAGTACAGGAAGAAGAGGTTATATGACTGATACAGTAAATCACAGAGATAATTATTTGAAAGATGCTGCAGGAGAATCATAAGAAATGATATAAAGCAATAAACTGTGTAAACAGCAGTGATTTTTTAAGACCCCGGTGCTCGTGGGAGTGCTTCAGGAAAAGGAAGAAGAAAGTAAAACACAGAAAGGGATGATAATATTAGATGAGAACAACAGGAGTAGAACCATGAACGGCATTAGGGGACTTGGAAGATTGCAGTGTTTTAGATAAAAGGAAGGGACTAAGATAAGTACAGAGTCAGTAAACTGAGATAAGAGCAAGAGAGAGAAGGTAATTGGAGGCAGTGCACTTTGTGGTCAGTGGGCCAAATGTGTTAGGCTAACAGAGCTTCACTGGGGATGTGTTTGGCCCTGGTAGTATATCCCCAGGGACAGGAATATCAGTTCTGACTTTGGAGTGACTGTTGATAATTTAGTAAAACCATCTGCAGAGTGTCTGGTAGCTGTTAAAAGAGCAAACAATATATTGGAATATGCAGAGAGAGTTTTGGGCTGTAAATGTAGTGTTTTTATTGTCCCACAATACTATAACCAAGAAAAATCACAAACAGAAGAAAGAATACCTTACAGGATTGTTGGCTGGTATAACTCAGCTTGGTTTCCTAGAAATTAGTTATGTAGCTTTATGCTAGCAGAGACTGTGGCCTGTATTTGGTAATGTATGCCTATCTAGCATATTCTGTATACAGGGCATTTTTACTTGTTGCATTATTCAGAAGGATAAACAAATTATCAAAATCTGGGGCATAGCATGAGACCAATAATAAAACATGAACAAAAATATATGTCTTCTGAATTCTACTGATGTAGACAACTCATTCCATTTTTGTATAAAGCTCTCTGCTGGAGCTCTATACACACCTCTTATCCTTGCAAGTAACTTTTTTGACCCATGCTGACAGTGTCTCTGTGCTGGAGTCCTGACTACAAGTGGCTCAGGACTAGTTTCTAAAAGGTACCTAAAATCTGTAGGGTCATGCTGCCTGCCCACCTGGTCACAAAGCCCACGTGAACATTTACAAGTCCTAAGGAGTGTGCTAAGCTTCCAGCTGTTCTCTGTAATAGCAAAAACCAGGTATACTGCAGATTTAGTCACAAGGACTAGACTTGCAGAGCAATTTCAGTCAGTGTTATGCACCATATTGCAAGGCTGTGTGATCCCAGCTGTAAGTATTTAGGGTATCCAGGGACCTCCACAAAATCTTTCAAAACCCAGTCAGCTGAACCAGGGCTTCTCTGCTTCCTGCAGGAATCAAATGTGGGAGAGACAAAATGAGTAAAGACCTAGATTTGCATCTGCAGAGAAATACAATGTATAACACATCTGTATTACTATTTTAGAGTTTCAGAATGACGTTGCAGAAAAGAGTTCATAGACATTGAGGCAGTCAAACATTGCCTTGGAGCCTGGAATGTATGCCTACACCCAGGAAAGGACTGTTAGTTTTATGCAGTTGCATACATGTGCCTGCTTGGCTTCAAAGTTTTTGTGATTTATTTTTTATTTTTTTTTTATGTTTAACCCTTCCTAATATTTAAGGGAGTGTTCTGCTCAGCAACAAGTTACCTTTAGGCAATCTAATGGTCTGCTTTATTGTACATAAAATTTTTTTGTAAATCTGGCCATTTAATGACTGGAAAAGCACCACTGCATAAGGAAAGGTCGGTGCCTGGAACTGTGTAATCCATTAAACTGAGCAGTTGTTATGATCATGATCTAGCCTTGGGTAAGGTTGGCTGTGGAAAAAACAGTCCCTGAACTTCAGCTTGGCGTATTAATGCTTTATGCCAGCTCAATGCCAGGAAAGCTGCCCCACACATCATGTTTTCACTTGTCACTCTGACCACTTCCACAGTTCTGATCCAGACATCTAAGGTTATGGGAGACCAAGAAAGATACTGAGAGACATCATAAGAATAATTAAGGCTTGCAAATGGCTTAAAGTAATTCAGCTTGGGACAGAGGAGGAAATAAAATCAGTCTGTAACATCACAAATTGTTTGGAGAGGAAAAATGAAAATCTATTGAGCTCATAACAAGAATTTATTGGGGGTGCATTAGGAAAAAAAGTTGAGTTTGAACAGTTTAAAGAACATTAAGGAAGTACTTTATCATAATAGCACAATTATTAGTTTGTGACATTTATTGATGGCAGCTATTTTTGGTGACACAAGCCTTAAAAATAATAAAAATTGCTGAGATAAATCCCTGGAAGCAATAACCAACAATCACTCTCAACTATGATGATGAAACTGAGCTTTCCAAATTGGGGAGTCCCTAACACAGAGACTGCTAGACTTCCAGAGGACATGCCAGGCTCACCCTCTTCCCATACTCTCTGAACACTGACGCCAGTCTAGCCTGGCATGGATGTACCTTTGGCTACAGGTGACTTGGATATCCCCGGGATGTGAGTATTTGAAATGGTGGCACAAAGTTCTGGTATGTCTTTTATCCTGCATTTTGTTTGGGTCTTCTTGTTGAACTAAAAAGCAGGTAACAGCTCACTTAAGTAGTGTGGGGTTTTTTTTACACTAAATTACAAAGACTTGTGCATGATTACTAAGCTGCTGACATTGGGGTTGGAGTTAATTTTAAAGGGAAAAGAGAAACATTGCTGTATTTATGTTTAGCTGGGAACTGTATATCTTTCAAAAAAGAAGAAACAAACCAGCAAGAATAAAATTTGACCAAATATACTCATTTAATACCCCTACCACTCACACCTAACATTTTACCATAATGTTTGCTCTCTGCCTGACATTTTTGCATATGGAAAGCCAAGGCTATATAGTAACATATAGGGTTGAAGTAGAGCTCGAAAGTTATAACCTCCCAAAATAAGGAAAGAGAGAAAAATACACTAATAAATGTCTTTCCATTATCATATTGCCTCTAACTTTATCAATAACATATTCCATAATGCTCTAAGTTCCATCCTCAACAGATAACATTGAGCAGCACATATCCTAATTTTATCAGACTTGGACTCTTGCTTAAAACCTCAGGTGACTTCATGCATTTATATCAATTGCATCAACAGACCAGTGCATCTGACTCTCTGAAAGCAGAATCCAAGCAGAGATTTCTCACGACAAGGTGGTTTGGATTTTGATGGGATGGTTATGACAAACACAGACAGCAAGAGACCCAAATCTCTCATGTAAAATATTAGAAAAACCCTGGAAATACAGTGGATGCAAGGTCTTCAGTTAGTAGTATTTTTGAAAGACAAAGGACAGTTTTATTTGGCTGATTTTTGTTACTTGGGGGTGACCATGTGTATAAGCTATAGTGGGAAGTCAGTATATCTGAAAATTTATATAAGAGGATTTAGCCAGAGAAGCATGACCTGCTGACTCATTGGCCCAAAATGGTCTCACTCTAAAATATCATTGCAAGTGTGAGCTAAATTCTCATACAAGCCCAGAAAGGGACAAATAGTAGCTCCATACCTTAGGAGAACATACTGTCATATATAGCTGTAACCAGTAGAGAAGACCAAAGAAAGAATCCTGAGACAATTAAGCATGAGAAAACAAGATTAAAACTCTCAGTCTTGCTGCAAGTTGGCAACTGCAAGCCGTGAACTGTAATTCATAAGCAAAAATTAGCTTGGAATAGCTTGTTCAGAGACCTTTGATTTTGGAGTATCAGATGAGTTGAGTTTCTGCTAGACTGCATGTTTAGGATCTCCTTTCTGTTTGGAGACATAAGTAACTAAAGCCAATGAATTTTTGCACTACATGATGTGGTCTTGAATTTGCTAAGAAAAAGCCCATCTGGAATGTTCAACCAGATGCATTAAAGTCCCAATGTTAGAAAATGAACCTCTGTATTGATTTAAAAAAAAAAAAAAGGATCATCAATACATGAACACCAACATTATCGATAAAGAAAAGGACCCAGAAGGGCCTGTACACATAGAAAAAAGGACACCAAGAAAAGCAAGCCAGTCCAGTGTCTCAGGTTTTTAATGTTTGGACAGGCATAGGGTAGAATCCTTTTTTGCCTGACCATACTGTAGGAGGGAAAAATAGGCTTCCTCTTTAAATTTAATAGCTATAAAATTCTTAATCTTTTCCTTTGTTCTTGTTGAAAGGTGAAATTCAGATTTAAAGCTGAAACCTGTAACCCACTCTCTACTGAATATAGTTGTTGCTATGTCATAATTATAGAATAATCATGGAGCAATGTGGTATAATGTTTTTATTGACAGAGATATGAAGGAGTTGTATTACTATGCCTGAGCTGCTTGTTATTTCCATGCTGTTTATTTCTGGAGGCAGAAGTACATTTTGCAGCTTCCCTCCCCCCCACCCCCAATATAAAAAAGGCTTTTATAGTAACAATCTCAAGCATCTTTTTTTTCCCCCTGAGCCTCATATGTTGAAGGGGTAAAAAAAAAAGAGAGAGAAAACTATTCTTCAAATGTTTAGAAATTTTTATTCTCTGCTTATGAAGTTAATAACTGTGATAGAAAGTATCAAGTCCTGACAAAGAATTCGAAATTGAGGGCAAAGTAGAGCATCTTAGAGAAGTAGTACAAATGTGTTAGCTAGTATTTGTGTACTCAGACACAAATGAAACTGCTTCTTTCAAGAAAAATTGTCAGTTATTTCAGACATTTACAATATAGAAGTTGATGGTTCCGATCTTGCCTAAACTTCAGAGTTTTTGGAAAAAGGAGGAAAACTTTATCAGAAAAGAGGGGAAGAATAACTTTTCTGGAGGGTTGGAATGTGAGATTCCCCAATGGAGCAGGAAAAAGGAATTTAAAAATGCATGGATAATTACAGTTGACATATACCTTTGTGATTTACTACATGGGTACTATTCATGTATATAGACTCTATAGGCACTTTATATAATAGCCATGTAATTAATGTATACATTATTAATATATAAGTACTTCTATTAAGAGATGTCATTAATGATTCTGCCATCCTGAAGCTGTAAGATACAACTCAGTGTGATCGCCATAATTTATCCTGGTCTGTCAGAATTAGGCAAAAAAGCTGAACTGAATTCTTTCCAGTAGATAACATTTTCTAACAAAAGTCTGTGAAAGTAGCCAGTCTCGTTTCCCTGGAAAGGGAGCACAAAGGCCAATTTTTCATAAGAAGTGAATGAAGGAGGACTTAAAATATAGTCAGATCCCTAGGAATGGACTAGAGGAAGAACTTCACTGATGTATATTATATTAAAAATAAAAAATATAAATTTTTTTTTTCTCCTTTGTCCAGTTTCAAAATAGATGTGGAAATTAGAAAGGCACTGAGGAGCAGTTCTGAGAGGATGAACATTTAACAGGTTCCCATTACTGCCATAAGACAATCCATTTATTTGCTGCAAATTTCTGCCTAACAACAGAAAAATGTTCAGCTTCCCCTAAGAACTGTAAAACAGAAGGTCTTCAGAAGACTTCAAGAAAAAGAATAATAATTAATGAGCTGGAGGTTAAGTATAATAATTACAGCTGGTAGCAGTGTTCAGGATTGCAAATATAATCAGCTCTGTCAAAATAAATTAGAGAGAAGAATATTTAGTCTCAGTGTTTTAATATACACAGTTCAAATGATTTCTCTGAGTCTGCCTTGAAGTCTAGAGACTTTGTGTTTCTCTGCCTGTTTAATACCTGTAAATGTAACCTATGGTTTCTTGAATGCATGAGCATTCTCTACACAGGAAATCTGAACTGTGAATCGACAGAGTTGAAGGGCCAAACACAACCAGAAGCATCAGGTTTTGTCAACACTTGCTGGCAGCAGCATTCCACTTAATGCCTCGGTAAGATCTCCAGCATTTCACAGTGGTTTTGTGACTTTTTCTGTACAGTTTAGTTAAAATGAGCACTCCAAAGTCTATTGAATTCAACACAACCGGACCCAAGATGTCCCTACTCTACCACATTATTGTATGGATGTAGTTAATCCTGTATGCTTTACTGGATTTTTTGTGTTTACTTGCTATGAGAACACTGATTCATTCTGCCTCTGCCCCTTCTTTATACATCTGTTCCTGTGTAGAGGGTGTGAATTGAGCAAGGTCAAGCCAATCAGCACAAATGCAAATGAAGATAAAAAGTAAAGAACTGGGCTGTGGCACCCAGTTGTTTGCTGTCTTCATGCAAATCCAAAAGTTTTTCTTCCTCTGTAGTGTCTTTTTAGCTGTAACAGACTATTACTTATTTCTATTCTGTATCTCTGTCAACACCAGAACACTGCAATCTGCTTTTTCATGTCTTCAGATGAGAAGAAGTCCTTATTACTTTTTATCCCATGTACTTCAATTTGCTTAGGTTCTTCTGTGTTCTACACTCTTTCCTTGTGCAAATCTCTTTTTCAGGAAGCTGGGGCAGACATACTAACTTACTCAGATGGCTTAACATCTCTTACTGAGAGTACTGTGGCAGAAAAACATTACAAAAGGCAAATATCTGCAATATTCAGTCTTAGTGCATGAAATAGTCTAGCATAATGACCACTAGAAGTCTATACAAGAATATTACGCAGTATTAAATACATTTTTCTTGGCTGAGATATGGACAGAACCATTTCAAACTCTTACTCAATTTGCCAGATAGAGTGGAAGGATATTCGTCATTGATTTGTGACCCAGGCAGCCTGCGTTGTGTTTACAGCACTGCTGGTGCCCTTTTACAAAGCTCCTTATCTTTTTGCTGCTTTGTGACAAACAGGGCTCGACTGCCTTTGTAAATGCTTTGAGATCTACAGATAGAAATATTCTGTGGCAACTAAGAACTAATGCCATTGACTGGGTACATCAGCCTTTGCTGTTCAGCTTGCAAATTTTCATCCCTGTCTAATACCTATGGGTCACTGCTTTCTTCTTAAAACCATAAAGCCCTAAAAGATCATTGTATTTCATATTTTGGATTTTTGGGGATATCAGACCAATTGTATTTGAGAAGAATTGGAATATATACTTAAAATATGTAAATAGTTTTACTGAGTCTACCTAAACTCACTTTTTTGCTTAGCTATTGATAGACTCATAACAGTGTTTCTTTGTGAGGAATGTCCTGCTTACACCTGAAGTATCACTGGGGCACAGATCCCTAGGGAAATATTAAGCCACTGTTTTGTGACTGATACATTATAAAGATTGCAAGAGAAATACAAAATTATGTGTGTGTTAGAGATGGTGGGAAAAGCTGGTTCCATTCCTAGCATGTGTTTCAATATTTGATTAGCCTTCAGCCATGTACAAAGTTATTTTAGAGGTCATTACCTCACTAAAAGTCACTCAGCCTCAGCTGAGTTGTGGTCACTAGTGTACTTTGGAGATCCAGCTCATGAAAAAGATAAGCAATTACCTGAGGTTCTCCATATTCGTAAGCAATTAGGAGCTTTCTAACTGCACTGAGTGCTATAAATTTTTTCCTCACAATATTATGGGATCAGAAAGTGTATTTCATGCCTTATAGGTACATATTGAGTTATAGGTGAGAAACAGCTTTACAAGGACTCATTTGATCAGGAACTGAATCCAGCTGCATCCGGTTCAGCTCATCCAGACTGTGCACTGGATGCAATTTCCTACTTCACACACAGTGTTTCTATGGAATTTTTCTGATGGGGACCATGTGATGCACTTAAGGAGCAGTGCATTCAGGCAAAGCTCCTGTGCTGAATCCCAGCCTCACCTTGGTTGTCTGCTGTGGAATTTGGCAACCCTGAAGAAGTGGGTTTGCAGACTGCAGTTCTCTTCTACACTGGAGGTCAAGATAGCTGTAAGGAGTTTGGAGGGAAGGGAGAGCTATGGATCCTGTGGGAATCTTAGTGCTGTGTTTTGGCTGACTAGTGGTTCATGCGTGGGATGCATGCAGTGTGATGCAGGGAGTTTTGGGAGTCAAGTACTCTATGCTTATGGTTTGCTCCTACACCTATTTGAAATTCACACACAATGTCTCAACATTTGGCATAAGGGCCAATCCCTGACTTCTGCAGGAGTGCTATCAGGATAGGCATCTCCTGATAATCAGGATCCATGAAGGCATCTCCACTAAACTGAAAAGGATAGGTTAACACTGGAGATGTTGAAGGCTTTGTAATCTCAAGAAAAAAAATCAATCAGAGTGTTTGCATATCAGCTACACTCTGTGCTTGCTAGGAGGTTGTTCTGTCCTTGTCCAGTTCCATCAATGCCCAAGGTATTTTGTATTGTTGAAGGAATGATGGAGCAAAACTGAATAAGTAACATCTTTACACTGATTCCCTGACTCACAAATCAGAATCTGTTGTATTTGCATAGTTTTTATTCATAAAGGAGGGTAATGCAGCATGGTTCTGTTTTTCACTCTTACTTTTAATAAATTAGTGAAGTTGCTAATAATAACAGGGACTAAAGAGGTACTGTGTGATCCATTCAAATCACAGTGACCTTTCTTTGAACATGAGCTATCAAAAGTACATCATGAACATGACTCATATGGGACCTCAAAATTTGTTTGCTTTTGTGCCTAATGCCAGAACTTAAACTCTGTTCTCCTAAGGCTGAAATGCTAATGTACTAATTCACAGTGTCGTGCAGCTGCCTATTTGGTTGAGTTTTCTTTTCTTCCCACAGAAGGTTAATTTCCATAAAAGGGATTTTGATTTGATTGAGCTTGTTTGGACAAGATTTTATGGGATTTGGTTTCAGTCATGGTGTTTGATATCTCATTGCATAAAGAAATACAGCACAAGAACAGAGAATACTGTTTGATTTTTCACTGCACAAACCTATCAAGTGTCTTTTTGTATTGAATGTGTGTGCAGGTATGTTGTCCTGGGATAGTGGAGTATTTTCCTGTGTCTAACACTTTACAACATTATGTTAACCCAAAGCTCTTTATCACTCTGGTTTTTGTGGTGCTTATTTTCAAGGAATACATAGCAGAAGATAAAACTGATTGAAGTAGATGACAGGCAGTAGGAACCAAATAGTTCCACTTAACAGGTCCTGAGTTCATAGTTATCTCAGGAAAATATTTGATTCCTAAAAAGTCACTGCACAAGATTTCCACAGTTATGTTTTAGAAGTGTGAGAGATGCACAACAAACCCAATGAGACAAAGGAAAATTAAAGTAAAAGCAACTGGTAGATATTCAAGATATGCTCTTGATCAAGGCCTATAGCTTTTAAATAAATTTGTTCCTACCAGTTGCCTTGTAATTAGAGCTAATACCACTCACTAATAATAGAAGGAAGGTGAAACAACTTGCAGATTGTCATGATTTAGATTCTTTTGGTGTTCTGGGCCCTCTAGCATGCAAGAATACAAAAGGTAGAACAAGCAGAGGAAAGGAAAGTATCAAAGCAGTAAACACATTCATCTTATTTAACTCTACTGGTTGAAATCCAAGTTGAAATCATTCCCCTACAACCTTGCTGAATTTAAAGGCTTCTACACGGGGGTAACTGATGGCAACATTTGCCCCTGCAACTCATTTAGAAATACATCTTCATTTGGCACAATCCAGCAGAGATGAAAGGCAGCAGCACTTTGTGAGCTCTGCTGAGCAAAAAGGTTTAAAGCAGCTGACAAGCGCCATAAGATATTGTTGTAC
This sequence comes from Margarornis squamiger, assembly GCA_035222235.1. NCBI lineage: Eukaryota > Metazoa > Chordata > Aves > Passeriformes > Furnariidae > Margarornis > Margarornis squamiger. The sequence continues at coordinate 27,637,109 of JAWWTY010000077.1, read as the reverse complement.
CAGTTTGTATTGATTGTGCTGGAGGGCACCTCCTTGTGGAAGAGGATTGATTTTTGTGTGTTTTCACAAAGAGATTTTAATAGTCTTTGTACTTGCTGTCATGTCACAAAGGCCCACAAGCAAGGCATGCCTGATACCACAGCTTTAAATGATCAGCCCTCCAGCCTGCAATAAGCATCAATTAATACTGTATAAAAACATCTCCAAATGCACTTACACTGAAAACCAATTTTTATAAGCTATAAGGTCAAATTTCTGCACTTGTGCAATAGCAAAGAAATCAGTGCCATCCAGGAATTAAATTAGCTTAGCTTCAGAGAGCGATTAAGAGAAAGAGTACTCAGTTTCTGATTCTTTGTTAAGAAGGTTAAATTATTTCTTAAACTCATGGAAATGTGAAAGCTGTTAATTGCAATCATTTGAGTCATTGGATAGAAAATTGTTCCTAGAGTTTTTCCTTTTGTTACTTCACTCAGAAATTTAATGCCTCTATAATTTCCTGAGGTAAAAATTCACAGCAAAGTAATGACTAGCTACTTAACTTTTTAAAATTTGGACAAAAAAAAACACTGAAAAGAGTGTGGGGGTTTTTGTGTCCCATATGTGTAGGCGTGGCCAAACGACTACAGTTGTACTAAAGCTTTATCATAGATCAATGATACTACTATCAATCCATATGGAAAACTCCTGCAGGATTGAAACCATATATGGAACACAAAATATTATGTGCAGTTTTTTGTTGTTTTTTTTTTTTTTTTTTTAAAAAAAACAACTTTTCAGTGACAGGATAGCTATAGTAATTTTCAGAGGGTCTGTCAGAAAAATTTCTGTTCACTTCTATTGCACTTTTCCATAAGGTGAGGAAGTCCTTTGTAAGTCCACATCCAGTCTACCATCAGGTGCCAGCTCTGCTGGGCTGCAGTGAAACATCAGCTCTACCAGTACTGAGGCACTGGTTGTCCCCGGTGCTCCGAACAGCAACTGGTTTATTTGTGGTTTCTTCTGACCACAGTGGGTGATGACCCTCACTGAGCGAACAGTAACTTCTGGAATTGCTTGGCTGCTGCAGGTGCTTAAAACACATGCAGATGTGGCACTTAAGGACATGGTTTAGTGGTGGTCTTGGCAGTGCTGGGTTAATGGTTGAACTTTGTGGTCTTAGAGGTCTTTTCCAACCTAAATAAGTCTATGATTCTACAAATGTCCTCATGGGGCATGCCATGAAGTGGTGAGCCCTATATCCCAGCTACATACCAATCCAGATATCACATTCTCTTCTACTTCCATCCCTTCTTTCTCCATGTCTCTTGCTATAGTCCTGGAAGAGAAATTGAGGTTTTGCCACGAAGCCAATAGGTAGTGCAGTTCTCCTGTCTTTGCTTTCTGATTTGGCTCTAAGTCAGACAGGGAAAATATTCTCTGCTGCTTTATTTCTTGTTTTGTCTTAGGAATGCTCACAAAAGCCTTTTGACTTTCCAGGAGGTTATATGTGAGTTGCAGCCATTATAATGCAAATTACAGATTAAGCCCAAATCAACATGAGGGTAGATAAAATTAATATAACTCTTTCCACTGATATCCATAGTAGGTTGATCTGGGTTAATAAGTTTTCTGAATAAAAGCTTTCCTTTACTGTATGTTTATGCAGCATTTTGCAAAGTAGGGTCTGGAATTTTTTTTTTTTTACTGCTGCTGCACTAAAAATAGCGGTGATGTAATGTATTTTGCAAATACTGAGCTTTACTGTGGAACCTAGAGTCGTAGCTTCTAACTTTTTCTAGTTTGGAATTTTTAACTCTCCCTGCATATTTGCACAACGAAAGCTCAAACGTTTAAGGGTTGGGAAAAGTAAAGAGCAAAGAAATGAGACAATGGAAAAAGTTAGATGGTTCTTAAGGAAATAAAGATAGCTTCTATTCAAAATAAATCAATAAAACCTTCATTTAATAGCTCATTTGTATAGAACATAGGAGATGTGAGAGTGAACAGAAAAAAGAAAGTCTTATTTTTAATGAACACAAATATGGAATATTTCAAGATAAATCATATTCTGGTTATTATCAGAACCATCAACACTATTTTTCCCAGAACAAATATGGAAACAAAGAAAAGATTGCTTCTTTTGTACAATACCGATCAGAAAAATAAAGAAAAAAGCGTCGAGAAAATGTGGAAGACAGACAAAGAGAGAATGAGTAACACGACTTTATGAATCAGCAAGTATTGGCAGTGCTCCTTAAACTCTTAACCAGCTGGGAAAAGTTGGCTCTGACTGTAAGCTTAGATACAGAATATTTATATTCTTCAGTATAGCAGAATAAAAAAGAAAATGTATTAAGTAATTTTTTGAAAATGAAAAAAATTATAAGATTAACTACTATACATGAAAAATTCTTTATTTGTACATTATATGTTGCATATTTTACGTCTTGTACACAGAGAAAAGTTACTATCTCCTTCAAGCCTGTGAATCTTGATTTCTAATATAACACTATGGTAGTTCTGTTATAGTGTAGCTTTCATCTTTCCTGCAGCAACTGTTTTGGGGGAATGGAAGGATAAATTCATTTGAAAGAGACTAACTGAACAGTAGAAGAGTGTTGAAGTGATGAGATTTTTCCCATGCAAACCCAGCAAGAGAACATTCTGCCTCAGAGCTAATTTTGAAAGACTTTGTTGTTGTACTCTGTGTGTGTGTGTGTGTGTATGACACAGCCCAAGAAGTTTTTAAAAGGAAGATGCTATGTGAGAATATTTTGGGATAAAAGCAATCAGATCCAGAGTCTAGTTACCTAGTTAAAAGATGACTTTAAAAGGCAGGCTAAGATGTTCAGAGATTGACTGCACAATTCTTTCACTCAAGCAGTGCAGAAGTCTGATGACAGAAACTTACAAATATCATTAATTAGAGACAGAAAAATACTGTACATGCATTATCTCAGCTCTCTGCTATGTAACTGTTTCATACAATATTCATTCTACTGTTTTAAAAATATCACTATTTAACTTCTATGTCTGCCTTTCAAGACAATGTTGAGTAACTGAGATAATATTCTTATGCAAATATGATGCTTTATTCTTAGAACTACCATGGAGTAGGTAACGAGAGAAAGGTCATGAGTTGTAGTTGTATAGTTGATACTGTGTAGACTGTTGCCTATGTGAGATAGATGTCCAGTGTTTTCTTATGCCGTGATCAAACATTTCACGTGATCTTGTACATAGTTGAAGAAATCCCAAGCTATTTCTTTCTAGTCCCTCTTCACCATTAGACACAGCTGGATTGTGCTTGTAGGACCTTGCAAAGATCTGTGTGTGTATCAGCAGATGTATTTCTCTGACAAGAGAGGTAGAGTGATAATTACAGGTCAACCATCTGAGAAAAGACGAGAAATGAATGTGCGCAGGGGCTGTAGTTTTAACCCAGAAACATGAGCATGTATGACGGGTTTGCTGTGTTCCTTGTCACTTTAAGTCCATTTGTTGCATGATGCTCTCAATGATGCAGTATGTTTTCATACTTAGCAGTTGCATTAATTCCTAGATTATGTTTTCACCTTGGTATGGAAGATTTCAGGTAGGTGACTTTTCTCTAATGTTTATCCAGAGGAAAGTATGCTTAAAATTTGTTGTCAAATTATTTGTCATATGAAGTACAGAAAATGAACAAGCCTCAGTGCTGTGTGCCCAGAGGCCTGTCTTTTATTTCTGATCTCTATCTGACTGGCTTTACAAGGATGGTCACTGTATTCATGTCTCTGTGCTTAAGTTCTCTGTCTGCAAAATGGGTGTAACTGCATTGATTTGATATCCCCAAATATTATTGTTAAGCGTAGCAATTGTTAATACATCCTTCTACAAAGACTAAGGTTTTTCAGAAATGACCACAGAGGAGGTTGAGGGAAGAGCACCTAACCATTAAAGAAGAATTGAAAAGTCAATAACTTGTATTAAGCTCTTGACTGATTTTTGGAGCATGGTTTTTGACATCTATAGGACACATATACATGTATGACCACAAGGGAAAAGCAGAGCACTGGCAACTAGAAGGAGAACAGAGAAACGTGTATACTTCCCTAGATACTATGAAGGGGGTAGCAAAGGGAAAAGAAAGTGGAATGGAGGGACATTAAAGAAAAGAAGGAAAGGATCATTCTGTGACTAGAGCCATATTAAGGTTAAGGGTTGTTGGAGAAAGGATAGAGGCTGGGGGAATATCTAGAAAATACTTAGAATGGAGAGAACTGGAGAGTCATAAATGAAAGAGGCCGATGCATACGAATGAGGACTCTGTATTACCAATTTCTTTCTGAATGAAGGAGACTTTTTGAAGGAGACTGTACACAGAAGTTCTTGTCTATTGCAGGAGGATGTGATCTGGTCATGAAAAAGCAAATGAAATTATAGACTGGACCAAGGAAGTTATCAACATGAGAAACTGAAACCCTTCAGTCCCATGGCCGCCTTGTACTGCACTGGCCGTGTACTTCCATAAAAGCCTGTAACTATGATGAGTGCATAGAAAGGAATAGTCAGAGCCTGTTTATTCTGGATGGGTCACGGGACTGGAGAATCTGTTATGTGCCAAAAGACTTCCGTGGGTACAGTGGTTACAGAAAAAGGGCATATAATTAGCACCTGTAGACACTTTCTGTGGTTCTAAGCAGCAGCTAGTACCTCAAACACTCATTGGTTCTTTTTCCTTGGTTCCTAGCTCAGGTCCTATGTGGCCCATCCTATTTAGGATGCTGATGGGATAAGTGACATTTCTAGGTGATCCATCCACCACTCTTCTTGGGGAATTGAGAAAAACACCATAATATGATTCATTTAATATTAGGAGGCTTTGTTGCCACAAATGTTACAACTTCCATATATACAGTAGAATTATTTGTACAAAAGCTAAATAGGGATTAGGGCAATGTTGTTATCAGTAGAGGATTGCTGCAATTGTACATGACGCATAGTTTTCCAGGGGAGTCAGTCATGGTGGAAATCCAGTTAGTGAAATACTGCTGAAAGTCACTTGAAACAAAAGTTTGCTGAAATCATAGGAGTTCAAATAGTATTTTAGAAAGGGAAATATTGGCATTCTAAAAGTTATTAGAAGTTAATTCTAGCTGAATGAGATGGATTTGGTCTCAAAAATAAATATTTAGAATGTAAAAAGCCAGCAATATTAACCTACTGATTTGTTACACTTTGAATAACTATAGAACATTCTTAATTAAAAAAAAGAGGTATTTAAATGGACCATGGGAACTAATTTGTAACTGAAACACTGATGGCATTTTTATGCTTATTAGTGTCTATCATTTAGGAAGAAGATTAAGCTTTCCACAGAACCCATAAACATTTAGTTTGTTGTAACTACAGATTTTAATGGTTGAAAAACAGGCTCATCCATCTGTTGGAGACCAGAAAAACAAATACCTTGAGTTACCTGTATAAGCTGCTTTCTTTGTGCATGTAGCTCTAAATAAGCACAACGAGAACTGATAATACTGATCATTTTTTAGACAGGATGTCAAATTTAGGGTAAATGATGCTAAAAAATATTGAAAAATGGTCCCTAGCCTCTGTCAATGCAATAAAATGATCACAGCAGGGTTTTTTTCTCATCAAAGCAGATGGCTTTAATGATTTTTCAAGCCATGCTTAATTCATCTGCAAACAACAGAGATTGGTTTCCAAATGTGTATTGAAAGAGAGAGATGTTACTGTTCATAAATGCTCTGCAAGTTTGTTTTACCCCATCATTAGTGGCAAATGGTGTTTACTTAAGGTAAATTATTTTTTGTGAACCACCTTGGACTTAGTGTTGCAGTTGCAATAAATTACCTGTAAAATGAAATGAGCATCACATGGTTAATGTGGCTAGTACAACTGACCTGATGGAATAAGTAAAATTATCTATTTTCGTTTGAATTAAAATTGCATTATAGAAATGATTGCCATCTTTTCCAAATACTTGTTTCTTTGTTTTGTACTCTACAACTGAATATTTTTTCTATAATTTTCTATTGTGTGTTTGTTATTTTTGTAATGTTATTCTTTAACACCAAGCAGTGAAAAACACATGGCCAGCTCACATATGGGTTCGTATTTTAAAAATATCTTTGTTTTTGTATAACGTCAGAAGTCAGAGAACAATTGAAGAACTAGTCTGTATATGATAACTTACAGGAAGGGAAACTAAAATACACTGAGTAAATAAAAACATTGATTCTTGCTTCTTTATGTCTTCAGAGGAAGAAGTTGACTTATTCCTAAAATTATATCATTCTTCCATTTACCTAGTGACTGAAGTATAACTGGAGAAAAAGAACTTTGTGTTTAATGAAGCAAAGGATGTGTTTCTGAACACTGAAATTTAGCTCCAAAGAGGCTTCCTAGCATTAAAAGGCTTGGATTTATCAATAACAGTGTTGCTCCAGGCTATAAAGAAACCAAAAATTTTGTTTCTGTCCATAGTTATATACCAAAACTCTAAAAAAAGAGCTTTCTTTTCCAGGACAGGCATTTATCATTTATAGATGTGAGTAATGTACCCGATTAGGCCATAGAGGACTTGTTTTCTTTCTAAACTGATCTTAGTTGAAGTTAAAATATGTCTCATGATTTATGATTGATGGCTTGCCAGCTAAACCTTTTAAAATGTAGCAAAACAGACAAAGGTGTTGGGATGACACTGACTATAATAAATAACATGAGATATGTGTTAAGAAAACTGTGAAATTAGATATTGAAGAGCATTGATGCTTGGGGTTGTAGATGTTCTTGATTTCAAACTGCAATTGTAAACAAAAGTTGTACTGAATAATTTAAAAGAAAGTTGGGTGCAGGTGGCATTCCTGATATAAACATTATATATTTCTTCATAATGCTAATCTTGAACAGTCTAAACATTTGTGCTCAAGGTTCATCAAAATGCTGAAACATTTATGCAATTAATACGAACCATTTACTTCCTTTCTATGTCGTATTCTGTACTGTTTCCCATCACTCCCATCTGAGGATGTTATAAAAAGCCATGCTCTCCACACCACTTAGGTCAGAAAGGGAAGGTCAGGGGTATGCCTGCATATAGAATTAGGGTAGGCAGAACACAGCTGGTTAGAGGTGAGGACACTTGACTAAATCTGTAGCTACACAAAAAAGGATTTGTTGACCATTCTCATTTGAGTGGGTGATTATTCAAACTGATTTCACAGGGCAGGTTTCTCAGACCTTGGCTTGCAGTTCTGATAAGAGATACACAAGCTTTATATGCCAATATAAAATTTTCCTTAGGCAGACAATAGAAGAGATATCTTCCAAATAATATTCTTGTTTCATTGTTAGAAAGAATATTTTAAAATCATCCTTATTTTAAAACTTTGCTGTTATAACATTATTCATGAAGTCATTTGTCTGGGAGGAAGACAGCAAGCCCCTACATGCAAAATTGTGACATTTTTGAGTCACAGCAATTAGCTCAGTTATCTAACACAATACAAGTGGAAGTGAGAAAGAATGGGCCAGAACAGGAATAATCCTCAACATGCCTTTCAATTCAGATAGAGGTCAGGGTTAGAAAGATTGCATTCAAGATGTCAGTGACGGTGTTAGGGAGCATAATTTAGCAGTGACGTTCATGCCTAATGCCAGGAAAGCAGCTGGCATCCTACAAGAAATACACTTGAATAGAACACAGTTCAAGACATTCAAGACCTTTCTGAGAGGTGAAAACCTAGATGAGAAAATGCAGCCTTGGAGTATAAATGGAAGATCTGTCTAGCACTATGCTATTGACATTCTGTTAAAAAAAATGCAAACAAAAAAAACCCAACCCACAACAAAAGCCACAGTTGGAAGGTGGGAGGAAGTGATTGTATCCTGCTAAACTGTGAGTTTCAGTAATAAGGCTTTACTAAGAAAAGTGCAGCATAACTAAATTTAACATACATTCTAGAAGTGCAATCAAATAGTATAGCCAGAGCTTCAGTGAATAATTCATGTGAAACCTGATGAGATAAAAGGACTGACATGAGAGAACACCATAAATAACATACTGTAAAAAGACTGAAGACCAAAGATCTAGTCTTTCATCAGCAGATATAAGGCAACATCACCCTTTGGAAATGCTGGTAGTTCTTCGCTCAATCTAGTCAACTTGCATTTTCACAGTTTTTGGTTGGGAAACAGGATAATAAATACGGGACCTTCTCATCATTCCCAGTGACTGTGAGCACCACAGTGATCTCTCCTTTTTGAACTATAATCAACACAACACCTTTAACCACTTCTTTGCTTTGGTGTAGAAGCTCTCCTTCCTTGTCTGAGTTGCATTGCTTTTCTTTATCTGGTCTTCTAGGTTTGGGAAGAGAAATGCGAAGGATACACACACTGGAAGGCTGAAAATCACTTTTCTGGGAAAACCAAACTTTTTTTGAATATTTCTCTGCCGCAAAACATTAATGTCAGTGAAGCAGTACTTTAGAAATGGGATAATCTAGTACTGCAATGGATCTAGTGGCTCTAGTTTATCGGCTGCATTGCCTAAAAGTCCATCTCTGCCCTTCCACTGTGTATAATTGTTTTTCTCTTACCTGGTAGTTTTGGTTCCGGTATTATAACTAGACAGTATGGTTTTTGGGTTTGGGAGGTTTTGTTTGTTTGAGGTTTTTTTGTTTGGTTTGGTTTTGGTGGTTTTTTTAATTTTATTTTTTGTTTGGTGGGTTTTTTTGGTTTTGTTTTGTTGTTTTGGTTTGGCTTTTTTTTTTAGCATCTACCCTTTGCAAGAACACCTGGGTGACCTTTGTCAGTATCCGCCAAACTGCAGCAGTGACAATCTCCTTTATTCCTTTTCCTAATAAAAAAGGACACCTATGTTCTTGTAGTTTACCACATAGCCAAGCTGAAGATGGTTGTAAAATTTCTTTACATTGTAGATGTGTTATGCTGTGGTGTGAATTCTCTGCAAGGTGTTAACTGCTCTCCTTCTAGAGTATTTGCCTTAGTCAGTGTACCTCTGACTACATGTTAGAATGGAATGCTGGCATAGTCCCTTTTTTCTTTGTAAACAAGTACTGATACACACGGAGTAACAGAGCATCTGTGAGTTCAACAGGTTTCTTTGGTGTAAATAATCAGAAAACCAGGATGTGTGGTGGCCCACTGAGTGTATTTCCACTGATGGGAAAGAGTCAATTGGAGACCACAGTGACTTGTGAACTCTGAAGGTGCAGTGTATATGCTGGATTGTTCTTGTGTTTAAAGTTAAATATACTTTGCTTTTCTAGACCAAAACCAAGATACTCAGCATTATGTAAGCCCAAAGAACTTATAACATTCAAACTAGATCCAGTTATGCTATTTTCCATTAGTATGTTTATTCTGTTGAAAAATGCAGATGTCACATGCAAAATAAAAAGTGGAAAAAGAAAAAAAACTGCACCTATCATTAGAGTATGGTAACAAAATCTCTCAGCTCAACAAAATTTAGTTGTGTTAAATTAAATAAAATTAATTTCAGATAATATTAGACAGACGTTTCTGGCTTAGCTGTATGTGAACAATAGCTCAAGTAATTCACTTCTGCATGGCCTGAGTAGTTTAGACCATTGCCTTGCCCATGTCAGAAAGTGGAATTACCCTTATTCCAGCTGCTTACAGCATCTTTGGAAATCCAGAGAGAGTGGAAAAGTACCACATGGCTCTGTAACATATAATCAAACCAGACTGACAGTTTCATAGTATAAAAAAGTCTGTCAGCTTCAGTATAATTAAATTGTTTGATGCAGAAATGACCAGAAGCAAATTTCTTCACATTTAGTACCATGATGTTGTTGTTGTTGTTGTGGTATTTTTGCCTTTTTTTTTTTTTTTTCTTCACTATGCTGTATAAGTAGTTCTGTTTCAAGTTGTCATGCCAGTTTGGAATCATGATAAATGTTTACGTATGGCTATTGCCTATAAAGTACCTCCCCACTCCTATTTACATCTCAAAACCTTTTCTTCCTTGTCTGTCAGAGCTATTGCATCCTAGTGAACACTTTTTTAAACTAGTGAAACAGCCTCCCACAGCCCATTTAGATTCCTGTGGTGGGCTAGTGCTTGGTTCACTGTAATGCACTAGTAAGCCACAGTGTCTTCAGAGATACTGGACTTTCTGGAATGCAAAGCTGGCATTTGTCATTTTATCCTTCTTCTTGTACATTGCAATGAACATCTCTGCATGCCCCAAGGAGAAACTGCTCAAAGGAACTAACCTTGGTTAACCATTGGATTCATTCATCTGGCAGTTCCCTCAGCTGATACTTCTCTATATAACCTATGAAGTTATTTCCCAGGCTTTCTATTTATAATGCGTGTGATGTCCCCTACTGGTGGTTTATTCACGGAGTATAGAGGTACAAAAATATGTATTAGAAGCAGACAGTATTAGCCCTAGATGTACTGGTTGTCTCTGAATTTTATTGAGCAATTGTTTCTCTTGCCTGCAGGCACTGATTCATTACAACCCAATTCAAAAAACAACCTTAGATTTCAAATAAGTAACTGAGGTCAGAAATTTGGCATGAATCACTTAAACCAATAGTGGAGGAAATTACTTTATTACAGAGTTAGGCTGGTATTTTCAGAGGCAAGAACAGCTCCCATTAACATTGTTGACAATCACACAGCCTAATCCCAAGCGCGTAACTTAGAAAACTTCCCCCTGTGTGGACAAGTGTTCTCAGTGAGTTTCTAAATTTATAGAAGCCTCAAAATCCCATAGTCTTTATGTTTCGTTGTTAGAGTCTACAGTCAATTCCCAAAGGTGGGACTCCAGCATAGCAACAAGTAGCACTTTTACTAGGCCAACAACCTTCAGCAGAGCAACATTTACATGTGTATATTATACATTCTTATTTTTACACATAAATTTCATTATTCCATTTTAGCTCTATTCCCAATAGATGTCTGAAGCACCATTGCTCTAATCTCTACTGACTAAGAAAACATGCAGTAGATTAGGCAGTAGTAATGATTACCAAGTGTGGGGCCCCTGCTGTTAAACTCAAATGACAAGCTCATCATGAGCTCTGTTTCTGATGTTCAGCTGTTTTACTTCATTATTCTCCAAGAAGCTAAGTTGGCAAGTCACCACTCTGCTCTGAGAACAATGTGACAACATAAAAAGAAAAGTCAAGGCCTAAACCATGATTTCCAGAGCCCTAAAACTTCCAGCAAAATGTCTTCTTGGTTAGGATTATCTGTTTGTAACGTTCAAGGACAGTATGAAAAGTACTTTTAAAAAACAACATCAGCAAGAAGTTGCCATGACCTATAAACTTGTGTTACAATATTAATTCTCTCTAGTTCAACAGTCTGTCTGAAATCTGAATGCAAGTCAGGCTTGTAGTACTGCCATGTCTTTGATATCATGGAGCAGAAGTTCCTTGTGGAACAATTTTGTTCTTGAGTAATAGTAAGTTGCAAAAGTTGTTAATGTGACAGAAAGAAGCTGGAACAATAATCTGACCTCTGGATATATCCTGAAGAAGTTCTCATTTCTCGAGGAAGTGAATGTGTTAATGTCTTTAACTTTTTGGTGGTGTGATTGCTATTAATTCTCTTTAGTTAAAATTTAGTCCCTCCCCACCTCCACAAAGACAGGACTTCCAAGCTGTCTTTTCAGAAATCTTGAGCCAAGGAAACTAGCAACTCCTTTGTGTTTCCTGTCTTCTGGTTTTGAGGCCCCAATCCATACACATTCATACGTAGTCTGAAATGGTAGTCTGCTTGTTGCTGGCAGACAGCCTCTGTATTCAATTACCAGGAAGAAATCTTCCTGGGAGGAAAAATGTAGAAGAGAACCAGTACTGTCTGCAAAATTAATGAATAAACAAATAGAATGCACAGAAGAGTCTTCTGAAATTGTCATGTTCCTGGTTCAAGCAGTAGAGACTCTATCATCCCTGAATAATGGACAGGCCCCCTATGTCAGTATCTAGCAACATGCCATCCTTTGGCATTGAAGATGGACACAAAGATACTGTAACCAGGAGGGCTCAGGATCCCGACTTTCTCCACGGAGGCAGAGAGTGTTGCTCACCCAGTCCTTTTGGGGGATTGATATAAAATGAGTCCTGAAGGTGTGTGTCCTGTTTTTGGTTAGTGTTTTGGGAGGGAAGAAGCAATGGCTACAAGAAGCTGATAAAACCTGACAGAAACAGTTGTGGTATGGACAAAAGAGCTAACCTGGATGGTGACATGTAGCAGTGGTGGAGACCTACAGAGCTCAACCCAGTCTGTGACTGAAAGCAGTGGTGTGTGGTTACTGCTGTTGTCTGGTTTTGGGTAGGGTAACAGAAAGGCTATTTGGTCTTGATAGAGTGAAAGACAAATATTTGCAGTGAGATAATATTTATCTGAGAAAGACAAATAGGGTGTGGATGATGAGTTACGTATGAAAAAAAGATAAGAAATCTATGTAAGTCATGCAGGACAGATGGGTAGGCCCAGGAAAGTGGAGAAAAAAAATGTAGTCAACACAGACAGGCTGGAGAAGATAAAATAGTAGGAGGGAAGGGGGCAAGTGGAAGTCTCTATAGGCAAGGGAATGTGAAGATTCAGGAGTTTCTAGTATTTTTAATGCCAGTAGGAGTAAAAAGGTAATAGTGCCAGAGAAAGCCTTGTTGAGGCTGATCAAGCTATCATCCTGGAAATTATCTAGTAAATAGATAAAACAGATAAACATGATTCCAATAGTGGTTTTTGCCTTTTTTTTTTTTTTTTTTTTTTTTTTTTTCCAGAGAACTCTCACTTTGTTATTAAAAAAAAAAAAAAGTCATTTTTTGAAGACTGGGAAATATAGATCCATTTTTTTATCTCATTCTTATCCTGAGTTTTAGCCATGTTGTTCTAGAATAGATGTTGTATTGTTAGATTCAGAAAACCAAGTACTATTCCTTAATAAAATTCCTGAAATCCTCTCACTGTAAATTCTTCATTAGTTTGATAGCTTTACCCTGTACAGAGCTACCTTAAGAAAGAACTGCATAATGTCAGTTCTACAGCATCAAAGGTAGATGCTATTTATATATATTTACTATATATCTGTGCAAGAATAAGCCACCTTAGCTGTATGTGGGGACTTTACCTTATTTTCAGTCTTCAGTTTAGATTTTTAAAAAGGGGAATCTATTAACCCTGTGCTTCAGCTTTACTAGGTGTACAATGAAAGGTGATGCAGAAGGACCACTCTGGACTGAATACACAGCCTCGCTTGTCACAATTTTCCAGCTTCTTCCTGACAAGTCCAGTCCTCTCTGTATTAATCTCAAAGCTGATATGTGCAAATTGTTTTGCAGTAGTAATAAATATATTTCTCATAAAAGGAGAAAAATTAAATTAATTTCCTCAAAAGCTGAGGTTGGTTATGAATAGTTCAGGCTTATACAGTAATTGTCTAACTTCTGTTGCATCTAGGAAGACGAATCAGGATTCCGTTGTCAAGATACCGTATCCCTAGGTTTTCAGTAATCCCAATAGAATGCATATAAAGACCAGATGTATAGCTGGAATGAACCAAAGTGCTATGAGCACCACCTTTGGAAAACAGATCAACATCAGTGTATGGATAATTTTCTCAAAATCAGAATGTCTGAGATTGGAAGGGATCTCTGGAGGTCATTTGGTTCAACCCCCATGCACAAGTGGGACCACCTAGAGCCAGTTGCCCAGGACTGTGTCCAGACAGCTTTTGAATATCTCAAAGAAAGAAAACTCTAGAGTTTCTAGAAGTGCTACTGCCATTCCTCTTTATATCTGTTATTGGAGCATGAGCCTCTACCCTAACATGTACAATGCATCACTAAAAACTTACAAGGGAACTCAAGAGCTTTGGTGTCATGATTTTTTTACCCCATCACTCAGGTTGTTGTTTTACAGCAGTATACAGTCAGCCAGAGTCACAGCTCTGCCTAACTCTCCCCCAGTCATTAAAAATTAAGTGATTTTCTGCTGACTTAGCTCCATTAATTAGTTAAGTGTCAAATCACAGAAACACCAGTATGGGTGAGAAGGAAGGACTGAAATTGTATAGCCAGGGGAGAGATGAGGAGGAGATAGGACTGTGGTAGTTTGTGTTTGAGTATGAATTAAGAGTAACAAACATTTAACATAATGGGGAAAATTTAAATACCAGGGAAAAAGATGAAGTGCGGTTTATTCTCATCATGGTACATGTTGATGAAGAGCTGATTCCTCTCTCAATCTCCCCCCCACACCCCTCCTGCAAAAATAAATAAATAAATAAATTCTATTGTAACTGCAGAGTAGGGTAGAACAGAGGACAAATAAAAATGGTAATCATATTGATATTTAGATCTTTCCTATTGAAGCTCACTATCTTCTTTGGTTAATACCTTTTGGTTCTTTTAGTAAGATGTTAAGTATTTCTCTTCATATTTCATGGACAAATTGAAGCTAAAGTGTCTTCTCTCATTTCATGTCATGCTCAGTTGCAAGAGTTAAACTAAGTTACTGCAGTGACTTCTAAAGTTACAAATTATGTTATTAAAGTAAGTGAGCAAAAATTGTAAGAATATGAAAATTAATTAGATTAAAGAGATTGTTGAATTTTCTATTTCAGCTGGTTTTGGTTTTGTCAGGATAAATTTAGGTACCTCTTCTGTCATGCCATTTATATTCCGAAATTTTTTCCTACCAGTTATTTCTTTATGGTAATATCACTATTCCAACCATGTGACTTTTCATTGTAGAGCCCTACATGGGCAGTGATTTGTGAAGGATTACTTGTAAACCTTACACTATAATTGCCTGAAGTAAAAAAAAAAAAAAAAAAAAAAAAAGAAAAGGAAGAAAAAAGAAAGTACAGTAAGGTAATGTGTTCTGGTAACATCAAATTGATTCTACATGCAGAGTGTCAAACCTGCTGTCTTTGCAGCAAAAAAATATTATTTCAGTTTCTGTATGTCAAAGAATAATAATCCATCTGCAAATAAGGATTTGCTTTAAGCTGTGTCTTTTATATGAAAACTTCAGCAAAAAAAAAAAAAAAAAAAAAAAAAAGAAAATTTGTAGCTTCCATTGTTACTATTAAGCTTAGGGGGTAAAGAGGCTATTTCAAATCAATGAAACCAATGAAATTTCTTATTGTGATTAGCATCCTGATAGCACAACTCTGTTTGGATTCCCCTGTATTACCAGATACTTTATAAATCCTGAGGCTTAAACATTCAAGCCCTGGTTCACTTCATGCCTGACCAAGGGGACTATGTACCATCTTGTACATATAAAGAAAACAGGCAGGATAACTAAACTAATCTCTCTAGCTACACCACTGTAACCCTCTCTGGTACAGCCTAACTGCAGTGAGCTGGAACTGACAACACATCAGTTGTGCTCAGTCCACTCTTGCACTGCTGTGGGTGGAGAAAAGACATCACCTTATGCATCATTCCTGTAAATACAGGGTCTGTTAGAAATGTGAAAGAGTATGCTGTAAAGCTGATACATGCAACTGGAAATCATATGTATAGGGGGCATTCAGGTCGTTTCAAATATGAATGCCACAGGAGGAGTGTCAGATTTAGTTCTCTTGTTGCCAGTCCATACAGCATGTGAAACACTGATGCAATATACTGTTTACTATTTATCTTCCATGATGTTCAACTGTCTTTCAGAAGACTGGTGTAACTTCTGTTTGTCTGATAGTGCAATGTACTCAGCTTCACACACATTTTCTCTGTGGGACAATTTTTTTTTTTTTTTTTTTTATTTTATCTATGCATGTCTTCATATCAGTGTCCAGACATCATAGGTAGATCTGTCTTAAACTTTCATAAACAAAATTAGTATTTACCTCCTTATTTGGTTGTGCCAAGGATGAGGAGCAGGGACTTCACAAGGTTCAGGTCTCTCTTGCTAGAAGGGCTAAAAGGGAAACTAACAAGGTAGGTTCTAAACCTTTTAAGTGGCAAGTACAAGCCTGGCTTTCTTGAGACTCAGCATAATTCAAAGAGGCAGAGGAGTCATGGCTGCTCTAGTCTGCTGCTGTAGTTTTATGCTTAGATCTGATCATCAGAGCCTCAGAGTTTTGTAATAGCAACATCATTTTTATCTTTCTCAGTGGCTTTAATAATTTTGCTGACCTGCTAGTCTTCTTGACCAGATCCTCAAAGGCCACCTCACTTTTGCTTCACTGAACATTAGATTCCCAGATACCTACTGGGCACACAAATAGGTTTGAGGACTGAGTGAATGTTTTCTTTGCTATGTACCCTTTCTTGGGGATCCCTTTAAAGTGATTCTTCACGTTTCTTACTTTCTTTGCTGTGATAAAAGTTTCAGCTCTTTGTTTTACTGCAGTATTTACACATTTTAAACAGACAGCCCTATGGTATCTTACTGCAAGGCCTGTTCTGGTGAACTTCAAATTGAGCATAAAGTGGTTTTCCTATAGACTTCGTTTAGATGCTGGGATGGGCTATATATTTTAGGGATATAGAGTTATGCAAATTCTTGTATTCGTGTAATGAGAAAGTAGAGGATGATCCTTTTAGATCGTTACCTGCCTCTTGTGAGTGATGTAAAAAATGCTGTGTGTTCTGCATGGTGCTGTACTGGGTACCTGAAAACGCCAGCTGGGCTAGGTGGTGATTTAGTTTTTGAATATACATATGGAAGATAGGTCAGAGTAACACTCAATGTCACTTGAAATTGTATCATTTGACATCAGTGCAGGCAAGAGCTCACAGATTTATCTGAAAGCTTTAGGGATGGCAGGTGTTTCGAAGGAAGGCCCTTTACTCTAGTGCTTAGTCCCCACTCTTGGCGTCACGTAGCCTAGGCATGTAATAATTTATCTGTGAACTTTGGATTTCCTTAAAGGAGTGGCCAAGGCCTAAGTGTGCTCTCTAGGCAGAGAAAGACAGGGCCAAGGGAGGGAGGAATGGGTAGCAAGTGGAGAGAGGCAGGTAACTAATAACTAATTCTTCACAGCTATAAAACCCTATGAAATTTGCAATGAACTTTTAAATATTTGTAAAGCTGTTAGTTTTGCGAACAGGAATTTCTTACAGTGAAATTGAAGCAAACTACCAAATTGAATAATTCTTTTGCTTCTAAACATTCAGATTTTGCCTGGCAGGTCTGAACTTTTGGCAGCCTAAGGATTAAAGTTTTTCCTTTGGAGCCACGTGGTGCTTTTCTCAAAAAATAGAGAATAGACTTGAGACTGGAAAAAACCAAATAAACACAAAACCACAAGCAAACAAACAAAAAAAACCAAAAAGCCCTCAAAAAAGTCCCCAAAACCCCCCAAAGAAACAAAACCAAAATAACCCACAAACTCCAGAAAATAAAAGGAGAAAGAAGAAAGAAAACAAACCCCATGAATCTAGCTAAGTCTGTTTTTCTTTTATTCTGTCTCTATTTTTTGCTCTCCTTCTCTCTCCCTTCATTCTTGTTCCACCACTTCACTGTATCATACTGTGTTGCTGGTGGCTGAGGTGCTGCTTCACCTTCTGCAATGTTGCTTGATCTTTGATTTCCTGTGAAGCACAATGAATCTTACATTAGAGTGTGCAGAGTCAGGTGGTGCACCATCTGTTCCCAAGCTCTGAAAACACTGAGTAACAGAGAGCAACAGAAAGCAACAGCTACACCAGTGTCATCGGAATATTCATGTTCACAGGGCAAAAAAAAAATAAATCCCAGACTACTCTATTTTCAAGTACAAACAAGCATTTTAGTTTTCCAGGTTACCTATTAAATCTAACATGTTGAGGTGGTTTTCTTTCATTTTGTTAAAATCTGCTTAATATTCATTAACACGGCTCAGTCATAAAATGTGTTAACCAATTCATACTGCTTAAGTAATTTGATGTTATGGAGATCATATGATACAGACTGCAAAGTAGTGTTAATTTAACTGTATGTAATAACATCAGTGCATGCAGCGACCAAAAGATTGCTGGAAAAGCTGCAAAACTATAGTGCTAACATAGTGAAGAGCAGGTAATGCAGAAGATTAGTAAATCCCTAGTCACCAACATATGATAATAGTTTTTTCCTTTAATGTGCAATAACATTCTGTTGAGAAAACATTACATGTACCTGACTTACCATTAGGAATCTCTATGCTACCCTACTGAACACTGATTGTGAATCACAGGCTACGATTATTTTAATTATATGTTTTCTTAACTGTGGTTTAATCAGACAAAAAAGAAATACCTTGAGTGCCTTAGAACATGCTTATTGGTTGAGAGCAAATCATCTATAGTCAAAGTTGCTAATACGTACGTTTCTAATTCTCTAAAGTTTTCCTCTCCATATTAATGCTAGAACAACTTAAGTCAGATTTATAGGAGCCCAAAATTGCTTTAACAACTTTGCTAAACATGCTTATTATAGAAGAAACTAGAAGAAAAACTGATCACATTTAAAAAACTTTATTGATCTTCCTCCACTTTATCGTTCAAAAGTGCTTGTTTTAAAGTACTATATTACAAGAAGAATATAAATGTTCAAAAATAAATGTACTTCTGCCAGAAAAAATGAGGAAATAAGGAAAGAAAGAAACAGTCTTGTTTAACACCACTGTATCAGTACACGCTCTAATGCCTTCCATCTTTCATTACACAGCACTGAAAATAAAGGGTATCTCATGACTAGGTCTGCCTATTCCAAATCGTGCTCATGATTTGTTGAATGATCTTGAGAAAGTTACTATGATGATTGTACAGATAATGATTTTGTATATACAGGATCTTTGACTCAGAAACGTTCACATATTTTACAACCACCCAGTTACTTCATAATTTCCTTGAGGGATTACATATGTCTAGCTGTTAGATAGAGTTGCATAATCATACAGTGCAAAAAATATACATATAAGTGTACATATTTTTATTATTTTACATATGTGCATATGTGTGATATGCTATATGGATTACATATATATATATATATAAAATACTGATAGACAAATATACAACCCCCCTTTGTCATGCAATAAGGTTATAAATGGTTGTAAAACATTTGAAGATGTCTTCATTGAAGATGTACTAGCACAAAGTAAAAAAAAAAATCCCTCCTGCCTTAAAAAAAGTGCTGAGCTCCTCACTGTTGCAAACAGGGCAATGGGGAAAAAAAAAGTCAGATAACTTAAAAAGCTGACACAAACATAGTCTGTGGGCTTGGCAAATCTTGGAAGCAAAATTGATTTTGCATTGTCTGGGTTGGAATGACTGATGTTGAGATCTAGCTGATAGTGTGCAGAGGAGCTAAGACTTTTGTCAGATAGGAATAAACACAGAATATGGAAGTAAAATGCAGTATGGAGAAAAAACAGTTAAATTAGAGATGACTTCTGATTTTTCAGCGTGGGCTGTGCTCAGTGCCCAGCTGGCTCAGCCCTGTACTTCATGTCTAATTGGCATGATCAATTAAAGGATCTTTCATTGCTCAATGTGCAGGTATGTCCTAGATCAATGAGGCTTAGAAGTCCTGTAATCAAATGTCCTAAGCTTTTAACTTTTGATAATTGAGCTGTAAGAGATGCTTCATTCTCATTCTTCTTGAAGCCTTCAGGAACTTATGTTTGGTTTATTCTTTGTCTGTTAATTGTTCTTTTGAATGTAAGAGAGTCTGACCCTGCATTTGCTGACCGAAAGAGCAATATTTCCATTGAACAAAATGGATTTTTCTGCACTGTTGCTGCTTGGGGGCTGGTCATCTCTGAACCACAGTAAACACATGTATATGCTGGAAAAAATCAGACAGCTGGACAGAAATAAGCTGTTAACAGGAGAGTAGGTCTGATGGTTTCTACCAGCCTGTGTAACAATATTTGTGAATATAAAGTACTGTGTAGACAAAACTGAATTGTCGCTAAAATTGTTTTCCAGCATTGGAACAGGCTGCCCAGGGAAGTGGTTCAGTCACCACCCCTGGAGGTATTTAAAAGATGTGTAGATGTGGCACCTGGGGACATGGTTTAGTGGTGGACTTGGGAGTGTTGGGTTAGTAGACTCAATGACCTTAGAGGTCTTTTTCAACCTAAGTGGTTCTGTGATTCTATCTTCAAGTTCCATCATGGCTAATTTATTTTGCTCTGAATAGTGAATGTTGGATGTCTATATAATCTGTCTCTCCTACAGCTATAGCATAACTGAATTATTTACTCCTTCAGAAACAAGGAAAAACATTCTCTGGTCTAGAATCATGCTACTCAGGCAGAGTTTGGTCCATGAATTTGTCCATGCTCCCACTGGAAGCCTGCATCAGAACTAAAAATCAGAAGCAAATACTGCTGTATCTAGATGATTGGAGCCTTATTCCTGTTCCTCATATGTAATGCCAGCTTTAGACTGGAAAGGGATCCTTGTTGTGGGTTAAGAAAGGAACACTGTCACCACTGCCAAGGCCCCCAATCATACATTTCTGCAGGTATGTTCACCAAACAACATCTGTCCTGTTCAGCTGGGGCTGAGTTCTGACTTGATCCTTCTTGTACCCTTTTTAGATATAAGAAGGAATTTCTGAACAGCAAAGTGATGACTAGGACAGTTAATGTTTTCCCCTAGCTAGTCTCACAAACAAACAATTTGAGGTTAACTGAGCTGATTATTACATTTTTCTCTCAAAGTAAGAGTGGAAGTGGTACATGAAACTGAACAGGAATCTGTAAGTGCAAAAGGTGGTCCTGAGGGTAGAAAAGAGTTTATTCTTCACTTCTTTCAAGGTGCTGTGGGACGTCAGCTCTTGGGATTCTATCACATCAGCAATTGCTGTGGACTGACCTGAACGGGGGTGCAGATGCATCTAGGGAGGGACTACGTGCAAAGACCATCCAGTTGCCAGGGTATTGGCACTGAAGGCAACAGTGAGTACATTCTTCCAAGAGAATGTCGACAGAGTTGGGAGGGGGGGCTGTGATAGTATGGGATTGGACTTGATCTATATACCTCTTTAGATTTAAAATTTTAACCATATAATCTTCTTCTCTGTTGCTTTTTAAAGTTTCATTATTTATGCACTAGAAACTTAAATTAAAATTAATGCTGACCCATTGACTTGAATAGGTGATGGCTCTAAATTTCAGGGAGCTGAATTTGCCTGTGTTCACATTTCCTTCAATTACAATGACAGCAGTTTTAATTTAGACTAATAGTATCTGGTACATATTTATCTTTCTGCTGCCAGGTAGAATGTCCATGGAGAACCCGAGAGAATGTGACATGATTAGTAGAGACAATTTCCAAAACACCAGAAGTGAGTAAAGTTGCAGGCAATCCCTTCTCAAATTTGCCTACCAATACTTTTTCTAAAACATGTTATGATTCCCATTTGTTTAATATTTATGAAAAACTACAAAGTACTTACCAGTAGCTATGCTCTGCATTAATTACATTTTTTACTATTATACCTGTTTATGACTGCATTAATTAATTATCATTAATTAATAATGTAAATAATATTTATATTTATTAATTCTTAAGCTTATTAATGAATTAAAGGCAGTTTATTACAGAAAGTGAAAGTGAAATATTTTGAGGCCCAACAACCTCTTAAATATACTGTGGAAACTTGAAATGATGCATGCAACCTGAAATCATCACACAGCTGAAAAGCTGTCACGTAACAGATTCCAGAGGGTTGCCTGACACAAAATGCCAGCAATCTCTAGCATCATGTACCAGGTTTTAAACTCCAGTTTAGATTTCACCAGACTGGTCATGTTCTTTCTGAAACATCAGAATGTTACTGAATCACAGTTTAACATATATTTTCTTTTATTCAAAATACTGCAAGGTCTGGTCCTGCTCAATATGAAATTTCTGAATGCAGAAATTCATGCTAGGATCTATGCACTAATAACTGCATTAACAAAAACATATCCTGACAACTGGCTTCTCAGTGACAAGAACAGTAGAAAGGATTTTACATACTTCTTTTGACCATATTAAGTCAAAAGTCTGGTATCACCTTCGTATTTTGGAAGGTAAAAATCACAATAATTGTTCATTCTACTATAAATTGCCCCTTAAAAATTATAACCTCATTTTGTGCTCCTCCACCTGTATTTAAGAAGAATAATGCACTTAGATTCAAGCCCAGTTCTGCATATGTATCAAAGGTTTTATACACAGTTGACAAAAAAACTTACTTCCCAAGATATGTTTCCTTTATCCAAAGCATTTGCATCAGCTTCAGACAGTATGTGCAAAGCTGACACTGAGATTTTGCCTTTCCTAAATGAAAAGAGGCAGGTGAAAGAAAAGGAAAAAAAAAAACAACAGTTGATTTTAGAAAAATTCTAATTGGATGGTGTTCATTTTGCTGAAGAAAACTCTTGCTCCGTTTGTAAGACAGTTGATCTTGACTTGTTCATCTTGACTATGACATGTCATATCGTCTTCCGAGAAGACTGCATATCTTGATAATGACGTTGAAGTATAAAAACTGTAATACTGCTTTACTGGGGGTTGAGTTAGAGCATCAATGTGCAATACATTGGCAATGCCTAATAACTTTTCAGCTGTGTATTCTTATGCCTTTACATGTGAGTGATAGACTACTGATCGGCAAGAAGTCTCCCACATGAGGTAACATGCTTTGGTGCTTAAAGTGCCTACAGATAAGTTGTACTACTTGAACCTACTCTGATTATATTTAGTGCTTATTGTATTTGAATAGTAAAGGGGTGTCTTTTTTTTACAAAATTTAAATATACAGATGTCTTTTTGGCCCTTGTATATGTTTGTTAATGATGTTTGACAAATAACTCATTTTCCCTGTACTTGTCTGATTTATTTCAGTGGTTCAGGAATGCGAATTAGATCTTGCAGCCCTCTTAGTAATAAGGATAGTTCTAGCTTTGAAAGAAGACAAGAACAAAATTATTTTTTCATCATTTTTTAAAAAGCTGCACAAATGTTTTAGATGTAGGTAAATCTGCTAAATGTGAAAGATAAATATTTTCTTGAACAAGACTGGAATTTGGAGTTCAAAGAGAGGAGTGTAGACTCTCTGTTCCTCTATTCCTACCAGCAGCTGAGCTGAGTATTGCATAGTTACACATAGAAATTACAGGCCCTTCATATTTAGTACCCATGAAATAACAGAAGGAAAGCATTGAGCAAACTCTTCAAATTGACAGTCATTCTGTTAACTTCCCCACTGGTTTTCAGGAATACTTACATTACTTGTGTTTCCTTATAAGAAATGGAATGACCCAAGAGTCCTATGTATTTGTGTGTATGTAAGAATTTTGTTCAATATAAACCAGACAAAATGTAGGACTTAAACAGTACCATTTCCCAGATTTTGTGTGGCCAGTAAAACAATCTGTTTGGCAATTAAACTCTCTGCTCCGCTCTTCACATCTCTACATGATGACCACCACCACCTAAAGAAACCACCTGTCCTCTCAAACACAAGTAAAAGAATAGCATTTTTCTACTTGTCCTCCTGTTGCATGCTATACCCTATAGATCTGCAAGAAAGTATGTGGGGTTTTTTGGTTTTTGGGGTTTTTTTTTATGAAAAACAATCCGTAGGTTACAACAGATGTTCATATGGAAATGTCCTAAGAAATTTGCACCACAGGATACAAACCTACCAAGAGTCACAGAAAGGGTAAGTCATATAAAAAGATAGTAGTGTCTGAGAACACAGTGCTGCACTTTTCAGGAATAGCGTGTCATTGCAGGTCAATACTCCCTAGATTCTTAAGCTTTTAACATCTCCACGTGTGCTGCTTTACTCTGCCCAATGATGTATCTTTTGTTCTTTGTAGATTATCTTTAATTGGAAAATTGTTTAATAAATCCTCACATTTTATTTCATCAAAGAGAGACATAGTGTGTGTAAATATTCATTACCACTTCATGTTTAAAACCACTTTGATAAATTAACTTCATAACCTTTAGAGAACAGGTAGAGACAGGAAGCCTGGATGTAGCAGAGACAGTGCATAAAAAAATGGAATGAAAAAAAAAGGAACTCAACACAGTCGTTTGAAAACGTGCTTAGAAAGGTTTGGGATCTGTCTATTAGTCAAAACGAGATTCACATCACCTCTCTTAGAGCAGAAGATTAATTATCTTCTTGAGCTGCCAATCTCATTCTTCTGTCTGCAAATGTCGCTTCAACCGCTGGCTCAATATAGCATTGAGGTCACTGTGAATCTAAATCTTGCGGATATTTAATAACTACAAACAATGACATACTATAGGAAAATTCAGCTGCCCTAGACAAGTAGCAGATAATATCTCTGCCTGCTACACACTCCTCACACTAGCATACCAAGCACTAATCATCTAAGTCTTTTATGACAGCATGTCTTATTCCAAATTTTACAACCGTCTGGTCTCATGTAAAATGCTGTTATGATCATTTCTTGAACTTATTTCTTCAATCCTTTAAAGAATCAAATTTGTCCTTTTTCTACATCTTTTCCCACGTTTCTTATATGCAGTCTGAACTGCTTGTCTTCACCATTAGGTTACTCCAGACCCTGTCTCCATCCCTAGATATCCTTCCTATTCACACTTGAGTCTTCACTATTCAATTCTCGTGTCTGCAGTCACCTTTGCACTTTCTCCCCCTCTGCTCTTCATCCTGGGGAAAAGCCTCCTGTAACTACATACACAGCTACTTTATCATCCTCCTTTTGTTCCCTCCTTAAAATCAGCTTCTTTGGGGCCATAATTCTGAGCAAACAGCTGAGAGCAATTATGATGTGAATCTTCTTTGACCCCTATCAATCTCAGTGACCAATATAATCTCATTTTTAACTTTGTATTCCCCCATATGTCTATATGTATCTGTTGCCTCTTATACTTCAGGTACATCTCCATAATATTTACAAAGCTAGCTGTAGATTGGAGAGAAAATATCTGAAATATCTTTAAATTAAATGGTTTTATCATGAACAGTAGTCTTCTGTACAGGAGAGACATATCCTTAAATTGTAAGCTTACTGAAGCAGAGCCTGCTTTTTTGGCAGGAGTAGCAAAATTCCAGCTTGTAAATAGGTCTTCTAAGTACCAAGGCAATGAAAATAATTACTAATAATGCCAACAAAAAAAAATCCTGTTGCCATACAACCTGATTAGCAGCTGAAGCGAAAGTACAGGTCCTGTCTGCATGAAGTGTTGAGAAACAAGCAAATAAAATATCCTATATCACTTTGTACCATCCCTCTTCAAGGTTTGCTTGTGCTAACGCTTAACAGCATATGCACATCATGCAATTTCTTCTGCTTTAATTAGAGATCTGTGAGGAGTGAATTCTCTAGAGATAAAACTTCTGCTTATCCTATCCACTAATTATCTGCTTTTTCTTTGAAAAGATATTTGCTATTAGAATCTACTGTTCTTGAGTAGGCAAAAAAAGTTACTCTGACCTTTGATATGACATAGCGCATAGTGAATGTTTATAGGAAATGTGATGAAATGTAGGTAGATCAGCCCTTGGTGGGCTCAGATATACAGCATATAAAAAGAATTATATGAAGAGTCTTGAGAGATTGCTACCTTTTTTGCTATATTTTTTTCAAAAACATATTAATATCAATTAAATTACAAAACATTCTTTTGTTTTACTGTTATTCTGTTTATTGCTGAAAAAAGGCCAATTGTTTTACAGTAAATTTGGGCTTTGTTGTTTCTTTCTATTTCAACATTGTATGAGAAATGTTTCAGATGGTGATGCACCTTAAAAGAACCCCTACAAAGCTTAAGAGGGCTGAAGGGCAAAAATAATTTTGACAAAAGTAAAAAGAATGGTCATCATTACAAAGAAGATGGTACTGACAAGGTAACAGTGATTAGCAGCAGCTAGGTGCTACTGTTCAGGTAAGTATCCTAAGTACCAATTTTTGTTGATCAAAACAAGTTATCTGTCAGTTTTGGTGATGTTAATATTTTCAGATTTTCCTTCAGAATCCTACCGGATTAATCAGGTCTGACTGTTGCTATAAGAAATTTATTTACAGGGGTCCTTGCTGCAGTAGGGGAGTTAGGACTCTGATGTTGCAGTATAAATTCTCCTTCTGGGGAAGTCAAAACATGATGGCAGTACAAATCATGGCTAGTCACCACTTGCTCGTTGCAGTCAGATCAAACAGCCGCTGTTCAGCACTGGCCCCAAAAGCTCTGTTTGCTTTGCCCTCGGCCGCACGCTGCTCAGCCGTGCACAGTGTTGAGGTGAGCTGGAGGAAGTAGATGCCCCTCGGGCTCGGTGGCTGGAGCAGCTCCTGGAGCTGCTAATTTGATGCCCCCTCAGGCTGAAGAGAGCATGGTCCCCCTTCACTTTCCTTGGGGAGTGCCTCTAACCGCTAAGCTATTACATGTGGCTCCTCCTTTGGATTTATTTTTGAAATAAAACAATGAGATCTGCTCAAAGAGCAATTGCCAAAGCTTCCCTCAGGAGAGCCTTTGGGGCTGAGGGTCCCAAGTGGAAAAGGAGTGTCTGTCTGCTCACAACTCAGACCTGGGAATCAAAATTCCAGAGCAGAGAGAAGGGATTGCAGACATGATTGGCATTTCCTATTAGCTAGACATAGGAGATTCCCAGCTCCTTAGGAAGCTTCCCTTCACAATATGATTGTTTTAGGAATATGTTTTGGAGGTGCCTAATGTTTCACCTAAATGTCTCTGAGAGGTTAGGTATATAGCTCAGGTCTTCAGCCTCCAGCTGAAGGGTTAGAGGTTCCTAGCAGGAGCAATAGCTGGAATAGTAGCAACAGACTCATGTCCTGGGTCATACGCTTTATCTTCACTTTGATTTATTGATTATCTTCGTTCTGATAAATTATGACTCTTTTCAAAGGGCTCAGGAAGAGAACCTTAAAATACAGGGAAATTTTAGCTTTATTATTAGACAGTGTCAAGTTGACTCTCACCCCGATGACTGCACTCTTTGTATGGCAGTCACCAACTTCATAAATTTCTGACCTCTCCTTAATGCACAGCACTTTTGTAAACCAGGCAGAGGACCAAAACTGTAATTTCACGTGTAAGAATTCTCCAGCCAGAGGCCTTGCACTGGTTTTATGCCAGTTTGATTTCCTGGGCTTCCGAAGTGTTGCTCCTAATACATACTGATTGGATGAGATCTAAATCAGGCTTATCATACAGCAGATAGTTCAGTTTACTACCCTCACCTCTTTGCATTCTAGTCCTTAGAATAGTATTAATGTATTTATGAGGAAGACATAAAAAATACTGTAAAAGTACTGCATAATGAATGCTTTCTTTTAGATAAAGTATATACATAGAAAATAAAACACTTCCACACTTGAGTAAATTCCACAGTACTTTCACAGAAATAGGAGCATTCTCAGTGGGTTTTCATTGATCACTCTTTCCATATAAATGATCTTATCCTTAGAAGTTAGGATTGCTATCACCTGCCCTGGGAGCCAGTCAAGTCTTCTAGAAACTCCCAGCAGCCTGACAGTTTTCGGGGATGCTAGTTTGTATCATTGGCTTACACAGAAATCATAGCTCAAATTGAATGAGGACTGTTAATGAGATTTGTACAGACAAGGCCATGTCGTCTGATAAAACGTAGATACCTAAATTCAAAAGAGGGAGTCAGAGAGTCTACTTTCCATCGCTGCCTAACTGATGGCCAGACTGAAAACAGATAAGTGGGACAGCAAATCTTTAGCTTATTGATTAAGGACACCAGTGTGTTGCGTGCAAGATCTGGATTTTGATCTGTGTTCACTGAACTATTTGTGCCTTGTTATATTCAATGGTCTGGGTGAATAACAAACAAACAGAAAAACGAGACCTGACTGTGAGAGGAGGCCCTTGACTCAGAGACCACCAGGGTCCACCACTGCTCTGTAGAGCCAGACTGTGGTTACTGAAAGGCTGCCTGCACCTAGGAGGCAGCACAGCTTCTGGGGGTGTCTTCTGTTCTTCATAGAGTCTTCCTTCTAGAGGTCAAGATGTACACTTGAACCACTCAAAGACTGCTGAGGGAACTGAAACACAATTTCACTGACTTATAGGCAGTTAGGAAGATGAGCTGTGCTATGAGAAAAGAATAGACTTCTCAGTAACCTTGTATTAACCAGAAGGGCAATTTTGAAGGTTGCTGTAACTCAGTTGGGCATGGTCTCTTGACCTTGAAAGCTTCAGAAATAAAACTGAGCCATAGCCTTGCACCTAGGTCTTGATTTTGTACTGAGTTTGCAGAGCGTAGTGCCCTGAATTGCAAACCACTCTCTGTCTTCAGAAATGACACAGAGAGCTGAGCATCACAGAATCATAGAATGGTTTGAATTGGAAGAAACCTTAAAGATCATCTAGTTCCAAACCCCTGACATGGGCAGAGACACCTTCCACTATATCAGGTTTCTCAGTGCCTCATCCAGCCTGGCTTTGAACACTTCCAGGGATGAGATGTCAACAACTTCTCTGGACAATGTGTTCTGGTGCCTCACCACCCTCACAGTAAAGAACTTCTTCCTAATATCCAATCTAAATCAACCCTCTTTCAGGGCTGAGCATGCATGTGTGCTCCGGCTTACTCTCCTGGGGTTAGGGGGAACATCTTCTTAGCCACATTTTATTTGTTACTGTAGTTTTGAGTATCACTTGTTAAACCTGCCATTACCTCTACATTTCAGTTGGGGTGTAGAAAGCTAAGCTCTAGAATAACATTTTATCATGCCACTGGAAGAGGTGTAGCCTGTAATAGGTTTAGGTGAATTTACCTTGTCTACTCTATCTGCTGTTTGAGTCAGATTGCCTTAAGCTATGTAAAGGTACCTATATATCAGTCTGGTCTTTGAAGCACAATGTGCTTAATTGTGAAATCCCCCCCAGACTTAAATAAGTCTGTCATGAACAGCAGATAAGTTGAATCAAGAATGACTATTTTTTGTTATAAGATTTCTGATTAAAAGTTCAAATTTCACATCACTTTTTTGTGATGGTGGCCCAGTTGTAAAAAAACTTAGAAAAATAAGCAGAATTTTCAGAATCAGAAAAATGTAAGAAAACAATGACAGACAAAAATGCTGACTCTTTGATATCCTTGATTATAAATCCTGTAATTTAGAAAATTAGCTCTATACCAGCCAAAACCGGCACAAGTATTCTGTCAGTTATAACGTTACTGTGAGCAAGCACTGGGAGTGCATCTAAATCTGTTTTCTTGCTTTCTTTCTCTCTGACACTGTCATTCACTTGGGTGCATGTTCATGCCTAACATGATAAGCCCTGGTGTGCATCTGCAGAATTTAGTATGACAAAACCCACTGCCCATGTCATGTGCTTAACTGTAAGTTGTATGATATTACCTTGAATGAAGAGGCGGGGGGAGGGAAGGAAACTAGCCAGGGACACAAATATATTAACTAACTTAATAATTTATTAATTGAGTCAGCTATGTTTTCTGATAATGTATTCCGTCACTGTCCCAGCTGTTCTAAATCTTTGGAGTATGGCTTAGCAGGGAAGGTATTCAGGTCTGGGGAAGGACTGAGGGTAGATAACTCTCCCATAAAACTAAGCATGTTGACTGTTATGCAGCTTAACATAGCACCTTGATTTAGATGTTTCTTAAGCAGATGTGGGAGAGATATTCAAGTTTTCCACTTAGCTTAGAAATGGTTTTATTATCTTTCTTTTGGTTACCAATGACAAAAGAAAAGGCCTGATCTCAATAGAGAGGTTCTTTGCAAAATAGTAAAATAAAATGATGAACAGAAAACTAATGCAGGGATGCATCTGTCTTTCTGGTTATGGAGAGTGTACCATGGTCACGGTCATTTTTGAGGATGATTCTTCCTAACTCGGAAGCTCCAGATGACTTCTTGTTATCCTATGAAATAAGCAGTTCTGTTACCCAATGGCCTTCTATGTGTGAGACGTGCCTTTCTAGTAGTTTTCAAAGTGTTTTACAAAAAGGCAAAAGGTCTTCTCACTTCAGCAAGATGCGTTCCTCCACAATCGTGTTGTGAGAAATAGAGAGAGAATATTTGTCAGAATTTCTCCCATTTTTCCAGCCTCTGTCATAAGTTGCAACAGGAAGGTCCAGCCATATGAATTTATCTTACTTTCCTTTTCTTTCTCAAGACATAGGAGGACACAGAGAGGTGTTTCTTGGTGTCCCAAGCAGACATGGTAGGACTAGCCATCTCTTGCTCTATTGGCTCTATTGGATTATTGTAAGTAACAAAACAATTATTTGCAAGGGCGTTTGGAAGATATTAAAGAGAGGAAAACACCTCAAATTGTGTATTGAACTAAAGCAGATACTTGTAAAAATATAATTGAAATTATAATTTTAATTATTTAAAAATGTATTAAAATTCAGTCATCTTTTGAAGGACTAAGAACAAACCACTGATAGCATACAATGTAGTGGTACTTCTAATTCTACCTTTACTTTTTATTTTCAAAATGAATAAACAACTATTGCATGGTTAGCGCTACTAAAACTATAAGGGCCAGATGGAGCTCTTCACTTGTGTAAAGTCTGAAATACAGACTTAAGTAAATGATACCGTAAAAGCTTGTTAGTTTTCATTCTGTTAATCTGTCCACTGCATAATTAATGCACAAAATGGCACTCTCTTCCCAGCTTCTCAGGAAGGATTTGATGTTTCAATGTTGTAGTATGGTTTTGAATCATGAAGAATTCGTTATCTTTACAAAAACATTTAGCATGGGTTAACATTTTAATTATTATATGGTGGTATACAATATATATCTATTTTACTATATAAAATTATATCACTATATATGGTTAGAGATTATAGGTACATCTATACATATAATATGATTATAAACAGCGACTGGAATATTAGGGGTGTTTTATGTAATTGCTGCTTCTTTTTTATATAATTATTTCCCTGCCATGAAAGGCAGTCATAATGTACTCAGAAACGTCATCTCTGTCCCTGTGAATCTCTATCCAGTTTTTATTAAGGAAGCTGTTAGACCATAGAGGTGAATAAGTGTAGGTGTTAATGGTGACTAGTCTTTCAAGCTTACTTTTTTCTTTTCTTATGCAAGATATGAGAGGCCACTTAGGAAGTGTGTTTCCTATTGCTCTAAGCAGACATGATAGGATGAGTAACCAGCTGGGTATGGGCCAGCAGTGTGCCCAGGTAGTCAAGAAGGCCAATGGCATCTTGGCCTGTACCAAGAAAAATGTGACCAGCAAGACTGGGGAAGTGATTGTCCCACTGTACTTAGCACCGGTGAGGCTGCAACTCAAGTCCTGTGTTCAGTTTTGGGCCCTTCACTTCAAAAAGAACATTGAGGTTCTGGAGCATGTTCAGAGAAGGGCAACAATGCTGGTGAAGGGTCTAGGAAACCTGTCTTATGAGGAATGGCTGAGGGAAATGGGTTTGTTTCATCAGGAGAAGAGGAGGCTCAGGAGGGAACTCATTGCTCTCTACAACTCCTTAAAAGAAGGTTGTAGTGAGGTGGGAGTCAGTCTCTTCTGCCATGTCTCAAGCGAAAGGATGAGAGAAAATGTTGCAATAGGGGACGTTCAGATTAGCTGTCAGAAAAAAAAAAAAATCCTCTCAAATTGCGGTTAGGCATTGGAACACATTGCCCAGAGAGGTGATTGAGTCACCATCTCTGGAAGTCTTCAAGAGGCATCTGGATGGGGCAATTGGGAACATAGTTTAGGGGTGATTATAGTGGTGCTGGATTGAAGGTTAGACTAGATGACTTTGAAGGTCTCTTCCAAGTCTTCATAATTCTGTGATTCTGAGCCCTATTTAACTATTATTGGTAACTGAGTTATAGGTCTAGGCTAGTAGTTAGGATACTGGAGATACTGGAGAAATTTTCAGAAGTAAGATGAGAACAACTTAGGCTATCTACTGAACCTTCATAGGTAGCTTTGAAAATTGTGTCACCAAAGTTTGATGATACAAGGACAATTGACTTACGTATGTAAGATATAATTAGCATACTGTTATAAGACCTGATTATTATTGGCTTAAATCCAGAATATTCTTCTTCCCAACATAAATATTTGGATAATTTTCATAAACAGAGCTGCTTCCAGGGAATAGATCTATATTCATAGAGGTCAGATTTTGGTTGCTCAGATGTTAGATATGGGCTTGAGTCCTTCTGCATCTGTATGATTTCAGCTGCTGATGGCAATGATTATTTCTAATAATTCAAATAATTTCCAGTCAGGTAAAGCCTGTAACATGACTCTCATTCTTTCACATCAATTGCTCACTTAGTCATTATAGTCAGTCTCTGTTTTGCTCAAGAATGACTGGAATGGTAGTGAAAAATTTCAGAACTACTCTTCATGACTGCATCATAAAGCTAAATTAAAAATGTCATACTGTGATTATACATGAGGTAAAAAAATAGGTGTTTTTTTCCATTGTCCAGAAAAAAATAATCTCTCCAATAGATTTACTTAAATTTGATGACAGTAGGAGTATCTATTCAGTTTGGACTAAACTGTCTGCATTTCCAATAGGAGTGACATTTGGAAGCACAAACAGAATATTCAGTCACATAGGGAAGATATTTGATGAATTGCAATGTCTCTTGTGTTGTAGTTTCAAATGTGTAAGGCTAAAGAACATCAGTAAGTCTGAGTGGTCATCATCTCTCTAGAGAACCAGATGCTGCTGGCTTGCTCTTGGGATCTGCCCTCTGCTAGAGAAGCCATTGAGAGACAATGGCAGTCTCTTACTTCCTATCCACATTTTATACTGAAAGAGGTTGTGATAAGACAACTCAGTCTAAATGCCCTGAGCCTCCATACTACTTGGGAAGCATTTTGACGATTTTGCTAGCAGATAGTGCAGAAAGCGTGCCTAATATTATCAGCAACTTTCCACATGTGATTGAAAAAAGGAGCTTGAAAACATCCATTCTGTTATGTCAGCAAGGTACATTTTTTTTTTGTTACTAAATCAAAATTAGTCTCCATTGGTTCCAGAATGGGAAAGGCTCTTCAGGATCTCCATTGCAAATTTCATGCCAAATACTGTAGTGCTCTTAGGGATCTATTGAGCTGAAATTATATGCTGGCTTCTATGGATCTGGCTTTTGTACCTAGATGAGCCATTCAACAGGGATACCAAATAGGGCAAAAATATATCTTTGTTGAAACAAGAAGGTGTCTCCCTGGCTGTGCTCTGTGTTCATGTATGCATGCATGCACACATTCTGCCTTCTATCAGTGATCCAGGAACTAGAGAACTGCCACAGAAATTGTGCTCCCAAATAGCTATGTAAAACATGGTTTAATTTAAAAAAAGTTTAAAATTTAAATTAAAATTTAAAAAATTTCATCTAGCTTAATGATGGTATATTCCTTTAACCGTTGCCACAGAAGCTTAGCAGAGACACTTTCATTCCCACATACTTGTATGAGAGGCTGACCTATTGTACTCAAATGTGATGCACATACTGATTCTCAGCATGCCAACACTCATGACCATCTGCTAGGGTGGCATTGTGCCCACCACAAAGGTGGGATGCCATTCTCAAGAGGCCTAGGTGCCAATTGCCTATAGATTTAAAAGGATAGTTCAGAGAATACAAAAAGTGGCACTTCCTTTGAGGGTGTTCTTTCTGATGCCACAAAGCAGTTCAAATATTGTTTGCCTGTATCAGTCAAATTTTTTTTTATTCTGCCTGATAAGAAGTATCTCCAGAAATACCATCTTTGAAATAATTCATGGACAAAACTCCAGACAGGAAAAAAAAATTCTTAAAAATGTTCCCAGGCAGAGTCAGAACCCATAGCATAGAAACTCTCCCAAAGTTATCCCTACTTTTAAAAAAAAAACAATTAGAAAACAACTGAAAGCACAAAAGCTAAGAAACAAGCATCTGGGTGGGAGGGGCGGGGGATGGACCCAGCACACTCACTGCTGGGACACGAAGCTTCATACAGCTGTGTCTCTCCCTTCTCAGTGCTCCTTGCTTTATTTTGGAAATCACAGTTTCTTTCAAATCAAAGTGGTTGCACACAAAGCTCAGTATGCAATTAATCAGATTTTCAAAAGACTATATGTGTACCAAAACAAATGCTCTATTCTTCTCCAGGAGAAATCAAGAAGAACTGGAGCAAGGAAGGAATATTATCCTCAGATCCCTTAAGCTTGTTTCACTTTTCTCTTTTGCCTTAGTCAGATTTAAGGATAAGAGATTTCACATTACTAAAATTTTTGGTCCTCCAAAGTCTTCTGAATCTTTCCACCCTTCTGTGGCAAATGTGGGTGATGGTAGTGGGAAATTACAAAGGTTAAGAATCTGCTGGAGGCATCACAACTGAACATATTAAGGGTTGCTGGAGAAGAGGATTTAGGAAAGTCAGCACTCATAAAAGTGAGGGGAGGCAGACTTAGATGAATCTTCCTGCTGAGCTTGATCTATTTAACAAATCTACCATTCCTCAAGTCACCATCCAGATCACTGCCTTATCCATTTCAATGTTATTGGATTTAAGTCTCCAAAGCATGTCAGGTGTGTTTGACTACCCAGTCGGTCACTGTTGAGGGAAGAGTGACATCGCACAGAAGGTCAGTGATTTTGAAGGGGTATCCATTGCTTTACAATGAATTTTTGTCTAGAGTGTGACACTTTTCACAACAAATGTAAGAAATGTTATGATTCTTCACAGCTGAGCATTTTAGACCAGGATTTAGTTTGCATGTAGACAAATAGCTCTGTACTATTTTACGATAGGCAGAGAAGGAAAAAAAAAGACCTTGTTTCTATGGTACGACTTTTAGAATTAATGCTGTAAAGTTTGCACTGTACATTAAAAGAACAACTTAAAACTCCAGTACCTTAAACCTTAGCATTTAGTCTTCACTTAAATCTATGCCAGGACATAATAGCAGAACCTCAAATAGCCAGTCTGTTAAGCTATACTGGTTACAACTTCAGCAAAGATGGTGAGGGATCCCTTATCTCCATATAAAAGTCTTCCACTCATGATGTAGAACAGGAGAATATGTCTCATGCATCTACATTAGCAGGGAAAATCCTACAATTATTTTTGTACCTTGCTGGGAACTTGAATCTGTTTAAAAAATTTATGGAACAAGTCCAGATTTCTTTTCACTCTGTGAATTGTGTTGTATCCTTCCCATTTTTTGATTTTGGAAATTATTAGATATGTTTATTGAAGGGTTTTCATGATCAACTATTAACACACACTGTTGAGCTTGGTACAGGATTAATAAGATGAAGTGGCTTGTGTTTTACAGAGGTCATGCGAATGCTCCCTTCTGGCCATCAAACTTTATGAATTTGATTTTCTCTGAAAGATTTTGGTCTCCTCAGAACGTTATTATAAAATAAAATAACTGGAATCAGAAACAAGTTTGAAAAGAAAGTCCTTACATCTCATTTCTGTTTCTGCAGCCTATCTTGGCCATAGCACAATCGAGATATGGAAAATAATCTCACATTAGCATGTATGCTTAGCTAATTTTGCATATAAGTTTGAGGTTATATTTGTTATGTCTGGCTTATATGTAATGAATGCATCTAATTTCCTCTCTTTCTGCCTTTTTGTTTTCCTGCAAAGCAGAATCCGCGCCACTGGCCTATGCTCCCAATCAACGGTGTCTGCACAATTAACTACTAGGAAGGAGCCAAGCCTACTAGGTAGCTGACAGCTGCTTGAATTTAGGCTGACACCTTTAAACAGGAATAGAGATAGCAAATGTAGCTGATGCTGGGATGCCTCCATGGGGAATACGGTAGATTAGCTAGCTCAGAATGTAACTTCTGTTGCATAAATACAAACTACTAAGCATTTTATGGACCTGATCCTTTGAAGCACCAGGTTGGCAGCATCTCCAGATACAGCTAAATGTTCAGGTAAAGTGAAGATAGCAGTGTGATCTATAACATTTCCTTACAATTTCTGCTTTTGTGGATCAGGTCGATTATCTTTTAAGTCCAATCTATGGAGTTAATAGAAGAGTCTTTCAGATGCTTAATTACATAGAGAAAGGAAGAAAAACAGATAGTGGATGTAAGGAGCATAAGAGTTGATTCACTCTCTGACTACAGTGAAGTGGAACTGCAGGCCTGAAGAGCGATAGTTTGGGATTGCCTGAACTCCAGAAAGCACACAGATTTTAACATGAAATGATTTTACTTTTAATAGATTCTCCTTCCTTCCTTTTTTTCTTTACTTTCCTTGCCCCCTTAGTTCAGAAGAGAGTTCTAGAGCTGAAAACTTTAAGTGAATATGGTGCTAGATGCAAATTTTAGCGTTACAGATATTTTCAGCACCTAATGAGAGATGTAGTGACAGATAATAAAGGCAACACATTTGTACTGAAAAGGACCAGCCCAAGTCATTGCATTGTCATTTTAACTTTTCTCATAATCCATTCAAATTAATGTTCTCAAGAAGTAGCTAAGATTCTCCAGATTGCTATGATAGATACAATGCTGAGTTAGGAACCAGAACGTGATTATTTATCTTATGACAGTGTATAATGTATCCTACCAAGGATACAAACACTGCATTTATACAGGAGAAGCAGTCTTTGTTGTGAGCGTTTATACTATAAGAAAACAAGAGAGTCAAAGAAAAAGAGAAAAAGAAATACCAGCATGCCCCTCTGACAGAATGGAAGGAGATTTTCAGCATTCAGCACATGGTCATGCAGAAATACATGGCAGCTGTAGGATTTAAGCTTGATCTCCTGACTTTCCAGCAAATCCATCTCTATAATTATTAATTTAATCTAAAAAATATGCCAACAGGAAAGTCCTGTGCTGTATCTGGTAGTAGACTGAGGATACAGAACTTTACACAAGAAAGTTTGCTGACATGGAGCATGATTTCAACAGAGCTATATTCTGAATTTTCTTCAAAATTCCTTTAAGATGAAAGAATGGAATCCTTTTATGACTGACAATATTTTTTCATGGCCTCCATATTCAAAGGCTGAATACATCAATCTTTTGATCCTTACTTGCAGAAAAGATTATTTGGCTTGCTTTTTATTCCCCCACTCCTCCCTTCCATAATAAGAGAGCATGAGAGAACTTGGTGGTCAAGGACATAACCAAAACATTATTATAGTTATCCTGGCTGTTCTTGGCCATGACTAACTTTGGTAGTCCTCATAAATTTTGGCACAAAATAGTCTTCAAATGATACTGATTAGACTGCCCTGGTTTTGGGCATACGAAACAAACTAAGAGGTTGTAATCAATATTGAAAATTATTCTTCTAACCAGAACAGCTGCTCCAAATAATTTATTCTTTATTTAACCGGTATGCATAATTTTTTCCATGCAGCTTGCTGTTCTAAAAGCTGTAATACCCACATTTAAATACATTAGTCTTAATTCCACATTAAATGGAAAGAGTATAAAAAATTGCATCTTACTTTTGGTTTATAAGTGAAAACTTAGAAAAAAATAAATGTTATTTTGATGAGTAGTGGAAATTAAGCATATATAGAGGATGACTGCACTTACTATGTATGTGGTTGGATGACTTATTTGCTTTCTTTCATAGACACATTTACCTTTGCCGTTTCTAGGTTCTCTTCACTTTTCTCTTTTTGTTGGATTGCAGATCTGCTCTGTTTCCCCTGCCCTTCGCTACTCCTAGTCTAGAGCATGAAGACCTTTGAAAGTATCTGAGACTGGTATTTGCAGTAGTTGGCACCCTTCTCTCTTACCCAGTAAAGAGACAAGATACAGATCATTTTGATTTTGGTGTCATTGGCGGAAAGATCCAAAACTCAGCTCTGGATCAGTGCTGCTGATTTGGAATCCAGGAGCATTTTCAAAGAGAAAGAGGTGCCAAGGATAAAGTCTGTTTTGTTATCACTTTGCAATGTCAGCTGGAGATTGTTGTTCACTTTCTTTTTTCTACTGTGAAGGGACAGTTCAAGTGGCTGCTACTTTTCTTTATTGTATTTCAGTGATAGATAAATGCTGTTACAACTCATTTATTGAGCAACTTAATGTGTTTCACAAGGGAAAGGTAAAAAGCCAGATTGTGTTTTGTGTCTGCTCTACACTATACAGCACATAAAGGATAAGTTTCCTGAGAGCAGGATTTGGATGAAGCTGGTGTATAAGGCCCTGTCCTCAGACTTACATTTAAAAAAAAGCCTGAGGGGGTTCCTTGAATGTCTTTTTGGGCTTGAAGAGAAAATTCCATAGTACTGAATGACATGTTACTATGATTGCATCAGTATCATTCTGGGTAATATAAAGCCATCTCAGATTAGACGGCACAGGGCTGAAAACAGGATTTGGACAGGTACTCAGACCATGGGGTTCCTTGTTTGTTCTTACTGCAAATTCAGGACCATACTTCAATTTTAGCTTTGGGAATTATTATGTCTAGCTCTGAGATAATTACTGAAGATAACTGTTATTATAATTGCCTTCTATTGTCAATAAGAAAGGCATTTCCCTTTCATGCCCTCACACCCATTAATTTCAGCCTTAGCAGTGATGATTTTCAGAGGTAGTAGTGGTGAGAAGTGCAATACAGCTCTTTTCTAGAAGCTTTTTCTGAGACCTCAAGCAGCTTTCTGGCCTGTTGAATTCTGCTTCTTCACTGTCACCCTGTGAGGCTGGTCAGGAGTTGCAGGGTGCTTAGCCCCTGCACAGCCTGTACACAGTGCTCCCTCCTGACCTGAATTGTTTGATGAAGGACCAGCCACATTTACTGGTGCCATCCTGAGAAAAGCACAGGAAATGCTTCATCTCCATTCTCAGCACCAGTGAAGGGGAGGGCAGGCTGATGGAGGAGGGGGAGAGGAGAATCGGTAGCCAAAGGGGACGAGGGTCCTGGCGCTCCATCCATGAATTAGTTTATTTGTCTGTTGGAGCCGAAGCTCAGTAGGTGCACAGCAGACTTGAAGGCTGCAAGGAGAATTCTGCCTCTATAGCCATGAGGAGACACTTGAATTAATTTGTAGATGAAAGAATCAGAGCATGGGTTATTCAAAGGTCATGGTTTTCCAAGTCAGGTTTCTAAAGGTTTGCATCCAAATCTGTTCTAAGTGAAGCAAGTAGAGCTGTTATACCTTGAGTCACTGCTTTGTGCAAAAATTATGGTAGAAACACATGCCTTAGAATATCACAGGGAATAAATTTCCCTGTTAAGATATATCTCAGGGAAAAGAAAGCTTATGCTTTACTTCGGGGATATATTTACAAAATAGACAGAGATTTCTACCTTTTCGGTATTTGAGACTCATTAAAATTTATATATCGTGACAAACCCATAGAAAACCTGCTTATTTGGATGTTTGAAAATATAATGCCTAAATAAAAAATAGTATGATAATTTCCAATTAATAGCATATTCTATACTTTACACCTCTTGCAAACACTGGAAGTGTGCCTGTATTTATCTTTCTAAACTGTAGTTAGGTAAAGAAAGGAAAACTGCTTTTTGGACAATTTTGTGTTGTTGTTTTGGTTTTTTTGTTTGTTTTTTTTTGTTTTTTTTTTTTCTGAATTCAGTTTCATCCTCCAAACTTTCCATGATGAATTTGGGCCTCAGAGTTATTGAAAGTGAACCAAACTTTTTCTTTGCTATCTGCAAGAGGGTCTTGACATTTCCTTTTCATTTGTGTCTGAATCTAACTGAAATGTGATTTTACACAGAGTCTTTTTGTCAGACGTCCCCAGTTTTTAATCTAAACTGATCTGTGCATTCACAGTGAAGCTTCATTAAAGATCAGGCCAAACAGCCTTTAAAAAGTACAGGGCTTCAATGATAGACAGATGGTGGCTTTCATGATGTCAGGAAGTGTCAAATATTATGGTTGGCTGCAGAATGATGGCTACTTTCCAAACAGATTGAGAAACAGACAGAAAGAGCAAGAACACCATTTGTTGTATTTAGATACATTGTGAACAGAAGGAAGCAAGACAGAGCATACTTTTACACATCTTTTTTCCACTCCTTGTGAAAACAGTTTAGGATTTGTTATGTTATATTAGCCCTGTCATTATGCAAAAACATGTGAAAGCCAGAAATGCTGATATATACATACATATATAAAAATGTTTCCATTGTGACTTTCTGTGGTTTTATTTGCATTTCTGTAGATTTTTTTTTTTCAATATTTTAGGTAGATAGAAACACATGATCTCATTTATTTATTTATTTATTTTAGGAACAAAGCTATTTAGATTACTTATACAAACATTATGGTGGTGGTGGTTGTTGCTGTTGTTGCTGCTGTTATTGTTGTTATTGTAATTAATCTATATGTTCTTCTGAGCCCCTGATTGTGGTGGTGCTCATTTAAGTACTTATATTTAGATAATTGCTTTGGTGTCAAGTAGGGGTGGGTTTTATTTGATATCTGTGTTGGCACTTCTGGAGTTGGAACAGTTTTGGTGCTTCAGAGCAGGACAGTTTTGAAATATAATATTTGTAAACAGCTAAAGTACCAAGGACTTTAATAAAAATACTGAAAGACAAAGGTCATGTAGTGGTCTGTGCCTAGATGAGAGACTTAAGCTGCACAGGGCCTGAATGACAAAGATTGCTCCTGTCTGAGGGATAGGGCAGATTTGTGCCTAAAGATAATTAAGCATCACTAGAGTACTTATTGAGTCCATATAATTCAGTGTGAAGGATGCTGAAATCCATACCTTTAATGCATACTATTATATTTTGGGAGTCTACATCAGGTCAGCATTTCAGTAGAGAAAACTGAACATTCCTGATGGCTGTCATTTTGAAAAGTACATATCCTATGTGGGGTTTATGTGCCTGGCACAATGACTGGATTGTCTGTCTGCCCCCGTGGCTGTAAGGGAGAGGTGTGAAGTTTGCCTTTGCTTCCTTAACATCTTGGTTAGGCTGATCTGTCAGATGGCTAAGCATTGGCTGGTTTAAAGGTAAAGGAAGGAGCTGACCTTGTTCAGGAGAAGGAAAGAGGGAGAAAAGGTCTATAGTAAAGCAACATCTAAGAAGCTGGGAACTAGGACAGCTGCCCAGTGTGTGTTCCTGATTATTTTATTTATTTATGAGCTTTTCCATGATGCTATTCACTGTCTGTGTGAAATCACTCCTTTCCTCCCCACTGCTCTCACAGAAAATCTATTTGTTTTTCCAAACTATCAAAATATATGCTTATGTTTATAGTAATTAAACCCCTGTAAAAATAAATTACCACAT
Source organism: Margarornis squamiger (assembly GCA_035222235.1). NCBI lineage: Eukaryota > Metazoa > Chordata > Aves > Passeriformes > Furnariidae > Margarornis > Margarornis squamiger. Next base: position 27,595,937 of record JAWWTY010000077.1, on the reverse strand, counting down.
TTGGGAATATTCTTTTATTCTTTTTGCTTTTTTCTCCATTCAACAATGGACTGGATAAATCCATAGAGCTACCATGTGACAGTTACTTTACACTTCCAAATTATATCAACATTTGCAAACAGCATAGCAGTTACAGTCCACAAGGAACTTCCTTAACCACAATCCTGTTGCTCTGTGGAAAGAAAGCAAAAACTGTAGATTGGAGCTTATTCCTGGCTTTCTAAAGTGCAGTTTTTGATTAATGGTGCAAAATGGAGGGATTGAATTTTCCTGTTTTTCTGCTTTCGCCAAATTTTCTGTGTGATTCAGCAGTCCCCCTTTTGAGTACTGGATATATTTATTTTTATCTTTTTCTTATTTTGGTAATTTTCTGTATTTTGTAAGGATGTTGCGAGGACTGGAGGCATTTTTTTGTCTAATTCATTCTTTGTAAATAAGTAAAAATGGCATGAATAATACAAAAATGTCCACATGTAATCATTAAAGCTCTTAAATGAATTCTCTCTTCCCACAGTCACACAGAATCCATTCATATTTGCTTCTCAGTGAAAGAACAATCAATTGAGTTTTACTTTTAGCAAAAAGGTGTACAAAAAGCAATAATGTAAATTTTGCTTCCCATAGGCATTTTTGGAAGACTGATTTAGAGGAGGAACACACAACTGTGTGCACAGGAAGTAGTGTTCCTCATGCTACTTCAGTCAGAGAGAGCAAAGAGTGTGACCTGATTTACCAATTCCAACTAAGGGATGCGGCTTGAATTTCAAATATTTGCAATCAGTTTGCAGGGTAAAAATTCAGATATATTTGTTGAATACATTTAAATGACAAAATCATGATCTGCTGATGGATATTCCATGAGAAGAAAAAGAGGCTAATTTAGTCAAAGAAATTACAGGCAGAGAATTACTCACTCAGAGCTACTGGCAAATAGTAAATGAGTGGCACCAAGGTTTTAATTCAAACACTTAACAAAGAAAGCAACTAATAGTGTCTTCCTTTTTCATCTGAAGTAGTATAAAGCAGAGGGTTAGCCCTTCTGCCAAATTGCTTTTGCAGAAATGTGACTTCCGCCTTTATTACTTTTACTCAAATTGCCTTAATTAAGAAACTAACTCTCCAGCTCTTTGATCTTGTTTTCAGACTGGATGTGTCCAGGTTCATCTTCATGGGCTTGCTGATTTGCTGCTGGATTCAGGTCAGAAGTCATGGTCTGCTTGTCTACAGAATGTTCCTCCAAATGATACCTGGCTCTGGGAAAAAATTCTTTTGATTTGGTAGTTTTCTTAATGTTTTTAAGAAATTGGAAAGTTATGGAACAACTCCTCATGTTGGGAGATATTTTCCATCCTGTTTTTTTGGGTGGTTTTTGGGTTTTTCTTTTTAATACTGTAACATTACTCAGCATAGAGTTAAATAGAAATTTCAAACTCTCCTTTTTTTGTTTGCACTTTTTTTTTTTTTAATTTTATTTTTAATTTTTATACTGCCACACTTGGGGGATCTTGTGTAGAGCTCTTTTTTCTGTGGCTCAAAACTCCTTCTTAGGCAGAACTCTGCTAGGAATGGATTTTTTTTGTCATTTGGACCCTATGCTTAATGAGATTCAGGTTCTTTCCTTACTTCAGAAGGGTTACTAATGGGATGATTTGCTGGTGGCATCAATTCTAAATAAGTACAGTGGCATGATAAGTGATAATACTAATAGATTTTGGATGCATGAGGAAGTGCCATGATGCTTGGGTTAGGAATTGGAAGACAGTTTAAAGGGATGACTTTAACCAAGGTAAGCCTAGCCTCTCCTCTCTAAGGGAACTTCTCTCTTAAGCTGTGAGCTCACTACAATACAAGGCAGAAGAAGAGATGAAAAATGCTGTAAAAAATGTAACCTACTAGTGGAAAAAAAAAATCTTAACCACTGTCTGAAGAGCTGAAGGGGGAACTTCTTATGAGTATTCTATTAGCTTCCTTGAGTTTTGTCCCTTTCTGAGGCATGTGGATTATCATAGAGCCTCTCTTATCGTTCCTTCTGCATTGTACTCCATACCTGGGAAAACATTCTCTTTTCCACAGGAAGAGGGGAATGAAGGATCTAGAAGTCTTTGCAAGCTGTACGTTGTACTCCCCATCTTATTGCTTCACTGGGTGGTGAATACCTCCATCCATCCTCTGGGAGATATGTAGCTGGCTGTGTACATAAACATGGAATAGCCTTTGGTTCCATAACATTCCAAGTTACTCACTTTAAAGACAAAGTGGAGGTCATGGTGTAAAAAAGGTCTTCATTTCATGACCAGAAAGCCTAAGGATCCTACGTTTTTTATGACCAGAAGGCCACTGGGAGCAGTCTCTGGAAGCATATTGCTACCTAAATAAATTAGTTTTCTTATGGGCAGTTTGTGTTCTCCTGTATATCAGTAAGGTCCTCTAGCCCTACAGCATCCAAAATGGCTGTACATAGCATAACATTACAGAACAGGGTCAGGTGCATTTGGAATCTCCTGTTCTTGCCCCTCATGTATTTCCCTAGACACTGAATTCAGTCATTCTATTAAAGTCTCTCCATGGACCAGGGAAGAAAATCACTACCTCCTTAGGCCTCCTCCTTTCCCATTGTGACGCAGAAGAAATTTTATAGCTTTAAGGCAGTAACAATAGACTTAAAAAAAAATAAAAATAAAATAAAATTCGAAAATATCCAGGAATGGGAAAGGGGAAGAAAAGAGACTGTTGCATATTGTATATATAATATTTCAAAGGATCTTCAATTTCCTTTTTTTTTTTTTTTTTTTTTAGTAGTTCCTATATTCCTCATTGTGGTAATGGGATACATAAAGAGAGAATAGCAGTAGATAACTTTGGTACTTTGGTAAGTTTTATATTATTTAGACTAGAGATCATAGTCTTCATTTAATTACTAGAGAACAGTTGTAAAACTGAGTGATAAATACACTAAGAGAGCAGTGTAGTTCCTAAAGGTCTTTCTTGGTTTCTGACTGTTTTCAGATAAAGGATGAGAACATACTTTTGACTTTTGCTCATGGTACCATGATCTGTAGTAGTAAGTGTACTGAAGTGCAAGGTTAGAAACCAAAGCAACTTTGACAAATGGAGAAACAGCTTGGAAAAGCAAAACCAAGAAATTTATCAAAAACAACTCTAAAATATTGCCCTTGGGTAAAAATATTCAATAACAGTTCAGAAAAAGATCTGGGAATGACACACTCAGCCTTAGTCAACAGTATTCTGTCAAAAAAGGAAAATAACACACAAGGGTGTATGCTGAGTTGCCTCTGCTATGCAGGACATGTGAAGTAAACTGTCCATCTTGGCTGGAACTGACAGAGCTTCAGTTTACCCATGTAGCATAGGAGTCAAATGATATGCAGTCCAAACAGGTTCAGACAAGCTGGTTATAAGTTCTTCAGTCTAGGAAGTCTGGGGAGAAGGGGATCATGACAAAAATTTTCTAATTAATTCAGGGAAAAAAAATAGTTTATCCTTAGGGAAGGTGGGACAAGAAATAGATTTAATTTCAACAAAAAAGACTTAGTTGAAACGGGTTTTTCTGAGTGTCCAGTAAGGGTGATGAAGTCCACAAAGGTTTCCTGGGGATGTGGTGGTAGTGGGTTAATGTTCACTCTTTGGGAATGATGAAGGTACAAATGCTTTCTTTTCAAGGGAGGGAGGGCACTCTGTGATCTCAAGAGAGCCCCTCAGCCCCTGTTTTTTGCTGAGTTGTGATTACTGTTTTGACCCAGCTTGAATATACCAAAATATAACTGAATGTTGTAGAGTTTTGTTAAAAGGGACTGTTTGTATTAGCAGATATTTAAGGTTACTCAGTTTTTTGTTATCTAATTAAAAAAGAAATGCATTGATTAAACAAATTCACAGGCTTTCAGTATATCAGCTGCTTTTTTCTGAGAGCTTATTTCCTTGCAGCTATCAAGTTTGCACAAAATATAAATAAAATATAAATAAATGACTCTCCATGAAGAGGGTGCCATTCTTTATGGAACTGCATCAGTGATAGGTCAAATTTATGTTGCTCTGCAGCATGATTTTAATATCATTCTGCCCTGGTTTAAGCATAATCAAGTCTTCTGTTGAAAGAACTCTTGTAAGGAGCAATTAAACATTAGTACTTTAGCTAAACCCATATTAAATTATGTCTTGGAATTTAAGTATCTGGGAATCATCTTAAATCTCAGCTTGAATTTTAGGTGGTATTGTATCTGCAATTTATATTGAGATATAAGGTAATCCATTTCCGTCTTGATTTAGTATTTATAGCTTAAAATGTTATTTTATTGTTAAGTATTCTATGCAACTCTTAGTAAGGCCACTAATAGACTAAGATACTATTATTTTTGATTACAGCTTCTGCCTTTCACCAAGAAAAGAAGCTGAACATTCAGCAGGCAAATTTTAACATCCTTTTTGAAAGCCTTGAAATAAATCAAAGCTAGCTGGGTACCCTTCAGCAGCCATGAGTGGAGATTCCAGCCAGTACTAATAACGCAGACGAAGTGAAGGGCTTTGAACTTCTGTAACACTAAGGGCTAAACAGGACCTCTCTGTTAAGCATGAGCAGGAGAAGATTATCTGGAAAAGATATAATTACAAGTGTCTCACCTTCCCTTTGCTATGGACTGACAGGACCAACACTGAGCATTCTCACAGACAAGCAGATGTGTGACTGAACCCTTAGAAGCAGACAGTGACAGTACAAAAAATAATTGGGAGTTCCACTCACTCCAAAAGTAGCCCTACAATAGCAAGTCATCAAGTATATACAGTTTAGACTGACACTGGGATGAAAGGGGAACAAATGGTGCCTTGTATCTTGACCAAGGAAGATCACCATTGGAGATTATATTTGAAATCTCTGAAGCTTAGAAATGTAGGTGGTGGTAAGCTGGTTTGTAGATTTATTTTAGCATTAAATATGTCTGTTGTTTATTTTGTTTATGTCAGTACCATTTTGATCACTGATGGAAGCTTATAGGTTGGTTTCCCTGTCAGCACAGAGATACCTCAAAGCATTAGGGAAATAAATAGTCCAAAATCCAAAGGAATAAAGAAAAATAATTATTTTTGTTTAAATCATATGAAGGAGAGGTCCTCTGCATAAATCTCATGTTGAATATATTATGTTTATTTGGGCTAGGTTGGATGAGTATGAGTTGCATAATTTCCTTTTTACTTTCTATGTAAGACACAGTGCAATGGCTTGACAAAGCACAGTTGTTTGCTGTATCATACATATGCTTTGTTAACGTGAAGAGTAAGGAGAGGTTATATAACATGACATTGCCTAAAGATCAGTTCTCTGGTTTTAAGAGGTTATTTCTTCATACTGCTGCTCTGTTCTGTAAACTCTGTTGTGTTTTAAGATGGAGGACTTGCCCTTTTCCCAGTTTTAAGACAGAGAAATGGGGAAAACAAACTTACTTCTGTGGATTTCTACATGACAGAAGCACTGATGTCCTAATATCTAGCTACAGTTTTGACAACTTGGTTGTAAATAAAGCTGTGAAATCTTGCTTCAGCAAGCCATGTGAAGAGTATTGATAGCTTGAAGACTTGCCTAAAGACAGCTGTTGGTCAGTCAATAATCTACACAATCCCAGTTTGGGGGTAGAAACTGAGACATTTATTCATCACTTGTGTTACAATATATAGAACCAAGGAGTGGGGTATGTTAATGAGGAGGCAGGACATGTTAATAAGGGGGACAAGTTATGTTAACTAGGGCTTAGGAAATCCAGTCACTGTATTTCATCATACGGTAAGCACTTCTCCACATTAGGACCACCTGAAGAGGAGGAACAAAGGGTTTCTAGATATCTTGCCACATCTTCCATATCTTGCAAGGGGAGACAGGGCTAATACACATAGATAGCTGAAAACAGTCCTGGTCCCCAAGGTATCCTCTCGTGGCAGGCTCCTGTCTTATGGAAGGGAGGAACACCTCTCAGTATCTGCTGCCCAGGGCTTGCTGGACAATCTCTTCAGGTCTCCTTCTGTTAATAACTTTTTCTTCACCAACAGACAACCACATTTGAGCCTATGAAATTTTTCAAATTTACGTAAAATTAGTTATTAGAAGGCTGAGTGGTCTTCATTTTCCTAAGAACCCTGTGTTTGTTAATAGTTCCTTATTGTATAGTCAATTGATGTAAAGAATAAACATAGTTATCAGATGGTATCCTAAACATAGGTATTAAGACTTCTTCTAATTTGGTAGTATTTATTATCTTTCCAGTAATTAGGAAGTTTATGCTAACTTCCAATAAAATTTTATTAGGAGACAGTGTTATCTGCTTAATTTTGAAAGGTGGTGTAACCAAGCCTGTGACTACTCTATCATTCAAGGACAGGCTCAGAAATCAATTCAACACAATTCAAGTCTGGGGTAGGAAAGACTCTGCCTTGCCTTAATATATTCAGTATGTTTTCTATTACTTGAGCTACCTATATTAAGCCACTAAAGTAACAATGTCTCTAGAGACTATTCTACTACTATAGGTTGGAATTTTTCCTCTCCTATCCAATATATTCTTCTTTAGTTTTTCTTTCTGGGTGTCATCTCAATACTCTTCAATCTATTAATTCTGATCTTTTACATTTTCAGTTAAGATACATCAGCATTTTAGCTACCTGGGGGCATGGGACTGAGAACAGGGGGAGGGGGAAAGGACATCTTCCTGGTGAATTTAGTATTAGAGCAGCAGGAGAGAGACATAATTACTGTAGTCCCATCCAAGCTTAGCATTGCCACAAAACACCAAGGATGGCATTTAGCTGAAATGTTCAGCTGTAGAGTTTCATTGCTTTACTTAATTCATAGCTGAAAGCTTAGCCTATAGCAACCTGTGGCATAGTTAATGAAAATTGAAAACTTACATTATTATTGTCCTTCAGGGTAAAAAAAATTAAAACATCAACTTTATCTACAAAGACGGATTTATTCCAGCTGCTGCATTTAGGGAGAGAAGTGTACCGAAGGCGTATACATTATCCAAGTGTCTCCAGCCCCAAAGGATGGATGAAAGAAGGTCTACTGGGCATGAATCTCTGTTTTTTTTAGAAATGTTATGATAATTAGTTGTTTATACTAGACTACACCATAAGGAAGGTTTTCCATGCAGGAAACATGACAGAGTGATGAAGTCATTCACAAATTCAGTTGGAAAAAAAAAAATTCTGTTGTTGAAGCAGAGCCTTAGTTGAGTAACATAAAAAAGGACAGGATAACAGCAAACAATTTCACTGTCTGCAGGAGCCTTCCCCGACTTTTGTTTAAAAAAAGATACCATAGATTTGGTTCCTGACTACCTCTGACATAGCAGATGCAGCAATAAACAGTTTTCCAGGAGTGAATTGTAACTTTCTGAAGTACTTCCATTCACAGAACAATCCAGTATAGTCAGCCACTGATCAGCTACTCTTTATGCCACTGAGGTGAATTCCTAAATACTAATGGAAGGCAATGTACAGCAGAGCTGACTCCAGTATGAGTTTTTTCCTTTTGCCTCTCCTATTCCAGCAAATTTTCCATCCCCAGTTTTGTGAATACAAAATGGCAGTGTGTATTGGGGCCAGGTTTTGGTGGTAGGGGGGCTAAAGCAGTGGCTTCTGTTAGAAGCTTCTAGAAGCTTCCCCTCTGACTGGTGGAGCCAATGACAGCTGGCTCCAGGATGGGCTTCCTGCCACTGGCCAAGGTGGAGCCACCTAGAAATGATAGTAATGTCTTCATTGACAACATATTTAAGAAGGGAAAGAAAGTTATTGTGCAGATGAAAATTGCAGCCAGGGCAGAGCAGAGTGAGAACATGTGAACAACAATGCAGACACCAAGGTCAGTG
>JAWWTY010000077.1:27428822-27587963 GCA_035222235.1 Margarornis squamiger | reverse complement strand
TCTGATCCTGTCAGTAATAAATCTAATTAATTTCCCCACTTTGAGTCTGTTTTGCCTGTAATGGTTGTCAGTAAGTGATCTCTCCCAGCTCTTATCTCATGAATCCTTGTCTTTTCTCTCCTCTGTCCAGTTGCAGAGGGGAGGGAGTGAGCAGCTTTAGTGGGTATTTGGCATCCAGCCATGGTCAATGCACTACACAGTGTTAACATTTGTTAGTCACCTCTTGCTTAAAGGGCATGCAAAAGACCCATTATAGTCTGTTTGTGGCTCCTGGGAATTTTCCTTAACCACCAAAACTCCCCAATGTCCTAGCCATGCTGTCTACCTGGAAAACTCCGTCTTAAGTGCACAATCTCTGATACACATATAAAGCAATGAAAAGGAGCTTAATGAGTTGGAGAATGTAAGTATTTTTATTTGAGTATTTATTAAAGTATTTTTATTGGAGTATTAATTAAAGTAGTTTTATTTGTTTTGTTATTATTGTATATCTCAGTTCAATGTTTCTTTACAATGTGACATGTGACAATTATGCCAGGGCTCCAAGGGTTGCTTTGCTTGCACCTCAGTTTAGCAGGAGGGACTCTGGCCTGTACAGTATAGTAGAATTGATGGCAAAGATTAACTTTTCCAGAACCAGATACTTGTAAAATAATCTTTATACTACAGTAGCTGCTTTTCAGTCTCTGTTTTTTCTCCAATACACTTTCAAAGAGTAGAGAGCAATTCCCTGGGAACAATCTCTACTGTGTTTCATTTTCTGGATATCTGATCAAAGTAGATTCACCTTAAACAGCAAGCAAATATTTCTTTTTGAAACTTAGCATCTTTTAGCATGAGTTGCAGAAAACACAGCATTATAAGAAAGTGAATTTTAAAATGCTAATAGATCAAACATGTATGTATCCCTAAGAATCATTAAGACTGAAGGTGTGGGGATTTGGTGTTCACACCAGTGTTCTATCCTTCATGTGTTGCTATTGGTACAGCATACCTACTTCTTTACCTCACCCAGAGTGCCTCTTCCCATACCAGTTATACTCATGGGGATTAATTTTAGACCATATTTGCAGACTGGTCTATAATAAGTGAAAATATAGACTGATCAGTATGGAGCCAGTTTTTTTGTACAAGAGGAGGTGTCTGGTTCTTGATTCACATATATCAAATAGGCTGTTCCTGTTGTATGAAATTGTTCTTAACTGGTTTTCCTGTGCATCTTCCATACTCAAAGACTGTTTTGCCTATAGGAGAACAATTTTGAAAAATGTTATAGCTGGAGCTACAAAAATATATATTTAATTTCAGATGTGCATTATGAATACATTTCAAGTAATTGATGATACCTATTGTATTACCAGCTTCCTGTAGGAACCCTCCATCGTATTAACAAAGAAGACAGGCCTGATTATGAATTATGCTGCTAGGGTAAGAGCAACCTTTTCATCCTCTCATTTTTAGGGATTTCTGTGTTCTACATTGTGTCTGCTTTATTTTTGTACTTTGTCCATTATATCTTTTCCTAAAAACTGAGATGCTTTCAGAATTTGTTCCCTTGCAGTCAACTCTGTAAAACTAAACAAGATTAACCAAATATGTAGACATAAGACATACTCAATTCCCATTAACATTTATCACACATATTCAAGGTGGTCTTATGATTAAGGAAATGATCTGCTATTTGGGAGACCTAGATTTAAACTCTATTGATGATTGTCTATTTATTTCTGCTGCAGAAAAACACTTAAGCACGTGCTACAAATTAAGGACATGCTTAAGTGGTTTGCTGAGTCCCAGACTACAGACCTTGGGCAAACCACTTTGTCTCTTGGAGTCAAAATGTGACATCTTTTATCCAGGTTTGTGAGCAGTTTCATCCTAATGTCATTGATTTTAATATGGTTAGTCATGATAGTAACCACTTGCCAACTTAAGGTTAGTACCTCAGCTCTTAATCTGTAAAACAGGGTAATTAAATTTTTATGCCTCCCAGAAATGTTATTTTATTACATAAAAGTAAGTTTAAAAATCCCGCTCTTTGCAACTGCTTGAAGACTTTTCACCAAATTTCTGCATAAATGCTTTTGAGCAGATAAAACATTTCATTGTCTTTTATTTTACTTTAATGAAAAGTTGTGTAAAAAGTAGCATGATACCATACGTAAGAAAATTGAAGTAATATGTGCAATGATTATGTAATTTCAGAGGAATATACTCATTCTGTTTAATACAGGCCTACAGCATACTCAGAGACGGTATTCCCTGCCTGTCATCCTTTAATACTACCAAGTCAATGTGCTTTATTTCTCTTCTCTGTCAGAATGAAGCTTGGAAGAGGGTTTTTACATGCAAAAGAAATAACCTGCACTACTATAATATTTAAGGGTTTGACCTGTATCTCTTTTACAGTTTTTTTAAAATCACTGCCAGTAATGCCAAACCAACTGTGATGTGCAAGATAAGCTATTCTGAGCTCCTACATGTTCCATAAACCAGGGTATGTTCTTGATTAGGCAGTCTCTGAAAGAGGAAAGTCACAGGGCTGTTGCACTTCAGTGTTAAAAAAAATAAAAAATTATTAAGACAAGAAGAGGAAATGTTGGAATCTGAATCAAAAGACTTTAACATCACTTGGCCTAACCTTTTATATCTCAGTAGAAATCAATGGAAAAGGAAAGTAAATAACACAGAAGTATGCATTTATATAGAGACATATAAATATTCATGTATATATATACATTTGTATGCATACATGCATGCACACACACATATGATATTTGAGTTTAATTTTCCCCACTTTAATCTCAAAATCAATGGGGAAAGTTTGGTGGCAGACTTGTCTTTCGAAACCATCACTAATTCCTTTAGTATGTCCAAAATAAAGGACTTTTTCTCCCTCTACCATTTCTGGTGGCCTGCATAAAGAACTTTTGAATGTTAAAACTGTAAGAATAGAGTCAGTCATTAGTCGGTCTAATTAGATGCTTTGGTCAAACACAGTAAACCCTTGAATGAACCTGGACACTTATGTCATAGCAGGACTGGGAGTTTAAAAGACAGAAATACTCTGATTGCATAAAAAGTGTCAATTGTCATGGATATGTTTTTGTAGTAACCAAATTATTCTTGTGAACTTGACCCATTTTACTAAGCTTTTAAAAATGTTGATCGCAAGGCTTGTAATGAAATTTGTTCCACTATGTGCAATCATGTGCAGCCCTTCAGCTCGAGTCAGCCAGGCTAGTGGGCTCCTTTGTCAGGCTAAGCTCCTGCTCTCTATTAACCCCCCCCCAAACAGTGTTCCACTTTACAGCTCTTAATTACATTTGTTCCACTTTGTGCAATTAGGCTCACTCCATGCAGCCAGTCCACTGGCTCTCATGTAGAACTCCAGAATGCTCCAAGTCATGGATATTTGTCAGAAAGGTATGAAAATCATGGAATCCCAGACGGCCCTGATAAACATGAGATAACACCAGACCTCGATAACACATTACTCAGCTCCACAGCATTCAGCAGTGAGGGATTTTGAGTACAGAGAGAGAAAAAAATGAACAAGAAGATATGTATGTGTGGAATCAGAGAAGGTAATAGGAGTCATGGTTACCATGTGTGTCAGTATTCCTCCTTTGCATTGATTGTACAGAATAAAAACAATGTTAGCACACTTTTTTTTTGTACCAGCCATATACCTACTTCATTCAACTCAGCTGACATTTGCAAACATTTCTTGTTATATGCCCTGCCTCCCCTTATTTGAGAAAAGTAAGATAGAGACTGCATATTTAGATATATATATCTAGAACATTCAGTACAGCAGTAGCTCTTGGGGGTCAAGAAATAAGTTGTTTCAGTTTTTTTGTAACCATGTTGGTATGGGGTCAAATCAATTTCCAAGTATATGATGCTAAGGAAAGATGAGTCACCTTGTCTCTGTGTATCTTCCTATGGTCTTCCCGCCTTTAAAATTCACTGACATTTAGTGTAGTAGTGTAGATCTCAAACCTGGTCAAAGTCCTTCTCTTTTTTTGGAAGGGAGAAGAGACTAGAGTCTAAGACTTGGCTAGGCAAAACCCTAGATGAGAAAAACCTGGGGGGAAAAAAAATAAAGAAAAAAAAATTAAAATTAGTCATTAAGTTGGTGTTACTCGGAAACCTGCAGGCAACTGCATTTCCACAGAGAAATTCTCTGTAAATGTTATTGTTAAGTATTGAAAGGTTTCCAGGCAAAACTCACACAGGCTGTCCAGTGTCCTCAGTCTAGCTGTGTCTGCTTATACCATGACTGATTGGCCCATATTCTACTTGTTGACATTTTGCCTAATGCTGCACATAAAATATAAAATAACATATACTACTCTAAAACCCAGGCAATACCTGTGAAAATCTTAAGATAAGTATAGACGCTCTATTGCCCTTTCTCCATTTCAGTGATTTAAACATCATTACTTAGAACCCCTTTCAATTTAAGAACTTAGATTTTTTTTCCTAACCATTGAGAAAACATATGAAACGTGGACCTTAACAAATCAATGTGAAATGCCACTGAGCAAAGCATAAGGTAATTACCAGTTATGAACCCACTTTTGTTGTGGCAATATTCCCTGTGGTGGCAAATCAGATTTAAGTACAGCAGTGCTTGCAGAAGTAATAACCTGTTACCAAAGCATATACTTTTGGTATTAAAAATAATAAGTCTTGGGCTGACTAACAAGCTTCTGGTGTCCCATAGAGAATGAACCTCCATGCATGCACCATCCCATTGCCAGACAATTTTCAGAGCCGGTGTCATGACACCTTTTAAGTCTAAGCCAGAACTAAAGCTTAGAACATATTTTTGCAGCTTTATCAAAGCTATCCAACACTTAAGGGTGTATACTATAACTACACGACTGTTTTCTAAACTAATCTAAACAAATAAGTTATGAACTTGTTTTAAAGCTAGAGATCTGCAGAGAGAAACCACCAGACCATGTTCATGAAAGTAAAATAAGAGGCAACACATTACCCTGTTTTGTAGGTAAGGCATGCATAACATATTATTTTATTTGGATAAAAATCTTCATTCCATCTTTTTCCTTTTAAAAAACAATTTAACAAGCAAGAGTCCTCAAAAATCTCTGATGGCATCCGTTTTTGCAATAAAATCCCTTTCTGGTTATATTTAAGTATTTTAGATAGTTCATGGGAATATCCATGAGGCTGAAATTTAAAACTGCACAGTAACTCCACTGTACTCAGGGGCGTCAGATATACATCTTATCAACTGTTAGAATAATTTAAGTTTGAATCCCTTCCAGAGCCTGAAAATTTTGCTATTCCTGGATTTATTTCTGTGGTGCCAGTGTGATATCTGTGCCTAACATTTTCTTGAGTGCTGTGGGAATCTGTCCCACTCCACTGAAATGAAATGTAATGAGTGCAGCCCTTCAGACACCCACTCATGCCTATAGATGAGGCAGAAGGAAGTGGGGTAAATTTTTCCTAGAGGAGAACAAAGAAATGTAGTCTAAATTGATGGGAAAATAGTCAGCATAGTAATAAGGTGTTATAACTTCTAACCTGAAAGCCAATAACTTCCCTGTTACCTGCTCACACTCACGATTAGCCAGATCTACCCTCATGCATTAGGACAGAGACATTGATGGATGGAAATCTCTCCTTGATGCCTTTCATATTCTCTCTCTCAGGCAGAGCCTTCCTCAGAATATTCCTTCTCAGTTTCTCTTCTGACAGCTATAAATTGGGATAGTGATTTCTAAATCCTCATTTTTAGTAATTCCACTTCTTGCCTCTTCTGGTGCATACACCCAAGTATGTCTGCTGTGCTGATCTGTCATTTCTTTCATTATTCTTGCACCTTAAAACCAGTCTACTTGTATTCTCTGTAGATTCTGGTCTTCACTCACTGGTGTCTTCTTTCTGTACTTGCACTTTGTGCAGCTTTTGCCTTGGGTATTTTAGGCACATATTTCAGAAAGGATTGAAACCACACAACCTTGTAACATTAAGAGAGGCAGTCCTGACTTGTTTTCAGTTTTTTGACATCCTCTCTTTTATGTTCCTGCATGTAACTGTGGGTTACATCAGGGCACTCATCTGGATTAAAGTTAACTGGTTTTTCACAGGCTTATTTTAGTCTGAGTCAGTCACCTGCATTGTTTATCACTGACAGAACTAGGAGAGGGATTTACATTAGGAGTGAGCCACGGAAAGGGAGTAACCTTAAAGAGTGATATCAGACACCACACTTAGGATGAGGTGAACTGCTCTCTGCATGCCACCTCACGGTTGGGTTACAGTCAGTTTGCCTAGCACACAACATGCTTTAGATGGCAAACTTAAGAGAAGTTAATTCTACTTTGCAATAATCACCATGCTGCACTGCTCTGGGGCCCCCATTTATCCTGAGTCAAATGGTTTGACTCTGCACACTGCAATGCTAAAAGATGTGTGCATACTCCACCTGGCACCTTTAGGGAACCCTACAGTTCATTTCCTGAAACTTTGAAATCATGGAATTATTTAGATTTACTTCTTATTGGTGTCAAAATCAAACAAATGGGCAGGAAGAAACAGTTCTACTGACTGGACAAACTTTAGCTTTAGGCTACAGTTACAGGTTAAGAAATGATCAGTAGGTACTTTAGTAACTTTAAATGCCACAAATAATTGGGGGTTATTACACAACAAGTTATGTATAAGTAAGATTGTGACTACTTTACTCTTTTCTTTTACTGGGCTTATAAATGTCTGAAATATTGACAAATGGTTAAGTCAAATGTATGGCTTGGAATGTTGCCTCTTTTGGTAAGAGTCAGGTAAACATTATGAAACCTTGTTTAGTCTGTGTAGAATCCTGCATCCCTGTGCATAGGAAGAATCAAGTGGAAAGAAAATATTTTTAATTCTTACTGTGAATTTATTTCAGCTGTAAGCCAAAAGTTTGTATATTCATATTTTCTCAGGACCGCAATGTCATTGCTTTCACTGTGCCATCAGCTGTTTCCTTATTCCCATCTTTTCATATATCTATATACCAAAACTTTCTTTCATTTTTATGATACTTCTGTAAAATTAATGCCAGAGCAAATCCTTATATTCACAGTGTAGGTGGAAACAATGCTATTATCTTAATTCCTTGGGTTTATAATGGAAAACCGTGACTCTTTCTTTTTCAAAACTGAAAGCAACTTATCTAAAGATCTTGAGAAAGTGCATTTCAGACTAAACCAAGTCATAATAATAATGTCTCTAATGTGTATGTAGAATTTTATGCAATTTACTAGTAACAAATAAGTGAAAGTTCTATATATCAAATGCATGTATTAAGTTAATTAAATGCCATAATATACAGCACAAAACAAATTTATGATGACAATTAAACATCACACAGACTATATAATTTGGTAGTCTTTAATCTTTAAAAGACAGACAAAGATGAGTGAAAAAAAAGCTATGAAAATATAAGAAATTTCATTTTCTAGTTCTTGGAGATTTATCATGTGCATTGTGGTAACTGGTTCTTTTCTGAAAATCTCTGATCTTGTAGTACTTAGCTTTTATTTAAAAATTAAGTTTATTTCTAGATGTCATAATTGCACAGAATATCCTGAAAAAGTTCTCTGACTTCAGCTGAGCATATCAGAATTCTGAAGTTCCTGAAAAGAAAGAAAGTTATAATGTAAATTTTCTGAATTTCAAAAGGTTCTCTACAAGTTAAATTTTATTACACTGGAGTAATATGAATATTATTTTTTGTTTTAGCCTTTAGAATATCAAAATCTTAATACAGTATTTGCCAACTGCATTTTTTAAGGCTGAGGGGACACAGAAGGAAAATCATAGGATCATCTAAAAATTTAGGTTATAGGGAGATTTTGGAGGCCATCTGGTCCAGCCTTCTGCTTGGATCAGGGTTAATCTCAAAATGGATCATGTCGCCCAGGGACTTGTCCAACGAAGTTTTGAAAAATCTCCAAGGACAGTTTCCCACAGTTCTTGGACAACCTGTTCCAGGGCTTATTCGTTCTCTTTGTGCATTGTTTTTTTCCTTAAGTCCAATTGTAATTTTTCTTCTGTAAATTGTGACTGTGGCTTCTTTCCTTTCACTGTGCACCCATGTAAAACACCTGTCTGCATTTTCTATATTTCTATATTTCTATATAACTCCCCTTGAGGCAGACAGATACCCTTGCAACCCTCAGACCCCATTTCCTCAGTTTTACTTACATGTCAAGTACTCCAGCCCCTCCAAGTCATGGTTTCCCTCCTCTGAACTCTCTGCAGTTTCTAAGTATTTCTTTTGCATTAGGAATCCCAAAACTGGACTATGGACAAAATTGGACTAGGACTAAGCGGTGGGGGATAATCACTTCCCTGGAGCTGCTGGCCATGCTCTGGTTCCTGCAGCCGTCTGCGGTGAGCCTTCCTCACTGCAAGGAGCTTGGCTGACTCATGGTCAGCATGTTGTCTGCTAGGTTTGAACTCACAGACAGACCAGATGAAACCCTGCAACAACAGGTGAACAACACTTTTTCTTTTGCATGATTAAATGAACTTAAGTCAAAAAGCATTGAACTTTGATTGTGTCTAGCTTTTTAGGACAAATATAATAATCTGATAAAAAGAGATCCCTATTTGTCTTGGCTAAGGTAGTAAAATACTTCTGATGTCAGAGTAGCTATGCCGAGTCAGAATCTGACATGATGTGCTGAATAAAAAAGAGGACAAAAAAAAAAAGGGTAATACATTATATATTAGAAAACATATACTGGAAACCATTATTCTGTGCTTGGAAACCTTTGAGCATTTTTCTAAAACGATGAATATCTGTTGTTTTCAAAGATGATTTAAACCAAAGTTCAGTTGTAAGCTGTAACTTGAGACTGTTGTGAGTTATACCACTATTTTATTATTCTTAATAGCATCAAGTCAATCCAAAGATATTTCATCCTGCAATTTTCTTCTGATATGAAAATGCATAATGTTAATCTTTGTAATACTTTATAAACTGACCATAAACCAATGTTTATGGTCAGTTAATCATTGTATTACTTTGCCTTAGGTAATTTAGTACATTACCATAATGTAGCAATCTACTTCATATAAATTTTAAAATGAGCATAGTGCAAGTTGCAGGGCATTAATATATTATGTCTTCTAACCAGAAATTCAGAAACACAGCTAAAGTTTGGATGCAGATCAGATATTTTCTGCTTTGAGTGTTTTGCCTAAGGAATGCTGTGATTTTCAGAAAGTCATGACATTGTTATGTATTATTATATTTTGCCTTTCAGTTCATTTAGAAGTCCCAACAGGATTGGAGCAACCGTTTCAATAACTATGATAGAAGCACATCCTATGAGAAAGCCTTCTTGAACATCGGTCTGGATACATTGTAGCATGATGTTTCCACCAACACTGAGGCATGTAAAATCCCACTGAATCCAGAGATTTAAATGCTGTCATTAGTGGGAGTCCAAATGAAGAGCATTAGTGTAAGACATGATGACATTATTGATTATATGCAATAAATTAATACAGTGGGTGGAGGATGATGGAAAAATGGTAAGAATGTGTGCTTTTGGACTTTAATTACAGGATGATTTTTTAGACATTTTGTATATTGTTAGATGGTGAGTTTAATAGATTGAAAATTGGTGGGTCTCACCACAAGTAACTTCCAGAAACTCCTAAGAGACAGCTATGCTCCTTAGAAAGGACAGCTGAAACAAAGGCAGACACCAGCCAAACCAAGAGATCTTTTGCAGTCCAAAAAAACAAAGTGTTCCTAATATAACTTAAGAATTTCAATAGTAGTGACAGGTATTTTGCCTTGGGTGTTGTAAGATTAAAGCCCTGCATGCATATAGAGACTGCTGTCCCCCCTTCCTGAGAGAAAGAAAATACTGTTGGCAGAACGCAGAGAATCTGGACATGATAAAAAATAAAATAATAAGATTAAAGTTTAAGTATAATGATCTAAATAATCTGGGTTTGATTTCTGTTCTAGATTGCTTTGTCACCACTTTTGACTCTAGGGTGCCAAACTTTAGCTTTAAAAAAGGACTGTATTATGTATCTCAAGAACACTCTTCCTCCTTTATGTAGCCAGTAACAACTAATAATTCTTATTTATTTTTTTTTTGTTATTTGCTTCTATAATTTTCTCTATACATAATTTGATACCTGGTGTAGTCCCAAGTCTATGTTTTAGCTTGAGGTATCTGCATCACATCTCAATGTGATGGAAGCAACTTTTTCATCTGCAAAGCTTAGCCTCTGTCAAAATGGGAACTGTTTGCAATAAAAGAGAAAGACATGGCAGGAAATGGATCCAAGCTCTGACTGCTACATGGAAGAGAATGAACTTTATGTATTGGGCTTGATTATTGAAGAGATGATACAACCAAAAAAAACATGCTTAATTATGAAGGATAACACAGTGATATTAACTTTGTCATTCAAAGAAATACCAGTACTACACATAGGAATCAATCACTTTTCATAGAAATAATTACTGCAGGGTTTTGCCTGCTCTTGAGCCCTGAACAAGGCCAAGAATAATTCTGCATTGTCTTAAAGTAAACCAAGAGGCAAATTGTGACTCAAAGAGACAATGATTCTCCTGGTTTTCCCTGTCAGTGGCTGAGTTCTTACATGCTGGTGCAACTAGGTCACGTAGTGCAAGGTTCCCTATTGTGGTTATTCTTTTTATTCGCCCCTTACAGCTCCCCTGGGTATTAGCAATAAAGGAGTGTTTTATTCCTTTATTCTCCCTCCTATCCTACATGGCCATGCAAACTGGGTCACAATTTGGACCATAATTTGTAACACATCTGTGGATCCCTGCAATACTTTATAATCTACATAGGTTCAACCTGCCTGGAACTGTATAAACTTTGCAAGCATTTTATTTGGGAACAGGGAGGAAGCAGTGCAGAGAATAGATTTTTTATTATTTTTTTAAAAATCCTGTAGGTCACAAAAAAATGTAAATTGTTTCATTATAATCATATTTACTCCTTTTGTGTTACCACATAACAGCATCAACAGGGCTGAGATAATCAGTATGATTTCATGTTTTAATGTAATGAGATTACATTAAAGTTGAACTTCTGCTCTGATTTCTCAGATTCATTATATTTTATCCTAGGCAATTTACATTATTTTTGTAATACATTTTGCTATAAGTTACCATATGTATCCTGAATTTTAAGTTTATTTGAGTGTAGTTTTTCTTCAGAATTGTTTCCAGATTTGATTATATTAATATGAAATAACATAGCTTCTTTAACTGTTTACTGAAACAATAAGTTTTGACAGATAATTGTATATATATTGTAGTCTCTGAAACAGTTAAATTATTTAAATTAGATTAATCAAAAAGAAAAACTATGCAAAAAAAATGCTTACATGGAAAGTGTTTATTGTAGGCTAGTCACTGTTTTATATTTCTTATTTTTACTTTGTGACAATCCCCTTCTTCCCCCTCCCACCCTAATTAAACATATTACTAAATGGCATAAAAGGAAAGATTTTGTGAGACTATTAAACAGAATTGCAATTTGAATGGGACACGAGCCCTAACTTGAAATATGATTTCACATAGAGTCCAGTCATTCAAAGAGTGGTAGTTCAAATATATCATACAATCCAGGTTAAACATGATGGCTTCAAAATCCAGAATGAAAAGGCTATGCTGAATGCACTTTTTCATTCTTTTGCCTCTTCCTCTCACAGATTCATGTCAACATTGCTGAAGATGATGTTAGTCTTCAGCTGACAGAACTTGTACCAAAAGGATTTTTTTTTTTTTCAAGAGGACCTGATTTCCTCCCTAGATTAATTGACCCATTTTACTGCTGCTTCTGGGTTGCTGGGCTTCCCAGCAGTGGCTGGGAAACTACTGCTTTCTTATCTTTAACCCCTAGTGTGATGCTTCAGGGTCTACCCACAGCAGGACTTACTGACAGCTAAGAGAGGACATAGCTGATATGTTTTTTGAAGACTGAAAATTTATCCCATGGACTTATGGTAACAAACATGCTATTACCCTGGCCAGATAAAATCCCACAAGCCTGGGTAACTAAAGCATGGTAATGGAATTGGTTGGAAAAATATTTAAAAAATAAAACAGATATAATTTTTCTAGAAATAGTACAGTTCCTCATGGGAGATGGAGATTGAATGGCACAATTTTGGTTTAAAAAGAAATGCCTGGTTTTCCAACAAAAGAGCTGTTTAGACAAAGTGTTGGAGACTGGACATTGTAGTAAACCAGGCTTAACCCACTTCTCAGTGCAGTTATTTGTGGGACACTACCTACAGAATATTTGCATTATTCTTGAGAAGGCTGTGAAAGGCAACATTGGAGACTAAGCACCAGTTTCCACTCAGAAGACTGTTTTGGCCTAATCCTGCCAACTGCAGAAATGAACTCTCCTCTACTTCCTGCATGTGCTGCTGCACACTACAAACAAAACTGTCACTTTTTTGGGGCTGCTTAGAGTCCAAGACAATCAAATGGGACACACATTTTTACATAGAATTACTAGCAATTAAAAAGAGACACTTCTACTGCAAAAGTAAGCTCAGGACAGGTGACCTGGTCTGTCTGCTACATACATCTCATCAGCCAGTTATGTACAAAATTTCATAAAAATTTGATAGAATATTGTACAGTGGCTTCAGATTCACTATTAAAAAAAGAGGTTAAATCATCTGGAGTCTCTAAAAGTAGGAGATACATGAGAAAATCAACAAACACCCTTTCCCCCTTCCCCCCCAGAACATCCTCTATTAATGTGGTAAGAACTTTTTCCATCTCTTTTTGTACATATTTTTACCGATACAGGATTCTTCCCATCATCCCAGCCCCTTAAAAAGCTATCTATCTATCTATCTATCTATCTATCTATCTATCTATCTATCTATCTATCATGTCTCTCTCTCTCTCTCTCCATCTATCCAACTCTTCATTGCCACTCTCACAGATGCTTTTTTCTTGGTTTCTTTTTGCATTTGCTTACAAGTGTTTCAGTTGAGCTTTTGGTTTTTGGTGTTCTGTTTGTGGGTGAAATTTCAGCTGCAATAGTAATGCCCTTTTTCAAAACTAGAGCGATGAATTGTTCAAAGCATTCAGATAAGAAAAATCTAACATCAAATTGTCTTGGAAAAGGCACTTGAAATTTCTGAGGAATTACAAAGAGCTTGATTTTTTGTCACTCACAGATGATTTTTATCCCAACGTATTACAGTGTGAAGCCAGAAAAAAAAAAAAAAAAAGTAGTTTGTATATGCTCAGTAGAAATTTGTTAGACTTTGGCAGCAAATTTATCCTAATTTTCCAATTATACCAATCCTCCCAACTTCTGTGTGGCAGACAACTTGCACATTGTCACAAAACTGAGGTATTTTGTTCCCCTAAAATATGACTTATTTTGAAATATTATCCCTAGAGACATGTGTCATTTTACAAGGCAAGGAAATGAGAACAACATAGTAGCAATTAAGGTAATTTTTCTTTTTTTTCCCTCTTCAAGAATATCTGTTAATGAAAATTATCAAATCCATGGTACAATCCTACTGTTCTCAAATGCATGTACAGAACTCATCTGAATGTACAGAACTGCATTGTTAGGTCCTGGGAGTAAGCTGATCTAAATGCAGTCAGGAATGTACTTCCAAATAAAAGCAACAGCTCTCTTGGAAGAGTGTTTCTCTAGTTCACTTCGGAAGATAAACCCTTACCACTTTAATATAGTAAAGCCTAGGCCCACTTTCTATATAATGCAATGAAAAGAGCACAATCTACTAAAAGCAGAATTTGTCTTACTGTATTTTATAACTGCCACATATGTATGTTTGTAAAAACAATTTCTCAGTGTCCAAGAATTAAATACTTGCCTCATAACGCTAGTAATAATAATAATAGTAATAGTGGGGTCCTTACATTCTATGGAAAATAAAGATGGTCTATTACTTTCATTAGGGGCTTGTTGGGAGTGTGCATGGGTCACAGTATGTAAGCTATTAAGATTGAAGGCATCTGCACAAACAGCCTTCACTGCTTTTTAAAGGTAAGTTGCACAATTTGTCTTTCATTAAGAGCTGTTGTGCAGTTTTGTGATTTGTAGCCAGCTCAACTGAGCTTCCAGAGTGTGTACTTCTATTTTGAGATCTTGTCAATAAACAAATAAGACATATGCTTCAGTGAGTCATCTGAGCAGAGCAAACTATCACAAGAATCAGTTGACCTATACTTCCTTCCTGCTACTGAATCTTTCTCTACCTTTTCTTGTTAGCACAAAGTGTGTCCCTGTACATATCACAGAACAGAAAAGCCAGGGATGGGAAGACAAGGTCACTTTCATCCATATGGGTTTATTTGTGTTCTGCTGGCACTGTTATAGACATACAGTAACCAACATAAAATTTTAGTTTTATTATCACTTCTAAAAAGAGACAGAAATGTGAAAATTGAAGCCAGAAGGTTTGTATCACAGGATTAATTAGGCAGGGCCAAGTGGAGTCACACTCCTCCTGGCAGTGAGTGCCTCAAGAAGGTGCCTGCCTTCAATTATGAAGCGCACAAAGCAATTAAAAACCCTGTTTCTTTTTCCTGAGGTGTTACTTGTTACTTGAGAAATCTCTCTTTTTTCTTTCTTTTTTTTTTCTTTTTTTCCTTTTTTTTCTTTTTTCCCTTTTCTTTTTTTTTTTTTTTTTTTTTTTTTCCTCCCCAGTTCTCTGGAGATCTGAACTGGCCTGAGGTGTAATGTACTAGGGTAGATATTCATGAAAAATTGATTTCACTGGAACCTAAGTGCAATAGGTTTAAAATAAACCTGAAAGGAATGAACAGTGAGTTTCTTGGCTGAAATTTTATTGGCCATTTTTTAAATACACACACAAGCAAAAAAGACCAGATAATTAAAACCCAGACATTATGGATCTCCCAGAAAGAATTTTGTCGCCGGGACATATGAATCAAATCAACCAGCCACTTTATGCATTTCCTTAAGCCATACAGCACTCTTGATTAACCTTTTCCTAAGTACTTTATATGGATACATGAAAGTATCTGAATGGTAGGATTGTGTGTACATGTCAGTTTTAAACATATGTTTCAGGCAGCTGTATTCTGTGACTCATTGGAAATTAGTACTGTGTTTCACCTGTACCTAGTTTACAGGATGTGATAGCTTTTCTCTGGATTTGTGAACCTCTTTGCTCTCCTGGTGTTATCAAGAGCTCTACCACCATCACTGACTGTGACCCTTTTTACCAGGACTTGACATCTGATTTTGTGCAGGTGAACTTGCATATTAATGCTTTTGCCACATTCTTTTCAAACACCCAACTAACTCCTTCCTCCCCTGTTATTTCCCATGACAGATAAATAATTCAAAATATGATATAAAGTATGGTGTATATCTGGTTTAATAGTGCTCTATCAAGATGTGTGTTTCAGCTATAGCAATGACCTCATACTTCCTGTTGAGTAGGGAGAAGCAAAAAGATATTTAAATCAATAGAATAAGGGAGACATAGCGGTGGATATTGCAGTGCATGTGAGTTTTCTTCACAGGTATTATGTGACCAAAAAAATGTATGATAGGACATTTATAAGGATTATAAGGATGTAAATAATGATCATTGGTTTATTATTGTTTCTAACATTGGAATGACTATATTCCCAGGCTTCCTCATTAACGCTGCCTAAGAAGTAATTATATTTTTAAACAAAAAGTTGTGGGTAATGGAGATTCTTTTTCTACCATTGAGCACTTTAATTTTATTATTCCCTAGTTTAAATATAACTCACAGAAGAATGAGAAAATTCTTTACAAAGGTCATTAAATAAATGCTGCTGGAACAAATCTTTAAACAGGATCATCACTGAAACAGGAAGTTATGCATATGGAACACTTTTGCTTGTAGTGCAGATTAAACAGTTGGCAAAATAAAGCTTTAGATTGCCAGACATTATGTGTCACTAGAAATCAATTCTGACAGATTTTATTGAGGCTTTTACACATATTATTGCCGCAATATTTTTTTCAGTTAAAAAATAAAAGAGGAAGAGGATTGACTTTTTCATTACAGGCCAGCCCGTTCGGCAAAGGCTATCCTGTCACATGGTGCACTTTTATACCTATTTTTTATTTAATGTGCATGGTATGTTTATCAGTGGCAAATGTCAAGATGACAGCAGTTTCACATTTCTGAGCCTTTGCCAGAAAAACTTTGACACATTCTCTTGTAATTATTTCAGGACTTAAAAAAGTTTCCTCAGTTCCACCACACACATAAAATAAAACACAGCAAAACCTTTTTTCTTTCTTTTCCAAAGTTATTTTTCAATTGGTTTATGAAACTTAATTAACCATTTCTTAAAATTAACTGGCAACTGGGGGATAGCAGAGCAATATTCTTTTACTCTACCTAATGCCTTGTGACAGGTATAACACTATAGAATTAGTACCAGTGAATTTTTGTAGTCAGGCTGCCATATTATTTATATGTTGCTTTCTTCACAAACTTCTATACATTTGTACATACAAATTCACGTAATCACAAAAATCACATAATCTGCTGAGTCAGAAGGGACCCACAAGAATCATCAAGTCCAACCCTTACTCCTGTACAGAACCATCCCCAAGAGTCACACTGTGCTTCTAACCACATCTTGAACTCTGTCAGGCTTGGTGCTGTGACCACTTCCCTGTTCCAGTGCCCAACCACCCTCTGGGTGAAGAACCTTTTTCTAATATCCAACCTAAACCTCCCATGACACAGCTTCAGGCCATTCCCTCAGGTCCTGTCACTGGTCACCACAAAGATCAGTACCTGCCCCTCCTCTTCCCCTCATAAGGAAGTTGTAACTGCAGTGAGGTCTCCCCTCAGTCTCCTCTTCACCAGGTTGAGCAGACCAAGTGCCCTCAGCCACCCCTCCTATGGCTTCTCCTCAATGCCCTTTACCATCTTTGTTGCCCTCCTTTGGATGCTCTCCAATAGCTTAATTTCTTTCTTTTATTGTGGTGCCCCAAACTGCACACAATATTCAAGGTGAGGCTGCCCCAGTGCAGAGCAGAGTGGGACAATCCCCTCCCTCGCCCGGCTGGTGATGCTTTGCCTGATGCCCCCCAGGACATGGTTGGCGCTCCTGGCTGCCAGGGCACTGCTGACTCATGTTCAACTTGCCATCAACCAGGACCCCCAGGTCCCTTTCCATGGCACTGTTTTCCAACATCTCATTCCTTAGTCTGTCTGTACATCCAGGGTTTCTCCATTCCATTGGAGAATCTTTGTTGCTGATTGCCCAGCCCTCTGATTTCTGCCCTCTGTCCCAGGTCTCTCTGCAGGCCCTCTCTGTCTTCAAGGGAGTCAACAGCTCCTCCAAATTGTGTGTCATCTGCAAACTTGCTTTGTATCCCTTCCAGTCCTGTGTCCAAGTCATTTATGAAGATGTTGAAGAGCACAGGGCCCAGGATGGAACCCTGTTGAACTCCCACTAACGACAGATCCCCAGTCTGATGTCACCCCATTCACTGTTACTCTCTGTGCTTGACCTGTGAGCCAATTGCTGACCCATGACATGATGTGTTTATCCAGCTGTGGGCTGGACAGTTTGCCCAGAAGGATCCTGTGAGAGACAGGATCGAAAGCTTTACTGAGATCCAGAAAGATAACATCAACTGGCTTCCCGTGATCAGCTAAGTGAGTTACCTTGTCATAAAAGGCAATGAGGTTTGCTAAGCAGGACTTTCCTCTCATGAAGCCATGCTGGCTGTAACCGATGACTGAGTTGTCTTTGAGGTGTTTTTTAATACCTCCCAGAATAATCTCTACAACTTTACCAGCCACTGAAGTGAGACTGACAGGCCTGTAGTTTCTGGCATACTTGTTCTTGCTCTTGAAAATGTTGACAACATTCACCAGCTTCCAGTAAGCTGGGACCTTTTCAGAGTCCAAAGACTGCTCAAAGGTCATGAAGAGAGGTTTTGTGATGACATCAGCCAGCTCTTTGAGGATTCTGGGATGAATCCCATCAAGCCCCATAGATTTGTAAGGGTCCAGCTTGAGCAGCAGATCCTGCACAATTTCAGGGTTGACTGGGAGCTGATCATTCTCATAGTCATGGTCCTCCATCTCAGGGCACTGAGACCATCCATCATCCATGTTGAAGACAGAGCCAAAGAATGCATTAAACACCTCTGCCTTCACATCAGTTAGGGGGTTACTGAAGCAATTTACTTAAGAATATATATCTATCTATATCTAATATATATCTATATCTGTATCTATATCTATATCTATATCTGTATCTGTATCTATATCTTTATCTATCAGGGCAGTCACAGAAGTATCTAAAATGATACATTGTATTCAGATTGAAAATCTGATCCCGGTATTTATTGTCTTTCTTACTGCATAGACTAGATAGGATTCAGTTGCAATACTTTTAGAAATAATTAGAAAAGATTGTTATATTCTAAGTGCAGCCACCTTGGACCCTGCTGCCACAATACATATGTGAGACCAGACAATTTGAGGTCTACAGAAAGTGTGAGTCATCCTGTTAACAAAAAGACTTCTAATAGACTGAAAAACCAGCAAAGAATCAACAGCTTTGCAAGTGTTTTAGGATATTCACTGGCAAATAGCAAGCTTAAAAATAGGCAGAGGTTCCTCTGTCAGTAACTTTATTCACCATTGCAGATGGGTCAAGAGTGAGCTGACTATGGTGCACTTAACTACTAACATTCAAACTTGTCTTTAAAAAGTATCTCTGTACTTGGAACTGAGCTTCTTTGTGTGCAAAAGATCAGTCCTGCTGGCTTTAAGAAATAAAAAATATTTTTTTAGGCATCATGCTTACTTTTGATCATCTTTTTCCTTTCCTTAAATTTTCTTTATCTAGTCTTTAAGACAAGTTCAAGAGGCTCATTTGGTTAAGACAGGAACCAAGGATAATGATAAAATTGTTAAGATTTGCTTGGTCTCTCTGGTGCAGGCAGAGGGCTGAAGTCTGGAGTAAACAAAGATGTTGTCAAACTTCCTGTGAAGCCTCATACTAAAGAGATATTATAAGAAAAATAATTAGGGGCAAAAACTTAATAACATAAACCAAACAAAAAGCAAAACTTTACAGAACTCAGTTCACATTCTGATTGGGGGGCATGCTTATTTTTTGTGATATTTTTCCAGATGTTAAGATTATATGGGTGCTCTCCCTAGGCATTGCACTGACCACTGGAATGACCAAATTGTAGATTGACAGGCTGGACTTTGCTCTGCTGGTGCAAGGCATTGACTTAAGCTCTGCTGAGAGCTGAACTCCTCTGTGAGAACCTTTGGCGGGAGCAGGGAATGGAGACATTGCTCAAACCCCCTTGCTCTTCCTTCCTGAGAGGCCAACACTCTTCCATTATTACATGTGTGTGTGTTGTTCTGATTAATATTGCATTATACAATATTATACATGTACAGTGTGTGCATTTATCTACCTAAAGGGAAATGTATTTTTCTTTTGAATAATGTTAAGAAAATAAGACTTTGTACAGTAATTTGGTTCATTTACACATAGATGAACTTTATACAGATCTGTTGTGAGAACAATTTTTTTCTTAAGAAACTATTTTTGTAGGCAGTGACAACGATGGTGTCAGATTCAGCAGCTGATATGTTTCAAGCAGGAGCTCTGCATGTGGTTATGGCTAAAAAGGTGATGCAAAGGGTAGAAGTTAGTGGTGTGAGTATTCAAAGGGAGATTCTCCCAGGACTCTTTATTACAAATATTGATAAACACTAATTGAACTATAGATCCCTAATAATAAAAGAAAGATGCAATATTTGGAACACAGAGATCCAACTGAAGATTTGTAGAGATGTAAGGCAGGTAAAACTGCAAGGTACTCTGCTCAAAGCAATTTGCTTTTGAGATGTAATCAATGTACCTGTTGTCATTTTAGGGTCTATTTTAGGACAAAAACAATTGTGCTTTTATCTTTCCCATTCTTCCTTAATTTCAATAGTTAACTTTTAATACAATTCTTTTTTGAGGATAAAACTAATTCTTGACTTGAGGTATCTATCATATAACGTAAAGGTCATCGTGGACTAAGAATTACCCTGATTATGTGTGAAGAACATCCAAAGTTTTGATTACTTTCAGAAATATTTTTCTTGTATAACAATTTTTATTTTTTTTTTAAGAAAGGAAGAGCAGCACTGTGAGAGCATAAAAGGCAGTTTTTATCAGATATGTGAATTTATGCTGAGCTAAAGACAGTCACCTAAGAAGGTATTTAATAAATCATACAACAGATTAAGACCAGATTAGATAATTTTTTGCTGAAATCAAGGTAATTTCAGTAAGCATTATCCTATTTCAGAAATATTTGTATTTAGACAATAAGATATGACATCTCTACCTACCAGAAAAGTGGAGGGAACTATGCTCCATGGGAAATCTCAATAGTGCTTTTGGAAAACATTCAGCGTTAAGGACCTTCCTACTGATTTCACTGGGCTTTAATGCAAAGACTGGCCAGGACGTTCTAGTAACAAATTTGTCAAGGCATAATGACTTTCACATTGTTCATTTAGACTATAATAGTTGGAAATAACTGCAAGCGAAGATGCCTTATACTATCTTATTCTACACTCTTAATGTTAGTTGATTAATTAAAGAGGCTGGAGGAAGACAACTAATCATGGTGGTTTTGATACAGATAACCATATTTTAAGAGCTTTATTGAACTGTTAAACAAAATATCTAGAAAGTTAAATTCTGCATCTTCTGATGAACATTTCTAGTACCATCTGAAGGGCATGAGACCAAGAAATATACTTTCTCAGACTCATATACAGAATATTTCAATTAATGACAAGGTTTAAGAGTTTTTTTGGCTACAGACCTCTAATTACAAGATAGTAAACATGTCTACTACATACTATTTTATAGTTTATCCATGTAGTCTCTTTGTGAAGAGCTATTTACATGTTCTTAGTTATTTCTAAGGACAAAATTAAGCTTAGCCTGAACACAGGGAAGATTTTAAATCATTCTAAATCAGTCAACAGCAGTAAAGGAAAATACCAGGATTATTCAGTTTTTTGATGGATAGGCCAGATATCTTTTAGTATTTTCTGCTTTTGATTTTTAAGACATTGAGTCAAATCAAATAATTTGTTAATCATCTACTTGTAGGATTGCCTTATTATTTTAAACTAAATGTAAAACTTAGACGTATCTTGGTATCTGTAGAGTCCAATTAGAGTATGTGTTTCTTCCACGATCTACTCCAGTGATCACTTAACAGTGCACTCAGAGGTGTTCACCTACTTCAGCCATAGCTCATGATGTTAAGTGGTGACTAACACCACATTTAACTGCCCATTATCTGTTACCACCAATTCAAATTCTGGGAAAAGTTACCTTATAAATGAACATCCTTCCTAGGCTTTTATATAGAATACTACTGTTCCAATAATAATGCAAGCCCACTGTCTTTAATAAATTAAACAGGACCCTCATTCTCCTTGAATAGCAATACAGGAAGTCCAAAACTTATTCTTAAGCCCTTAAATTTAGAGGAACACTAAAGCAGATGTAAATTCTCAAACATAACAGTATTTCTGGTCAGCTACATAGAAAATGTCACTAAATGGCCAAGGTAAAAGACCACAGTTTCTAACTAGATCCAAATAAGTCAATGCTAGCTAATAAATTTTGATTGACTGATTGTTCTTTGGTGGGGAATGAACAAACTGTAATGCCATGAAAAAGAGATATACAATAAACTGAAACTGTAGCATTGAATGGTTTATTCTCATATTGTGACTACATGATGGATTAAAAAATAATAACAACTTTCTCCAAGGTTCTCATCAGAAAAATCAATTTGACTGAGACACAAGGGCTTGTTATTACTATTTTTAAGCAAAAAGCCTTATTGACAGGACTTTGTTTTATAAGAAAACACCATATAAAATTATACTCCACAAATTAATATCACAAAGTAAAAGTAAGTACTGCATTACATATACTTCTAAAAAGACAATTATAAAGCCTAATAGTAACACACAGAAAATGTTCATGTTTCCTGGTTTCCATCAATAAAAATTTTTGATAGAAAATTTTTGATGCATTTACTTAGTAAAAGAAAAATAAATACAAGCTGCCAAAAGACACAAGTACTTACAACCCATCTGATACACATATTTCATGGTTTAAAAAAAAAACAACAAAAAAACCCAAAAAGAAACAAAAAAACCAGAACAGACTTGTGCAAAAAAATCTCACCCCAAAACACAGCAACTGTAAATTTTAGATATCTTGTAGGGTAGAGTCTGTTTCCAGTGGGAAGACAATGAGGTCTGTGTTAAAGACTAATGCATTTAAATATTTTCTTTCCACTATGAAAGTTAGTGCTATGAAAGTATTGCTCAAATAATTAGTAGGGGAATAGAAACAATCTTAGAAATTAATTTCACAGGTTGATTTGGGGAAATGTAGAATGAGTATCTTTTTGAGGGTAAAATAATTACTAATGCAGTAAATAAAAGTATTACTGTTGATCTGAAGAGAATTTTGGAATATTTTTATGTGGATTAAATTACATGTAGACTTTTAGATATCAAAGAAGATGAAAATGGAGAGAGGTAATACAAATGTATTTAGGGAAGATGCAAATGTAAAAAATTGTTTTAAAGCCCTGCTTAAAAAACACAGTGAGTGTTTCTGTCCCTTTCCCTTACCAAATACTATGATTTCTGAGGCTAACTGACAGCTTGGAAATCCGTGCCAACAGAACAAATTTAACTAGTATGTACCTACAACCTCAATGTATAAAAAGAAACATTTTTTCCCTTTTTGCTATAGGTGTTATCTGCAATCGCAATAGTGTGTTATTTACATTGCAAACTGTGTTCATGAAGCTTTGGATATTGCTGTTTGATGCCTTTTTTTGTAATGGTGTGTCTGCAGTTATAAGTATTACAGATTTGTGTCTTACTTCATACGGCGCAGAGAGATTTCTCAGGGAGTTTTGTTTCTTCTTCAGCTGACTCCTGACAGGGCTGAGCAATCTGCCTGGAGAAGTGTGAGCTTCAAGCAAGTTTTCCTCACACTGGTAATATTTGCATTCTCCTTGGAGCACACTTAAAGCCTGACTGCCCTTTCAATCCCCCTGCCTGGAAAGGCACTGGCAGTGCTGCAGGAAAAGATCGCAGGGCAGGGCACATGCGCCAGCTCTAGCCCTTTCTCTTTTGAGAGTTACACCCTTTCTTTCAGTATGAATTGGCTGTTCCTTGAGGTTTCTGCCCAGCAAACTCATCTCCCATTTTGTGACAGTGTTTTGCTGATGTGAAGCCGACAGAAGAATCAGGATCCCTTTTACAGGGATGCATAGTGAAGGAATTACAGGGAAAGAAGCAACAGGTGTTCACTCTGCTGTAATAGTGATATGCTTGACTTCAAGCACAGGCATAATGTCATTTATATACAAATAAGTGAATAATAGGCAGTAGACATTAGTGTTGTTTATGAGTTACAGAGAAGTTATTTTATTTGTGTTGTGAAATAGTTCTGTTTTATTTCAGGTTGGTGTGGGGTTTTTTTGTGGTTTTTTTTTCTTTTCTTTTCATGACATTTCATCACTTCTCATTTCCCTCAAATTAGATTGTAAACCAAACTGTTCATTCTTTATTCCAGTCTCACAGAAAACAAAAAGAACAACAACCCCACCTGCAAAATACATATTGCTGGTGACTTATAATGCATAGATTTCAATGTACAGTTTATGCTTTTAAGTACAAAATTATGATGTATTGGTAGAAATAAACCGGGTAATGTTGACAACAGAAACGGAATATTTTTTAATGTATAAATAGATAAGGACAGATATAAGGTTTTGAAAACCATTTTTTTTTTAAGATAAAACTTGGATATTTTCTTAATTTTCATCCACCATTGGGAAAATAAAGAAATGCGAAGTAGCAGAAGATGAAACATAAGGTTCTTAAGTGCTAGCAGGATTTCATCACTGGTTGTTAAGATTTTAACTGAGAATAGGTTCCTAATCTATTTTATTTTAACTAAAAAGTAATTTCCAAACTTTTGTTTGCTTATAACTTATAACTTTTGAAGACAAGCCTATCTGTACGCCTTAAGCCATGTCACACAAGATTATTCTGCTGTGTGACACAGATGTCACAGATGTCACTGAAGGCTTCCAGAATATCAGAGATTACTTTTGTTCTCTAGACAATTAACAAGCTTTCTTTCTTACACTCCATGACAGTTACAGAAGTACTGAACTTTGCAGAGACAGAGTAACACAAACCTTCATTTTATACGAGCATGTGTAATCACTTTATCATGATGTTCTCAAATAGTAACATTTTCCCCTCCTTTTGACTTGAACAATTTCTCTTAGAATTGTTTAATGCCCATGCTCATATCAAGTAGAAGACCAGAATAAATACCAGAATTCACCAATAAATCAGAGACACAAAACAAAGAAAAGGTTAAAGTTAGCAACAAATAGAAACACATATTTCAGATATTTTCTATTTTGCAGATCACTGGCACCTGACTTCTTGATCTGTCATAACACTATTGGAAATTTCTGAAAAAAACTTGAGAAAAGTGACGGCAAATGCATAGGAATATTGAGACGCAAAAAGAATAATATATATATAACTTTTTTTAAAAAAGAAACCAAAAACCAAAACCCTAAGACAGCCCACATAAGTTGAACCACCCATTGTTTCTCTGACTTAATTAATCCTACCTTAGCTTCTTGCACACCATAAATACAATGATACTGTAGGAATGCTAGCCTCAAAGGTATATTTCAGGAACTCATGACATGGATATTTAAAGTGAAATAGTAACTACTTTTAGCCGAGAAAGCTCTCTTCTGGAGTACTCTGCTGATTAACAAAGCTGTCTGTGAAATTCACGATGCCACCAGGAGATTAGATCAGAAGAGGATAAAATGTCCATTTGGAGATCAGAAAATTTATTTTGTTGGCTAGAAAAATGCTTTTCTTCACTGAAAAAATGTATTGTGAAATATATTAGAACTGAGTTATATTCTGCAAGCACAGACTTTTTCTTTTTTTTTCTTTTTTTTTAAATACCGATTAGTATTTCATTTTAATTGCACATCAGTATAACTCCTTGAGAATGTATATGAATGAGCAGGCTTATGGAAAGTTGAAAGAGATACTAAAGACCATCACTTCACCAACAGATAGTGTTGTCTTTACTCAGATTTCTTTTTGAGTCATATGCAAAGTCCTCAGAAACTTGGAGAGTATTAGAAGCATCTGTCTTCTATCCTCCTAAATTATTGTGGTTGAGATGGTGATTAGAGGTGGAGCAGAAGAGTTTCTTCTGGTTGTAATACAAGGCACTTGCTAGTGGCAATTTTGCTTTCCTGGCTCAGTGTTTCTCCATCATATATTTGCATCTTCTTTTTAGGTGTTGTAAGTATGTCTCTTGGAAAAGATCAAAAGGCTACTCAGTGATGAAATCTAGCACAAGTATGATGTACTTTCTTCTCTTCCTTGGAAAACCTTTAAGTTGAAATCATCTCTGTAAATTTAGGCAAAGTTTAGATCCCACTCAAAGACAATTCTTAAAAAGGAAAATAACATAAAAGCGGAACAGTCTGCGGTCAATAATATTGTTAAGAACTGAAACTGAAATTATAACTTGTTTTCCTAGGCCCTAACTTGTATATACTTTTATTGCTTGAGATTCTAATTGTTTGGGGTTTTTTCAACAAACTTGCATGTTGTAAGAGACCTTGAAAAGGCTGGAAAGTCTAGAAACATGTGCACATATATGTTATTAATTCTGACACCATTTCCCATTTTACAGTCAAATCCAGTCTACCATGAGCAAGGCTCTGCATCAAAGAGCCCTGTATCCCCTTGCAACAAAACCTCCCCCATCCCAGTCACTGGATGGGTGGGACTCGTCTTTCATTCCTTCTGTATTAAATACAGCAGAAACAATGCGCTGCTGACAGAAGGGCAGTGACAGAGTACTGACTTTCATTGCTGAGTGAGGAAACTAGGCAGACCTATGGCTCTGAAAACTAATAGACCTGTTTTTTATAACAGATACTATTTCATGACTGCAGCCAAACTACAAAGCCCTCTAAGTCTACATCTTCTCTGCACTGCACAGCGTTGTATGCTTTTATGGCTTTGGAGACAATTGTTTATGATACTTTCCTAGTGACACTGACAAAATCTGTGGGGTTTTTTTGTTGTTTTTTTTTTTTGTTTGTTTGTTTTGGTTTGTTTTTTTTTGCTCATAGTGGATGTTATATAAGGCTCTCAATCCTTAAATGTGCCCTCCTGTAAATTAGGTATGTTACTGGTTCCAATAAAAGCCTAACGAGAAACTACTTTCTAACTATACAAAAGAACCTCAATTTAAAGTACTGCAAAGTTTTGAAAAGAGGTCTCTGTATATGAAAAGGGTGAAGGCTTGAACATAAATTGCAAGTTGATGCTGGGAGGCCTGAGTGATAGATTTTTACTGAACCACTGAGTAAACACAAGCATTTTTGCATTTGCTAATTTTAGAGTACAAGGACTCAATTAAAAATCCTTACCAAGCTCAGGATAGGAAAAATTATTATCTAGCAGGATTATAAGAATGTACAGGTGACCCAGCACCCTTAAGGTTTGTTTAGAATGCTTCTTTTTCTGGGCGAGTGGTGCAACACCACCTAGTCATTTAGAAAATGGATGAAATTATGGATGCAAACTGCAATATTCTATAAGGCTCAAGAAATGTCCTAAATGCAAAATACAAACAAAGCATTACTGCTATAAAAGAAATAAATATCTTTATCTGTAGTGATTTCCAAGAACTTTGCATAATAAAATAGCAGTAAAATGAGCTCTCGAACACAATGGCTCATTCTTGGTTACACACTTGATGAGTTTTATGTAAACAAATCTGCAAGAATTTTAATGACAGTGTCTGTTCTGGAGAATAGGAATTTTTTTTAATTTTATTTGATCAATGTTGGAGAGTAAAAAATCTCAGAACTATTATTTTCTATTAACTGTATCTGGCATTGGCATAAACAGTCAACTTTGCCAAACAGTTGAATGGGTAGAAAAGTAAGAAATAGAGAAGTGTTTTTCAAACTTAGTAAAACCTTCAAAATCTACATATAAAAGGCCTCACTTATTTGCACCTATTTGTTTTAAAATATTTTACAGAACTAAAATCCATTTGATATTGTTGAGCTAATAAAAATAATAAAATCTCACACATGTAAGAGTTTGAATGTCTGGCTCATCACAATTTTAATTGTAAATCCCAGGAAATGCAGAATATGAAAATTAAATTAGGAAGTGCTCAATGGATTGCAGAGTAGTAAATTTTATTAAATTTCTTTACAAAATAACATTTGGAAAATAATTTAATAAAATGCTGTATGTGCCTTACTAAGAAACAATGAAAAAGGTTCATGCAGTTTTTAGTATATCTGGAATATTTTTGCAATGCCTATGGTCTTAGGCAAACTGCAGTTCAAGCAAATGTGAATTGATCAAAACCTATGTACCTTTAATCTAATGCATAATTTATGTATTGATTGCTGAAAATATAATTTACGACCAACAACACCATGATTCTTTAAAACTATCTTATATGGACATTCCTTATGATAATATTGTTAACTTGTCTTGGAGGGTTACTATCTAGTGTTTGTCCCAGACAATACATTTAATTTCAAAACTGTAGAGAAGTGTAGTATTCTTAGCAGTTCATTTGCTATGTGCCTTGGACTAACTCTGCAACATGAGATCTTATTGCTGAAATATACAGGACTTGTGCTATTTGGACAAACAGAATGAAGATCTCTGGTTTGGTGCTAAGACAATATTAAACCTGAATTTAATCACGTTGGTCAAATCAATATTGCAGTATCGTCTTTCATATTGCAGTTTAATGAAAGACAACAATGACACCAATATGTCAATCTTCCTTTCAGGATAGTTATTATCCTATAGGACAGTTGCAATGTCCTCAGAGAAAGACCTCCAAATCCCCCTAACCCCAATTCTCTTCCACTACAAATGTGTGGCAGTATTTTTCTAAGTCACCTTGTCATGCCAGCTGACTGAGTCAACAACAAAGCTACCTTTGGCAATATTTTTCCACCAGATGGAAAGAAAAGTCCAATGTTAAATAGCAAAATTCTGCTTTGCTTTTACAGAATGCTGTCCAGTACAAGCCATTCAGAGTCCTTCAGCTTTTGTTCATGAAACAGCTGGAACACTGCTTAGATTGATTAATTTGATTAATTTAATACTTGATTAATTTAATTAGTATGACTAATAATATTAAGAGCAGGGAGTTTCCCAATTCATCATTATTTGTAACACTATCAGTGCAAACACCCAGTTTGTGAAATATTTTTTTTTAAAAAGTATTTCTTAAATAATGTCAAATCTTGTTTTTAAGTCCTCTGACATTGCCAAGAACAAGAATAGCATGTGAGACATCTTGCAGACATCATCATCATGAACTCAGTGATAGTTCTGAGGACACTGATGTCATGAGCTCAGGAGAGTGTCTCAGACAGAGGACTCACTCCTCACTGTTCTAGTGTCTTACTTAATAGCCTGAATGCTTCTCTTTAAATAAGCAAGTTGCCTTACATTCCTGAGGATCAGCAGGTAGTACAGGAAGGCTTTTATTTCATGCCTCATTTCTTCCAATATCCTTGGAATGACTTATTTCACTCACGTTCTCCTGGCAGTTGTGGAAAAAGAAGAGAGTTGCAAATGAATTGCTATTTCCTGCATGTGTGTGCACAGGAGTAGGCATCACTGGACCAGGGATACACCAGAGATTTTTAGCAACAAATATTTCAGTGATGAAAATGGTTATCTTAGTTAATTAACAAGCTTTTGACCACCTCACTCGTATGGACTGAGGGCTGTTGAGGGAGAGTTTAGTATTAATGTGAATCAAAGAAAAATACTACTGATTTAATTAGGGTTAATTGATGTGTCATCAAGAATGAAGGTTGCCTGCTTTCTATGCCCCAGTAAGGTCAACATGCAGGTCCTGTCTGAGACACAAATGAATTGCCTTTGTGTCACTCAGTTGATATCTATATGACATTTAACATCCAAGTGTCAAGATGTTTTGAATGTAAGTTCTCGTCTCTCAAATGCAAAAAGGGGGCATATATACTAATCACATTTCTACTATGAATCTTTGAAATCACTATTTTTTTATGAAAACTACAGGAGTTTTACAAGAAAATCAGTTGCCCACCAGTGAAATATTCTTCGCCTTAAGAGAGTCACATAGTAAATCCTAATCTTTTGCAATATTTTTCAGTTTTCAGATTTTATTGTAAGAATTCTACCTGAATTCTAGAAGATCCAGGTAGCCACCAAAAAAATAATAAATTAAATCACTATGTAACTCTTCATAATAAAGTGTAATATTGATCAGTCAATAAATATAAATAATACAGGCCGTGAAGACTTTCACAATGAGTTTAAATTTAGAATCACATCTTTTTGCTTTAAATAGCTTTCAGTCATAGTCTGTTCTGCCCTCCAGCAGTTCACCTTAGCTTTCCATCATGAATGCTGAATTGTGGTACCCAAACCCACATCTCCTGCATAGCAAATATGGTTCAGTGCCAAGACCCTTCCATTGTTGAAGGAACAGAGGTTCCTTTGGGAAGTGGCACTCCTGACAAGAGTTTCTGCTTAATGCAGCTCATTCAAAAAGTTGAAAAGCATAATCAAAGGGGCAAAAGCTGTTATGCCTACCCAACTCTGTTGCTATCTTTGGTGCAGGTAAGAGGCTGGATATGGTAACAATCTGTTGTCTTTTATTTTTTTTTCAGGCAGATATAAGCTCACCAAATACACACAAGGTGAGCAGATGTGAGCCAGTTCTGTAGATAAAACTGCAAAGCTGCGATTCACAAGAGGTTGTTATTACACTGCATGTTAGACTTGAACAGTAACATTCCAGTAATGTTGAGTCCACAGGAATGGCAGGGTAATAGACAAGGCAGGTTGAGTGAAACTCCTTTTCCTACAACACCTGATATTAACTCCAATGTGGAGTCTCAGCCTTTTGGCTTTGACTACAAATTCACAACTCTCTTTAAGAAAAAAACTCTCTTTAAGAAAAACCTCTAGGGAAAGAAGATTAAAAGGCAAGCAAAAAAAAAAAAAAAAAAACCAACAAAACAAAACAAAAACCCCAAACCAAACCACAACAACAATAAAACACCCAACACCCACCCCCCACCCCCCCCAACCCAATCAAACAAAAAAAGACAGACAAAATGTAGAACAGAACCACTGCTGTTTCTTTTGTCTCTTCTTCAGTCTTCCACATCCTTTTGTATTCTGTGTTGGAACCAGAATCAACTATGCAGTATTTATAGTGATGTTTCTCTCCTGATAAAGTATTACACAGGCTGTGGCAACAATCTAGGGCTCAGCAGGGAAGCTGTGAGCCAGCTATTTTTGTAATGTTTAAAATTATACTAAATTAATAAAAATAAAATCTCCTGCTGGGCTTCCAGTTTTAAATAGCACATTGTGGTGTAAATTATCAGAGCATCAGGGTTCTGCTAATTTAGTACATATTATAACACTGAAGACATTAAAAGATCATAGCATTTTTCATTTTAAAAACAACACAGTGAACTGGCTGAATAATTTCAATAGTTTATGCTAGGAATTGCTAATATATGCTCAATAGGATAGAGAGAAATGGGAAAACCGCATATGATAACTTTGAGACCTTTGAAGGTGTAATTGTTTAGAACTCTGTCAGGGAGGACTCTGCCTGTTCCCTGGATTATGACGGTCTAACTTACTAAATTAACACCTCCTAAAATTAGAATGGTACTTAAAAAATAATAACTGTATTTAATCTTTTATTAAAGCAAGATATCATACTTCCTAATAAAGGGGAAAAAAAATGATTGCTTTAGAATTAGAGGACTTCCATTGTCTCATACCTGTCTGGAAAGCTTCTGCATAGCAGTGCTAAAAACCCTAAGCAAAAGCGCATATTAGGTTAGATAGTCACCAAGCATAAGTCTTTTGAAATCATCCAGAAAGCACCCACTGACTTAACTTACAGAGAAGACATGAGCTGAAAGCATTAAGTCAGATGTTGGGAAGCATGAAGTGCGAATGAGTGTGGAAGACTAAGACTTAAGCGGGATAAAAGAGGAAGCTGATGACACGTTTCCAGAGAAACAATGTTAAGAATACAAATGTCCACTTGACAGCAAACCCACATAGTGGCTCCTCAGATATTTTCCTCTACAATTCATCCCCAGTAGAAAAGGATCAGAGTAATGGCAAGAAAAATAGGCCACTGGAAACCCAACTGTCTAATACTTTTTAACAAAATTAAACTGATGGATATTATTAGCACTACTCATGGGTGGAGTCATGGCCAGAATAATAACAGGACACTTACAGGGAAAGTTCAAGCAAGAAAACAGGCTGAGACATCTCTTGCTCATACCACTTTTCTCTCACTCAGGTTTTAAAATGCCAGAAGTTGTGCTTGAAAGCACAGAAGACTTATGACTACTACTGCTAGCATTTATGTTTGCTTATGGCCAGACTATTTATTTTCAAAAGTACTGCTTGTTAAGTAAATAAAAGACAATATAATTTTGGCACTTACTATGTTTACAGGGAGCTGGAACAAGGTGAAAGTCACTGGCATTCTTGTTGAGCTAGCTGATAGAATGTGACCTGAAATAATGTGTTACTAGTGAAGTCATGCAAAAAATCCCGAGACCCAATACACTAAGTCCATGTCCTCTGAGGAGAGCAGGATTCATACTATGCTGTGGCAGTGTAATATGTGTGTATCATGAAAATACTGAACAAGCAAATAGAAGCAAGATAACTGCAACTTCTTTGGATGCATTTTAGACAGCAGTTTATCAAAATTGACTCTCAAAGTAGCTCGTTTATTTTAGACATCCTTAGTTTGTTAAAAAAAAAAAAAAAAAGCACTTTTCAAGCCCGATCAAGTACCTCTTTGCCGGCTCACTCGAGTTTTAATAAAGGGTGACTTCATTTAGCACAACATTTAATTCAACAGAAAGTCATAAAATTGAAATCACTGTTGCTGTAATTAAGAAAACTGACCAAGATCTTTACAACAATTTCTTTTTCATCAAAAACTGACAATTTGGAAAGCTAGAATTTTTAATACAAATTGCAATGTTTGGATAAAAGCTTTGATAATGGGGACTTATTGATTGACAACATCCCCCATTCCACCAACCTTGTGGCATCTCAGAGGCCCACTTTGCACATGGGAGAGCAACAACTGAATTTTTTGTTTTCAAAATTATTCAAAATTATTTGAATCTGGGTTTTCAAAATAATATATAAGTATCATGACCATTGTCTGCACCAGATTCAGAAGCTGAGTATGAATGTTAATCTGTGGGTACATGAAAGAGCTTGATCAATCTCTGCTCGATTTTCATTTTTTACCTAACTTCCAAACCCAACCTGTCTTTGTGAAATCATTCTAGTTTACCAACCAACACCAATTATCAAGTCAGAAAATTACATGAAAATCCCAAATTTTTGGAGCTTCACCACTTTGAAGAGAATTTTTTTTTGTACCACTCGGCAGTTCTGTGCTTCTCTCCCAGCTGCTAGAGTGGGGATAACACATTTCTCCCTCTTCCCCAGAGGACTGCAGAGAGGGTAAATAATTTTAGCCCATAAGATGTCTCAGGGATAGAGGGTATAAAGATTGCATCTGTACTAGCAAGTATGCTGGAAGAAAGCCACATGGCATGGCAAGACTGACACCAGCTTTGCTCCTTGCTCTCTGGAGCAGGAAGGCTGTGCTCAGCCTGTCTGCTGAGGATAGACAAGCCTTCTGCAAGACATACAATGCTAATATCATGCCAGTAAGTGTGCTAGTTATTGAGCAATATGATAAATACAATGCCTGAGTTGAGCTTATACCCTGCCTTCATGTAGTTTGTTAGTACAGTAAACTTAGAAAAGAGAAGCAGGCACAAAGGAGGGAAAAAGACACATGCAGAGCTGTAAAGTCTTAGCTAGTTAGAGATATAGCCTCTTGACTCATATATAACATATATAACTAAACTCCTATGAAGCCATTTTACTGATCCTCTTCCAGAAAAATCCATGTCTAAATAAGTGTTTACTCAAATTTAACTGACTTTATTATTAAGAAAGTAGTATTAATCTAGAATTGAAATAATATTTACTGCATTGAACAAAATATCAGGAAGTTAAATATTGATACAAAGCCACATGCTTAACTTTTAGGTCAAACATGTATCAAACAGATAAAATTAAGAAAGCATGGGTAATAGTTTACCATTTTAAAATAAGCAGAAATACAGTCAATGGCAAGTGGTTGGTCAGTACTTCAACTGCCTTGGTTGTGGGCATTGTCTTCTCCCACTTGTGATTTTTGCTCATGGAGAAGATAGTCTTTGTGTCTCAAACCCTCTCCTTCCTACTTATCACTTCCACCGTGCCTGTCATATTTTGGGTATAGGTGCAATATAAATACAAAACATGCCCCTGTGAACACGGAGATTTTTTGTATTTTTTAAACAACAAATACTAAAATATTCAAAGTCTTGGCTGAGGAAATGCACAGATACATGGAGGAAACAGCTTGCATCTTACCTGACACCCTGGATTAACCTACATGATGATACCTTTTTATCTCTGCAGAAGCTAGTATGGTTCTGAAAAGGCCTTTAGCTCAGATCTGTTCCACAAAGCTTTCTGTTGGAGGCTTCTGTCCACCTCACAGGATTGTCTGAGTCTTCACCATTATTCTGAAGCAATTTTTATTCTTGTTTCCCACATTTTTTTTTCCCTCTTTCAGTCCTTGTGCTGGCATGTATTCATATGGATTTTTTTAAACTGTTATTAATTACAGATGATGCTTCTTCTTCACACTTGACCGCAAAACCAGACTGAAATGGACATTTATTGAATGAAGATGCAATGTAGTGCACTACTAGTTCATGTGCTGCTCAGGCAGATTTTGAGGCCTTCCTTCCCCCTCTGCTGATCCATAATTTATTAAGCTCAGCAGCTCTGTCAAAAAACTGAAACCATAACTCAGCAGCACTAATTGCCACTTCCATCATTAAAACTGATCTGTGCTCCCCTGATGCAACCTAAGAAAAAAGTTATGTGTCAAAAAAAGAAATTTTACGCTCCCTAAGCTTCTACCAATATGTCTTCCAAAAGCTAAATAAATACAAAATTATAAACAAGAGCAGAGAACGTTGGCATATCCTGTGTCTGTGAGTATGTTTGTTTATTCAAGGGATGATGAAAATATTGGAGAAACCTGAAGATGGCCACAATTTACCATTTAGAGAAGAACATTCATTCAAGACACCACCTTTGTTGCAAGGAATCTGAGATCAGGTGAGTGGTGTTAAGAAAACACATAGGATTCTGGAGACACCATTGTTCTGGAGAAAAGTAGGAATAAGAATGCAAAACAAATATGCAGATGCTATGTAGAACTACAATCTCCATGGAGGTAGATTTGTATGAGATACTTATGTATATGTAATGAAGCACAGCAAAACACAGTTAATTTCTTTTGTCAAGTGAATAAGAGACAGTTCATTTGTGAGGAACAAGTACAGGGCTCATAGGATTATTGCTGTTGTCATGTTAGAAGTAAGAATAAAACATTTAGATAGAGAAGAGGTAATAAAATGCTGTGGAAATCTGAGCCAGTCCAGGTGCACTGTGCTATCTCTAGAATCTGTTTCCAAAAGACAGATGTTTGCAGAGCTCTGGCCAAGGCTCAGATCAACCCAACCTAATAAAGCTAATAATGTGAAAGGTCCCAAGTTTCAGTAAATGAAACTGAAGTGCAAATACCAGATGATAGTCATGCTAGTACCCTAATAGTCCATCTTTCCAAGGTGGCCAATGGCTGGGCAAACCTAACTTGCTTTTGCTGGGTGCATTAATCTTTTCAGTAACTTTGGACTATGGAAACTGTAGGAAAAAATAGAGTTCAATTCTCCCTGTAAATTAGAAAACCACAGTGGTCTTATACTGTGATTCAGAATTGAGATTTTAAAAAAAAAATATTAAGAAAGAAAAAATTAAAGAAGCTACAGTCAGAATTCTATGTAGATAACAAAACTTTTAGAACATAACTATAAACTTGATTGGGGCAACACATTTTT
Source organism: Margarornis squamiger (assembly GCA_035222235.1). Taxonomy (NCBI): domain Eukaryota; kingdom Metazoa; phylum Chordata; class Aves; order Passeriformes; family Furnariidae; genus Margarornis; species Margarornis squamiger. The sequence continues at coordinate 27,552,669 of JAWWTY010000077.1, read as the reverse complement.
GCCTTCTGTCCATGGAGTTTCAAAGCCACAGAAGTAACATAAACAATATTTGTGTGACTAGGTTATTAAACTAATAAATTACAAAACTCTCTTCATAGCATAGATTCACAAAACAAATGCTTTTACTCTTTGTTGGAAATGCATATGCTCAAACAAAAATCTAAGTCCATAACATGGATAAGAAAGATCTCATTGAGTATCTTGATTATGACAATAATAACCAATTTCCTATTCAGCAGAAGAGAAGGAAAAATATTCCACTGGCAAAAATGTATGTTAGGTTAACAACATAGTTAGCTCAAGGATAAATCTCAATTTATATAGTTTACGTCTCAAACTACTAGTGTGCAGATATACGCTGTTATTATAATTATCTTGCATTACTTCTAATATGACTACAACCTTCTTCAGTGTTTTCTTGAGCTTCTCATTTTTCTTGTGACTTTTTAAAATATCCTGAAATAAAGTTAATAAATTTAAACATTTTTTATGTTTTTTTGTATTACTGTATGCAGTCACAACATTGAAAACTTTCATTGCTCCAAATGTTTCCTCCTGTTTTGCACTCCCTCACAATCAGTCCCACAAACAAAGGTATTCTTCTCTTCTTTCTTTGGGTTTAAACTCCGTAGCTGACAGCTACTTTTACCAGTTACTGATCTCGACTGCCAACCTATTTTATTTGATAAAGCAAATTACTTTGAATAAATCATATATTCAGGTTCAGACTTCCTGTTGTAGAATATCCATAAGGAAGGGAATTAGAGCTTTGTCTAATATATTTTGGTTTTGAAAGTATTTACTAATTTTGTGTGAGAAACTTTAACTTTATGGCCCAGTCAGGAAAGGACTTTTTGATATTTTGAATTAAGTCTGATGCTGATGGTCTAAAGCCAAGTGTAGGAGTGTGAACCAAAAGTAAAGTATCCTGGCAGGTAGAATAGTAACTAGCTGGGGTAAAATGCTGTTTCATTTAAAAATTTTGCTGAACAAATTTATACTGTTTGTCCTTTCCAAAACCAGTGAAAGATCTCTATTACTTTCCTAGGATATGAAATGTGATTTTAACAACATAGTAGTTAAAGAAAGCTAGGTACCAATTTCAACTTTTCTGTAACACCTAACAAAATGAATAAAAAGAAAAAAAAAAACACATTTAAATAAATAAATAAAAATGTTTCCAAATAATTACTGGATTCACATTTGATTTCTTCACCAGAAATGGCCTTATGAAGAAATAGTATTAGTGCTGGAGTTAGAACTCTTGAAGTTGGAGCTCAGGACTTTTCTTTTATGGTGACACACCTAGAGAAGACCAAAAACCTGTTTGACTTCAAAAATCTAGAATTTTTCTTAACATAAACAGAATAGTCTTTGGGGTTGGTTTTTTTCCCTGCCAAAACCTCTCCTTGATTACTTTGTGACTGCATGGAAAGTCCTTTTCTGTTTGGTTTCAGACAACTTGGTGGCTTTTTGATTTGCCACAAACTGCACAGTAACTTTTGATCCCTAGGAACTTACTGTTTTTACCATCTCTGAAGGCAGAGCTTTTTCATCATTGATTCTCTCAGTGATTTCCAACCCTTCTATTGAGATGCAAAGCCTATCTCTCTGCTGTGACTCTCTCCTGCCTACCACATCTTCCTATCCAGAAATTTCCATCCTGAGCAGACCCAGCTACCCCTGGGGATAGGAAGACTCTCTCCACCTAATATATCATGTCTTTTTTTTTAACTCCCTGTGACTTACTTCTCAGTTTCCTTTACTTTTCCCACAGACCACCTTCTCATGATGCCTTGGATCTGTCTTAACTATCTGCCTCTTTCAGAGCTTCTTGCTAAGTTTGTTTGAGAGGTACTGGAGCTATAAACACAGCTGCATAAAGCACAGGGAAGCTTCCAGACACTGGATGAAGTGAAACTGTAGTGTAGGACAAAGGTAATTCTGCTTTTAGGACACTAAAATAGAGAAAAGGTTAGAAATGGCTAGAAAAGGAAAAAAAAAAAATGATCCAAAATCATAGTCCTTTCACAGAAAAGACTAGTGAACACCTACATATCTACAAAAGCATAAGACAAGCATAGTTTCATTAACTATGAAACATGAACAGGAAAATAAAGTCAATCAGATGCCGAAGTGTTAGACTTGTCTTTGAACAGTGCTCAGTCCAGAGCAAGATTCTCAACATTTTTCTCCACTAAGGGATTGCTCTCATAACACAAAGAAGAAGCTTTCCATGCTTCTACTAAAAATTTCACAGAGAGCCCTTGGAATAGTTACTAGCATTCAAGTCTAAACAAAGGAATAGACCTAGACCAAATAAGACTTAGTTAACAGATGCATATCCACAAAGCCATCCAAAATGTTTTGTAGTAACAAGTCATCTGAGACCACACAAAATGTCCTGCAGGTTGCCCCTTTCTAGAAGCAGATTTCATGCTGCAGTTTGCATTCCTTCTCTGTGTGCCAGACTTGATGACCTCTGAGAGAATGCAAATATATAAAGATGAGCCATATTTGCAACCAAATGGATAATTAAAGAAAGGAAGGAAATTAAGAAAAGAAAAATACACTGCAAATTTCAGAAAATCTACCTAATAGTGGCATAAGTGGATTGGGGGATAAATGGTCTCCCACGAGATAGAACAGAAAGGCTATCTGCTTGGATTAATACTAAATGGAATGAACAAAACACTAGAAATTACATTGTAAGGAATAATATTGCATTGACAGAGGAATGGTCAGGATAATCTAATAGTACTGTTCATCTCTAACTCCCCCAAACTGCAGGAGAAAGTATCATGAACAACACTTTTCCATTCTCTCACTTTATGACTTTTCTATAGTCAAAATTTTTTATTTTTTTTTCCATCCTATCAAGAGCTGCTTATGACATGATGTAAAGCTGTGTCCAGCCTGAAAAGAAGTGAAAAGGACAATCCATGAAATATTTTGGGAGAAGCAAGTGCTCACCATCCTCAGGGTTTTCAGCAAGTAGGTAAGTATTTCGGCAGATAAGACAGTTCTAGCAGGTGTGACTGTTCTAATGGGGTGTCTGTAATTTTGCCCTTTGCCATTCAATACATTGAAGGGATATCAGAGAAGTCTACAAAAGCCTTTGTTGCTTTGATGTGGCTGTTTTGATTGCTCATCAAAACAGCAGTGCTGATCTTAGAGAAGCTGCTGACAAAGAGAATGTTGGAGACTCACATTTATGGGTTTGGTTTCTGTTTTTCAAGGGAGCACACCCCTTCTGAAGCAGCCTTATGACAGCAGGCCAGAGGGGTGACATACGTGTGAACATATGTCACTGCCCCCCGTGGTAATGTACATGCAAACATATGGCACTGCCCTCCTGGTGCATATTAGTTGTCAACAGACACAGGAAGGACCTTGCCCTGGTTATGTTTTTTATCATCCATATGGTTTTCTATTGCTCCTGATAGCAGATAAATTACAACTACTTCCAAAATCTCTGTCTAAGAATAGTTTGTGTTTATTCCAAATATAGATGCTTACTCTTTCCCTTTGGTACTTCCACAGAATTCATTGAGAACTAAGCGACATTTTTTTTTATTGCACTGCAGGACTCTGAGGAATTAAAAACAGAGGAATGAAAAGAGAAGAGTCAGCGCACACACAGCCAACAAGGTGAATATCTGGAAGTGAACATACAGCTTAACCCCCTCAGTCTCATGAGAATGAAAAGCCTCAATTCCACATTGTGTACACACCACTATGGTCAACAGAGAAGATTAGGATAGCCGCCCAATATGAGGAAGACAGTGTTTCCCCACAGTTTTACAAAATTACACAATTCTATGAAAACTAAGTTACAAGATTAGAAAATAAACTCAATTAGCATATGGACTCATATTTTTCCAAAGAGAAAGCAATCTACTACTAGCTATGTTATAGTGAAAGCTCCACTGTCAAAAGCACAGGCTATCATCTCTAGATGATGCTGAGGTTAATCCTTTCAAAGAGTAGTTACATGAACTGTGCAGATAAGGAATCCAAGGAGCAGCCACCAGTGATTTTCCATTAGTTTGCTACCTGTCTCTTCTCAGCAGTAACACCAAAGCTGTAATCGGCCACTTCAAATGGTACAGTAATCAATCCCTAAAATGGCCTAAAACACAAAGTGTGCAAAATGAGTGTTTGTTCGAAAGCACTATTAAAAGTGGCATCCCAAAGTCTGAAGTACAGGAAAATTACACAGTTGTCGTGCTGTCATAAAGTCAATCTCCTATTGCAATAAAAAAAGAAACTATTCTTGAAACTCAGGTTTTAGCATATTGGCATACTTGCATATCTGATCTGTCCTTTGCTCTTTGACTGGCACGAACAATACTTGTCTTGTAAGAGTGGTTGCAGTGTAGATTGAGTTTGTAGTTTGTAGAAGTATAAAAGAAAAAGGGCAATCAATCACAAGACCTTTTCATTAAGAAAACAAGAACAACAACAACTAAAAACCAAACAAAAACAAACAAAAAAACTGAAACCAAAACAAATGGGTTTATGGTGTTTCAATTCAGCTTGGATGATCTTGTGGCACTGAGAAAATTCTCCCAACATTGCATGCCAGCAAAATATACTTGAATAGGTTTGCACAGAAGCTCTCAGAATGGTTTTTAATGGAGTGTACAAAGTATGATTGGCACAAAAAAACCTCAACCTAGCAAAGTCCTCTGTGCAATCAGGAATCATAACTTGGGTCCTTAGGATGGTTTTGAAAGCATTTTAGTGGATCAGAACTTGTGTTATTATTGTTAGCTGGATTTAGTCCAGTAATTATAAAGGGTCAAAAGCCGAGAGTTCCATGCAGTGGCAAATGCTACATGGACATAAGTACTTCTCACTTTCAGTTGTAACTGAAATGGTTTTGTGGAGTCATGCTCAATGGCTCTTCCAAATTAACTATATTATTAATAGTCTAGGAATATTATAAAAATTAAGAAAGAGCAAAAATTTAGGACACATTGATGCGATTGTCTTTATCTTTCAGGTGGACAGAATTTTATGACAGGAAACAATAGGTCAATGCAAACAACTTATTTTGCCTACCTTCGTATTTCAATAGAGTAGTTCAATATAACCACATCTCTCCAAAGACTCGTATTCTGCTATTGAAAGGTAATGGTGGGAACCAACTTAAGAACATGTAAAATGCAAGATTTTTTAATCAATGAGAAGCTATTAATTTAACCAAGCCTTCCTGTAATAATATTGAGACAGACTGTCTGCCTGTTTTTACATTATAGCTAGGATTGCAATCTGTATGGAATCTAATGAGGTGTGTACTTTTTGTGAATTTATTGAGTGAGAGTGGTCCTTAGGAATGTAATGCTGCCAAAAACTTCATATTTCTCCCCGATTTTTGAGGGGTTATTTTCTTTCTGGAACAACAAAGTTACTATTTTAGTAGGATCCATTGACTCTTACCAGTCACTACATAAGTAACTCATTTAGTTGGTCTTCAGGTGATCTTATTAAACACGAGGTTCAGACGATGTCATACAATGTATCTGTGACATGCACGACACTGATGCATCATTTGACAAGTTGATTAAAGTCATGGTGCACATATGTGACCCCCACAACAGCATGATTCCCCAGGTTCCCAAATAACCACAGCTGGTATTCTAGAGCAGTTCTTGACCCAATGCATTTGGAGTTGACTGAAAACTCAAAGCAAAAATTTGGGGTGGATAATCTCTTTTTAAGACTTGGCAAAACCAGATGGATCTTCCTAATCTAAAAACACACCTTAATATAAGGATCTTTGTCCCACCTTCAGAGTGTATCACTGCTGACTTCAGTGGAATAGTCCAAGAGTTATGATATTTTGTCAACTGTGGCTTTATCATAGTCAGATTTTATTAAAAATTGCCACTAGCTTAGAAAACTTTTACATACATATATAAAAGGGACTCTGTAGCTAAATACACTCACATAATTGAAAAAATTAATAAACTTTTTACTTGCTGATTTCTTTAACTTAGTTTTATAGCTACTTGTTATACTTTTTATTTGTACTGACTCTTTGGTGTTGTATCTGAGTGTCTTCCATTAGGGCATTAAGCAATATGACTAATGTCTAAAATATCTCACATACTCTGGAAGAATTTGTCTTTGTGTATGAAAAAACAAAACAAATGTACTGGCATGAGGAAAAAATAGAGTCAATGATACATCCTTCAATGCTGAACACAGCTGGCTGGAAAACAAGTATTGTGTTTTGTGAAAATGTCAAGGTTTTACAACTTGTGTTCATCCCACATTAAAACAAAGCTGGGGAAAAATAAAAAAGAAAAAAAAAAAGAAAAAAAAGAAAAAAAAGAAAAAATAAAAAAAAATAAAAAAAAAAAATCCGGCTTGTGGGTTTTATCCATTCTGTTGGAAGTGAAAGACACAGATGAAATGATGTCCCTGATCATTTTTTTTTGGGGAGGGGGGGAAGGGGTATTGAACTAGATGGCCTTTAAAGGTCCCTTCCAACTCAGACCATTCTAACTCAAACTCTGTGAATTGTTCTATGACTCCACAATTCTATGAATATTCCATAGAATAGCTCCCAAAGCCACTGGAGTTTCTGTTGTGGAGTGTACAGGAATCAACCCAACAGTTTGCTGCTTTTTACCTTCTGAGAAATGGGTTCTGGGAAAAAGTGATGGTAATGGAACAACCTGTCCTGGGGTCAGTCTGCTCCAGAGAAGCTCATCTTCCTTCCCGCACAGCAGCAACACAGAAAAAACTAGGAAAGATCTCTGTATATATTTAGAAATGTCATGTGTTATACAGGCTAAAGGTGGATCACATATTAAATATTAGAATATACTGATTAGTAGGGAAACTTTGTTCTCCTGGTTGTCTAGTGCATTTCTTTAACTTCTGACCTTCACACCAGCTAGCAAACTGAAATATAGTACAGAATAACTACAGTCTGATGTTTAAGTTTTCTCATGAAAACTTTAGCTATAAAAAAGCATCTAGTCTTGGAACATTTTTATTTATTTTTGACAGAAATAAAATGAAAACTTTCATTTTGAGTGAAAAAGAAATTACTACTAAATATTATACTATTCCACATCAACACTGGAGCTAATGTTAACATGAAATTCTTTGAAAGTTGAAAGAATACTTAACCATGGGATTTACTTGTAATCAAAGGAAAAAATACATCAAAGGCAATTTTATTGACATCTTCTGGACCAGAAGTTTGCATTTTCATTTGAATGGAACAGCTTGGCTGTTTGAAGTTTATAGTTTTAAGGACTGATTAATGAGGACCCAGGTAGATCATTTAATCTATCTCTCTCTAATCACAAAGGTAAAATATTTCTTAGAAAGTCAGAATAAGCTGATCTATATTCTGTTACCTGTATATATCTATACCCATTACTTGCAATCAATTTTAACTTAAAAATGGGGGAATAAATCTGTCTGTTAGTGATTTTCAGTCTATAGTTGGTGAAATCTTGAGTTCTCTGAATGTCTTCTAAAGGTTGCTCTAATGTTTTTTTGGTTGCAAAAAAAAAAAAAGGGCAAAAAAAAAAAAAAAAAAAAAAAAAGCAAGTCAAGTGTGTTGCCAAACTAAGCTACAGTTCAGAATATAACTCTTCACTTCTCATGTACAATGTATAATAGGGGACTGTAAATTTATTAAGGTGCAGACTTTCAATCTGTTTACTAACTCTTGTAAATTAAAATATATATAAGACCTGAATCCAAGAAATACCAAAATTAATTCAATGCACTTCCTAATTTCTTATTTTGAACTATTATCTTCAACAATTTCAAAAGAACAAAAATATATAAGTTCAGATGAATTCATTAGTGAAAAATGTCAGACAAATTTGTTATTGTGCAGAATTTTACTCTTAAAGGGAAAACAAACCCCAAACTGAAACAAGTCTTCAATAATCCTAATAGAAATAAATACCATACAATACAGAAAACATAACCTAACATAGTGGGGAAAGGAGACCTAAGGTGATGGATATGGATATGTACCCACTAGATAACAGTTTGTGACAAATGAAACATATTTAAGTAGCCTAATTTTCTTTCTGATTTAATAGGATCCAATAAAGGGAAACTGTATGGGCAGAATAATGAAAAGAGCACAAAATTTATCTCATTCTGTTGCGTCCTCTCTGTGTTCTTTTGTCCTTTGATTGCACTGGTGGATAATATTATTTTGTTCCCAAGGAAATATGTCCCTTTGATTAGGTTGCAGATATTCTCTCATTTGTCACTGTTCTATCAAGCTATGCCATGTAACAGCAGGAACCCTTGATTATTTAATTGCTTGTAAGAACTCATTAAATCTTACTATCAATCATTGGACATATGGCAAATATCACCCAATGGCATGAGAGGTTTTAACAGTGATCCGTCACTGGGGCATACCCTTTCTTTAGGAGCACAGGCCCTTTGTTTAGTTCTCGGATCATAATAATTTTTAATTAATATTGATTTGCAAAAGAGTGTTCATGCAGTGGCCTAATCTATGAATACAAGGATAATCTTCTAACAGGAGCATTTGTAATTCCATATAAATATCCAGAAACCCCATCTAAGAGAGTTTAACCTTTTTACAATGTTTTGTAGATCGTGTTAGTCTGATGATAACTTAATTTAGTCTTCAAAGTGGATATGGCTCATTAAGAAAAACATATAAGAACAAGTCACACAATAGGCTTTGCAACAACACCTTGATGAGACTCTATGAGGTATCTGTGATAACATGAATGCAAAAGACATTTTTCAAAATATAGAATATTAGATGTAGCTAATAGAGGTAGCAATCTGTGCAGCTACTTGTTTTGTCTATAACAAAAATCAAGTCAAAGAACTGTGAAGAAATCTCACCAAATATTGTTTAAACAAATAAACTTTCAAAGGTAAAAGTTCACAACAGCTGGGAATGGAATTATCCACATTTGCAATCATAAAAGTTAGACTGACATTTGACCGTCTTCTTGTGGTGACAAGCCTTTTACTCTACTGGACTCACAACCTTTTGTATACTTTGCTCATTAGTATTGGAACTTTCAGGAAGCCCAACCAGAAAAAACTTCTTTGATGATTATATTCAACAAAACACTTGCCTCCATCTTTCTTATTGTTGATATACTGTTATTTGGTGATAAAATAATAAGATCTAGGTTATTACTTTGCAATAACTCTGTTTAAAAATCCTGTTTCTTTTGACAGTTTAGTGTGGAAAAATAGAGGAATAATTGATAAACAAAGAAAAGTGGAAACTGGAAGATTTCCTTCTCTGAGTCAGGTTTCTATTTATAGATGTTGCCTGTGATATATTATGTTCTTTATCTCAGGTGTGGCTCATGTACATCTTGCTAAAGGAACAGTTTAGATTTGGGAAGGGTGGGTTAAATTCTAAAATTATATGTGTAGGTTCTTGGAACAAATTTCTGGGCATGGATCACAGCTGATGTCAATTTGGTTTGTGGTTTTGCTTCAGTGGGTGAGTTCTACAAAAGAAGTAGAGATCTGAGTATACATAAATAGCAAAGAGCCAAGACACCTAATAGTAAAGACCCCTTGCTTTGATACTGAGTAGAAGGGCAGTTATGAGAAGTAAGAGCAGAAGGATCTAATTACCTGAGATATGCATCTGTACTTTTAGGTATGAAAATTATTAGAAAAAGAAGCAGAAAAGAAAAAAAAAAATATTTTAAGGCTGGATTTTACTGTGTTAGCATTTCAGGTTACATTTTCTTGTTTGACGAACTACTGTCTCTGCACATTTCTGTGTATTCATCCTTATTCTGTTACTCGCAATATTGTACCTGACATGTCTATAATTTGTCTTATGGTACATTGTCTAAGGACCATACCACAGTTTTTTGCAACAAAATATATCAGCTTTACATTTTCATGAGGAGTTACGCTAAGATTCCTGTTCTTTGAAACAATTATATTGATTTAAAAACCTATGATACATATTTTTAACCTTAGTTCCTGAATCTAAGATCCTCTTCCAAAGAGGATTCACCTATGCCTAAATACTTGTATGTGCACGTACATTCTTGAGAATAATCTTGTACAGATTATTCAGGTGTTTTGTACTCTCTGATAAAGTGAACTCTAGTTCATTTCTGTGGAGACAGAATTCAGTCCTATAACAAAGGGAAAAACCTTCCTGATATTCAGATATTCAGGTGCATCTAATATGTGCTTAACGTTATTGTAGCAGTATAAGAGATTTAAGAGAGTCAGTTTCCTTTCCTGGAAAACACTATAATACTGTCTTTAAGGTTCCTCTAAACAGTGCTGCCTATGAAAAACTATCCCAAGGTGCAAATCAGACACATGGGTCATGAAACAGTTGTTTGGGTAATGTTTTGTGGAATATATTCAATTTTATTATTGTTTTGTTTTGTAGTTTACATAAATAATTCAACAAAACATTGCAGGGAGATAAATCACAAATTGCAGTGCTTTTAGTTATTAATTTTGGTCCCAATTCTTCATTGTATTCCACGTTGCCATATTGTTGGAGTCTTTTTTGTGCTTTTTTGCTTCCTTTTTGCTGAAGCTTAATAACTGTCCAGTGTAAGATGTCAAAAAAATTCACATATTCAGTTTGAAATTCTGAGCATACTCAGTCTTTGGCGTTATATCTCAGACTTCAGAGGAACTAAGAAACTCTACTGTGTCCTCCCAACCTACACTTTCTATGGAGTTCTTTTGATGCCTAAAATGGAAGAAAAGAACTTTCTAAACAACATTAGTATAGATAGATAGAGAGAGGGTTTTTAATTAAAGCTCTTTGAGGTGCAACAAATACATAAGTGTCATAAATAAATACAATAAATACAGTATAAGTCTCCTACAAATTCATAACACTAATTATTATATCTAATGGATACATCCAACCTGAGAATTGTCTGTCCCTAGAACCTCCCCCAGGTCTGCCCCTTGGCACACCTCCCTGGAACTGAGTTGGAGATCTCAAGACCTCTTACTTCTTTACCATCATCATCTTCAGGATCACATGCCTTCTTTGGAGTTTCTCCAAGATTTCTGGGCCTTCTATTCCTTTGACTACAATGATATCTTAGTATGTCCTTCAAGGTACATATTCCAGGCCAGATGTCCTCACTAAAATCATTTTCTTTGAAAAGAACATTAATTTCAAGAAAGTTGAGAATTTGATACAAAGCATGAGAAAGGGGGTTTAGTAACTGTTAACAGCTATTTTATGGAGTAGGAAACTTATACTGCTCTATTAAAAATTGGTATGTTACAGATCTTAAAAATCTTAACACATCAGTTTCAGCTAAACTGAAATTTCTGAATTCCAAAAAGCAGCAATTGAAATACTGTCAGATATTATAATATTGTCATTGAGACAGTCATCAATGAACTTTGTTTTCAGTAAAAAAACCCTCCAGCAATACAGGTCTCAAGTCTAGACTTGTAATTTCAAAATGCTTCATTACCCCTCAATGCACTTACTCCATTTATTGAAGAGAAATGGGTCCATGTGTTTTACACTTCTGTGTAAAACAGTTGAAAAGATCTCATTTGCCAACTGACTTGAGGGTATGCAAGCAAAGTATTTCACTAACCATTCAGAGAAACTGAAAACACCATATTTTCCCAAGAAAATGTTTTAACTTAGGGAGTACACAGACAGCCTATTAACAAGAACTATAATACATTACAGTAACTTCATTACTTCCAGTGTAGGCTTGAACGTAGCAATGCATTTCAGGAGTAATGAATGATGCTTTAAGGCATCAGGCAGATATCCTAAAGACACCATGAGATTATGCCACAAAGTACAGAAAGTCTTCCAGGAAGCAAATGAATAAGCTTTGCTTTGGAGTGGAGAATAAAACCCATTAAAACCCATTAAAGGAACCCAAACTGTAGACAGAAGGTAAAGGGGGATTGATTTGTTATAGCTGTAAAGGCAATAGAATGTCCATTTATTAATTAAAACTACATTTTATGTATTGTGATCTGATAAATTGTTGACTGTTTAGGTGAATTCCCTAAGAAACGCACCTAAGGCTATTAACACTGATAAATTATGCACTATTACTTTTTAAATTTCTGAAAGATTCTTCACAAGTATGCTCGACTTTATTTTCAGTTTTTAAGCAGCAGTTTTGTGTGATCATATTCAATATTTAACTATTGCCACTAAAAGCTTCTCAGCCAGAAAAAAGCCAAGCTTTCACAAATGGTTTTAATTATGCACTTTTCCCCATACACATACATATGAAACAAAAATTTTCTGTTTTGATGGAATCTGATGAAAAGCAGTAATATACTCAACTATATACTCCCTTGACTTTATTTCCCTTTAACAAGGGAGCAGTAAAACAAGTAACCTCTGCCTAAAAAAAATGTTTAAAATATGACAATGACATTTTTTAGATATAAATAAATACAAAGAGAAAACTGAAGGTGTACATGCATAAATAAATCTATATATTCATACACACCAAAGTTCTGGAAAAATATATTAATCTCTGTTCTTTTTCTTCTGGGGTATTAACTAACTCAGTTATAGGTGAAAAACACTAAATATTTTTCACAAAGGTTTTTGAAGATATAGTATTTTACATTTAATACCTATATTTTTTACATATATGTATAGATAAATATATTCTCTGTACTCTGATATAGACATGCATTCTGTGTACTGAGCACAGAGTTTATATCTGAAAATCAGGGATCTATCTAATACCAAGTTAAAAAATTCAACATTATATTTGCCATCTATGAATTTCAGTGTGTGATTATGCATATACTTGAGTCAGTGTGCATGTGTGTGTGTGTGTGTGTGTGTCTCTGTTTTGAAAAACAGGCTCTATTTGTCATTCTCTGATGGTGTTGATGAAGGGAGAATAATACCTTTCTTCCACTATAATTTCTAAAGGCATTTAAAGGGTTCATTGTTTCAAATCAAAAAGCTATTCATAATAAGTTTCAATAAAATGCAATCCATCACAATTTAGCATGAGCAAAAGCTTTCAGCCTGTGCATATGTTGTCAGGAAGGCAATTTAAAGCTTATAAACACAAATCACATCTTTGGGTTTTAACCACAAAACATTTACACAGTACTGACCTACCACCTACAGTGTCTCAATATACAGCCAAGAACTATACCACTCTACCAGCAATATGAGACAGGACCAGGAAGCAAGGACCTGGAGACAGCATTTTACTTTAGATTAGACTAGGAATTCTCAGAAGATTGAGAGAGAAAAAGAGGTTTCCCTGTGCTTATGTCCCTTATCAGAGTGTTTATTTGCCATAATAATTAAAATAGTTATTTGGATCACAGACTTATCAGAAACAGGTTTCTATATCCAGGAAGAAGGGCTCTGGGAGCATTTACTCATCCCCTTTCCCCCCCACCCCCATGTGTTTGAAGATTATGCTTGGGTGACTAACATCTACATTGACCAGAAGGACAATTGCTATGATACCATAGCATCTCTGATCACTAGCTGATTTGGCTCAATCTGTTAAAAAATCCTTAATGCACAAGGGTGAACTACTCTTAGGAAAAAAATGTGATATTGTTCATTCTATTGTACTGGAGGAGCATTGAAGCACAGAGATTCCCTCTTGTTTGTCCAAGGTTACGATCGTTTAAGTGACTTACTGAAAGAGTTTGAATCAACCATTTCTGAATGCTATTCTGTCTTAATGTGCAAACATTACTCTATTTTTTTCTTAGTATTTCCTATTTTGAGAATATTGAAGGTACAGTGCAGATTCATCTTGCTCAGGAACAGGTATTCATAGACTCATGAATCATAGGTTAATCTTTGTTGGATTGTAACTGTGTAGGTTATCTGGTCCAACCATCTGTCCAAATCAAGACTGAGTCAGAAGCTAGATCAGGTTAAATAGGGCATAGCACAGTCAATTTTGAAAGCCTTGTGGCAAGTCCACAGCCTTTCTTGACAGCCTGTTCAGCACTTAACCACTCTCATTGTGAAGAATTTTTTCCTTAAGTCCACTTACAAGGTGTCATGATGCCACTTTTTATCACTGTCTTTGGTCATTTTGTTGTAAATTTCCGAGAGGAGCCCTGCTGACTACGCTCTTTCTAACGTTTCCAACTATGGACTTTGTTTACCCTTAGTTATGCACATTGTTGACTCATATTTAACTTACCATGCACCAGAATCCTGGTGTTCTTGTCTGCAGATAAGCTGCTTTTCGAATAGTTGGACACCAGCACAGATCACATAGATCCAAAACCGGCACTTCTCCCTAAAAAAGGATACAGTTATATTTTAGGAGAAAGAGGGTCTTCAAGACCATCTCAACATGGTCATGCAGTCTGAGAATTCCTAAATATCCTGTGTTTCCCAATAAGACTAAAGGAGATTTCAGGTCCCAAACCCTTTAGCTCTTAAAAAGAAAGTAAACAATTTATAATAAACAAAGATCACTTTGTTAGAGAAAAGTGGAGAACTTGCTAGCCATTGTTATGCACACTGATATATTCTTTAGCAGAGGCATTGTTTTATTCCAAACAATCACAAGTCAGCAAAATGTTTTAAAAATGATAAATTTACTCATTTACTGTTACCTATACATTGTTTCTGTTACATATTCCCTGAGATTTATAAATTCAAGACTCTGGATCTGTGCCCCTTTCCTAGTGTTGAATTGTTATCTTCTCTCTCTCTCTCTCTCTCTCTCTTCCCCCCCTCTCCCCCCCCCCGCCCCCCCGCTTTTGTCATTTTGGGTCCATGTACTTTTGGCATTTCAAATAGCTGCATGTTGATTCTGGAACTGTTAGCTGTTACTGGCTTGTTTGCACTATTGAATCATGGTCCCAAATAAATATTCAGTATTATAAAATACTTTCTAGTATATTAAGGAGCCAACCTAAAATGAAAAGAAATGGTTATTCTAAAATCTTTTTTCATTTGATGCTAACAGATTGTTTCAAAATTTCACATCTTTTCTGTGCACAAACTGCCTACAAAAAGGTGTCTGATGGCAGTTGGAGTGTTTTTAAAGCATGTACAACTCTGACCTTTCTCAATCTAATTAACATTTTAAAATGCTTGTTGTTCCAATTCAATTTGTGCTGATCCTGACATGGAAAAGTGGGAGGACAATGTTCAAAATAATAATAATTCTCCTCTCTTTCAGACAGCCAAGCCTAGAAGAGAATAATTCAGAGTAGATTGGGAGAAGAAAGAAAACAGGCCTGGATTAACTGCTTTTTATCGTTAAAGTAGTGCCACATACAGAATCATGGTAGAGGTTTTGGAACAGCCACAGATGGCCTGATAAATAAAGTAAAAAAAGTAGTGAGAGAAAATCAAGCTACTTCTATGTTGGAGAACGTAGCTGTGTAGGGAGGAGACGAAGAGATAGAGCCATTACTGCTGGAACAGAAACTTGTTGCCATGGGAGCAGGGATAAGGAAAGCTGGTACCCTGGAGGCAGTCGCTGGGGACAAGAAAAAAGAGAGGGATAAGAACTAGGAGCACTGTGCATACAGGGAACAGACTCTCTCACATAAACCCCCACCTGTGTTTTAGGAAGCCCAAATTGCCTAACTGCCAACCTATGCAACCACATGCATGATGGGGCCAAGGCCAGACAGGCAAAACTTTGCGAGGAGAGTATTAAGTACTTGTTACAGGGCCAATCTGGAACTCATAGTTCTCTCTTCCCTTTGAGCTCTTTTTAAAATACTCATAGTGTGTGACGTACAAGGTGAATATCCATGCTCGCAGACTGATATTGTGTGGATCACTAAGGAAAAGATAAAGGCACTTATGCGTGGGAACAGGAGGTCACAGTTTCTTCCCCTAACAAGTCATATTGGCTCATAGGAACACAGTGACAATACTAATACAATGAGAGCTTGGCTTAGGGAGAGAGATAATTTTCAAAACCTTGCTAAATATTTCTACTGACATTTTTTCAGTAAAATACACCACAAAAACTCAAGCAATATCCTGATTTTTTGAAACATAGCCCTGCTGCAACAGGGATAAAATTTGCTCTAGGATTTCACCACAGGGTTTTAGCTTTAAATTAACTTACTTTAAATTAAGTGGCCATTTCCTACATACAAATCATGTATTGCAGTTTCCCATTTTCCCAAATAGCAGACATTTTATATGGAAAAATCAGCAAAGGAACTTCTCTCCTTCCCATTTTCCAGGCACAGAAAGTACAAATGGCTATTTTTTTGCAGCATACTTACACCTCAAACTTTAAACCCTCTGCCCTATGGTTTACTTGCATAATTTTGTTCTCTTTCCTTGCAAGTCTGCCTTGCAGTCATGTTCTTTCAATCTACAGTATGATTTGATTTTTTAAAATCTGTGACCAAACTCCTCACTTTGCAACCGTTTTTTGAAAGCATATATTAAAAAAAAAAAAAAGCAGGACTTGTCAGTACAGGAAAAAAAAAACAACAAAACAAAACAAAACAAAAAACCAAAACCAAACTGCCTGTTATATGCAAAGTACATCTTTAATGATGTTTAAAAAGGAGCTAAACATCTCTATGGGAATTCTTAAAACACTTATCTCTTAGGTCCTTATTTAGTTTTGCAAGTCTTTGTTGTTTAACAAGCTGGAGAAATGGGTCATCTAATGTTATATTAATCAGTAAATTAATATTTTAATTTGGTTTTCTTTATAGTTGAGATGCTTGCGGCATCTCCAGTGTTTTCTCTCTCTGTACAGTGATGTTAAGCAGCATCATTATCATAATGTACCTTGGGGTTGTGAGATAACAGGGTCCAGTGATAGCTCTATTCTTAGGAGAGTGGGAGGTTTATGATGACACTTATACATTTTAAATGGCACATGGAGGCTCTCATGTAATGAAATGTCTTACAGCTGAGTCATAGTCTTTTCTACATTGGGCTTTTCAGTTCGTATACTTGAAATCTCAGCTTGCACGTCCAAATAGGTGATACATTTTGCCAATTTTTTGATAAGATCTTTACAGGGTGCTGAAGTAAAAATTTCAATCATTCAGTTTTTCATGACCAGTCCTATTTTGAAGATTTGGATAAGTTGCTAGAGATATGACTATCAATAGATGAAAAGGAGAGAAAATGATAATTAATTCTTTTCTTTTTTTTTTAAGTTCTAATTTAATACAATTTTCCAAATATTCAGTAAATCAAATAGAGAAGAGACATAAACTTTTATTTAGCATTATCAGCTCTAATGACCCTTTTGAAATCTGCTTGGAAAATCAGAATTTGTGATTATATCAGGCCAGACCGGCCCTTTCCCTCATGCATCTTTAGAACAGCTGACAAAGGGAGCTTTTGCCTTTTTGCTATCATATGCATGACCTTTTAAAAGGTCAAAATAGTGCTAAGATGGAAATGGTTCACAGGTTACTGTTAGGTGAGTACAAAGGAAGACACAGTCTTTGTTCCTTTTACCTCCTTAGTCACAATTTGACCTTCTCTCTTTTTCCTTTCCCTCCAGACTCCGTAATTGAGGATATTTACTGCATCAAAGATCCCATGGCTGGTACAGGCCCCCTCCCTCTGTTACAAATACACAAATCACACATTCTACTACATATGTGCTCTGGTCCAATGGTAAGCTACATGTCTGAGTGACAATATATGCTTGGTGATACCCTCACATACCAAGGTCGAAGCAAATCACATTCACACATTCCATATCACAGCCAGTTTTGTGGCCATACCTCAGCAGATGCACCATAACCATATATGACTGTAAAACAGCCAATACTTTATTGCTCCTTGAGCTTCACTGGCTTTGTAACAGTCATTCAGAAAAATGCAACCAAATGCAGGTTCCGCTTATGCTTACAATTATGCAAGATAAAAATGGCCCAGGAGGAATGTAGACATGGTGCGTTTCCTTCTCTCCTTGGTTTATTTTATTTTATTTTAATAAATATAATTTAAATAAAATATAATATAATTTAAATAAAAATTTAAATATTTTTAAATTTAAGGCCTGGGATGTGAAATGGCATTTAAAGGTTGCCTAGTACAGGATTCTGGGTTTGGGGACCGAGTCATGTCTGGCAGCCCTTACTTTCAGTCAGAGGCATTTTTTCCCATCTCAGAATAGTGGTACCAGCTTTTCAAAAGATAAATCCTGTAGTCAGTGAGCCTTGAGGCCAGAAACGTTGTGTGGGCCTTTAGCTGGATGACTGCACCAGAATATTTTGAAGTTAAAATGAATGGAGGAATCTAAATGAATGTGCTTGTTATCATAACATAATAACAATAGAGTTAATAGATAATCTTACATTATGAGATCCATGAAAATTTTTATGACAGATCATTGAAGACTTGTGTGAATATTCACACTGCTTTTGATTAGTACTAGTTTCCTCTGAGGGAAATATTATATTTCACTTATTTTTTGACGAAAGCCTATAAATAGGATAAGAAACCCACAAACTGGTTTTGAACTGGAATGAAGTCCTGAGTCTAGTTCAATGTCAAAATCCTTTTGAATTCAAGAGTGGGTATACATCAGTTTTAACACAAAGAACTTTTCTAGAAGTAACTTCAGAGGAGTTTGGCTTCACTGTGAACATGTCACACATCTCTGTCTATAATGTTGTTAAAGTCAGCACTTGCCAGTGTCAACAGAATGCGCTTCTTACATATGTCAATGAATGTTGCAGGGACAGATTTGACTGTCTCATCATGTTTGAAGTCTCATCTTCTGGAGTCTTTACCCACAGCAAATAACACTTGTCTTCAAAGAGAGTTTCATTAGCTCCAGAAGGAGCAAGTCAATGAACTACATAAGCAGGAACAGCAGAAGCTGTCTCAAAAAAACTGGTAGCTCCACAAGTGAATATGCATTAAAAGAAGGAGACAGTCTGCTTAAATTAAATCAAATACCCTAAGGGGTCTGGCTACCCTCTCATTTTTACAATGCTTGCAAAAACAAGTTAGGAAGAAGTTACTTCCTTTAGTAACGTAGAAAACACATTGAAATTCCAATTCTTCTGTCCCAAAAGTACAGCAATATTTTCTCCCTCTATTGATTATCAGTCCATTTCAGTTGAAACAGTCCTGACTAAGATCAAAATCTCTTTGAAAAGATTACTTTAAACCTGATGAAGTACCAACACCACTGCACTATGCTATCAGATGGGTATTTTTGGAAAGTAAATCAATATTAATAATATAAACCAGAAATTGATTGATTTTGCCATTAAAATATATAATGCTGAAAGAGCCCATATCTAATGATTTTTGTTAAAGCCTGTAAGTAACATATTAATTAAACTGGATACATGAAAATATTTGAAGACATTTGTAAGACTTACTTGGGTCAACCAATTTTTAAAAGCAAAAGTTCTACCATTAATAAACTAGAGAAAGATCACAGCTGTTAAGCAAAAAGGATGAAAGTCACATGAAAGCATGATTATGAGAAATTTAAAAAAAAATAAAAATTTGCAGTCTCCATCATTCTCTGTCTCTTACAGTCTAATAACTTAACTTGTACTGACTGGTAAGAGAGGCAATAAAAACTGATAATTCTTTAAATGACACTAATTCCAGGATGTATGCAAAGCCTCACCAATGCCTTAGCATCTATCAAGGACACATTAAATAACTCAAGATAGTGGATTAATATTGTGTAACCATCTTCAGAAATTCTAAACCATCCATTCCAACATCCTTGCTAACATTGATCATGTACCATTGAATCAGTACTTTATGTTCATTTCCTTTCATTTGCTTTATTTCACACTGGGGAATATTTGCATTTGTACTACGTTCCTGTATCACGTCAAACACACTTTAAAATTCATACCTGCCTTAATGCAATAGTAACTTTGGCAGCCAATGATTGTCTTTGACAACTATGCTCATCCCCCCTTCACCTGACAGGGAGAATGAAATAGCAAAAAAAACCCAAACCAAACCAAACCAATAAAAAAAAAAAAAAAAAAAAGAAAGGGAAAATAAAGAACTGAAAGGCCAGTGACTTGAAATCAAAACCAACATAATAATAACAAATTGGGAAATTTGTAAATTAACATCTAATGTATGTCAATGAAGCCCTAGTAAAGATTTTAAAAAAAAAAAAAGTTAACAAAAGCACCACCAACAAAATGAGGAATTAGAAAGCACATTAGAGCAATCAGTAAATCATTTTGAAAAAGAATCAAAATCACTACAGAACTGAAAACCACTAAGTCAATCCTTATTGTCTAGCCTAATGTGATCCAATGTACTGTAGTGAGGGAATGGGAAGGAAGTGTCTACACCACATGTTGAATTAAAGGGAATCAACCAGCCATTTAGTTTCATTTATTTAGTAACCTTCATGATGAGATCATCAAATATATTGTCTCCTCAGGAATCATAGAAGGCTGCAGGCTTGGTCTCTTTCTTACAGCCCACCCTTTCCAGTCTGATTTTTCCATCAGACTATTCAACCTGTTAAATGCATGGGTTTTTTTAGAGGAAAGTTGGTTTTGCTTTGTACCATGAAAAAAAGATACAAAGACAATATGCTAACAGATTCATTTTAAGTCACTATGATGGATTCACTAATGGACTTCTGAAGACGATGGTATCATATTCTTAAGGAATAGTGTTCACAAGAGTCTATGCTAACTGAGAGCAATAGAAAATAATTTTACTGCAAGGGGTAAATAAAATTGGAAAAAAAATTCTTGTTCCACAAAACCAAACAGGAAAAGTTTATTGACTGCACCACTTTACCTATAAATCTAGAGATCACTGCATTAAACAGGGAGGATTTTTCTTGTCCCTCTTTTGGTAAGCAAGTCATCTGCTATTGAAGTAATTTGTTGTCAAAGTCAGGTCAGAAGAACTGTTTTGTTTCTTCTATCCCACTTTCATGGTGGGAAGCCTGAAACAGCCCTAGCTGTACATATTTGTGCCGTAGAACCCCTAAAGGAAGATGAAAAGTATCTCTCAAGGGGTGAGGAAATTCCTGTTTCCAAAGGTTGTTAGTACCTAAAAGTCAGTAGAACACAAGCATCAGAGTGACTCCATGGCTCCCTGTTTTTGAGAATGACTTATCCATGCTACCTATCAATGACTTGGTAAAACTTACCTGTTTGGAAGAGCATCCAAAAAGTCTTTCTTTGGTCACTGTAGCCCCTTAGTACAGTTCTCTGTCTAAGCAAAACTGCCTCATTCTGGCTAGTTCAGAATTAATTTGAGTATTGCTACAGGGCTTCATAATGAGTCTTATTTATATTTTGAAAGCAACAAATGAAGAATGTTTTTAGCTTTGGAGTTTCCTTCTCCTTCTTCAAATCTGCTGGAGTTCTTGTATATTTAAAAGCCTGGACGTTTTTTTCCCAGCTGTGGTAGCTGGTCCAGTAGCAGATACTACCCCACATTTCAAATCTTATATACCAATACATTGTGGCAGGAATGTTGAGAGAGTTTCCCTGCTTGGGTGTACACACAGTGTAAAAGTAAATTTGCACTTCATGTTACTTCTAATAGTCATACTTCCATGTAATTTAAGGTGACCTATTCACCAAAATATGAAAGAGATATCACATACAACGGATTTTCTTTGAAGAAATGTGGTTAAATTATGTCTCTTTTCATAGGGTTAAACTGGTTCACTACCTGCTTCCATGATAACTGCAACAAAACCTCAAAAATAAAGCTAAAGGTAATAAAAAGATATTGAATATAATAATAATAATAAAAACCTACTTAACAATGCACCATAACATTGTTGAAAGACAAACATCTATATAGGAAGGAAACCATTGTGTAAATTCTGTTGTTTCTTGGAATAATTTAATAATTTATTTTCCTCCCTTAACTCCCGTACAATTTATTGTACTAGTACTTGGTAGTAGTGCTGGTTATATACATCAACAGAGTTGAATCTGCAAAAATAAACTGTTTATAGAAATCTCAATCTTTTATCAAACAAGGTCAAAATATTATCCTTTTAATTATAAAACTTCTAGTTAGTGATAGCTGATGCATAGATCAGCTAAAACTCTATATTACTTTATTCTGTTCCAGATCGTCTGGTAAAGAATTTGAATTCCTATGAATTTATTCACTGTTTTCATCTGAGACGTGAACATTTTATATGTACTGAATTTCAGTACATAGGAAGATTAGATGACAATTTACTTTGAGAATTCATAATTTGTATAACATAACTGCTAGCTAAATCATAGGGGTTTGTTTCTGCTTTCTAAACAGGTGTATATTTTTTTTTAAATGTGAAAATTACAAATAGTGCTTAGCAAGTATATATACAAAGTAATTAATACTCTTTAGGTGATTTCTGATTCTCTTCTTCCTCTGATATTCATGCAACAAAAGCTGTTTGAGTAAACATTCACGAGTACCAAAATGAAAGGGCATAGGCACACAGGAAGAATGGCTTTTCAATTGGTTACTTAAAAGTCTTCCATTAGGTGTCAGCTGCTTACATTTCCAAACATTATATCCCACAATAATGAATAAAAGACTTCCTAATAAAAGGAAGGCTTTTTAGTATGAACATTATGAGTATCTACTCAAGACTAAGGTTAATTTTGTGCCTTGCATGAGCACTTTGGCTTGCAGGTACAGAGTTTGATTTAGGAATGGGTCACACTCCGCAGACATGAGATATCCATCTGTTGTGTGAACAGTCATACTCAAGAGTAAATGAAATTTTTCAGATCAGAAGAAAGCAACTGAGTATTTTGTGATACCTGATCTCTCCCCCAGCTGTGGAAACCTATTGAAGCTGCTCTACTTATAAGACATTTGTCAGAATGTTAATAGGAAAAATGACTTCATTGTGTGAGTCATACAGTCACCTCTGTGGACCTCATTATGTTTAAATGAGCAGACTGAAGGCCAGAGCAATCATTCTGAGCACAGCCATATGTTGGTGAAGAAGCTCTCTCAGAAACAGGCTCGTGGCCAACTTTGGGTACTTACAAATGACTAGATGGAAGATGGAGGTCTTGATGGCAGGAAATACACTGGAAACACTGACATATGTACCGTGTTCCCTTTCACAACAAAGGACAATTTAAAACCAAATCTTTTAAAATAGCAGGTTCACTGGCTAGACCCTTCTGAAATAGCTTGCAAGTTTTGAGTTAGGATAATGGTATTTTTAGGCATCAGTTGAGCATGCTTGCATGTAGCTGTGTGGTTCTTTGCACAACATCCACAACTCTGGTTTGAAGTCCTTAGAAACAGAGAAATTTTTGCTATGCAGATTTCATGCCTGCCTGACTTCAAAAATTAGCAAGAACAATGAAAAAAAAATAAAAATTAATGGTTAAGTATGTGACTTTCTGTGAGAAGCTAAGCCATATTTGTGGAGCTCCTTTTTACCTACATTTGAGAATTAGGTACATCTGTATGAAAGCTTTACTAACAAATGAGAACATCTTTGTTCCCCACAGCAGTAAGAAGCAATATTCAGCAGCAGAACTAGTAGAACTAGTACAAAGAGAGAGACTGTTTCCTTTATTTTTTTTTAACCTGAAAGTCCTGATATTAGGATATACAGATTCAGAAGGGCTGAGGAAAATATTTTTGGAAGATATCTCATAGTTAAGCAAACTGTAACAGAACAAGCTAAATGAAAGTAACATGGGGTAGCTATCTTCTCCTGATGTCATATAAATATAAATTTGCAATGAGGCTTAAGGTGACTTACAAAGCTTGATTAGTGAAAAGGGAATTAACCTCTGTATACTTTTTCAGAGGAATAAAAAGTAAATAACATAGTCTTTGGTATCTATGGAATAACCTCACTCAAAACAAAACATTGAAATAGAAGACTTCTATGATATGTCTTACATTAAATATATGTTTTGAAGCTATAGATTAATCTACTTATGTGGTTGTACAACTCTCAACAGTCTGACCTTTATGAAATTTATGTCAACTATTCATATACGACTGAACTTCAGAAAAGTACACAATTTGCTTCATTTTCTGTTTCTGTGCACACAGTCTTTCTTCAAAATAAACAAGAATGAAGTAAATATTTTTGAAAACTGACAGCTCACTACAACCAAGCAGAAATAAAACAGGAGCATTTTAAAAACCTACGTTGTTACTACTACAATGTATAAACAAGTATGAGAACTTCAGAAGGCTATTTTAAGTATAGCTGCCAACAAGAAGACTGAAAATCTCGACATTGCCATTATCACTTTAGAGACTGAGTTGTATCTACTCAAGTTCGTCTTCCTGCCTGATGAAAGATAAATCTAAGACAGGGCCTTGAAGTATCAAGCCCTCCAAAACTCTGCTCATGCAAGCTATGTTCTTCCAACAGGTATGTTTTTATTACACGTCTTGGTGTCGAAATTGGAAACACAGAATGAAAAACATTTCACAAAAATAGCCATAAAATCCTCTGATCCTATATAAAAAGCAACCAGTTTGTAGCAAAACAAGAGGATAACATCCAACAAACACATGGTGCTTTTTCCATTTACTCACACAAGAGGCAGGAAATATGTCCCTAAAGCAGAGAACTTAGTTTTTAACGCATGCAGTAACATGGATATCTGCACCAAAACACCTAAAATTTAGAGGTTCCTACCCTGGATTCATGGATAAATTTAGGATTCACAGTACTTACCTAGACTGTATTTTTGCTAAATCTCTATTCAGAAATTTTAAACATCTATCACTTATCACTTTTGATGATACTTCCTAAAGAAATTTCCAATTCAATGGTTGGCTATAAGTATAGATACTGCTATGTAACTGATCATTATTACCCAGGCAGGTACACCTTCTAGTCACCTTCATCTGTAAAGAACCATCACAACCAAATCTTCAAAGCAAGAAGTAGTCATCAGAAGATTCTTTCTTCCTTACTTTGAAGTCTCTTTTTATTTAGACATGCTGTCTATGGAATAAAGTCTGGCACGCACAGCTGCTTTCACCCTCAGTGTTTCCAACTTTGAGTTTTTTCTAGAAAGCTGACCAAGGAACAAACAGCACCGACGTTTATGAGAACTAATTATTCCTATGTACGTACCATATTAAGGTGATATAACTCACTTAAACACAACTTACATAATCCCTGTGGATAAACAAAATCTTTGTCCACAGTGTACGCAAAAATTAATTGTTCTACCTCCTAGTCCATCCTTAAATTATTATGTCCCACGGCAATGTCTCTCTCCTTGAAAATACTAAAACTATCAGCCAGTTGTTGAGTGTTTCATATAAAAAAACCAGTTTTCATAATCATGTTAAAGAAAAATATAAATATCTGCATGGTAAAACTCTGCTATTATTAACTAAACACTTTGTTTAAAAAACTGGACTGTCTTCTCTAGAAGTGAATGTCCATATTTAATTTCATTTTTTAAAAATTCCTTTCAGTAATTGACACAATTCATGAAAAATCTTGGTTTACTGTCTACACGTGATTTATGACTGGTATTGCATATAGTTTATTTAGTTCCATAAAATGAAATTGTGGTTTGAGCATTTTAAAACACAAGTTCAAGCATGTTAACTGTTTTGTTCAGTTACACTACCTGCCAGTATTTCCTCCAATTACAATAACACATTTCAACTGCCTTTTCATGAAGCCATCTTTGTCATTTACCTTTTTTGTCCCCTTGGCAAGAAATATCCATAATGATGACTGTTTCCCTAAACTTTCATTATCAGGCAGGATAAAAAGCAACATCAACCACATGCTTCTCTGAGGTACAGTTTAAGGTTATTTGTTCGCCAGCCTGTGTTACAGATAAAGCAGAAGGTACTTTGCAGTTTACTGGTTAGACTACTAGTAAGCTTGCTTTTTTCTGAAGTTGCTTACATTTTCATAGATTTGTTGCCCACGTGCACTTTCTTCAGGCTTACTGCCACTTTGCCATTGCAGAATTCACATTAGAGAATGGCAAGGAGAATTTAGGCCTGCTGCTGCAAACACATGAGCCTCTGCTCCGTGCACTGTGTCTGTATTTCCGGCTGTTCATACTTCCAATGCTCCATTCTGATTTGAACATTCCATTGTTCAAAGCTCTCGAACTCAATGAAAACTTCCATTTCATGGAGCAATAATGCTGTCCACACAGTGGATCAACTGTTAGACACTAGCCTCTACAAATATTTGGGCAAGTCTTATGCTGCATCAGACACAGAGAACAATACACACACGCAAGAGTGAACTCTTGTCTTTGATGGGAGGTTTTTTCATCCTGATCACTGTTTCTACCAAATTTAAATAAACAAGGAAATGGAATGCAAGAAGATAAAAAGTCATGCACCATTGAGAAAATTAAATAGTTATTTCCGAATTGCTAATTTTTTCCGTATAGCATATGCTATTTTAATTTATTATTAGTTGTGCTGTTAAATTGACTGGAAATGTATCATTACACCTTAACAACCCCACTGTAAGCACAAAGTACATCCTTAACTGGGAACCTACATGTGATGCTTCTATAATGCAATACTGACATAGCTTACAGACTTAATGTCTATTTGAAGTGTTCATAAAATTTATAAATGTGCAAATTAAGAATTGCTAAAATACAATTTTAATAAAGAAAATGTAATTATTTTCAAAATTTCACAGATCACACTATATGCAAAATATCGTTCTTCTGTATAACCTTGGCCACATACTTTCAAGTTTAATACAGTTAATTTTCCCCCCCTCAATAGCTCTTTTGAGTCTGGTAGTCCAACCTACTTCACTAATGGTGAAATTCATCATGTAACCATGGCACACAAATACTACTGCTTCTAGTATTGATGTACATTTTTTCCTCTTATTTTTCTACCTACTAGCTGCAGAGGAGCCATACAGCAAATATGCAAATTAATCAATGGGAGATAAACCCATTCTCTCTGTTTGCTCACTTTAACATAAGGAAATAAAGAGGTTCAGCACTGAAAGCTCCATAGCTCTAGTGCTTGCAGACCTTTGCAATATGACATATGTTTCCGCATGTATTCTTTAACTGGTTTTTGGACAAATTTTTAAAAAAGTTTAATTGCACAATCATTGTATTTACATATCAATATAGATTTCAAAAGTATTGGAAAAACTTGCTCCAATTACTAAAAAATGTTTTGCAGCATTTCCTTTGTCTGTTTTATTTTTTCCACATTACAGAAGTGCACCAAATCCATCTCCATTTTCCCCTGCTAATGTCGGCTGGTGAACATCCAGGTCTGCAGTGGAGGCAGTTTGATCTCATTCCCCAACTGGCTGCTTCCTTGTTCCTTGCAAACTCCTGTCCCCACAACACACTCCTTCCCTGGGCTGCTGTGTCCTTCCTGAGAGCTCCTCTGGCAATTCCCAGCTCTGGGCTCAGATTCTCAGCCATACACCCATGCCTGGCCCCTGGTGTTGGCTCACTGGCCCCCCATCCTTGACACCCCAGCAGAAGCCATCGGTATTTATTTGGCAGAGCGAGGCTTGAAGAGCTGTGTGGCTCTGAAGCTACAGCTTGGGGCTGAGGCTGGCCTTATCAGGCTGTGAAATTCCACTGAAACCAAGCAGATTTCTTCTTCCGAGAGGAAAGCATGCAGAGGGGCTGCCAGGATTGGGGTCTTACGTACTACTCATGAGTAGAAGAAAGAAAATGGAGATCTTTTCAATGAGTCTGTTTGCCTTGTAATATAAAACCATATAATGAAGGAGCATTCACATCATTGTAATTTTCTAATGTTTTATACTTTAGTCATATTTTTCATAGCAGTTTCTCTGATTTATCCATTTCATTTTTTTATGTTAATTCTTTTTTTGTTGTTGTTGTTGTTGTTGCCTGTTTATTATTGAGATATATTTTTAGCATTTTTTCCCTTGGATTTTTTTTTAAATTGACAAGATTTCATCTCTGTTTGTTAAAGAGAACCAGCTGTTTTCTTCAAAGATAATTTTCTGAAGCTGTTGTGTGCCATAATTACACTGCAATTACACAGCAATATCCATAAAAGCAGATGAGGATTCTATGTGTCCTTCTGACTCATTAGAAGTTGCAAAAATGATGGATGCAGTCTTTCCTAGCTTGACTATTGCCCTCTGTTGGCAAACCCAAGCCCTATCCTACCAGGAAACAACTAAGGCAAGGAATAACAAAAACTTTGAAAGATCAGTTTTGATTTTGGTAATGAGAACAGTAATAATGCTGAAGTTGGGAAGTATTTTCTGGGTGCATGTTTACGGAGAACACTTTGTGTAATTTAGTTAATATTTACCATAAATAAAAATAATATACATTTTGCATTTCAGTGATACATTATTTCTTTCATATAGTGAAATCACTTGAGCAACTGTTCTCTTTGCAGTTCAGTCTCACATTCATGTAATTTCCTTCCAAAAATCTTCAAAAAATTTCTTGTTTTGAAAGGTATGGTCAGATTCTATGCAGTTTTGTTTGTTCAGATGTTGTGACATTGAAAAAAGTCAAAATATGCTCATGTCGCTTCAGACTACCCTAGATTTTCATGTTCTAACTGAGGAGATGAACAAAATCAGAGAGCTTCTATTTTCACTCAAACTGAAGCAGACCAAACCCAATTCCTTCTGAATCAACAGACGAAAAATAATTTCATTGCAGAATGAGTTCTCAAATATTTAAGGTAACAAAAGACAGAAGTGGGAAATTGACATGTTTTTTACATTCCATTGTATTTCTAGCTGTCATAACATCTAGAATTAGTCTCTCAGTTTGCAGAATTTTTAGATTCTCAGAATTCAAGTGTTTCCTTTAACTTCAGACAAGGACCAGATTTTGTTAAGCCTAACACAAGCACGGGAATAAAATTTCTAATGCTCATTTTTTTCAGTATTGACAGGTAAGGCAACTTGAGTGAAGCTTCATAGGTTAGTGGCTTCTTGTTTAGCATCACTGACATGACCCAAAATTATTTTATATTGTCTTTTCTCTCTCTTTTCAGCAACAATCCATTAACATGTCCAAGACTTTTTTTTTCCCCAGGAAATTAGACTTGCACACCAAGACACTGTGAATGTAATAAAAACCTAGGAAAAAAGGAAATGTGGAAAGGCACCATATTTGCAAATTAAGCAACCAGCTGTCTTTGTCCACTGCAAATGCACTGTGAATTTTCTGTTTCTCTGTAAGGCAGTAGTTCTTTCAATATATAAGATGATTGCATAATTGCAGGACTTCCAGCTTTTCTTCCATTCAGTGATTGTTGACTGAACTGTGTTGATTAGCTTTCAGTACAAGACTTGACAATGGCTTTGCAATCATTCTCCACAGCTCATACCAAGCAGTATTTTAATTTGTTACTAGAAATATACCTGATGAAGTATATTGTTGGTGTCACAGCTTTGACTCTGCTGGTCTTGTAGAAGGCACCATTTTGATGCCATGCATAAATTTTCCACAGATCCTTTGCATTTTATTTCCACTATAATTTTTCATTTAAACTTAGGGAGTATTCTTTTTTAACTCAATTATTTGCAGCAACAAAATAATAATAAAAAACCCCAAACAAACCTCAATTACCCCTATTTCATTAAATTAATTTTGAAACAGGACATTTAGCAATTCTATCAAGCCTTTAGTAGTGAAAGTCAGCTCTTTACCAGCTCAGTTTGTATATTTTTGCTACTATATGTAATCAAAACATAAGCAGATAGGAAATCAGAATTCAGCTACCAAAGCAAAGTATGTTTTGAAATATTGCAGAGAGCAGAGGCACAAAAACCACAAAAAGAAAAAAAAAAAAGGAAAAAAAATCACATTTTTCATATGTAGCTAATACAAATAGGTTCACTTTTCTCCAGTTGTATAGAATCGCTACTTCTTTTGAGGCATACCCTTCTAATGTTGAAATTGTGACCGCATGAACTGCATAGAATATAAACATTAATTTTACTTATTTATCTATCTAGAGTCATTAAAACATAGAGAGAAAAAGAGGTAAGCCCTAAAGTCCAATTAATCATCAGTCTCTGAAAAGCGTGATATTACAGTTAAATGCAGGCATTAAAAAACAAACAAAACCAAACAACCTGAGTGGTGTTTACTGGCTTCTAAATTTTCCTAAAAGTTCATTTTATTTGTGCGGTCGCATCAAAGGTTGCATATGTCTCACTGCGAGATGTATAAGAAAACCTGACTGGAAGATACATGCTCTAGTTATTGCATGCAGCAACGGCAAAGGTGTTTGCTTTAGAGACATCAGGACATATCTATTTCTGTTTTCCTGTCCCTGAAATTTTCATGGCAATAGATTGAAGATGGTGATGGCAAAATCAAAGTGCTAGGTTCTTAGCCAGTGTATGTAACTGTAAGTGAATTGATATGGATCAAGTAAATGTCAGTTTTTACCAGAAGAAAATGTAGTGAAGATCTTCCCAGAGAGTTATATATATTTAAAATGCAATTTATACCTATAGATTATCTGATTATAGATGAAAAATGAAATATGCCTTTAGAAGATTGTTTTAGTGGGACTAGCAATGGCATTTCCAAATGTACAACAGTTTGGATGCCATTCAATAGTTCAAGCTATTCTCTTTTAAATATTTTACTTTTCTTTGAAAGGATATAATTTATATAAAATATTTTATTAACTTTTGCTGTCAGATTATTTTCAATTTATTTTTAAACTCCCATAGTGGTGTTATGTATTCCATGATGCTATATGCATGTACAGTACATTGCTCACAAACACTATTAGCTTCATTATTTTTGATTTAGGATTAAGATTTGTCTTTCAAATCTACAGTTTCTGTCAACTGCAATCATTTTCTGCCTGCCTTTACATATAAGATCAATGCTCTTAGAGTTCAGGTTTCTGCGAATGCCATCCTGAAGTTGATGGTATTTCTGGTTCTTTATACTGCCTTCTGACCTATCAATACACTTAAATACAATTTTTCTCCTGTGCCTGAGGCTGAGTTGACTGAAGTGGTCCTTCAGTTGCATTCTGTCATCTATGTGTTGACCATGACCTTCATGGTTTATTTATGATTAGGAGGTTATGTCTTTCCTTACTCTAGCAATGGTATTTTCACGAAGTTCTTTACAAAATTTCTTAGTTCTGCAAATACCTTGCAATTTTGCAGGCTTGCTCTCTGCAATATTCTTCAATAAATAATAGGAAGCTGGCCTGGACTTTTAGAGAAACTTTTCTATATATATTTCCAGTGCCAGCTTAAATGGTCACTCACATTGTCTGCTGTCCTGTAGAGTCAGATGAATAATGAAAAACTTTTGCAATCTCTGGATCTATGCACTATGAGTTCTTAGATGACATCTTACCATGAGGTCTTTAATGATCTGGTAAGGAATCTGCTTGATTAAGTATCATCTACCTGGGAGTGAGTGTGTCTGGTAGACACTGAAAAGAATTAAGCATGAACAGTTTATGGGAGGATGAGAACTTTATGAGCTTTGAATTTCAACAGCTGATAAAATATGAGCTAGACATCATTAATGTTTCAGACTATGTGAACTGTTCGTTGCATTTGGATGGGATTTTTCAGATGGGATTTTTGCTACTGTTTAAACTTACTCTATAAATTGAAGAATGATACTTCTTTGTGCAGAAAACCTCAGTTGAATTAATGGCATGATTCATGTCAATAAAGATAACAAGATAACTTTTGAGCTTATTGCTAGAACAACTGTTCTGACTAATATCAGATAAAAAGTATGTAAATCTTGCATCAATAAAAACTTGGGCAGATCTACCAGCTGAAAGTTATTTGTTTACACACATAAATAACTCTGAGTAGTTTCTCTCACTTGCATTTTCACAGAACGTGCGGATTAGGAAGAAAATCCATTAAAAAAGTCTATATTGCTGTACTAGAAACACAGATTTCCTTACACATAATGTTAATAAATCTGGTGACTCATACCTTTTTTAAAGTCACTTAAGCTTTCTTAAAGTTCCCTGCCCTTGGGGGTGCTTAGCTAACACTGGTACTAAGATCTTCACCTTGGCATTTTTTATATGCAGGGTTTGTTGTCCCATTATTCTTTATACCATACTTCTTCTAAATGCTCTGGATTACCTTCAGAGATTTTGAAAGCAAACTGGTCTTCTAGGGAAACGAAATGAGCTAACCTTATAACTGCTATGCTTTATTCTGTGCACTGCTTCCCATTGCTTCAGTGCACTGACACCTAGATCATGCATCTCTACATATAAAACATTTCATGACGTTATGTCCTCTGGAGGTGCTGCTCATAGATTTAAATGCTTTGATACTTTTTATGCAAGAATTGACATAACTGAAAATCTGTTAAAACCATCATTTTAAGGTAAGTTTTGGAAGAGAAGGTTTCCTTAAGGCAAGAGTACACATTGAGGCCCTAGTCTGGCAGTTAACTTAGCAAAGCATATAAGCCCATCATTTTGCTTTTGGTAAATATGGAAAGTCCTACTAACTGACAGTAAGCACTTGTTTAAAGAAAAAAAAAATGGTCTCATTTTTTAATTGGGCCAGGAAAATGAAAACTGAAAATTTATTACAGAGAAATGGAAATGGCAGGACACAAATCCAGTAAAGAGAGTTATAGCATAAAGTACAAAATCACAGCTGATTTGTAAAACTGTTAACACACATAAAAGTTACTCCTCTCTTTTAAAATCTGAAGTATTCAAAAGGTTTAAAGGGAAAAGAAGCCAATAATATAATTGATGATTCATTAGTTTGAGAGGCATACATGCTCTTATTAAGACAATTAAGGCTTTGGTCACAAATCCTTTGGTTTTATTGATTTGCCAGAAATCATAACCCTAGCTCATTTTATACTTAACCCCGAAGTGCTCTGAACAAGGGGAAGATAGGTTAAGCAATTATTCTGTGATATTTGCATTGAACTGATCCTGCAGTTTCAAAACACAGATCACTGACCAAATGCTGTATTATGATGTAATGGGGCTGCAGCCAGTGCTATTCATCCTGAACAAAAATTCAAATGAAATATTAATATCTTGAAAATCTGATAAGAAGTCAGTTTTTTGCAGGTTCCTCAGGGAAGAGCCTTATATATACACAGATGCCCTGATATATCTAAATAGTACCATTTGAAAGAAGAAAGTGTTACAGGGGGTGTAATTTTACTTCCTTTATAAAAGCCCTTCCAAAGAAACTGTTGAAATCTGCCTTGCAGCCAGCAGACTTTCCTTATGAAAGAGTTCTGTCTTTTAACTTTTTTAAGCCCTCTGCTCTGTATCAGGTAAATGAAAACCTTGCATTGGTTTGGCCTCACCTTGAATATTGAGTGCAGTTTTGGTATAAAAAAAGACATTAAGCTCTTAGACACCATCCAAAGGAGGGCAAAGAAGATAGTGAAGGGCCTTGAGGGGAAGCCATGTGAGGAGGGGCTAAGGTCACTTGGTCTGTTCAGCCTGAAGAAGAGGAGAGTGAGGGGACACCTCATTGCAGTCAACGACTTCCTCACCAGGGGAAGAGGAGGGGCAGGCACTGATCTCTCCATGGTGGTGACAGAACCTGAGGGAATGGCCTGAAGTTGTGTCAGGGGACGTTTAGGTTGGATATTAGAAAAAGGTTCTTTACCCAGAGGTGTCTGGGCACTGGAACAGGCTCCTCAGGGAAGTGGTCACAGCACCAAACCTGACAGAGTTCAAGAAGCATTTGGACAACGCTCCTGGGCCCATGGTGTGACTCTTGGGGATGGTCCTGTGCAGGACTAAAGGTTGGACTCACTGATCCTTGTGGGTCCCTTCCAACTCAACATATACTGTGATTCTGTGATACCACCCAGAATAGAGAGATATCAGAACCATCACAGACAGTTCTCTAAAACCATTGGCTCAAACTCCAACCTATGCCAAAAAGAAAAACTAACAATAAAATTCTGGACATCATCAAGAATATAACTGAGAAGGGTCATAAAATGTAATATAGCTATATAACTGCATGCAGTCCTCTCTATATCTGCAGCATACACCAGTCAGAAAAAAGTATGAGAAGAACAAATAAAATTAATAAGGGCGTGGTGCAGCTGTCTTGACAAAGAGACAACCTAACTATTTAGAACTAGAGTTAACTGCTGAAACTCACGACAAATTGGATTAAAACAAGGAAGCTCTTTGTGCAAAGGGCAGCTTCCTGCCAAAGACAGAGTTGGAGCAAGTAACATGTTTATGAAGAGATTAAGCAAAACAATGGAAACTCATAGTCAAAAGCAGATACCAAAGGGGATAGATGGGAATGTATCCTCTACTGTTCCTCATCTGGTAATTGTGGATGTTAGGGCAGCATACCCCAGTTAGTGATCAAGCCAGAGGTCTTCTCCTATTGTGTATATATATATAGATATATACATCTATATTTGTGTTTTCTTTTAAAAAAAAAATCATATCTACACTTCAGGAAATTCAGGAAAGATGAGTTTAAGACATTTCAAGATATTTTGGGTTATTTTCTACCATTAAAATGGCAATTAAATTAATGAATACAGAAATATATATAAAAATTTAATGCAACCTCTTTTTCAACTTAATTGGTCCTTTAATGTCACTTTTCCATCTTTTATGTTCACAATATATTAAATATGATTGTCAGTCTAAAATATTTTAAACAAGCATTGTGGAATATTTCAGGAAGTTTGTCCGAAATTCATAATTTCAAAGTTTTGTTGAGAGGCCTGCTTTTAATGGTTATTTTCAGAGCATTAAAAAACACCGTAGTGTTGTCAAGTCAAAATAGTCTGAATGTTTTAAGCTAATATAAAATGTTTTTAAACAATCCACATTCTTGTTATTTATAGAAAATATTTGGCTAAAAAGAGAGAAAAATATTCAGAGACAGACACTGTTCAAAAAGAGTACACATTATCATTGTATCTCCCAATTTATTTACCACAGATTATGGAACTAATTCTAAACTTCTTGTGTTAAAAGAGTTTTGAATAAAGGAAACTGACACTCTCCAAAATATTTGTCATTAAAGCTAGAACCTATTCAATTTAATTTCACTGCTAAAAATATTCCACATTAAAAACAGGGTCTTCACTTAGTCAAGAAGTGTTTTACCTAAAACTTTCCATACTACTCAGCCCCAGCATTTTGAAACAATATCGTATGGTAAGCAGCTTGTCGGGAAAAAGGGGGATACTGACAAATTTTAAACAAAAAAGATTTGACGAAAAAGGCACCCCCTGACTTCTCTGTAATGTCACTGAAAATCTGTCTTGATTTTTACTCATTTAATCCCTTGATGCCCTCAAGTAATCCTAGTTCATGAGCCTAACTAGGACTCTCACACAGAAATGTTCACAGAAAAAGCCTTGACTTAGTAATCAACCTGATGTTTGATGTGTTCGACATCTCATGAGATGTCACAGTGATGAGTAATAGGCTCACACTAACTCACAGCTTCATTCAGGTTCTGTAAGAAAAGACAAAACTACGTGCTGGTAAGGTTCACAGATAACAATCATTTGTGAAGACTGGGTCATGCCCAATAATCCAGAAATTATATCAAGCCTGAATAACTTTTAGAGAAGTAATTAAAAACTAAATCTTACAGAGACTGGCACACATAGTATTTTCATCATAGCACTAATCAAGTTGTGTATTGTGCTAGAACTTTACTCATGTGATCAAAATTTCTTCTAAACACACATCCTGCAGAAAAGGCTTTACAGACAGCAGCTGATGTGCAGCAAACTGATGAGCAACTGGGAAATGTGCCTGCAGCTGAAAGTATTAGTCTTCACGCTTGAGGGTACTTTGAGGTTTATTTTTTCCTATCCTCCAGATGGAGGAAGACAACCATTCTGAACTTTCCCGTACATATATAAAGCACATGCCAAAAGGCTGAGGTCTGAGCTTTTCCACTCTGTCACTCCCTCAGCAAGACAAGATTACTGAGACCACTTGGAATTAAGACCCTCTCGGTCTCCTGACAGAGATCTGCATGATAAAGTTTTCTGTCCCTGGCCACTACTGGTGTTTCAAAAGTTACATGAAACATTAAATCACTTGGCTAAAGATGTTTTCCTCTAGGCCTCATATACATAATAAAACTCTCCAACAGGTGCAACAAGGACGGTCTCACTCAAAACAGCCATCAGTCAAGATACCTTGCTTCAAGAATCACAAACACAGGTTCACAAGTTAGATGTGGTCAGTACAGCAACTTGTGATATTTATGTATTTGTTCCCACTGGCTACTAATTAATAGCTATCAGAAAGGCAGAAACTTCTAACAACAGTAAAATTTTGCAGAATCACAATTTTTAAAAACTTCAGCTAGCTTCTAAAACCAGCTCTAAACACACCACTATAAGAGGGAATATAAAAAATGCAAAGAGCACTTTTCTGGTATCATTTACAGCAAGAATAAAGCAGAGTTATTCTGCAATACTAAGAAAAAGTGTTGTGTCAAAAGAAACAATACAATATGTGTAAGCAGGTAACACACACATAAAAGGCATTGGGAGCTACTTTTATTATAGGGGTTTTGTGTCCACTTGAAGCAGTACCACTTGTTCAAATGTACTCTTTAGGTTAGTCTTATCTTAGGAGTTAATAGGGAATTAATCATCTGTACACCAGGGGAGAGTGGTTTGATCAATACTGAAAGTATAACCTTCACTGAGGCAACACATCTAATAAGTACATCTTGAATAAAATTCCTTCATGCACTGACTCATTTTTCTTAAAACATGAAACCAATAAGCATTAGAATCCGTTTGGAGTGAGGGTGATCTCAGCAACACTTCTGACTGTTCTAACCAAAGTGTACTCATCTATACATCCACAGATATGCAATAAGCACATCTAATACATTATTAACACAGAGTAAAAATAATAATGGATCAAGAATTAAACTTTCATGAGCAGTACGAAAGTCTAGTGTTGTGCCTATATAAAAAAAACCAAACAAACAACAAACAAAACAAACAACCAAATCCAAACCCCATATTCATCTAAATTAACAAACAGGTTTAGAGATTTCATTCTCAAGCATATAACTAGGGGGGAAAAAAATCATTATACAGTTTGAAGCTTTGCACTGTGAAAATGCAGTAAATAGTACTGAATAGTTATGATTTTTATGGGATTCGATTAATTGAAGCAGTCTAAGAGAGTTAGTAGATCTAAAAACTATGATGTAAGTCCAAAAATCTCTTTTGATTCATTCTTCCTTTTGTATTTTTATTTTTATCAGCTTAATAGGTTCTAAAGTTGGAGTAAAAAACTGGCAGGATAAAAACCTGCTATATTTAGTATATACCAATGAACTTTACAAATATAAAGGTAAATTATTCCCCAAGTTATCTATCCAGTAGTCAGAGGATTTAACCCATTGATTTACTTGCCCCGGGGCCTACAACTTGCTCTAATAAACTAATAAACTCTAATAAAGCCTCTGATGCACCTGTTGTATTATATAGTGGTCAGGGAAAAAGAAAGAAGTGCACATGTTGAAAGTTAGAGGTTTGTAATTCAGAAAGACAATAAACCTGAAAGGTTTTTAAGCAACTCCCTTACTTTCACATCTTTGCAAAACTATTTCAACTAGCACAGATTGCTTTGCTGGGATTGGTTTCATGTAGGCAGTTGATTTGCTCTGTATTTTTTTCATTAGAGGAACAGAGATAACTAAGAATTATGCTTCTCCTAATTCAGAGGAAGCACTTGGTATCTACTTGGTTTGTCATACCAACAATGCAGTTTAGAAACACCGCTTTTTGTATATGTTATTAAAAAACTCACCACTTTTGCCAGACCTGGCATGGACCATCAGACAACTATTTACAAGTGCTTACCAAGAAATTCTGCTCTGGATTTCTATACAGCTTCATTCCTTTATTAATTTCTGTATTTATTCATGCTTGACACAGACTGATTGCAAAAATACGCAGACAACATATGTGTAAGTAGTAGTACAAAGAAGAGAAACAGTAACAGAGATTTGCCCATGCCTTGAGATGTTTAGAAAAAAACATCAGCAAGTAGTCCTGGAGACTGAAATTAAGGTGCCTGATCTGTCACTGGGAATAATTACTTTGGGGAAACAAGAGCAGTGGTTGATCACCCTGGTCTTGTGTAAGGACATGTAAAGTGTTCTTTTAGCAGCCAGGAAAACAACAGAAATTGAGGTCTGTGTCTTAAATCAAACAATGAAATGTTAATTGAACTGAATTGTAAATTGTGGTAATTTGCCTTCTATATTAACAGCTAAGACAAGCCAGGAAACTCTGAAAATAGTGTAGGGTGGACAATCTAAGGAAGGAACTACTATGGCTGTCTGAAAAAGAAAGCTATTCATAGTCGTGAATCAATGCTTGTAGGTAGTAGAGACAAAGACTTTGCCCTCACAACACCTCGGGCAACTCAGATTTACTATACAAACTGAAAGAGTTTTACGCCAGAGAAAAATAAGTATGTCTGGACACTGTGTGAGGTAGAGAAATAGAAGTACTGTTGAGGAGGTTTATTAAAGGTATACAGTTGGCAAAGTGTAATAGGTAAAAATGGACTTGAATATTGGATTGTTGAGAGTCACAGTTTACCAGTTCAGAGAAATGAATGCATCAGAACCATATTACTTCATTGTCTTATTGTATTTTATTGAAATTTTTATTACCTAATATTCAAATGATCTCTGTGGTAGCACTGTTTGGGAAAAGGGTAAGCAGAGATTTTAAAAAGAAGCTCACAGTATTTGTGAAAGCTAAGATGACTACTTCAAGCCCCTAAGCACCACTCCTTGGGTGGGTGGTTTGTTCTCATGAGAAAAATGCCACTAGGTGCATGTACTCCTTTTCTTCAAGCATTTATATTCATATTTTACACATTTATATTCATCATTGTGTACTTGTTCTTAAATATTCAGTTGTCCCAAACAAGATTCTTTAATGCACTCTTGAGAAGGGCTGTGGCTGAGTTGCACAGGTGGAAGATGCTCAGCTAGCAAGTCAGCTGCAACTCACAAGCAATTCAGACCAGTTTTAGTCATAGAATATTTTCAGACCTCTTCAGCTACATCGGGTTGCCCAGAGCCCTGTTTCCAGGGATGGAACATCTACCACCTGCAAAACCTGCTCCCATGTTTTACCATCCTCATTGTAAAGAGCTTCTTCCTTATAACTAATCTAAAGCCTCTGGCTCTGTTACAGCATGGGCAAGCAGGTCATGCTGCAATAGCAGATGTTGGTTAAATTGAATCAGTCAGGAAGAAGAGAGCACTTCCATTGATTCTTTCAGGTACACAGATACATGAGGCTCACAGACTCAGGAAAAACAGAGCTTTCTGCAATAAGGTGTCAGCACCTGCCATTAATAGGATGGGCTTTTTATTTGCACTGACATGAGGAAGCATCCATCTGTACTGCAAGAATACGTGAGGGAGCAGTGGAATAATTTAAGAATGACCAGTTATAGAGAGAAGATGCACAAATTTCAGCAGGCACATGTAAAGCACAATGCTGAGATGTGATTACATTGCATACCATTATTTGTGAATGTCTGGAGGTAGGTACAGTTTCATATGGTCTGAAAATCTTGAAAAAAAACTAGCTGAATTGAGCCATGTTAGTCTATTGTGTAGGAAACAAAAATAGAAAGTAAAAGCTCAAATGGAGGGAAACAAATAACAATGGTCAAAACTATTCTGTTTTTAAATATCTGAGTTGAAAATAGTAATACAGAGAAAAACTGAATGTCAAAAGATTGTTATCCTGACAGAGCCTCATCTAATAATGTTTCCAAGCCACTATTAGCTTCACTATCTTGTGCTATGAAGAGCTTGGTTTGCCAGGCTGAGGTTAATAAGCACCATAAGTGATGCAATGCCCTTGATTTCTCAGCAAACAGGTGATAAATAGTAATTATCATTCACTGATAACTCTGTCACTCTTTTTAGATCTTGTATTCTGCATAAACTGATTTTGTACTTAGAATTTTCAATAAACCAATCTATCAACAAAATATGGTCTTGTTATTGTAATGTTTTAGCTTTTAGTTAACTTTCCTAGTTTTTTCTTATTGCAGATTAAGACTGAATGATGCAAATAATACCACATTTATGCTTAACAGTGAGATACACACACAGGAACTTAACCTCCATTGTAAAGCAAAATACACTGAAAATTCAAAATCACTTTTTGGGAAGATGCAGAAACCCTTATATCTTTTAAAAATGGGACTAAAGTAATTTGCCCACTATAATACAATGGAGGCAAGGATTAAAAAAAAAATAAATCAGCTTTAATTCATTGTTTCAGTGTTTACTGGACAGGTAAACTTTAGCTTTTAAAAATAGAAAATCATGTTTAGGGCTTGGCTTTCACTTTGGCATTATCAAGGGCAAATGTCACTCAGAAGCTGGAAGACTGCAACAGGAGGAGAGGATGAAGAATTTCAATAACTGCCAGCAGCATGTTCAGTATAGGAAAGATCAGGGTTCTAACCAAGGGTACACTGTACATTCAAATCTTAGCAGTTTTGAGACTACTTAGACCGTATTTCTCTCCTCCCCTCGAGGACTGAACTAAATACCCTCTACCACTAGGAAGGGCAAATGTTAAAAAATATATTGATTTACACTCAAAAAATATACTTTTTCTTTCTTTTATTCATCCACAACTTCAAAAACTTCTCTTTCTTTCAACTGTATTTTTTAAACATTTGAAACTTGCCAATGAGGTTCATGCACTTAAGGAAAACACTAAAACATTAAATGTGCTGTTTCAAAGAGGGCTATTTTGACGCTGATTAGAGTTTCTTTAAGTGCAAGTCCCAAACTTGTAGAAAATGAGCCAACATGATTCATAGGCAGAAAGCAGTTGGGGCCCCCTCATTGGCAGCATCACAACCTTCTTGATTTTGTTCAACCACTATCTTTAATACGACATCTCAAGACAACCCTTTGAAACACCCTCATTTTGCAAAATCTGTATGCCTGGATACATAGAAGCCATGCATTAAACATGAACAAAAGGCCACTCTAAAAATATATGCTTGCACCAAGAAAATAGTAGGGTGTAATGAAAGTACGCCCCCACCGTCACCAAATGTCCCTTAAATAAGTGGCTAGGATTTCATCTCAGTTTAGACCTGGATCTGAACATACTTAAACAGTGAAGCTCCACACAATATAGGAGAGTTACTTAGAATAGTTTCCAGTTATAGATCTTGAAGTAAAGACATCCTCCTTTGCTCACAGAGATTTAACCCTGACTGTGCAAGTTATCCCACTGTCTGATGGCCTACAAGCGAATTTGTTCACCTTCTAGCTGCTCACCGTCCTTTTACAGGGGACTTATTTACATCATTTACACTGGTTTACAGGGGATGGATAACTTGTTTGCCTTTTATCCAATGACAAGATAATGTGAAAGATTGAAATACCACTTCTGGAATGGACTCAATGTTTCTTTAACCCAAATTCCCTGAATACTGGGTTATCCAGTCAGGTACAGTTTTAGACCATGGCCTAACACATCTTCGATTACCTTCTGCAGAGATGAGAAATGAGCATATGATCTAATGTCTAAGATTTTGTCTAAAAGAAAATGGCACCACTACATTACCAGTGTTTGATTAACAAAGAAGGGTGTGAGCTTTACTTAATTTTCAGGAGTAAAGCACAGATCATCCCTTTCAAGGGAAGGTTTCTGAGACTTCTGGTCCTCAGTTACCGTTGCCTTAAAAAGGCAGAATTTGACATGCAGCACTGTCAAATTGTCATACAACTTTAATCTTAATCCCCACCACTCCCCCCACCCCCTCCCAAGTTGGAAGGGGTCCCAGACAGCAAGTTCCTCATTTTTAGGGCCAGGTGCGTATAAATTTGGCACCATCATACCTGGTACAGCTCATGTCTCATTCACATAGTAGGATGACATATCAATAACAGATATTTAATACTATCCAGCTATAAACTGACACACTTGTATGCATAGCATAATACTCCTGAAAAGGTTTCAGTGGCTCACCTTTTTTCCGTTCGCCATCTTCAGTCAGCCGTGTCCAGGCTTACAAGTAATGCTTTCCAGAACCATGTAAATCCTGAGATTAAGAAACAGCAGTTTCTGTCTTTGTCCATTATTACTGCATTATTTTACAGTATGAAATCAGAGCCTGACTTTATTAGATTCTCTCCTTTGCATCCCATCCTCCTTCAGAGTGGGAGTGAGAGAAAGCAAGACAGTAATTAAAAAAAAAACAAAAAACCCAACCAACAAAACCCACAACCTAGAAATCTAAAGTATAACACTTCCCACTGTTAACTTTATTAATTCAGACTTTACCAAGTGGAAAAATACATTTTGAAACACAGCCAACATTTGTAATCTTCATTCTCGTCCTAACTTAATTTCAATTAAAGGTTCTAACTGCAGGCATTTGGGTTTTTTTTTCCTCTCCAGTTGTATGCTTGTTGCATCAGACTAACTTTGCTGAACTACTGAGTTCCATTACACACACACACACACACACACACACAAAAGTACAGTACCACCTCATAAAGCACTTACAAGCTTCATCATCTGAGTAAAGATATGACAAGTCTGTTTATCAGTAGGTAATAAGACAGATAATTTAACTGTACAAGCTCTAATTGGTCTAATTCACTAACTGACCTCTCACCACTTGATTCACTAGTACAATTGAGCTCTGATAAAGCCTTTAATTGTAAATTGCACACAGCTGTGAGCTGCTTCTCACGCTGGCACAAAAACACTATCATCGACTGTTTCATCTCTGCGACCTGCTAATTTGGAGCATATGTAACTGTTTTTAATGCTGAAGGCTTGACATACCACAAACAGCAGATGTTGCAGCTGCCCCTGAGACGCTTTATTTAATTCAATTACGTCTTTTGGAGATATGTAAAAAAGCTAGGCGAGATGAGAGAGGGCAAGAGAATGTTAAAAATGGAGCCCCTGGTTGAGGCCCAGGTGGCTCGATAGGCAAATGATTGGGTGAATGTCTAAATGATCTTTTTAATTGAGTAGACTGACGGCTAATCAGGGTCATGAAGTGTTATCACACTGATGAGCTGAGTGGAGCCCTGGGCTGCTCTGCAATTAATGCTGCTTTTGTGAAAGGAGAAAAAAGGAAGATAATGTATACCATCTGGCAATTGTTTATGATAAAAGCAGCAGTTTGCTACAAATTCAAGTTAAATGCTATTCATAACATTATTTCTTCTGCTGCTATGAAGGGCAAGGACACAGAGCCCAGGCCTTTGTCTGACTTTCTCATTCTTTTTCAACAAGCAAAACATTCATTTGCTTCCACGTGTGTTATTATTAATTATTTGCCTGCTTGCTAATGTATGGCCCAAATGACGCTCTCTTTGAAATGCTGTGAATAAGTCCAGCAATCCACGTTTTAGATGCTTCATGCCAAAGCATAGGATGAGGGAAAAACAAAGCTAAGGTCTCAACTTGAAGCTAAAAGCCAGAGCAAACAAATCAGTTGTTTTGGTGGTGGTGGGTACCTGTCCACCTGCCCCCTTCCCACCCCCACACAGCTTCATTTTAAAGAGCTTGAATCTTTGAAAAGCACACTGAAAGGTTCAGAAAGGAGCATGTTTTTGAGAAGAAGGGGTGAAATAAGAGCCTGTGAATGCCTGTGTGGAAAGGTTTCACTCAGCCTAAGAAGGCTGGGTTTTACAAAAGAAAAAAACAGTTGACCAGCAATTTAGGGACGTTCTTGGGACTTAACTCTCTGGCAAGGTAAGGAGAAGTAGGCAAATTCTGATGATAGCGTAACACTGAGCTAAAAGCTACCAACCCTGTAAGTAAAATAGTATTCTGCTATTAGGTAGGACATGACAAGTTGAAAAAAAAAAAAGATAATTCTGCACATTCTTCTTTATTTTTTAAACCAGTTGTAAGCTGGAACTAGTACTGCTGGGGACCTCCTTAAAGAGAACCAGAAGACAAGTTAGGGAAAATTTAACAATATACAGTGTCACGTCTGACAAGAAGATGAAGCCTTGACTTATACCTTAGATGTTAAGAGTTTACTTATTGCTTACAGATTAGTTGTGGAAATCAGGCCATTCAGATTCCTGTCATGAATATATTGCATATCCTTAAAAGAATCACTGAACTTGTATATGCTTTGTCTAACAGAGATCTAAACCAATAATTCTTTTAAACAAGCAGTCAAGTCAAAGTTGATCAAAATCAGCAAATGTCTATTTTGAGTC
Source organism: Margarornis squamiger (assembly GCA_035222235.1). Lineage (NCBI taxonomy): Eukaryota > Metazoa > Chordata > Aves > Passeriformes > Furnariidae > Margarornis > Margarornis squamiger. Next base: position 27,508,510 of record JAWWTY010000077.1, on the reverse strand, counting down.
CTCTTTAAAACTTATAGGGCTAGAAACAGGCTGTCAGAAAAGTTGGGAAGAACTGGACGTGGTAAAGTTTCTTTATTTATTGAGATGCTGGCATTTTATGTATTTGTATTTTCATTGTGCTTTATACCTTTTTAATTTGGGGGTGGATTTAAGCATCATGTAGGTCCTAAGACCTTTGTTTAGTTTTTCAGTTCTTTGGACTACAGATGAATACACCACTTGCTTCCTGTCATCACTTGTTATTTTCTGTCCTTACTAACCACTGTGTACTGCAGATGTTATATCAGTAATGTTTACAGAGACCACGTGTTTACGGAGTAAAGATAAGGACATGTTGCTTTAAGGATTTCACTCAGCACCTCTCATAGTTAAACCATGCTTTGAGACAAACTCCTGGCTATGTTCAACAGATCCCTGTTATAAATATACACTGTAGATTCCTTAGCAATTTCCTACCTTTTCCCTACTCTTCCAGATATTGTAATGTTCAGAAGTGGCTGGGAGACTGTTTTCTCATCCAAGGAAAGTTTTACAAGATTCCAAAAGTTTTCTTGCTCTAAACCAGGAGAACAAACACACAAAAAAACCCAAAACAAAACAAAACAAAAATAACAGCTGTAAAAATTCAAATAAAAGAGAATGAGAGAAGAAAAAAGACTGAGGAGTAGGAAAAGAAAATCAACAGGAAGGTATAGTCCACAGCAGGATTTTGTCTGAAGAACCTGAGAGATGCTCAACTATAGTTGACCTGACATGATGCGTAGTACAGTGACACTACCCCAAAGTAATGTAGGCACGAAAGAGAGCAGCAGTGTTGGTAATCTGTCATACTGCGGACCCAGCAGAAGCAAACCATGTTAAACACCATATGTCAGCAACAGGCTTACACAACCATATTCCGTTGAGATTTTGATTAGTCCATGCTACTTTGTAGGCTGCCAGTGTTATGGTACACTCTACATGTAGACGCACAGAGGACCTCCCTGTGTCATTCATTAAAATCTGATTTATAAATTACAAGTTGAAATGGTTCTACAATGCTTTGTGAAATAAGGGCACATCAAATGCTGATCTGTCCCCAGGCTCAGCTCATGGTTTTAAACACCCTAAATGGGCCAGATGAAATGTGTCAGTGCATCTGTCTCTTTCTCGCTGCTCAGAAATCCTTCCCTTATTAAAGCAGGTACATGCCATCTTGAAAAACCCAGTTTTGGTTTCAAGAAACAAGTGTATTCTGAGAAAAACATTCCCAACTGTATCTCTTCAATGACAGCTGTTCACAAGGCTAGTCCTTCACCACGGTAGTGACAGAAGAGGGTTTCTTGTGCTGAACAATTGAAGTAGAGTATTGCCCTACTTTATTTTTAAATAAGGGCAGAATAAGAAAATACTAGGAAAAAATGCTGTGATAATAATATGTTGTGAGTTTTGTTGGGAAGAAATGCCTGCTGAGGGTGTTTTGACAGTACAGGCAGTTAGATATTGTAGCAGGCAGAAGCTCTTGTTAAGATTATGGAGTTAGACAGAAACGTTACTACTAACACCGTGCTTTAGAAGACAGCTTAAAATAATACTCAAGATAGTCTTTGTGGCACTTTGAAATCATTGCATGAAGCTCTGAATTATGGATGAATGTTGCTTTATTTTAGTTTAATAAAGGTATCCCACTTTTTCTCTCAGACTAGTATTAGACACAATAAAAAAGAAACATTCTTTCCAAGATTTAATATGCTATTTGAGTTCTCTTCTGCACTTTCCTATTCTCTTTCTGATTTTTCAGCTACAGACTAATGTAAAATCTTCACACATAAAAAAGAATTTGTGCTGACACTTTTACTTATTTCTGGAAGAGTTTAGTAATCTTATATTTTATATACATTTAACGAGACAACACATGGATTATATTGTTTTAATATCATTATGATGTGACAGAACTTTTCCCAGGATGAATAGGACTGCATGAATAACTGAACATCATTTTGATGACTGGACCTAAAAACAGTATCATTTTTAGGGAACTAGATAATTTGTTTCATCTAAAAGAAGTTAAAAAAGGTAGATTGAGTCTGTGTTGGCACTCTAAGCTGCCTTCTAGAGGTATAGAGCTGAATTCCAGGTCCTGAATCCAGAAATATTTGAATACTTTGTAAAATTCTTTAAATAAAAGAGATTAAGAGAGAACTATCTTGAAATATTCTCCCCCAAGAACTTGGTTCAGAGTCCTGTGTTTGTGTAAAACAGAGAAGAAAGAAATCCTCCTTCCTTCACCTCAGCTGAATAGCAAATGTTTGGACTATTGGACTAAAAGCTTTTACCATAAAAAAGCCACAATCTGCTTCCTATTACTAGGAATAATATGACATTGTTATCTTAAAAGTGAGCTTAAGTTTCTGCCATATGGACTCACCTTTACCGTACTACAAGTATGTCTGTTGGAGAGGAATGCAAAAATCTCATCTGGCCAATTAATACATCCTATCAGTAAAAATATGAATACAGATTTACAGGATGATAGCATTTCAGTGAAACAGCAATAACCAGTCAAGTAGCTCTTAATGTTGTTTCTTGGAAGGCAAGCACCTTAAACCTTTATAAAAATCACAGCTTGGCACAATGACTTAGAGGCTCTTTGAAAGAATATGGATCTGAATAGTAATGTCAATGTGCCTGCAGTTCGAAATTCAGTATTGAGTCCGTTTTGCTCCTTCCAGAGAAATTCCAGGTGATCCTAAGGTGGTAATACAATTAAATGGCAAAACAGACTAAGTTTTGTGGCTTCCCTGGATAGTGTCTAACATACTTTGCATATAGCTGGGGGAGAGAGCAGGATATAATTTACAACCCGCAGAACTGAACAGTGTGTTCATCACATGCCCTGTTGTGGCCCAGGGGCAGGAGAAAAAGCAATCCTCTGGGAAGGATCCTTCATCTTGCAGTTCCAGTGTTACCAACAACCACGTAACCTTCCCAAGTATTCATTTAGCCAATATTCTGATCCTAAAACTACTCCTGTACTTGGCTATAGGCAGTACCAGAGCATTATATGAGCAAGGTGTTTCAGCTCCATAATAATTTTACCCAGGGGACTGAATTCCAGAGGCACAGCAATATATGTGTGAAATCCTGCTAAATACAGTGCCTTCCCCAGATAAAAGCAAAGGCAGGAAACCATAAGGTAGATTACACTGCTACTTCTCTAAACATAGTAAAGAGCACAAGATTTTTGTCATTTTTTCTTCCAAATTTGCCTAGGAATGTGAACACTCAAAGCAACCAGTAATGATAAATAGCGAGAAAAACTTTATCTAAATGGTTTTCAGTCATCTAACTTATTTTGGGTGAATAATATTCTCAAAATGTCCCTCTCTTTCACATAGACATGTAATTTCAGCCTACTTTAGGCTTTTACTTTGGATGTTATTCAGAGCAACTACATTAGATTACATGAATATTCCTCATGGGGTCAAAATCCAAAAAGATAACTGTAAGAAACCTTTGTTGCTAAGTTTATATATACATAGAATTAATATAAATTAGGTGGGAAAAGGCCAATTATGTTTCTCAATGCAGTGTACAATTCTAAAATAAATCCATGAATGAAAATATCCAAATGTAAACACAGAATGATATAACTCAGAACATCCTAATTGCACTTGGAAACATGCAGTACATATAAACTCTGTCATCATGACAAAAAGCACCCCTGAATCCTGGAGTTTTCTACTGGGTTTGTTTTAAATTTATGCTAGAACAAAACGGAACTATTTTCAAAGGCACAACAGATAGGTGTCTAACTCCAGGCAAACACCTGAGACACTATATTATACTAAAATCTTGGGAAGATTTCCAAAGCCTCTAAAAAGAAATAGGCAGAATTCAACCACTGTTATCTAAGTGCAGTTTTGTAACCTATGTAAGACAATTCAAGATTGCTCTTCTGCCAAAAAGGCTATTCCTGACTTCCAGATACCTCACAGCCCTATATTATATTGTATCTTTCTTGTGCTGGAGGAAAGGCAAAAAGAGGGTTTTTTGTGGAATTACTTTTAAAATGTTCTAAGTCACAGAAAGGAAGGAGCATGTGGAGGAAGACAGGAGCACTGTGACCTTAAATTACATATATGGTTGAAGAGAGAAAAGCAGAAGTTATAAAATGTAGTAACTGCTTACACTTAGAGATCAAAATTCCTATGCCTGTTCACCCTACTTAGTTCATTGGAGGGGCTATTAACTATATGTTAGATGTATTAATTAGATTCTAAGAATATATGTAGTATCTATTAGATATGCTTGAAGCTTTCTAGCTATTTCAAGACAATGTGGACACAGCTACATAAATATTTTGAATTTGATCCTTAGAAATCAAATTTCCCAACACAGATATACAACATTTGCTGAAATACAAAGCATAAGTGTTTTCTAAACCACTCAGAAAAAGGAGAGACCAGACAGAAGGATCTGAAATACCCATCAGTGCCCACTGAAAAACTTCATGCTGTGCTTCTGTGTCTATCCTCAATTCTCGGGTACACAGACAATTCCTCCAAAGTGCCTACTTACATTTTTGTGTGTCATACCTTTTAAAACTGGTCTTTATAATTTTTTTTAGAAAAAAAGACCAAACCAAACAAAGAAAAGCAATTGCCCCCAAATTGTTAAAAAATTTCCTTTTCATTTTCTACCCTATTCTGCAAGGCATGACAATACTCAGATTATTACCTTACAAGACATCTCCTCATAGTGCAAATGAAGTTGAAAAGTTTCTCCTCACTATTTTCAAAACAAACATATTAATTCTCAGTTCAAACAAACTTAAATTTTAGTCTCCTTCCACAATAATTTCAAAGGATTTTTTAAAAGGAAAAGAATTCCCCAAAGAAGTATCAAAACATAATGTTTTATTTAACTCCAAACTACATTTTTGTTCCCCCTCACTTCTAACTCAGAACTGGAGCCTCACCAGGGCAAAAGAACAACTTGTTTCTCTGCAAGAGTCAGCCTAAGGTAATTTGCACAGAATACAGTATTTCAAACTGTTTGCAATGAACCACAGTTCAGATAGTTCGGTGACAGGCTGAGAAAGTTGGGGCTGTTCATCCTGGAGAAGAGGTCGCACGGAGACCTCATCGCAACCTTCAAGTATCTGAAGGGGCCTACAGGGAAGCCAGGGAGGGACTTCCCATCAGGAACCATAGTGACAACACAAGAAGTAATGGGTGCAAACTGAAAGAGGGTAAATTGAGGTTAAATATTAGGAAGAAACGGTCTGCTGTGAGTGTGGTGAGATACTGGAACAGGTTGCCCAGGGAGGCTGTGGGTGTCCCAGCCCTGATGATGTTCAAGGTCAGGTTGGGTAAGGCTTTGAGACACCTGGTCTAGTGAGAGATGTACCTGCCCATGGCATGGGGGTTGGGATTAGGTGATCTTTAAGGTTGCTTCCAATCCTTAACATTCTATGTTCCTATGATTCTAAGAGGGCAACTAAATTTTATGAAGTTGTCAATAAAATAAAAGATCACCTTTTCCTTCCATGAAGAAAGTGTATATGTTTGAAGTGACTGCTGTTTCAGCGCCTCTGTTCTGCCTACTTTAAAATTCCATTCTATATACCTTAGATGAAGCTCAGATACAGATTGCTTTCTTACAATTTACCAAAAATTCTGAGAAATTTTTATTAATACTGACTAGGAATTTTTAGTGTAAAAACCATTACAGTATATAAATACAATGCATATACTGCTAATAAGATTGCAAAGTAGTTCCTATAGACAACTTACATTTCACACAGAAGTGGGAAGAAAGAAACTCAGGGCTTGATACTGATTTATCTTAGCATACAAGATCCTCTGTGTATTCCATATTCTTTCCAGGAGGGTGGCCACAATGCCAGATTACAACAATAGAAAGCAGTATCAATTCAGCCTGATGCTACTTGGAAAAAAAAAAAAAAGTACAATCAGGATGTCTGAGAATGCACTTTTCATGATTCACTTCCAGAAGTGGTGGAGATTACGCCAGGTGAGGTTCCGCAGGGTCTGTCGTACATATACCAGTATTTGCAGAGGGGAATCAAGCCCAGAGCCTGCAACTGTACTATGGTATTTCTTGGCCAGAAGAAACCAGGAAATACCCACATTCACATATGGATTTGTTTCCAGACCACAGAAGTTTAGATAACATTTAAAAAAATACTTTGAAGGAAAACAAGTGAACTTTTAATGATAAATAACCTCTGTGAGACTCTCTCTATTTATACTACTCAGTTCCATGCAGAGTTAACAACAAAGGGCTTGAACAGTCTGCAGCACACCATAGTCTATCACCCACCCTGCAAAGGTCACAGTGGGAGCCCAGCTCTGCTTCCAGCCTCCACCAACCACTTGGCAAGGGCTTTCATAGCCTCTCGCCCTTTCCCCTTAGTCATCCTGCAGTCTGGGGATGCATGATCAGTGATGGTGAGAGAGCGAGCTCAAGCTAATGAACCGTCCTTATCATGCAGCTCTTATGCCTAATTCATCAGGCACTTTAGAGAGTGATCAACTCATCAAAAGCCACACAGTGAATTTTTTAGCACAAGACTGGTGTATGCTCTCTTTTCTGTGCACCACTGTGGTTAAAGAGACTGAGTTGATAAGTATATGTTGGTAGATGAAATGTTATAAACACCTCTGCTTACTGACCCACTGCCTACTGGATTATTTTTCCAATATTAACAATATTGAAGTAAAAAAAAAAGTGAAAACAAACAAAACCAAGAAAATTTGAAATACGTGCATGTCCTGACATGTATTTTTTAGAAAAAAACATTATCTCTTGATGTGTATATTTCAATGCATTTAAGACAATGCATTGATTTCCTGAACCCTTTCTTACTTCTCAGAAAAGTTTTGAGTACCCTACCATTGAGATTGCATGTGCATATGTCAGTCCCTTCTGTCTATCCTATTCTTATATTACCTAGTACTCACCGGTTTGCTCTCTGCTATGCTCTGATTCTCTGGGATTCTTTGGAAATAGATTCACCGTCAGCAGCAGATGGAGGGTGTTGCCAAATGCAGAGATACACGTGCACATACACACAGAAAGAGAACAAAATTTCCCTCAGTTCTCCTCCACTTACTGGCTCTAGACCTCTTAGATAACTATAGTAGCTCCTGAATCTTCATATTGAATTTTGGAGGTTTAAACACTTCATTTGGTGATTCAGTCTCTTTCCTGGTCAGGAATAACAAACTTTAGCAATAGTTCATTAGAGAAAAAAGACATTAAAGCACAACCAATCTATATTGTCGATCTGCATTAGGAAACTAATCTGATTGAGAGTGAAAACAATATATTGTCAGAAATAGAAATAAAATTTATACCTGTTGTATGTCTTGTAGACTCTCCAACAAATCTTTGAAGCGCATAAGAAACTTTGGATTTACCTTTTGCTTTTGCAGTTCAACAAAACTCTTCTTTAAAAAAAAAAAAAAAGTGAACAAAACTATGACAAATCTTATTAAATAATATTCATGTCCTGAAAAAAACCCAACAAACTCCCCCAGCTCTCACAACACAACATCAACTTTGCCTTTATGAATTACATTTGATTCTTAACTTTTTCTTGAAATGTTCCTATTCCTTTGTAGATTAATATATCCTTTTTTGCCACTGTGGCTGTCTAGCACAGCATGACCACAGCTTTTCTGGAGAGAAACTTTAAGATGCACACTTCCCTCAGGGTGCAGAAAAACCTCTGATGTTCATACTTTGGCTGTTTCACACAGACAGATAAGGAAAGGTTTGAGGTCCAAAGCACTTCCAGCTTGCTTTGCAGTAGGAAAGGGTATTTGTGAAATACTTATCCTCAGATGGACAGGTGAGTTTTGAAGCTGCCAGGCCTGTTTGGGTTTGTAAGATACTGACAAATATATATATATATATATATATATAAAAATATAGATTATATATATAAAAATATAAATATAAATATAGATAATATATATATGCAATTTATGACTTCCTATGTGAAAATATTTTAACAACCTTCTGACAGTGTGTCAGTAAAGCACCCAAAGACCAACCTGACAGAGAATCAGATCCCACTGATGAGGACCTGGGTTTCTGTAAATGGATGACATGGTCAAAGATGTTCGCTGATATTACAGAACTTCCACTCAGGCTACTTTGAGGTCCGGGTATCCAATATGGCCAGTGTATTTTTCCACTTGTTGAGTAGTGCTTGACTTTCCACTGTGTCTGAAATCTATTGTGGAAACATGGCAATTTAACTGGTAACTTTGTCAAAACTTTCCCTGAAGTTAAAAGAATGAGACTCACTGGTCATCTCTAGATGTGTGAATTGAAAAGCAAAATAGCATAGCCATAGTCCTTTGGAAACTGAAGATTCATAGTCCAGTTTTCGTTTTGAAAGGGTTCAGATTTGGGACACTAAAAACCCAAGTGGTTTTCAAACTGCCCATGCAAAATGAAATAACTAGTTTCCTTCAGATTTTAATTGGGACTTTTCTTTATTGTGCAGCATAACCTGGTACCTACTGATCTATATGAATTTTGTTTGTTGGCTTTGTTTTTTTTCACTGCAAAGTTTACATTATGCTGTGTTGTCTGTAATTTAAAAGCCTTGATCACATTTATAAATAGAGGAATCTTCAGGAAGGCATTTCTGATGAAGATAGTTAAAAGAATATAAGGGCCTAAAAAGAAAATCTATTACTAGTTTTATGTCTCACAGCCCTCTCTCAATATGTTCTCTAAAACCAGAAATAACTTTATATAATTTTGTCTGCAGCAGATCCAAGCAGAAGCACAACTGTTTGCAAAAACTGAGGAAAAGCATTTAAGTCTACCTGGCATCGTTTCAGTGCTTTACAAATCTATTACATGAAAAAAATCTCAGCTCCAGGGAGCTAAGCTATTGTACCCGAACTGGAAGGTCTGACCCAGATATGAATTGTACCTATTATGTAGAGACCATCAATTGACAAACATTTGAAAGTGTTCAGACTGCCGACACAAATAATATAATAAAAAAAAAAAATCCATTCTCACAAAAACATATCATAAAATATCTGAGATACACCAAAGAAGTTAATGCTTGTTCATTGTGAAGAGACATTTTCAAGTGTCTTGCAGTTTTTGCTTTGTTTTGTAACATGTTTAGTGGAATTCAAAAAACCATCTGGCTCTCCTATAAATGCTCCTTTTAAAGAACATCTAAAAAGTTATGCAATGATTCTTTTTAAGTTGTAAATGGTGCAGGTTGAGTGGGCTTCAGACAAAAGTGGCTATATTTGCTACAGATGAGCCTTCACAAGTGTAACAACAGTAGTGTAAATGAAAACCAAATCTACAGGAGAGTGAGGCGGAATGTCAGGGAGAACTTGGACATGAGGACTAAGGAGGAGGGACCAATGTTTTCTTCTTTAACAATTGGATTTGAAAAATGCACCTGAGTCTGCAGGCTAAATTGATTCATAGGTTTTACATGTATAAATAAGAGGCTCACATGATTGACAGAATAGACAAGCTCTAACCCCCATGCCAAATTAAACCAGGTTAAGATCTTCCCCATACACAGAGCTATTGTTAATGCAACATACCTTGTGCCTTTGAACTTTGTGCATCAGCCTGGATCATACTACAATCAAGCATCACACTTTATTTCCTTCAGTTCAGGATGGAGCTAAACAAGTCAGAGAAGTCTTCCCATTGATTTCTAGAGTATTTTTTTCAGTATTTTCTGAAAAAAACCAGTTTTGTGTTGTGGCGTATAAAGCAACTTAAGGTACAAAATACCTATCTTTTATGGTATCAGCACCATTCTTACAAATAATAGAAGAAAATTAAATTTCTGGGAAAATTACCCCCTCTGAATTTTCCCCTCTGTAACTTCCCTGGCTACAGCTTAAAGCAGAGCAAGAGCTGTGTGCTTTCTATGCAAGTACTATCAAGCACTACAAATGTTCAGCTTAGAACTGTCAAGCCACACATAAAATATTGATACCTCACATTGACAGGGTTAATACAGTGTTATTTTAATTGCAAACACACTGTGGGTGATTAGTCAAACTTGGTGTGTCTTGAATTCTAAGATAAAGATGCCTTCTGGCTGGACCTCCTATGCAATTAGCACTATGACCCTCATGTGGTCTTCTCCGTTATTAATGTGATTGGTCTAATATGAGTATTAGATATCATTCATTAACCTGTTGTGAACCATCTCAGAAACCATCTCTGAATAATAGACTACATTCCTTTTTCTAAATCCATTTACTAGTAGGAAAAGTGAAAAGGATGAAGCCAAGCTTTCTCCATTAGACTGACTGGTATAGTGTTAAGCAATATATACTGTATGGAATTATGAAAGAGCAAATTAAATAACAGGGCATATCTGGCTTATTAGTAATGGATCATCAGGTGCTCATTATGTTGAATTTCCACCCTGTTCAGAAGATGAATGCACACGCCAGAACAGAAATATGCTAACTGACCCTGCCTGAACATAAACTAATGCACATCTGGAAGTTCACTGCTTTGCCAGCTCACTACTGTTTGTGTTGCCTTTCTGTCTTTCTTTTTTCTTTTCCTTTTCCTTTTCTTTTTGTTTTCTCAGAAATACAGTACTCCACTGGCTTCAACAGTTACAATGTTTATATCAGCTGAGCTAAAAAAAGGCCAGTAAAAAACATTATCTGCAATAGGCAAGACTGAATTGCTAACAGAAACTGATCATAGACTAGCAGACTTTTCTGGATCACTATTTTGCCTAATAGTACTCTGAACTGAGTATTGCTGTTACGTTCCTATAGGAAGGCTTGATCAATTCAATTTTTCTGCTTATCTCACACACATGGACTTGTCAGTGTTCCTGGCCTCTGATATGTGAGGCACCCTGTCTCTGCTCTGCAAGTTCACACATGTGCCAAAATGACTGCCTGAAAAGGGGGTTGAAATTCACCTTATCTGCAGGGAAAGGCAAGCCCCATCACAAAGGAAGGACCACTGATTAAAAGCACGGCAAGAGGGAGAGAGAGGGTAAGATGAAGGACATTCCCTGGTCTATGCACCCCATTAGGAAGCACACACTCCTGGTTTTGTGAAATCTCACTGCTCCCTTCCACCTGATGGGCACTGGGTGAGCTCTGCTCTCTGTGCTGCTGTGGCACTGGGGCCCTGCTACTAGGCATTGGGGCCTGGGATGCTGCCCTGCAACCATGGGAGGTGTGGGCATGACAGCAGCAGAAGGATCCTCTCTGATAGGTCTAGCTCACAATGCCCAAGACTTGACGGGACAGTATAAAAGCAAAATAGTCTTCCTGCAAAGAAGAAATCAGTGTCCATGTTTAACAGCCTTTATTTGTTTGAAGTAGGATTCTAAGTGTGAGCCCCCACTACCACAGGACTGAATTTTAGATCTTTATAAAAGGATTAAGCCTTCTTCAGTAAGTATGTAATTACTCTAGATATTCCTGTTGGAAAGAATAGGAAGCAGAAGATATGCTGATTTTTCTCTCTGATATCCAGCATGCTATTTCATTAAAGTATCATATTTTAAATCAAACTTCTGAACTACTTGAAGAAGAGTAGTTCAGTGATTGCCTTTGACAAGTGGATATGAAATACTTGTTAAAGAACTGAACAGTGTGCTGTCATCAAATAAGTATTGTGGTGTTCTCACAGAGCCAGGGCCTCTTAGAAAGTCATACCTAATGCTTAAATTAAACATTGAATCATGTGACTTCTGCAGAGGTCAGCTACTAATAGCATAATTTTTACTGATCTGCTAACAACCTGGAGATAAGTTCAATTGTTAGGAATTCTAGCAATACCAAAATTACTACTGTGTTGAATTATTAATGGTTTGTATCAAAGAATGAGCTTAAATTGCTTTGGTCTTGTATAAAAATTCCTCTGATCTTTGGCAATCATTATTTATTTACAGCTTCCATACATTCTCCCTCTTTCACAAAGAAATAGAGTTTCTTAAGTATGGCCAGGAGGCACTGAATTTTCATATGTAGCACTGTCTCTCAGTTAGAAAGACAGGGAAGAACTGCTGGCTGGAAGGTTCAGCAGCCAGCTTTCCATGTGAAACGCAGGTTATCTAAACATTTTCTTCCCCTGAGAGAGATATTCATAATATTTATTCTAAAATACAAATATTAGGGCTCTTTGCTACATGTGAATTATCCTTAGGTATAGTAAATACAGTTCAGGTTAAAATAAAATCAGGGCATAGCAACAGCTAGTGTTTACATTTATAAAAAGTATATGTGGAGATTATTGGAGAAAAGTGTTCCGGAATTTATTAAAAAGCCCCCTTTTTGCTTGGATAAAAAATATTTTACCATTTGGACTTGAACTCAAGTTGGCTGTAACTGTATATTGTGGATTCCATAGAGTATCTCTCTGTTTAGTGTGGACATCTTCCCAAAAGTTGGTATTGGTTCGTTTTACAGAAGGCAGATTAATACCAAATGTTTATAAATTATGCAGGACTGGATACTTAATATTTTTCTCTTTAAATTCAGCTTCAATCTATCAACTAACATCTTGACAATCCTTTAGAGTCAAAGAGAGACAGGATCATCCATTTATCAATACTACTTGCCTGTATCAGATATATAATTACTTGAAGCATCTGGTCAGATACAGGGAAAATGGAAGAGAGAAACAAAGAGCATATGTGATATACCATTGTAGCTTGTACTTAAAACTGGAACACAAATTTAAATGGTGCATGACACTACTTTACAAAGAAGGTTATATAAAAATAAAACCCTAATTATTTTTGGTTTGTTTTGAAAATAATTGATGTCATTTATTGCTTGGAACTAATGTTCTTCTGTTGATAATCTCTTAATATTCAACAACAGATATGTACAAACCTGATTTTCTTCAGGCACATAATATACGTTCTGAGCAAAATGTCTGCCAAATATTCATACAGCAAATTAAAGGAGCATGGTTTATAATTTCTATTCCTTTCAGTCTCTAGAGATCAAACTAGCTAGGAGTAGACAAATCCTCAAAGTGTGATCACTTGTCTAGTAAGGTTTAACTGCAGACGCACTCAGATTGTTAGCAGGGTTTGATGGCAACATAGAAAGGAGAAGCATTAGGAGACTCACCAGCTAGCTCGTTACTGCCTATAATTATTAAACCAGAGCAGTATAAAACAACACCAGACTTGTCCTTTTCCTAGAATGCTTATGTTTTTCTTACAATAGTTAAGTTCTTCTGAAGTTATTGCCCTCCATGGTAAATTTTCTCACAGAATTACACACGCATACAGCAGGGTTGGTCTTAATTACAAACTCCTTTGCAATGTGCTTGGCCTCTTTATTTTTACTCTGTAGAACTCTTTGGGAATAGATATCAAATATAAACACATTACTTGTTGTCTCTCTCTCAAGCAAGATATGATAAGTCAGCCCTGAAAGGGTTCACCTAGTTCTTGGAGAAGAAATTCCCTTCTCCAAATGTATGTTCCACTGAATCACCAAATCATGGCATGGACATACAGGAAACACACATTACTAGCAACAAAAGGCATTGCCTGCTAACAACTCCAGACACTCATAGCATGCATCTGTATAATCTACTCTCACTGTGAAGTTCTTTCCAAAATGCTCAGTGCTAACCCAGTGTTATCCCAACTGAAATAGCAGCAATTAAATTTCCATTGCAAAGAAAATATGAACAAAGCTGAACACTCTTGTAAAAAACCACACCGTTCAGATGGGGAAAGCAGCTTTGAATAGCTGAGAACTCTGTGAAATCAACATCAGTTCTCATCAGACCACTCCAAGGTACTTCTTTTTGCAATAACATAATGCATTTCAATTTCTGTCACTATCAGTTTTCCATGCTTAGAAAAACAATGCTACATGATTGCTTTACACCTCTAAAGACAGTGATTTCCCCTTCTAACTGTCCCAAATAAAATCTAGCAAAATTAAATGTATATAATAGCAAAATTAAAAGTGCTAAACAGAATTTAAACAGCATGGATGTAAGAAGATTCCATCTGAAAGCATTCCCTGAAGATAAAGACTTCAGAATGTTGAGTGAAAACTGAAGGTTAGAATGAAAGCTCTTTTGAAATGTTATCTATAATGGTTATTGCACTGTCCTACTGTTCTCAGTAGCAAACCCACTTCTCACATAATTCCCTTCCTTAAAGCTGACATATATATTTAAAGTTTTTTGTTCATGTATGCAAGAGTTAAAAAGATATTTGTTTTGGGTGTTTTTTGTTTGTCATTTTTTGGGTTTTTTTTAATAATCCTTACAGGAGAATGTCTATCATGAAGGTAGATCCCTCAGATGCTGAAGGAAAATAGGAACACCTCCAACTCTTTATTAAAATATGCAGATAAGTTCAGGGTTTTTTTTCCTCTGTTCTCAAGAAATACAATTTTTAATATATGCTTTTATATGATTCCATACAGAGCATATTTTATTTTACAATATGCAAATATGCTGCATTTATCAAAAAATAATTCTCATCAAGTTTTCTTTCATTTGAGAAAATTAAAACATATATTTTACAGTTAACTGTGCAATATTATTTCATCTAATATGATTTTAGCAGAGAGAAACCAATGAAGATAAGTTTAGGCAAAAGGTTTTGAAAAATGGCTCCTCTCATATTTAGTACAGCACTTTGTTTAACAATCAAGGAAAGTACTCTGTTTAACTGAGAATTAAATCACATGTCCTCTGTCCCTTCAATTAGGATAACCCTGCTCACAGTTTTCATCTTAACAGCCCATAAATTTGAGGTGTTGGACCAGCTTCATGATGCAGTATTAGATGTCCGGAAATCAATACAACATTAAAAAACAAACAAACAAACAAAAAAACCAAACAACCCAAACAAACAATAATTGACATAACGGGAAAAGTATTCATGATGCAATCTCCACTCATACAACCCATGTTAAAATCTTTTACAGTTTCTCAGAGATTACCAGTACAGCCAATCTCCTGTGGGATGCTTTGCACTTGGATGATTGTGAGTCCTAGTGCACAGTCATTTCTATCTGAACGAAAAATTTTTGTGCTTTCTGAAACTCAGAGAGAATGTTTTTGTTGGTTTATATGTATATACCAGTTATTTGATTATAAAGTAATGTATTCACATTTCATACAAGAGATTATGTGGAGTTAGTCAATTATCCATTTTTGCAAAGGGACTGGCATGCAAATTAGGGTGGGGAAATACAGTTACGCTTAATTCCCAGTTCTCTGAGCCACCTGTCTTCATTTCTGCCAATATGACAAAAGATATTCCCAAACTTGTTCATAATATGTGCTTTAGTCTGAACTCAACTATGACCAATTTATACCAGACTAATTGTAAGAAAACTTTCTACTACAGCTTTTTAAGTTTATCCTTTGAGATCAAATCTTTGCATCATGATGTGCATGCGTTCTTGGACTTTTTCTCTGGGGTGTAAGAACTGAGAGGGGTCTTCTTCATTTTCCTTAAATTTCTAAGTAGACTACAGTCAGCATTAAAGTCTTACTACTTAATAAAATTAGTAAACAAAGTTTCCAATATTCTATGGCAACTTAACAACACAGCAAGCAAAAAGAGTTGGCCATGTGCAACAAAGAGTTTTGGAAGCTCACCAGATTGAAAAAAGAGGTCTTATTTTTTCCCCAGATGCCTTTTCTCCAGTGCTTGTAGTTCATAAGTGTACAGGAGTTTGACATGATCAAAAAGAGGCTCAGTAGTCAAGAACTACCTATATTTTTAATATTCTCAATACCAGATAAAAGCATCTAAAGACTTCTGCATTAGAAGACCCACAATTGTCAGAATTTATCAAAGACCCATTGCAGGAATGGATGTTTTCAAAGTCTGCTGATTACTGTCTTACAAACTTTTCCTACTATTGTAATTTCTGCAGAAAAGTTTTATTCAGCCATTAAACTAAATGAGCAGGAAGGAAGTCCAAAAAAGCAGTCTATAACAGTATTTGTAAAATTAATAAGAAATTCCAGGGACCAAAACAAAATTATAAAAACAACCTAAGCAAAAAAGGAAAAAAAAAAGTTAATCCAAGCTTTTGATCATTTCTCAGCCATCCCTCTTGGGACTGGTCTTTACCAACACATCTCTCCAACAGTTACACTGCAAGGCAATATAACATTACATTTAGGATGACAAAGTAAATTATTCAATAAAGAAATTCAGGTTTCACTACTGCCTTTTTTCTCTTAAATTTATGCAGCAACTTACATTTGCACATTGCTATTTATCTGTCTAGTGAGTCTTTTTGCTATATGAGTGTGTCCTAATTAGTAAATAACCAAAATCACACTAAAGTTATGGTATATCTTTCCTTCAACTTTCAGTTGATTTAATCTTCTCTTCTTTTTTCTCTATCTACTGAACAACTTTTTTCTTCACTCCCTTTCTAAATAAATTCATGCATACATGTTTTTTATCCCCTTATTCTTAATTTTAATTACTTTCTAGGGAACTGCAAAAAATAAACCAGAAATAACCTTTTTCTTCTATTTTAAAATCAGTCATGTTTATGATGGTTTAAATTTACTATACCAACAGGGTTTTTAGACTAATTGTTGCTCTCTGCACAAATTAGACTTCTACATTTTACTACTGAAGTAGGTGAAAATTCAACAACCTAAATGGAAACCAGAATCACAACACCCAAAAGTGGAGAAGATCTTGAGGAAATAATAATAACAAAATAACTTCCTTCTTTCTTTTCTTTTTCCATTTCAATATTTTAGAAAAAAGAAAATCAAAACACAGTCATGCTATTACTTTTTATTAAGTAACTTCTTAATCTGCAAAGACACAAGAATTTCAGTGCCTTAAAATAACCAGAATCACTGCATATACATCCATGTTAATCTGTTCTCTCTTCCCTGTGTACTGTGGGAATATATGCTGGACATGAATGATGAGGCACTGTATGAATGATGAGGCTGCCCAGAGAAGTTGTTGGTGCACCATTCTTGAAAATGTTAAAGGTCAGGTTGGATGGGGCTTTGAATAAGCTGGTCTAGTGAAAGGTGTCTCTGGCCATGGCAGGGAGGTTTGGAACCAAGTGTTCTTTGAGGTCCCTTCCAAACCAAAATATTCTAAGATTCTATGGCTCTCTATAATTTTCACATTCAGTCTAGCTGTATTTCTTTCTGGTTGGAGATGTTGTAGTTTTATGTCAACAGCCATAAATTCAAAACCTCTGTTTTTTGCATTAAGGCAAACCTAAGGCTTGTTGAAGTTTAAATAATAAATAAAAAATAACTAAGGTTATTGACAAAATTGAGAGTTGGTAGCAACAGATTCTGACTCCAGGCATTTTCCTGTCTTGGTGTTCTGACTTGGATCCCAAGTTTTCCTGCCCAATTTACACACCCAAACCACTGGAAAAAGAAGTCTGCAAGTTACAGTTGTCTCAGGGAAACTTTTTAATCTTCAATACTTAAAGAGCCTCAAACAATCATACTCTGAAACAACTACTTACTCTAACACATGTAAACCTCTCAGATATTCAACATTATCTCAAAACTACTGTCTCTTGAAAAATACCCAGATGCATCTTTGGACAACATGAAGAAATAATCTCTGAGGATGGTAATTTTCTCCTAATCATAACATCACATGATTAAGCACAGCTAAAACTTTTACTTTTGTTCCACCCTCAGGCTTTGTCTTAGTCAGAAGCTCTGTCATATGGTTCTTCAGGTGGCTGCATTCAACCTTTACTCCAAAATGAAAATAAGCTCTGCTATGTAAATTTTATCCTGAACTATTTACAAATATCCTAAGTGCAGTTAATTTTTATTTGCTTTATTTGAGACAAACAATATATGCTATACACATGAAAAGTCTTCATTAGTGTAGGTGAAAGAGAATAAAACTAACTGATAAGTAAGGTTTCTGTCACTCACCTGCCTTAGGAGACCCAGACAAAGTCTTCTTCTGTGAAATATTAGATTATCTCTAATGGCAGAGGATGCACAAGCTGTCACATATTTCTACAAAACAACTAAAATAAAATATTCTAGGTGGTCCATACACAGTGTTTATGGCTGTCTTGGCAATAAGAGAAGAGCAGAGATTTGCACACAGATTTCTGAGATATGACTTCAGCTGCCAAACTACTATATGATTGTGACATAAGTTTTTCTTCTTCTCACACTATTCATTAAAAATGTTGTCTTGGCACTGAACAGCCTCCTCCAAGTCTCTTAGTAGTATTGCCTTATGCACTTAAAAGTATTGATTTGGGCAAGCAAATAGTAGTTGAAGAAAGATTGTACACCGGAAGTGTCCCAGCCAGCTTCAGCTCTGAGTTGATGTTGATGGGTTTGCACAGTTTGAAATTTTTAAATTGATCTAGCTTAACATAAACAGCTTGCTATGTATATTTTCAAGCATGTGTCAAAAGTGATGACAGTTATTTGAATACCCTATCAGATTCCAGAATGGATAAAATGTTGTAAGGTGTTATAGGGAGTAGTACATACTGAAAAGACAGTATTGCTACTAGTTGTAAGATTTGACCGTGCTTCATAAAGTCCAAGCATCATATGTGGATGACAAAATTTAAACCTTAGCTTGAAGGAATTATGTGAAAACAATCTTCCAAGCCAAGAATAAAAGAAGATGACAAAGCATTCGTATCTCCTCAATCAGTTTGCAAGGGCCAAGAGTAAGTGTATGAGAAACCAAATGAAACCATTAGAAGACACAACCAGTTGAGTAGCTCAGAAAGCAGAACTTGTAAGAAAATGCTTTGTTTCCTAATTCCTAGTTCTATATGAATATATTATATAATAGAAATATAATTCCATCTATTGTATTATTCAAAATTATAAAGAAGTCGAATGGTTTACAGCCCCAGAAACATGATTTTAATTCTGAAACTTCTATCATTTTCCATTTTGTATGAATTCACATCCCCAAATGCTTTGTTTTAAAAGGAAAGCCTAAAAATCAGGGGAAAAAATGAATGATAGTGTGGGGAGATGGGAGATATTTTATTTGGTTTTGTAGCACTGTGTTTGAATGTTTAGTTCTGTCTTGCTTCTTCTACAACTCTAAAAGAGCAAAATTGCATTTACAGTGTGAAAAGCACTAAAGACAATACCATTGAACTAATCATATATCTGCTTAAGGATCATTTTCTTTGACAGAACGACACTGCACTCTTACCAGGGAATAGGCTAGTTGGCTGATTTATTTTTTTTTTTTTAATTTCTTTAGATTTATTGTTCTAGCCTTAATTATATTCTGATGGGACCTTTTAGACTTTGAGTATATGCTGTCTTGCAAATGCCCACAAAGACATAAGACATAAATGTAAAGGATTAGTCTCAATGTAAAATAGTTTTTCAGCTTATCCAAAAGTCTTCCTCACTGACATGTTTCCTGAGCCGTGGGGAACCAGGCATCTGACGCAGTTTAGGCTTTTTGAACATTTTATTATGAGGTTACTGTTAATTTAGACACTCTTCTTATTGATTGGCAGCACTGCTTGTGATGGAGAGTGTAATTCCTGCACTGTTAGATCCTGGGAAACTTCCATTTACCTCAGCAGAGCAGTACAGAACATTGATACAGCTATGTGGTACCTGGCAGAGTTCATCTAGCAGGTCTGGAGGAAAATCACAACTTGGAATTATATTTTCTTATCTACCAATATGTAGCACAAGACCAGCATTTGAAACATATGCTCATTGCATAATTTACTTTTGGCAGGTAAAAAGACAAAGACTTTTTAGGTACAGAAAAGATGATTTGCTTACAATAATTAGCTTTGCTAAGATTGTGAGATTTTAATAATTTCATTTTTTTAATATAAATATTTGGCTAATAGACAAGAAAGGTATTTATTTTCTCTTCAGTTGGCTTTCTTTCCTAGGATTAGTATAACATGACAGATGGCTGATGTCATCTTTACTTGGAAGAACTCAGCTGGCAATAATAGCATGGTACATTTCTGGGGATTTGTGGTACGGTATGTCATGAAGTGGTTTTCAACCAAAAAGAGTCCAAAAGGGAATTCCCAGAAGTAAATATCTGCCTATGGTATCCTACTGTGTCTTGTTGATGCATCACAAACAGAAGGAAGCGTAGAGTCTTTATAAAACTCCATAAATATTTACAATATTGTTGAAAATACATTGGAAATACTACAGATTGCAAATGGTATGGGCCCCCTTGGCACTGTAACTTTGATTTTGCTGTTGAGTGTGAATAACAAAAACTGGTGCTTTATAGATATCAGAATCTGTTATGTATATATTTGAAGTTCACTGATTTTTGTCATATTTGACATTTGTGTGTAATAGAGTGAAAGCATTAATATTACTAGAATGTAGATATGCTGGTTGATTGGTTTTCATTTTGCTAATGATTGCTGTGATGAGTAGAATAATGTCAGGGTCGGAGGGTTAAAGTTAATGAGAGCTTTCCGTTGCGCCACTGATTAATGGTGGATACCGTAGCGAGAGATTTTCAGATTCCTCCCATACAAAAACAGTAAAGGTAAAAATGAACTGATGCTAATTTAAACATTTTTACTTTAACTACTTACCAAAATGTTCCTGAACCTGCCATAACTACATCTAGGCCTGACAAATCTAGGCCTGTGAGAAATTATATAAAAATATATGAATTGTATCAGATACTGGCAATTATATATATCAAAGCTTATTTTATTAATCCACACTGTCTCCATTTGCACTAAGCTAAACTGTAATAGATTTTATATTCCTCTCCCTAAATGCATGTTGAAGAGTACATATTCTAAAGGTAGAACAATAGGTCAGATTGTAGCATAATATATGTTTTAATATTAGAAAAAAGATTCTTGCAATAGCTGATTTAATAACTAGAGTTTAAATATGATGACTTGTTGATATCTGTTCTCCCTTGATCCAAGAACAGGCTTTACTGACTGGATTCCAAAGACTGAGAGCATTCACTAAAATCCATAAAGCTCCAACCCTTCTTGAAGAATATAGATACAGGTGCAAGAAAGCAGACCGATATCAATAAGAAACTGAGCAAATATTTCTCACTTCAATGCTTTTTCCTGCTCTAAGTCACATTGCGAAGGAAAAGAGAGACTGTGAGATAATGAAAAGATGCATCTTAAAAACCAAAAATCCAACCCAACCCCAAAACCTAACCTTACTTTCAAAAGCATTGTCTTGCCAAAGAAAATATGTGAGTTCTTTGAAAATTTCTACTAAGAGCTTTCCAATATGTATATGTATATTTAGCAAATAATATCATAAAAGGATAGAGTAGGAGAAAACTTAATGACTTAAAACAAATGTCTTTGCTTGTGATATTAACCTATTTTTATATACCTGAGAAATGCACAAATAAAATATGACCATGACATTTATATGAGTATTTTTATTCTTTTTCCATTTTTTATTAGGAAATAAAATTAAATAGCTGCATGTACCATGGTTAAGAGAAGTTAAATCTTGATCCATCACCTGAACATTATGGCCAATGAATGATAATTGACCCGTAATACATATTAGTACCAATGTAGGCTTTGCCCATTATATGAAAAAATTTGAAACAGGCCAGCCTTATAATAGGCAGCATAAAGCTGTCATGCTCCATGGTAGTTATCTTGATGGTGCAATGAAGAGACCATCATACTGTGCAACATGGAAAATAGTAGGCTGGTAGGATTTTTAATGTTTTTCTTTTGTGGTACTGTGTACTTCTTTCCCTTCTTTCCTAAGTATGATTAAATAATCATAAGAACTCCTCTAAGGGCTAATCTGCGTTATTTCCCAGATTTTCACCTTGGGGACATATTGTCCCTTGTCACTGAAACCTCAGGGACAGAAGGGTACGCTACAGGGTGGCACAGCAGGAAGCTGAGATACTGATGAAACAGTGTTCAGTTAATGAAGGCATGGCCCATGGCTTCTGCTGGTATGCCATATGTTTGAAGAAATGCTAATGACTACAATTCAAATACCTTTTTCATCTTAACTATATGTAAATGTGTTTATAAATGCTCTCTTATAAATATACTATCACATTTTTAAAAGCTAAGTGCTAATGTTGCTTTCAACATCTATAATACACAATAATTAAAACTTTAGCAATTCTGTTTAATTATACCTTATGGGAAACTGTACAGTAATTTATAGAAATTAAGCAGAAAAACAAAGATCAACAGAAATAAAGCAGCAGTGGAAGAACTGAATAATAAATCACTTAGATCATTATTTTACAAAAACAAGATGATTGTGAAAAGACAACTTAGGACCCAATTCTCAAACAGCTGAGTTATGCAATAGGAAGATCAGTTAAAAAACTCGTGGCACACTCTTAAAAATCTCTTTCAGCAAGTTGAACTAATTGTGACTTTTTTGAACTGTCAGATAACTTAACAAAACCCCAAAAATGCAACTACCAATTTAAGATTATAAACTGAGGGGATCTTAATTGGGCCATGGCTCTTTTCTCTTTGTTTTACCTTTGTGAAAACCCTGTAACCCTGCAGGTGATCATTAGCCACAAATGGCATTTTGCAGTGAATCATCTTCTCCACAAGTGGCCAAAACAACATCTCCATTGCAACAGCAGAAGTGATATTCAGGAAGAGCAGTTGGTGCCCAGCTTAGCCTACATGGGACTCCACTATTTTTGCTGCAGGACAGGACACCCTGTTGCAGTCATAAGTGTTCCAAAGAAACTCCCTCAAGATCCAGGTTAAAGTCTGGGAGTCTACTAATCACTTTTTTTCTCGTAATGTAACTTAGAGAAGTGACTCACTCATATCCATATTCTGCCTAACATCTACTACAGAATTTAAACCACTTAAGATAAAGAAGGGCCAACTATTTTAAAATTTCAGAGAAAGTCTACTTGCTTAGCACCTCACACAGGCGAACCCATGAATCTTTACCACCACGTAACTTCATTTTCATTCAAAAATCCAATCTAAGCAACAAGGAAACTAAACAATAAAATGTGCCAGCTGCCTGAGCAATCTTTAGGACAGTCTGAGTATTAAGGTAAAACACCATCAAGTTTCTTATGCTGATTCCGTTCTCTCTCTTGCACCTTAAGAATTAGAACAGAAGAAATTCTATTGATTATATATGACTGAGTTTTACTTGTCCAGTTTCAGACAGAACTGTCCTACACAAGTGGCATACCTTTAGCAGAAGGTTTTTCTATTTCCCTCTCACAGAAAAGGGTCACAAATTTGACCTCAAGGAATGAAAAAGAGAGCTGAAAAAACATATTATTTTGTGATCATATTACTTACAAATTAGGCAATTGTTTGAAAAAAAATGATTTCCAACTAACCATATATCAGGGAGAACTCCATGGGAACCCAAACCAGGCTTGCATGTGTCTGGTTTACATGATGAGACATTGGGACTTGTTTTATAGTCAGACAATGAATGCTTTTGCTTCTGTTAGACAGAAATTGAAAGTATGCTGCACACAGGATGATACTTTGATGGTAAAAAAAAGAAAAAAGAAAAAGAGAAAGAAAATCACAGTTTCTCAATATCTTGGTGTAAGGTCCTTTGGACTGAGTAAACAACCTCTTTATCAACTCTGCTGTCTCTCCAAGGTGAATTTATCTTCATATGCCTCAGCCAAAGGCAGCTTTCTGCCCTGTGTGCCCTCTTCAGCCAGGCAAGACTGACAGTCAGGGTCAAGCATTTGGCCCTACATATTTGACACATAGGCTCTGAATGTCTTGTTTTTTAACCATTAACACTAACTGGTCTCTTGAGGTGCCACTCTCCTCTGGAAGGCTGGTAAAGCATGGGCCTTTTGTTGGCCCTTCATATAGAAGGAAATTTCACACTCTGACTGTTCATTATTTTTTATTGACAAAAATGTAAAATATGGAGGACAGGGTAATGGTCTAGAGAGTGCGTCCTTCAGCTTAGCAAGTCAGCTCCAGCTTGGAAAGTAAAGAATTATTTTTGCACTCAACCCTTGTTTACTGACCTCTGTGAAGTATATGAGTAAAACCATTTTAGGTACCTTCAATTACCACAGTTAACAAACTCTAGTTCTCAAAAAAGAAAAAAGGCGTTCCTTTATTCCTATTTTATACATAAGGACATAAGGCAAAGACCAAATGTTTGCATTTCTGAAAAACAGAGGTGGTCAGCCCAATGATTTTGACAAGAATCAGAAGAAGACAGTGGTTAAGAGCACCAACCTAAACCCTGGGTAAGGTGAACTTGGAAGTCCTCAGATAGAACTCAAGACTATTCACTGGAAAATTACATATACACAAGACAGCGCTGCTCTTCACCCTCTTGATGCATTTTGACAAGAAGTTAGCACATATCCGGTATCTCAAAATAGGCCTTACCTTATCTATAAGAGGGAATTTTGAGCCTCAGAAAAAGACAGTATGTGCTCTCATGAAGCTCTGTAAACTTTGGAGACTTGCCCTGTCCATTCATTAATTCTGCAGCTGCAGGCAGCCTCACACATTTTACACTTTATTTCACTTTCTGAGGTATCTAACTTCCCCTGTACCCTGTGGAAGGGACCTGGGATTCTGCCAGGGATTCTAACCAGAGATTCTGCCACTGGGACTCAAATTTTGCTTCAGACCATACTAGATGTTACCAGAGGCTAAGAAGGAGAAATAGTGGCCCAAATGCTCAGTCTTCTCAAGTTATTTCAATAATCTGCTTTATAGTTATTTCTAGAGAGGGGGAAATTTTGAAAAGCCATATTCCTTGGGAAAAACAACTACTACAATAGAACGATCTTTGGAATGCCTGTAGGATCCTCAGTCAAACATCTGGATATTAATAAACAATTCCTTTCTGTTTGTTTGTTTCAGAAAAGTAGGTTATTTGCTAGAGTATTGTTTATTACTTTGACTCTCTAGGTAAGAAATTGATTGATTATGTGTCATTTTTTCCTTCCCTGCATCACTTACAGACAAAGCGTTCAGGCCCTCTTCAAAGGTTTATCTTGAGTTTTCGATGTTTTTTGGATCTGTCTATATGTTTTATTTTTCACAACTAGACCCTTCAGAAACCTAACCAAGCTTTCTTCCTTTGGAGTTATGGTGGTTAACAAACCTAAAGTCTGAATACCAAATCAGATGGGCAATACAACCACCACTGGAAAAGATAACTGGATAAAAATCCCCCAGACTGGAGGGAGCTTTTCAATTTTATCAATATCATTAAAATACGTGCAGGCTTACATCTTTGTACAATCACTGCAATTAGATCAATGGTTTATGTTTCAGAAAAAGTACTAAGAGAATTTATTAAATCTAGAATTCCATAGAAAATTTAACCTTTCAGAAAATAAAATTGTTCACAAAGAATCAAAATAAAATTCGAATTTTCTTACAAAACTTTTTTTGGGGAAAAAAACATTTAAAGTTCAATAGAAATAAGTTGAAAATGTTTCAAAAAGACTTCTGGCTTGGGGTATGAATTCTATCATAGTTATCAATGAACCTCAGAATGAAGAATAATTTTGAAACAAATAGCAACATTAATAAATGTAGAGAAAGCTATGAGCCTATTGAAATGCATTTTTTCAAATTACAAACACCTTTCAAGCAAATTTAATCAAAATTGATACTTTCCTTTAAAAAGTTCAATTTTGTCAAAATGCTGTTTCCTGACAGCTGCAGTTATAACTTATATTTAGAAGCTTCCAAAACATTTTAATGTTGAGGTTATTATACAGATAATTCCAGTGCTAAAAGAGAATATTGTAAACACTGAAGGCTTACAATAGCCTTTTCAAAGCAGGATCAAAAGCTTTAAAATATTGCACATGGATCTGGCTTGGAAGTTATTTCAAGAGACAAAAAACATTTGGAAAATGTTTGGAAAACATTGTTTTCCTCAAACCTATACAAAGAACTGAAGCCTCAAGCATTTGCTAAGGAAAAATACCATCTCACATCCTCATGATTATTCAGTTGCGATGTATTTTGTCTATTTACTCACACCTAGCATATGAGACATGAACTCTGGGGCAGAGGTGAGCAGATTTCAGTAAGCAAGGCTGGTGCCTGCTGAACATCCTTTATTTACACCAGAAAAACTGCCAAGATGGGAAAGAGCATAAAAGAGAGGGAGAAAAGGCAACCCTGATAACAAGAAATAAATAATTAAGGATTTCTTTCTCTCTCTCTCTCTCTTTTTTTTTTTTTTTTTCTTTTTTCATGTAGAGTTTTAAGCTACTTTAAAAGGTATTTTCATATCACCATTCCTTGGAATTGTAGAACACGCAGTACCTATGATTTCTAAGGCATAGTTCATTTCACTAGAGGTATCCAGAAAGCTAATTATCTCCCGAGAACTTGCTATAATTTTAAGGGTTATGCAAAGGATGTTAACTAATCACACAGCTCCCAGATATTTGTAACATGGAGTGTGACTCTGAGGTTGCATTTAAATGAGAGACAGGCATGACTACTGATGTGTTGTTTGTTAGTGCTGCACAGCAAGCAAAATGCAGCATTACACAGTGCCAAAATTATAATACTTCATAGGCTATGCTTCAGAGATAACAGAAATCATACAATGCTTAATCAGTGTTCAGGGTTCCACAGACTATAGTTAATACTAATAAATACTAATACTACCTATAATAATTTAAAAACTAAGAAGTACTTCAGGAAAAAATAGACTACAAAATTAATTACAAATATGGCACAATGTAAATGAATGCAAATAGGAAAAACAAAATGTTTCTTTTTCTACAAAACACTGACATGATTTGGAAAACTTTGGCTCACTGGTAAATTAAAAGTCACTGGTGAGGCCTTATTTTACCTGTATTGGCTCAAAATTATACTCATTTGGGGGTGTCCAAATATGAAACCTAAAACTCAGAACATATTCTTGATTTAGAATTGCTACTTTTTAATATATATTGAAGCCAAAAGTACTGCAAGACTTTCTGCCTATTTTCAGAAATGGGTCTATGAAGAAAATCAAGCTTAATGAATCTGAAAACAATAGTGCTGACTTCTTTGGAAACTACCAATAGTGTTATTGAGTGGTTCCCCTCGCCCCTGTGAATAGTTGTAAAGACTACCAGTAGTCATCTTATGGCAAATCCTCACTTGTAAAAGTTGTAATTTAATGCAATCAGTCAACAGTCAAACATTAACATATATGCCTTTTAAAGTATAGATAAAATATAAATATAGATATAAATTTATAACAGATACATAAAGAAAACAAAACAAAAAAAAATTAGAAAATAATAACATACCATTCCTGCAAGAGTTAACATTTATGCCTTGTTGTTCATGACTGGAACAAAATTGGGATAGATAAGAATGATATATAACTGTTACCTCTAAACTTCTGACGTGAATTATTTAATTAATTGTTCCCATTTTATGCTACAACACTAAGCATATTGAAGTAGGTCCATGTATATTTCAATAGGTGCATCTTTTCAATTTAGGGCTATGTCATCACCAGCCTAAATTAGAGACTAGATAATAAATATTTAACTTCTATTAAAGCATCTTAAAGTGTGTAGTTTTAACCACCACCCTTCATTAAAGACAGTCACATGAAAATCTATTTGTAAATTTCCACTTAATTTTAAAGCAAATGAAACACCAATACAACTTCAGAGGGCAAATAAATGGCAAAAAATCAAAAGAATCTAGGGGTTTAACAACCCAGAGAAAGTCTCTATCTATGCGTATTGCAGAATTTATATCCTGATCAGAGAGCTGACAGGAAAAAGAGGGAAGCTGAGATGAACTAGAAGAAAATATACAGAGGTTTATTTTCAGGGCATATCTAACAACTGATGTGGATTTCCAGTTTAAACTTAGTAGAAAGAAAGCAAAAAAAAAAAAAAAAAGGCAAAAACATTCCAGGAAGCTGTGGTATTTGCCATAGAAATCAAATCTTGTCTTGAAGCAAGAAGCAGCTGTTACTGGGAAATATGGAAATAATTTACCATAAGAGGCAAAGACATGAAGAAAATAGATTCTAATCTGGTTCATAATATTATTGCATTATTATTTAAAAAGAAAAAAACAGAAGAAAGGGGCAAAATTCCAAAGCTGTCAGAGATAAATGCTGACATTATGGGGAAAAAATATTAGATCACTTAGTAAACTAGAAGGTCAGAATGTGGAGTCTCAGGTGCTCAATGAAACCTGCCTTCCAGCTCAGAGGGAGTCTGGTTAAAGTACAGAAAAGAGAGTTACAGACATGAAGGATGAAAAAGCTGTTTGCACTCAAATAGAAAACTACAGATCAGAAATGCTGAAGAGCCTAAAAAGTCTGGGATCAAAACCAGAATCCTGTAATTAGCAATTCCTATTTAAGAACTGTGCCTACTTAACCCAGATTTCTAATCTGCCTCTGAAAAGTGAACTGGAGAAGCTCAGGTAGCAAAATATAAAGGATGAACTAATCAGTGACTTGTCTTTCACTGTGGCCAAGAACTGTATCCTGTCCCAGAAGCAGGACTTTAACTTTCAGTGTCTAGACAAAAACAAACAAACAAAAAAAATCCACAGAAATAAACTCTTATTCAGTGGCAATATTTTTTTTGCCAGCTCTAGTACTCAGTTTGAAAAAGTCATTTTGGGGAATAATTAACTTTAAACCCGCCTCTCCCCAAAACAGAGATTTTCAGTATGTTATTTAAAGTCCACAGGACAAATTGTCTATCAATTAACTCTGACTTCAGAGAATCAGCAAAAATGCAGCTGCAAAGAGTAGAACTTTGCTAGGATGAAAATGTCTTTCCAGCTATGTAGTTTTGAGCCTTTTAAGGTCCCATTTTTGAGAAAAGACAACGATAAACTCTGCATTTCTGCTACTGACCAGTCTATACTACTTTGTTGCTTGAGTATTTGCTAAAACTCACTCACATTACTGATATTTCAACACAGTTAAATAATTTCATTGATAAAGAACATACAACAGTTTTTTTAGGTTTTAGTTGTGATGACTTCACAATCCATTTTCAAACTTTTACACAAGAAGCCATTAAGTTCAAGGAAAAAAAAACAAAAACAAAAACCAAAAAACAAACCAAAACACTGTTACTTGCTTAAAATTTTTGTTTCTAAGTAACTCTGTAATTTTTGCTTCCACACAACTTTGTCCTGACTCTTTTCAGAAATCTAATCTAGGTCAATACATGATTTTGATTTTTCCTGTATCCTACATAATTTGCCTGAAAACTTTGTTTTATGGTGCCTTCAGTTCTGGTCTATGACCTTTTATTTGTGCGCTCCTTTTGATCACTTAACCTCAATTCTTTGCATATATTAAAATAACAGCTGATGCACATATGAATTTGAATGCCATACTAAAATGAGCATAGAAGATGGAGTAAAACAGATTAAAAATGCTTGTGCAAGAAGTGAGATTGGAAAGGTTCAATGGGACAGTTCAGTGTGTAAAAGATGTTCAGAATTTTGGATGATTACCTAAATTTTATTCTGAAAACATTTAAATCTCATTTTCAGAAAGAGCTCAAGCTCAGCAAGAGACCTAATGGGATTATCACTTCCTAATTCCCTGAAAAACTTTAGAGCTGAGTTGAAATTAAACTGTGAGCGACAGCTCAAATTAAAATGTGGGTGACAGTAATTTAATTAAATGATCACATCAGTGATAATTCAAAGGCTTAACTGGTATCTTACAAAGTAAAGTTGATGTCCACTAAGAAACTGCTTTAGCATAGCATTGGGAGTGAAAGCTTCAAATGGCAAACAACCAGAGCAACTGCCTGACAAAAGGGTATCCACATTTGTTAGATTCCTGAAAAGAGTGATAGGGACTAATAGGGAACACCAAGAAAAACATATGACAAGGTTGAGTGACATTCCACATTTGAGTGGCTAAAGAGCAAAGCTGCAAGGAAAACAAAGTGATTGCCTGCAGTGCAAAGATCCTGTCAACATGAAAACAATTTAAACAATTTTACTCTTTTAATTCATATTGAAGACAGGGCCACTGTAATGTAACTGAACTCTTTGAAATCAAATCAATCAATCTTTGTAGCACTTTGTGGAAGAGCAAGAAGCAGAAAATAGGAACTTGACAGCCCAATGTACCTTTGCCCTGATGTTAACTTGTCAACACTTATAACCCCAGAAGGATAAGTCAGACAATATATAAATTATTCTTAACAGCAGTGACAGCTGCTGTCCTTTCTATCTCAGTGCACGCAAAACTCACTTGTTTAGTTTCATTATTATTTCTCATTTATTTTTATTATTGTTATTACTACTTTTTAAAAATGTCTCCCCAAATTAATTTTCAAGAGATATATAAAACTGCTGTAAATCCAAAATAAAACAGCTACTATTTTGAAACTTTGGGGCTGGTTTCATTGCATCACCAGCAGGTACATAAAAATCTTGTAATTAGCAGAAATGTCTGCGAGTAGAAGCACAGTCCTGCTCTGCTGGGGTCCAGAGCTTCCCAGAACTGTAATTACAGCTGAACAGAAATGATATCCAGTGCACGGTAATGACACTCCCAAGTCTTCTGGACTGTTGAAACTTCAAAAGAACCGCAAAACCAATGGTAAATCACAATACCCAATTCAAGGTAGGAGTGTTGCTGTTGACAGCTCAGCTTCAGAAGTGACGTGCTTCCTGAGCACTACTCACTGGAAGAGACATAAAATAAATCAAACTGTTCTTTGTTCCCTTTCCAGAACTCAGCAAACACTGAACAATAAATGCAAAAAGTTCCCTTATTTTGATAAAACAAAATCCTTCAGTATCTTTTGATGAATTCTGATGTGCTGAAAAGCCAAGAGTTAACTGGAAAAAAAACAAAAATGCGGCTTAGCCCACTGCAGGAAGAAGGAAGGATGGAGCTGAGAGTCTTACTGTCTCACAAATCTTTCAGCGTTGTTGGCTGAGTGGGCAGCAGACTGAAAAGCAAGGAAGTCAATCAATTTTCAAAGAAGACTAGGGCCCTTCAGATCTTCCAGGACCTTTCAGATCCTCTGGATGCTCAGGAACACCTTCAGTAGTTATAATCTGGAGCATTTACTTCACTTCTCTTCCTGCAGACTGTAGTTGTGTGTCTGAAGGCTTTGGGCATTTCAGACTGCTTTGTGGATCTGTTTTCATTTTGGTGAGTTGCTGCTTTGAGCAAAAGGTTTACAGTTTGGTTGGTGGTATATGTAAGGAAGTCTCTTTTTAAACCTCAGAAAACACATTACAAATTAGATTATTATGTCTTTAGAGGTGAAAAGAGATAAAGCAATTGAAGGAGATAGAGTCTAGGTGTGTTAAAGTGCAGTATCACTTGGAAGGAGGACCAGCATTTTACAATGTCTAAACAATTTGTTGAGGAGGCTGCTAAGAAATGTGAAAAGAGACAAATTTGGAAAGATAATTAGAGAGGAACAAGATGAAATACCAGCTTTCAGGCAGCAGATGCCTCAAATATTACTCTGAACAGACAAAAGGAAAATGTGTGTGGAGAACCCCAACCCATGAGACTAAAAAAGGAATAGAGTAATAAGGAATATAAAATACACTGATTATTGATGCAGTTCTTTTGCTTCTCTCTTTGCAGAAGACAGAAATGAAAATTGCATGTGTCATCTGCAGGTAAAAGGTTATATAATTATCCAAACATACCCAAATTGCCAGTCTAGAAAATGCACTGAAGGTCTAATCTATGATTTTTCATCTGGTTTTCAGTAGAAGGACAATGTATTTCCTCAGTGATAGTTTCTTAGTGACTGTTCCCCCTCTACTCTCTGTACCTTCCAATTAAATCCCAGGCTGTGCTAAGATGATGAAGTTAAAATAGAACAGGACACTCTCAGTAGATAGAAATAATACGCTTGCCTTTATCTACAAACCCTGAATGAGGAAAAATGTATGAGAAATGCCCTTGCACCCACATGAGTGTCATATTGTTCTCTTAGCACGGGACAAGCAGAAGGCAGAAGGACATGTTGCATGGTAGAGATGGGACAAACCACACTGATCTGAGGTCACACACAATAGATAACTTTGCTGTCTGGAACTGCCCGTATTTCAGACTTCTACTCCAAGTCACTATTGTCTGTAACTCACATGTAATGTTGCTGTCTCTTTCAGTCTTTCAGAGGTAAGAGGTTATCTGAAAGTATATTTGCGAGTGAATAACAACTATGAACATCAGTGTTCCTAATGACCACAATATTCTGCAGAGTAACACTGGCAAATTCCTTTACTGCTTTCTTTCACACAATAGAAAGCAATCCAGTAATAAATATTTGACAACACAATAAAGCAAACAAATAAACACCAATTCTTGATATGGGATCAGAAAACTGAAAAGTAACAAATATGTGGTTGATTTTTCAGGTCGAAATACTTATGTATGATGTCTGGGATAATTAAGATTTTAAAGACTTAAAGATCTTTTGTACACTTTATGCATTTCTAGCTAATCAGAACTGTGTCTTTATTGTCTGCTTTATAGCAGTGCTGAATAGCAGTCCCTTTCTGTAGCTTTTTTTTTTTTCTTCTACAGCGGGTACTGAAGTCTTCATTTACACTGCACAAATTATCCTTAGCAGCAGGTATGCAGCAATCAGCAAGGTGTAGCTGGCAATAGGTCTATTTTCATTACAAGATGGAGAGAGCCAGGGGACATGACATTTGTCCAACATAGTCAGGGAGGACTCTGTTAGGAAAATCAGCTCTGGAGAATTCTAGTCTTCCTGAGGAGACATTGAAAGAGAGAATGTGGGAAAGGGCGTAGTAGTTTTGTTTGGTTTTTTCCTTACTTTTTCTCATTAGGGTAATAAAAAGACAAAAGTAAAAAATAATTTAAATCCTTTAAAAACTTCCTACAGTGCCATAAAATGCATATAATTCTTCTGCTCTTGAGTACTGGGAGCATTTCAGTGTACACATCTGTGAAACGATTTCACAGTGACTCAGTGGAACTGTTAGCAAAAAAACTTGGAGGACGAAAGCATGAGGATTTTGGAGATAAGAGAGAATCATAGTTAATGGAGTTATATCACACTGGAAACATTTTTCAAGCAACAGTAGAATAAAATAGGGATGTGGGGGAAAGAGCAAAGTCATAATGACCTATCTTTCTATACCAAATTGAGATACACAAATTCAGAGACCAAATGGCTCAGAGCATCCCTTGAAGGATAATTCATTCCCCCAAAGTTCTTAATTATCCTTTGAAGGTGACTCTTTCCTCTTGAACTACAATGGCAAGAGTTTTTGCCATTCTATCTTATTATTTCTTACTTCAGGTCTCCTTTGAGTAATCACTCTGTTGACTCCCTTCAGTAAGCATGAATGTTGAATGCTTTTAAGTATTTACTGAAAGTTTTACAAGAAAATATTTTTTTCTAGAACTGCAAATACAAAGAAGCAAATGAATGCCCACCAGGCTGTATTTTCTTTCCTTTTTAAATAATACATTTGGTTGCTACTGGCCTTGGAACTAAACTTCCTATTTACTACAACGTAGGAATAAATGTATCTTGTTAAGTTCCAGAGTAATAACTGTTTTGGTTTTTTTTTTCTCATAGTCAAGTAAAAGTCCTAATACAGTAAACAACGTAAACTCAGACTGGAATATAGGCCACAGTCTTTAGCTAAAAGTGTTAAATATAGAGGCATCTTGATAAAATCTTGCATATGTATATCTTAAATGTAATCTTCTTAATAACAATAATATTTATGTACATTTACCTGAACAAAATCCCTGGTACATAGGTGAACAGATGGATTTGTCAAAGCTGGGGAAATGAAATGTCAGACTGCTTGCTCACAAAGACTGTAGCACAGCAGAGTATTGAGCCACTCTCTTCTGAGTCTTAGGCTAGCATTTGAACCCCAGAAGAAGCCTGCCTCCTCCTTCAGGAGATTCAGGAGATACCTGGAAATGGAAATTGAAAGGAAAATATATTAGTCCTCATCTCTTCACATGGCATCCACCTCTCAGAACCTGAGCAAGAGGACACTGTTAAGCTTTCTCAAGGAAATTCTCTCTCATGATCTTTCTGTGGGATATCGGATTCCAAGTCTTTCCAAGGTACCTAACAGTTAACTAAGACATATGAAGGAAATGAACATTGGATGGACAAGTTAAGTTACAACAAAAGCATTTCTCTACAGATTTTTATTTAATTTTAAAGTCTAAAGGCTAGAAAATATAATGGTTAGATCTTAAACAAATGCAT
The DNA here is from genome assembly GCA_035222235.1 of Margarornis squamiger. Taxonomy (NCBI): domain Eukaryota; kingdom Metazoa; phylum Chordata; class Aves; order Passeriformes; family Furnariidae; genus Margarornis; species Margarornis squamiger. The sequence continues at coordinate 27,474,288 of JAWWTY010000077.1, read as the reverse complement.
AAAATATTAACATCATTTCAGAAACATTCAAATGGAGTACATCTTCCAACAGAAAGCACAATATGGCTACACATTTGATAGAGTAAGAAAGATGGAGAAGAGCTGCAAAGCTAGGGTGGCCAAAGAAGTAAAGAAAAAAATATGGAAGAATAGAACCAACACCTTTCTGACCTTCATGGAAAATCTCCAAGTTACCTTGAAGTTTTGGCCTTTGTATTGAATAACACACCTTTTAAAGAGTACTTGATTTCCCTTTTAAGGTCTCTCAAATGCCCGCTAATGGCAACTGCATTTTGCAGAAATTTATGCTGTGCAATATTGAACAACTAAAACTCAAAAAATAAAATAGTCCTCAGTCTCACTCTCTTCATGTGAATTCTGAACAACTAAGAGAAGTCAAGTTCTAATTTCACCTTTTTTAATTGATCCATTTATCCATATATTTTCCTTTAATTTTTCTTATTGCCTAAGGCTTTGCATGGCTGTCTTAGGAACAAGCAGGTATCACTCACCTCGCTTTGCAAAGAAGATCAGCCAAGGATAGTGCATAATTACTATCCCTTCATTCTCAGTCTGCTCACAGCTCCAAATTACACTATGTCTTTATGGAGATACTTCAGCAGCATGAGATTATTACAGAATAAAGTTGCTATAACTATACACCAAAATATTTCTTCAAATATTTCTTCACATTTCTGTAAAAACAGTTGATATTTAGAAGGCTAAATTTGCCAAATCGAGAGACCTCAGTTGAAAATAAAGAAATTAAACATTATTATTTTAAAATTAATTGGATTTTCAAAATTGCTGCAGCCATAGACAAAGATTATGTGTAAGAAACTTCAGCAGCTTCATTCACTGAAGAATGTTCATTCTGATTTAGAATCCCCAGCCCAATTTGAAATACTTATTAATACAGGACATATGCCCTCTTCTATGTTCCCTTTGTCACATGAAAAAAGGAACAAGTAAGAACAATGGTATAAAGGAAAAAAGATTTTGAGCTGAATGTTGAACTTGCCAGTTAATTATTTTCTTGGAGCACTGTATTAACATAATTCTATGAAATGAATGAATGGCAGAAAATATAGCTACAGCTAAACCTGTTAAATTTCTATTTAATTTTGAGGGGAAAAGACGTTTCTTCTCAGTCTTTGTCAACTGACTCGGGTTAAAAGTTTCTTTATACTCTTGTGTTGGTGCAGCAAATTTAGCTCTCTGCTTTCATATTTGTTGTGACATACATCTCTACTGCACTACAATATACCCTTTGTTGTACAAGTTTAAATATCATCCATACATGAAAGACAGTGAAATTCTATCATTAAGTCTTTTCTGAAAGCAAGCAGTGTTGGAACAGAATGAATGCAGCAAATAAACCCACCCTGCTCCTCTCCAGCTTTCTAAAACTTCCTCAAGTTCTGGGAGATGGGAGAGAAATTTAATTAAAACAATTCACTAAGTGCTTTATTTGCCACCTGCCATTCGTTGAATACCTGCTGATAAAAGTGAGGGGTTTCTTTTTACTTGCAGATTTGTCCTGATAGACTAGAATTATGAATGTTCACAACTGCTCCAGGAGCCACATGAGAATAAATACAGATTCAATCAAATCAAATCAAGTTTGACAATAAACAGGTAAGGAAGTGAATTACTGGAAGGTTTTGGCCCCTTCTGAACGCAACTGACTTAGAGAAGAAGGTCCAGGAGAGTTCTCACTTCTGGGACTGGGCAAGAGCTAGCCTGAGGTAACCGATCTCCCTGCATCCCACTCCATTATTCGTAGTGTGGTCATCAGGTACTCAAGACAGGTCGTTTGCCTCACGTTATTACTCTTATCATGTAGTGATAAGTGTACTGAGAATCCTGTATTACACAGCAGTGAAAATGCTAAAAAGTAAATCCCTTACAAGACATCGAAAAAGAGAGTGAGAAGGGGGAAATTTTCCCCATCACTGCTAATGCTTAAGAATCTCCTTGTGAAGAATCACTTGATAAAATAGTAAGGTGATAGGTATGTGCAAATCCAAGATAGCTTGGACTGACAGATTTAAACATTGGGTCCAATTGCAATTGTTAACATCAGCAACAAAATATTATATTAAAATTTTCTTTCTATTTAGATATATATTTTTCCTTCTTGCTCTTTGCCTCAATGTAAATATAGAGAGAAATTGCATTTACTCACAACGTATTTGTCTTTCAGTTAGGGGGCTTTTATAACTAATTCTTACACTCCTTACTAAAATGCACCTCATCCTACTGATTAAAGACATTGGAAGAGCTGTTATCTGCAGCATATCTGAATGTCATAAATCCATATGACCGACAGGGTAAACCAGAAATGCACTGTAAAAACTGAAGTATGTGTATAATTGACAGTGGCTGTTCACCTGACCTTATATGTTAGATCATGACGTTGATTCAAATTCAGAAGTCAAATACATAATGTAATTTCAAGAATTTAATGGAACCACAGACACAGAGCTCCATAGCCTTTTGAGGATATTAAACACAGGCATCATGTGTAGGCACTTATACGGATCCAGATTTTGTTTTAAGGTTCACCTGAATACTTTCCAATTTTAAGACCTTAAAGACTTGAGGCCAAAAATAGTCACAACAGGTACTTGGCACCATTGACAAACTGGGATAGTTTAGAAATAAACCCTCAGAATTAGCCAAGTTTATAAATTAATTTATCTCAGTGTTCTTATGAACCAATTTACTCAGTTTATAATGTCAACATGTACAATAACAGCTTTATACTATAACAATGCACAGTTTCATTTTAGTAAACCAGGGAGGTGCAGCATTTTCATTTCCACAAGTATTCATTCTAAAAACAAGGTCATTATAAAATCATTCTTTCATCAGACTGATGGAAAACAAATCTAAAATGGCCCTCTAAGGATTTTTAACTGGTATATGGTAAGGACATAGTTAGGGTCTAAAATAAAGTAATTTTGAGTGAAACAGAAAAATGCTAATTTCTCTAGTTAAATACTTCAGGTAGATGATTGGCTCAGTTTCTAAATCTCCCATAATGAATGCTAAACAGAAACTGGAATAAAGGCACAAAATTATTGTCAACCCACCAATATGATATTAATTACATTTACAGGGACTATGATAAGGATATAAATTTAAAAAAAAATAAAAAAAAATAAAAAAGAAAGAAATACTTTAAAAGTTTCTTTTAAACTAAAAAAAACCCCTACCAAACCTATGTAAAATTTTTTTTCCCTCTAATGAAATGAGCTCTTTACATATAAATTATATTGTAATAACAGAGCTCCCTGGTGGAAAAGAGTTCCTTCTCCTGCTGGCAAAAATTAAGATAATCACAGATGGCTAATGATCAAAAATACTGACTGACAGCTCTGAAGTACAAGGCATAGATAATATTCTCAGAGCTACAGTTTATTTATACTCAGAACTGGCTTTAGGCACCCACAAAATCTGCTTTTATGATGTCCTACTATAAAAGATCTTTTAGCCACCACTGCAGTTTCTGTTGCCAAGGTTTTTTCTTAATACTAAATTATTTCACCAAATTACTTGTGTTTCAGTGTACCAGTTATTTGAAATAATCTGTAACTAGATGAATTTGCTCAAAGTTGTAGACTATTATTTTTACTTGCATTATAATTAAAATACGTATTTTGAGTTCTTAGACATACTGTATTATACTTCAGGGTTTATATACTGCAGAAGTCAGTCAAGGCAAAGAAAAGGTCCTGAAACTCTTTTAGTTTCTCATATTTGAATGATGGTGTACAGAGTATGTGGTTTTTGGGTTTTCTTTCAGAAACCTGTAAGGAGTTTGGTTGTGTTCTCACTTATGTCAGTTTAAATGTTTAGTTGATTTAACCAGAGCATAGATGAGCTTATAGGTAATTCTAGTTTTCTCATATGTTTCTTATTTATCACTTTAAGGCTCATTTAAAAAGTGTGCTATATGCTTTGTATAGTAGAAATTTATCTTTAATTTCAAAGCACTGACTGTGTTATAGGCTTGTGATTGTTATTTTCAGTACTCAATGAACGTGCAGCATCAAATGTTTTCTGATAGAATGTCTGGCATTTTGACATATAATTTCTAGCTCCTGTAATGTAGATGAAAAGCTGGAAAGATAGTCCAGACCTATTTTAAAGGTTTGGTAATAAGAGTGCCAGCTTTAAATACCCCCAAAATATTACGAATTGGGTATTAGCAACATTTCCTATGAAAAATTATGTGGGAGTGGATATGTGGAAAAGTTTCTACTTCTTTGTCTATTTAACTTTCAGGCACATATTGAAAAGATGGGAGAAAAATGGCAAAGTTTCTTTGAATTTCCCTATTCTTTTGTTTTGGTTTTTTTTGTTTGTTTGGGGGTTTGTTTGTTTTTTGTGTTGTTTTTTTGTTGTTGTTGTTTGTTTGTTTTTTTTAATTCAGAAACCAAAACCATAAAGAGAGAGGGGGGGGGGGGAAAAGAGAGAGATGCTACTTATGGAAAAGCTACGTAAAATTGCACATCTCACTGGACACCAGAAGGAAGAAATTTTCAAAATCCAAAACTGTAGGAAAACCTAGATTCAGAATTTGCACATGGTCAGACTGTGCAGTTCATCTCCACCAGCACCACAAACCAAGCTTCATTAATCACAGAGCTTCTGGGAACATTTGCTTAGTAAGCCTTTTGATTTTAAACTAAGCATGAGTTTTGGGCATAAGCTAATGATTTTTCTACTGACAGCAGTAACCTTGGTGATATGTTGTATAGCCTCAGACTTTAATATAGGTTCACATTCTTTTCATTCAAATGTCTGATTGGACCCTTGCTATTTGAGCTGGAAGTTTGGCATATAAGAAGCACCATATATCAGTGCAGTTGCTGTTATGCCAGAACAGTGTAAATTGTACATTTGTAGGCATGGAATTGGAGTAATAATTAATATGAACCTTTCCCATCCAGACAGTATTATTATAGCTATGCTGAGCTTCATCCTAACCAAAAGGATTTCAGCAAATAGGTTATATCATTTCATCTAGAGCACAAGTGCAATTTATAAGTAATAGTCAGTGACTTACTAGTATTTCAGCAGTAATAGAAGTGTCAATAGTGACTTCTTAGGGTCAAAACTGGTATACAGTGTTACATTCTACAATCCAGATATCTGTAATTAAAAAAAAAAAAAAAAAAGAGAGAGAGAGAGAAATAATTGTTTTTTCATAAAAGACGTGTTAGAAGCTACAGGGGCATCAATCACAAACCACCACTTTTAAAGAGCAAGTCTTCCTTCTATCCTTTTTGTAACTCAGTTACAGCTAAGTGAACTATCACAAATAAACTATTTCACTGAACTAAACAACAATAAACCAAAACGGGTAGAAGTACTAAAAGCATGCCTGAGGCAACAGAAACTTTGGTGTTAATTTCCATCTCTTTCAAGTGCCTTTGATGAATGATGTGACAAAAGAATCCTAATTAAAGTCGAAATCCTGAATACTAAATAAATTAGAAGTGCCACTACATTCATCTTCTACAATGATAATACTGCCACTTCTACTCCTTCTCTGTGCCCCTTTGCTTACATCTGTGGCAGTAACTCAGCAAAGGGCACTGCCAGCACAGATGGGAAAATGGATACTCTTCCCCCAGACAGAAAGATAATAGGACAGGCTGCTTTGTTTCCCTTCACTGCCTTCAGTTTACACAAAGAAAGCCTACCAGGAGCATTCAAAGTATTTCTATGTATTTTTCTATTCAAATGACTTAAAAGTTGACATGCAACACTACACTACCTGGTCTTTAGTAGCCCCAGAAAAGTTGCTCTGTTTACAGCCATTAAATTTTTATTTCTTTTATTATGGGAGAATCACTAAGTATATATATACTTGGAGTAATATATAATCCTAATGGGTTGGAAAGCAACACTGAAGGGATGAAATTCTATGGCTTGTGTCACACAAGCACTGCAAGACAATCATAAATGACCTTAAAATCTATGAATCTTTCAAGGAGCTGCCCCATTCAATAAGCAGATTGGAACATGAATTATGACTCCCAAGAAACATCCTTTCCCTGCTCCCCTTTTGTTCCACGGAACAACTCTGAAATACTTCAGGAGAAGTTCATATCCCAGTGTGCCCAAACAGTAGGCTTATCTTTTTCCATTCTCTTTCCACTCCTTACAAAGAGGGTTGTCAAGGGAGGAGGCCTTTCAATTCCCACCACAACACTCAAAATCTGCCCACACAAACAAAAGTGGTCCTTCAGTGTCTTCAAGTCCCATTTGCACTAAGACCTGTGGCATGAGAAGTCCTAAAAGGCTGTAGTCAATCAGGAACTCAAAGGGCAACACATGGTCCAATCTCTCAACTTTGTCAGCAACTTATAGTGGCTGCCTGTTTGACAAAGTGTAAAAACAAAATGAACATGTAATGATACTTCTCCAAATTATTCTCCCGGTCCAGAGCAGTTTATATAAAATTCTGATTTAGAGTTCATACCTTTTTATTTAATGTCTCTTGATGTATTACACATACAAAGAACACACGATTTGTCTGACATGATCGAATACTTCAATACTGAAACTGAGGGTCCTGGTCAATGGCAAGTAGAATATGAATCAGCAGTGCCCTGGCAGCCAGGAGGGCCAACTGTGTCCAGGGGGGCATCAGGCAAAGCATCACCAGCCGGTTGAGGGAGGGGATTGTCCTGCTCTGCTCTGCACTGGGGTGGCCTCACCTTGAATATTGTGTGCAGTTTTGGGTACCAGAATATAAGAAAGGTATTAAAATACTGGAGAGAATCTAAAGGAGGACAACAAAGACGGGGAAAGGCCTGGAGGAGAAGTCATAGGAGGAGCGGCTGAGGTCTGTTCAGCCTGAAGAAGAGGAGACTGAGGGGAGACCTCATTGCAGTTACAACTTCCTTGTGAGGGGAAGAGGAGGGGCAGACACTGATCTCTTCTCTGTGGTAACCAGTGGCAGGAGACACGGGAATGGCCTGAAGTTGTGTCAGGGGACGTTTACGTTGGATATTAGAAAAGTTTCTTCACCCTGAGGGTGGTTGGGCACTGGAACAGGCTCCTCAGGGAAAGTGGTGACAGCACCAAAACTTCCAGAATTCAAGTAGCATTTGGATGATACTCTCAGGCACATGGTGTGACTCTTAGGGATGGTTCTGTATAGGGCTAACAGTTGGACTTGATGATCCTTGTGAGTCCTTTCCAACTCAACATATTATGTGACTCTGTGGATGTCACACAGCACCAAGTGTCGTCTATAATCTTCTTGTTCTTTGCTCTTTTTAAACAATGTAGTTTTCTTTGTATTTTCTAAATTTAAAAAAAAACCCAAAAAACCAACACACTAACCAACCAACCAAGCAACCAACACTTTCATTTGAGGTTTAAAACAAGTGTTCAGATTTATTATATGAAATATTTTTAATCTTTTTTTTTTCTTTCTTTTTTTCTCTCCAGAGGAAATGAAAGAGGGAACTATCTTATTGAAAAAGATAGATCACTTTCTTTTACCTGGTTGATATATTTTCAGACCTGATTTTACTCCTAATCTAGCTAGTGACATTCTCAAGGACTACATTCTTTTAAAGCACTGTGAGTGAAAATGCAGCTTGTGTATACTTGGTATATAATTTCCAGAATTCTTATCAGCATGTGAATTTTGCAGCCCTAATTTTCTCCTATGAATTTTGGACTGATGTTTTAGGAAAGATATTTCTTTATCTAAACTGTAATAATGATCATTTCAATGATCGCAGTGGGTTGTCGTGCTAATTATTCTATATGGGTATGTACATATATATATTTAATAAATTGCCTAAGTAGGAGAGCTATCCTGAGGCAAATATTGTTCATACTATTTTTTGAAATGCCTATCTTACATATGCACAATTGAGTATTTGCAGCACCTCCTCTTGAATTTTAATTTTGCATTCAGCAACAACAGTAAAATATTTTATTTCCAATTTCATTCAGGAAAAAGAAAAAAATCACCAGACCTTTAAAAATGCACAAGACAATTAATTATCTTATTAATTCTCTTTTGCACAAACACCCTGTGATACAGGTATGCGACCTGGATTTTCCTGTATGCTCTAAAAAAACAGTTTGTCAGTGAAATATCAGACTTCCATTTGTCCTAATTTTTGAATGATTTCATACTTATGTCTGGTGGAGCTGGTTATTGAAAAAGAAAGTGAGTGAAAGGTATTTCAAAAATCAATGGTTGGAACTTGAGAGCTCAGTAATTCACAAGCATGCTTTGTAACAAAAACATGAACTGAAGTAAGATGGACTTCTCTAAACAAATACAAAAGATGAACTCTGAAATTTAACTTACCTTTTTTTCATGCAGTGTCACATGGTACACTACAGTTTATTGAAGCCATTGCCAGCTTTCCTTTCTTAGGGATAAACTTGATTGCATTTGGTCTTCACCATCACTTTGACTCATTATCCCTGACCTTGATCCTTTCTGCCGCTGTCTGCTGGGATCCCTGGGGATTAAATGCTCAAAGGTTATTGACTTAGGTACATGTATATGAGTTGTCATCTCTGGATTTTTAATAATTGATTTTCAAAGCACTTTTGCACCCTCCACCTTGCTTTCTTTGGAAGACCAAGTGCCCTTTCTTAGCTCAGTGCTCAGCTACTCTTCTTTGGGGTATGTGAGTGTCAACCAGTGTGATAAAGTGTAAAAATACAAGCTTGTCAGTAATGACCCAGTGGATAGTCCTCAGAACACTCAGCCAAAAAGTCAGAGAAAGCTTTTCAAGTTCTTGTTTTTATCCTGGGACTGATGAAAAATATAGCATGAAACATTGTCACTGAGAGAAATATAGATTTCACTTAGAATTTCAAAGGAAAGTATCCTCTTCAACAGCCAGAGAAGAAAAATCTGGTCAGATCATTTTCAAAAATGCAAATGATCTGAAATGATTTGTAAAGCTAGTACTAGGCCAAAATAGAATTTAAAACAAAAGATCTATGTCTGATTTGAGATTTATGTATCCTATGAATATATAACTTGTTGGTGTTTTTTAAAGCCTGTTCTATTAAAAAAAAAATAATAATTTTGAAGGTTAGGAAGTGTTTTTTCAGGTTGGCATTTTCAACAATGACTCAGCTAAAATTAGGATTAGATTTGTTGGCTGGTTTTGAGGTTGTTTTTTTTTGAAAGCTTTTAAACTCTTTTATCTTTGCTCTGAAAGATGGCTGACTTGAGCTACTGTATTTCTTCAGATTATCTGAATCTAGTGGCCTTGCATGTTGATTAAGCTTAGAAAGCACAGTTAACTGAACACAATCATTTGTTAAATTTGCTGCACACACCAGAAAGGTAACAATAAGTTTCTTAACAGAAGTGTTTCTTTCAAGTGGTTTAATCTCAGAGACATAGAGGAACATCCTTTTGTTACCAGACAATGTTTTCTGGAGCTACAGTGTGCTACTGTCACCATAAAATATATCTGTAATGTGCTGGACAGAGTAAACTGCTCCTATTGTGCAATGTTTCCCTATCTCTCTAAAGGCTTACAACATCTTTTATCACAACAGGGGAAAATTTGGATCTTTTATCAACTAGTTCAAAAAAGCAATCCATTTAAATAATGTGGCTGGAACAGTAGTCTGTGGAGATAATCAGTAGCTTATTAACCTTAATCATAACAACACATTATCACTATTTGGTTTCATGTTGACTAATTTGCAGAACAATGGGGAAGAGCACACTCAGCACATAAGACTGTTCCTAGTTCTTGGCACTGCATAAATACAGTGACCCTCACTTGAAATGTCAGAGACTTAAGAAAAAGCTGTATCATATGATGAAGGAAGAGAGTCAGGGAAAAGAGGATCATGTAATCAGAGAGTTAGTTAAAAAGTAAACACTTGTTAAACCTCTGGACAAAGTGAGACCATCCTCAAACAGATATCTAGAGCACAGAATAAAGGTCAGTTACCTTTTATCATGTTTGTGTAGCTTCAGTTAAACTAACAAGCAGCAGCATGTGCTTAAGGTCATGGTTAAACACTTTTGCCTTCATAAATGAGCTATGTATTCGGTACTTCCCTTTCAAGAGCATGGCCATATTGGAACTCTGATCTACAAGAAAAAGACATCAGAAAAGGAAGCAATTTAGCTGGGGGCAGAAATCAGTCATTTTAGATGGTAGATGGAAATAATCATATAATCAAATAATAATATAATAATAAGGCAAAACAACTGAAATGAAGCAGAGAAACCTCAAAAATAAAACAGTTCACTTCAGTTTTGGGGAGTGAAAGTGCAGAATTTTTTTTGTTCTCAGATTTCTCTAAATCACCCAAAATATATTTTCTTGGACTATTTCAATGTTAAAAATACATTTCCTCATAGTTGTATAATTCTCATGGAAATTCTAGCTCTTGATCCTGATGAACTTACTGTTTTATAAGAAACACAGACAAAGCTACTACTGAGGAAGAAATATGGCCATAAGCCTTATGAGAGATTTAGATGTCATAAGACTCCATCTTTAAAGGAGAGATGTTTAAAGGCAAATGAATAAATGGCACCTTCTAAGATCATGCTATATAACATGGTATGTATACCACGCTATATAACAGTTCCATTGAGTTGATTTAAAAAAAGGAAATATTAGGGGTATTAATATAATTAATTTCTTAGATACTGTAGGGCTACTATATTTTCAGAGGCAAAAAAAGAGAGTACTAGAAGAACTGCAGTATACATCTGAATAGCATTCCAGCATAAATTCAAGAAGTCTTAGGCTCTGTATTATGAAAATAACTTTCCTAAAATTGTTTACAAAGTAAAATTCAGGTGACAACACCCCAAAATTTATTAGAATGAATTCTACTACAATAAACTAAAGAAATATGAAAACCTATTGCTTTTTCACTGAATTATGCTGTGCACTATAAATCTTTAAGTGTATACTGCAGCTTAAAGATTATTGTGTCACAGGATAGCAACAGTTTCCCTGCATGACTTGCACTTCATAGAAAAATGTGATTGTGCAAACTTCAATCGGCCAGAGCATTCACACAGAATAAGGTTTTGCTACAGGTTAAACTTATTAATGATTGTAGAAACATAGAATCGTAGAAAGGTTTGGATTGGAAGGAAGATTAAAGATCATTAGTTCCATCTTCTCTGCCATGTGCAGGGACACCTTCCACTAGACCAGGTTGCTCAAAACCCCATCCAGCCTGGCCATGAACATTTCCAGTGATGGGGCAGCCACCACTTCTCTGGGTAACCTGAGCTGGTGCTTCACCACTCTCATAGTGAAGAGTTTCTTCCTAATATCTAACCTAAGCCTGCCCTCTCTCAGTTAGAAATCATTATTCCTTGTCCTGTCACTACATGCCCTTGTAACAAGTTCCTCTCTAGTTTTCTTGTAGGCCCCCTTCAGGTATTGAGAGGTGCTATAAGGTCTTACCAGACCCTTCTCTTCTCCACTGGGCTGAACAACTCCAACTCACTCAGCCGATGTTCATAGGAGAGGTACTTCAGCCTTCTCACCATCTTCGTGTCCTCCTCTGAACTCACTTCAACATATTCATCCTTCTGATATGGGAGCCCCACATCTGTAAAATGCTTGGTGGTAGTTATTTCCTTAACAGAGAGAATGGTAGCAATATGTTTATGCTTTGGTAAGAGTTCAAAAACTGATTGCTATAAATCACAGTAGAGTATAACTATCACAGTGGCAAAGGTGCTGCAGCCATGAACATTAAAAGCTCATAACCCATTTTTTTTTTTAGTAGATCAGTTTGAAAAGTTGAAAAAAAAAACATTATAGACCATATCTTCTTTAGGCTTCAAACAGAATCAGCAAGGCATATATATTCAAAAATTTCTATAAAAAATGGAAGAAGCACTTGTTCTTTCTTCAGAACAAAGTTGTTTTATTTTCCTTCTCTAGTCTTCTCAGTGTTCAACCAGAATAACAGAACATATGAAAATTTCTCAAAGTATCAGTTTCATACACTGCAGGCCATGTTCAGATACTAGAAGAGTTGAAGTATTATAGAGAGTATTTTCCCAAGAATTTATTTGGCAAAGAGCATAATGATTTTCTAATGCATTTTTTTTAACAGAGAAGGAAGTAAAATAGAATGAGAGAGGCAAGCATACAGCCAAACTAGGTACAGTAACTGAGGCTGATGAAGAAGGTCAAATCTGAGAATACTGGGTAGCTAACTGTAAAGTTGAAATGAGGCCTCAGCCAATTATTCTTGACCAAAATCATAACAGCAAGGTTTGGGAGAGAGTGGGAATTATTTCAGCAAGAGTCCATTATTTCACTGATACAGATTCACAATGTCATAAATTAAATTATTGTTATTTTTCTCATAAGTGGTGCAGTTAATAAAGGCTGTACAAAACAAAACTTCCCCACATTTTCCTGCTAACATTAATGCTCTCTGATTGAGGGAGTAACTGTGTTTTTTTCCTACATTTCATTGCCCTATCAGTCCTAGACCACAATTGTAATATTGTGGTAAAATGTTTGATAAAGATGTGTAGTGATTTGGCTTCTAAATCTGCTAGGAACTAGACAATAAAAAAACCCTAGTATTTCATACAAGACATGGGATAAGATTGAGACAGACATATCTCACACATGAAAAGACAATGATTCCACAACAAATTTTAGCTTATCCCACATTAATAATCTTGCAGATTCGGGGCTCTGGAAGCAATATCTGTGTGTTTATATATATTCAAAATATTTGTATATTTAATTTATACTGCTTATAAATAATCACAGATTTACATTATTTAAAACTATATCTTCTTCATTTCACACCAGTGATGAAATTTGCCACTCACATTGTAAGACTGTAGAATTTTACTGAAGTGTGTTGTGAGCAGATTCCATTGTTAATGTAGTGTATGAAGGTCTGATCTGAAATAATGCAGAAAACATATCTGATTTTTGCATTCCTCTAGGCAAGCATTCCTCATAAACTTCAGCAACTATTGAGACTCTAAGTGGCAATGAGTAAGTATAAAAACTGGAGTTAGCTTTCTCTGTGTTATTTGGTATCTTACAATAAACCATGGAAACATCGAAGCGTGAAAACAAAAGCTGATCTCTTCTCTTATTCTGCTGCCTGACTCTTAGTCCTTTAAAATGCATTTTGCTTATGTAGTTGAACAATATCAGTTCACAATAAAAGATGCAACATTGTCTTCATTTAATAAAGAGATTATACTTTTATTCAGCTTTTATGTTGTTAGTTTAAGTATCATGCACACTTCTAAGCAATCACAAGATCAAACACACTTTGGCTTAGTTTCAATATAAAAATTAGAAAGTGTTGATTTTATTACCACTCTGGCAATATATTTGAGAGCATGTTAATGAGTATCAATGTCATATGCTTAGCCAAAAGAATTCCTGAAGTCAGAGTGCTATTTTATCTGCATAAAGCATTAGTAATAAGGAGTTGAATATACATTTTGATAATTATTTTATATCCTGCTAGCCAATAGTTGGACACAATTGAAAAATTTTCTACCGTATACACAGAAATCATGCAGTATTTTGTAAAACAGCAAAGCTGATGACAAAAGTGACTGAATTCCAATAGAATCTATCAAGAATATCCAGACAAACACAGAAGTGATTATATTATTCAGCTGAAGAATTTTACAGTTGTCAAGATAAACATTCTTGAATTTTTATTTGGTTTATTTTAAGAAATTTCAACCAGTCTGAATAATTAGTGACATGGAAATCACTATGATACTATTTAGGTTTCCTTTAACAAAATGTTTTACATTTTTTTCGTAACAATCCTTTCAATCCCATAAGAGACTGAATTCATCAAGGAATTAGATGAGAAATGGAAGCTTCTGTTTCAGAAAACAGAATGGCAGCTAGACAACAGAAAACAGATGCCAATTATTTGCCAGTGTCTGCAGTAGAACAAAACATTTTATGACATTTACTTTGCCTTAGCAAAGCTGCTGTTGATGTCAGTCAGCAGGTTCTGAAAGGAGACTCTATATGATTCAGGACTGAAAAAAATTTCTTACAGTTTGGTAAAGACAACAAGATGAAACATACGTAATAATTTTGAAGTAGCAACAAAGTTAGCTATATTAGAACAACCTGAAATAATACTCTCTTACATGCCAAAATTCTAAGGGTTGCTTAATAAATTAAGTGAAAACAGAATTTGTACTTCTCGGACTTAGCAGCCAGAAAATAGGATTTCTTTTGTCACATATTGAACAGGGAAGAACTCAAGCTGTGCAACAGAAAATAAAATCAATCTTTTGTCAGTATATTAGCTATTTTTACTTAACCCGAGTACATATTTGTTAGGTGGGCTGTTCTTCATAATCTGCCATCCAAGGAATACAGGAGCTAGTACCATGCTACTTATCTTTAACATGCCAGCTACTTATCTTTAACAGACCAACTTAACACAATATATATCAGCAATAAAAAGACAGTCCAGCAGTGAATAATTCTCTTGAGCCAGGACAACACACAAAACCTTTAGTCTGATTCTGTAACAACATTTTTGCACTAGCAAACACTTTAATTAGACAGGTACAAGGCATACTGTTTGTCATTTGCCTATTTTATCAGCATGAACCATACAGATAAAATGCTTTCTGGAGATGGAAACTGTACTCGTGTCTTCATCATTCTTCTAGCCAGACCTTTCTAGCACTTAGTCTTAGATTAAGGGCAATGATAGTTCACCCAAAGGAGAGTGCCTTGAAGAACAATGCTGCCAATGGAAGATAATGCAGTAGAATGGTAACTTTTTGTACAGTGTTATGTATACAAGAAAGAAATGCATGAGGATCCACAAGAAAAAAAAAATTGCTGTATTTTCTTTACATTCAGTTTTTAAAATAGTTACAGAACATAAGACCATCATTTCAAATGGGAACATCTGCTACCCGTGGCAGATCTGTAATATCTCATGTGCTTCCCTCACTGAAGGGCTCATTGTAACAGGACAGTCAGTGGAGGTCCAACCACGTTCAATGACACGCAAACAGCTACATGTGACCTACCAAACTCTACGCTTCACATCAGTCCTCCTAGGCCTGACTCAAGAAAGAAGTGTGTAAAGGCCTTTCTAAAGCACTATGTCTGTGTCTTCAGCTCCGCTTGTGTTTGTGGAGTCCTTTGTGACAACGGACCTACCACCACCCTGTCAGCGATACCACTTACAGCTTCAGTCCATTTGCCTCTTTACATTCGTCCCCCTAGGATACTGATGACTTCAAAGTCTAATGACAGCCCAAGTAAACCATACCTCAACTACATCTCTAACAAAGATGTGAATGATAAGAATAAATGATAAGGATATATATGAGATATATATATGAGATATATTATATATATATACACATATATAAAAGAATAAATCACCAAGTCTCATTCAAAAATCTGTCAGCACAAAGTCTGGTATCATAAATAGTTACTGTTTTAGTGCCTGTATTTCAAAGAGGTCAAGTGGAGATAAGTGCTTGTGAGATTTTAGCACAGTTTCTCAGGGCCAATACACATTATGAAATGAGTCACAAGACAGAGAACTAAATAGGATGATAGTACTGCAGCACAGTGCCCAAATTCTGTTTGTAGGTACTTCACACCATCAAAATTTTCACAAGTTTTAATGCACTTTTTTTTTTTTTTAACATGGTTACTGAAATCTGCAAAATATACTTAATTTCTGAAGGTTTTTTTTTTCTCTGAACTTACTTGCTTTCCCATGAAAATAATAATATTCACAGATATCTTCATTAATATTTTCTGGGAAAAGAAATTTAAAACTCAGTAATATTGACATTTCTGGCAAAAAGATTCACTTAAGCATGTTAAGTATGTTGAGCTACAGCTTTACCTAGAACAGAACTTTTTTTCAGGAAAAAAAAGAAGGGTGGCTTTTCTACTAGTCAAGAATGCAGATTATAAATAATCAATCTTCAGTTAGTACATTCCTTGCAGACTAAGAAAGGGCTAAACAAGACTAACTCACCCTCCCTGGATGATGAGCCAGCATGCTAAGGGGCTGAGAGGCGGAGGATGACTTAATGATGTCAAGGGGAATATATTGCTATGGCCAATAGTACATCTTTTACTCTTGTGAATACTTCCACCGATTTCAGGTGAATAGTCCTGCAGGATTAAGGCACTGATTAATAAATGTTTCAAAACAAGGCCAAAGCCCCGGTCATATTTTAAGTCTCAAAGAAGCAGTAGTTTCTATCTAACCTAATAGATCAGAACCTCTGCTTGCTCATTAGCTGAGGACCTCTGCCCTCCTTATTAGGCCCAATTTTTCCAGATGAACTGTCAGATGGAATCCGCTGCAATTACACAGGACAAATTCCATGTCATTAATGGAACAGGTGTTTAATGATTTTGGATGCATCAAGTTTACCCAGCTTCATAAAAGGTTTCTTCTCATATCTAGTAGTGGCTGCAACTCCAGGGATCGTTTGCAGAAAAGGTTGGAACTTCCCAGTCCATCAAACCTTCAGCTTTATGTGCCCTCCTGGTGAATTTATTCAGAGAGATTTTAGGGTCCTAAACTTAAGAGACTGAATAGTGTTTAGGATTGCTATTACTAATATTTAGGAGCCAGTAAATCATCCTCCACTGAGGTCAGCAGATCTTTAACTAAGGCCACAAAGAACTTAGGATTCATTAACTGTGATATGCAAGAAAGGTTATATTTACTTTAGAAGTTTTATTTCAAGTAAAGAGTTCAAAAATCAAAAATGTTTTAAATCGCGGATATCTACAAGTAATATTTTTTGTCTGTATAAGTATGAACAGATGCAAAATCAAGCCTTATCACAGTGAAAACTGTGCATTTAACTAAAGTTATGTAGGATATACTTGGCACTGGACTTCAGCACATTTTATTCCCTGATTTTATTCCAGCTACCTTATTTGCTTTAGTGAAAGAGTTTAGCAGAATGAATACGTGGCATGGCATCCTCACATAAAGCAAAGGGAAGAGGAACGAAAGATTCGTCTGAATGGGAAAGACTGAAAAATTTTGCATGAAAATGTGGATAAAAAGAGTATGAGATTTTCCAAGTAAAATTAGGTCATCTGCATTTTAAACTAAACCTCACTCAAAGAGGAATGAAGAGATGTCATGTTTCTGTTATAGTTACTAATCTCTTATTTTATTCAGGCTTTTGTGTTAGTGTGAAGGATCTTTGCTGTCAACAGGGTGTGGATCCATATTAAGAAGCCCAGTGATTTTAGCCCCCAAAAAAACAACTTTCCCTCTTTAATGGAGACTTTGCTCTCTAATATTTTTTCATGTTCAAATTACAGTTCATTCAGGATAATATTAAACAGGTGGTGTCTATGCAAGACTAATGTTACTTCGAAATGAAGAAAAATCTTCTTAACTAGACACCATTCAGGTACACACAGAAGTCCTGAGGACAACTACTAAGGCTGCATACCAGTGAAGTGCAATGCACACTCATCTTCCAGAAGCTTTTTGCAAAGACTTGCTGTTGAACTTAAGCTGCTAATAGTCTGTTAGCCAAGTCACTTTGGCCTTGGGTTATTGAGGTGTCCCAGCTATCTTCTGATCTATCAGATTGGCCATGGCAGCAGCCAGAGATGGCAAGTATGTCAGCGATCACAGCTAAAGTAATTTATATTCACTTGCCAATAACTAACCCATTGGTCCAAGAGGGCACTTTACTGGATTTCTAATTGGGGGCACTCCACAGAGGCTAAATAATGTTTTAGATGGTCTAAGACTTTTGATATTTACCCACAATAATGGCACATGCAACACAAGTTCTAATAGGAGAGAGAGAGATAAAATGGCACTGCAAACCTATGTTTTAATATCTTAAATCTGTATCCCTGCACCAGGTCAGATGACAGAGCAGGTGGGAATCTAGTGTTCGTGGTGGTAGATATATTCTTGTGCATCAAGTTATACCAAGGATACATCTTCTCAGACCTCACAATGAAAGAATAATTTTTGTACTAAGATAGCCATCACTTTTGCTCATAATGCATTTGTTAGTTTAATCAAATAGTACGAACATATGGCCTCACTGTGTAGGACTGGACAGTGCTTTTATTCTTTTTCTCCTCTCAAAAATGTGTAGTCTGGATATTTGACTTTGATTTTCTAGTGGATAGTCTGTATAAAGAACATTTTCAGACAGTTAGAGTTTGTACATGACACAGTTGATATGGGACAGTGTGTTGTATCATCATCCTTTTACTCTGAGCTTCCCAATACTGCCAATGGTGAAGGAATTTAGAATATCTGAGTAAACTCATTAGGAGTCAGTATTATGAAGTGGTTTAAGAGTCTTTGCTACCCACAGGCAGTTCTGCATAGCTGCAGAGGTGTCTTGTTGCTATTCCAGCTCATCAGGAGTGGGAATCCCTTCCAGTAAAAAAAATGCATCTGTTAGAGGCAGCTGCACTATATGGACACTTCTGTGAAAGGCAGCACCAAAGCTGAGCTGCCAATGAAGCAGGAACTGTCAGTTCCCATCTGGGTTTTGGGTGCTATTTATCTCCTCAAAGGTAACACCCTGACTCAGAGAAGTTCCCATCAAGTTCTGAAAGGCCTTTTTGCAAAAGCCTAGACCTTTGTTAGACTCACATATTGAATTCGCTGATAGCAGGGGTTGTTTCTTCCCTGCAAATGAAGAAACTGCAAAAGCAGTAGTTTCCAGCCTTCCTTAGCCTACCATGAAGGCAGCACTGAAGTCACAGGGACCACCTTCTGTATAAACTCAGTGGGAGCAGAGATCTTGTCTGCTTAAAAACAGTATTCCACTTTCCTTCTTCACAGAGCAGCAGCTGCTTTTGAAACCATGCACTGACTGTCATTACTGCTGGGCTTTTTTTTCCTTGCTTATGAACAAACAGGAGACAGGTTTCTTGTGCTGATACTAATTACATCAGCGTGAAAAAGATTCCTACTCGCAGCAGTATACTTCTGAATATGGAAAAAATAAAACATCTTTCGTTGAATACAGATGGTCAGCTCATGTTGCCCCTTTTCACCCTGATCATTACATGCTCTACCCAAAGAAGAACATCTTTAGCCCATTTTTCATAATAATCATATCCATCCTAACTGAAATTTGCCTTTAGAGAACTGAGGATTCTCTTTTCTTATTTTCCCAGATCTCTAAAATAAACCTTATTTCACAAAATTTATTGGGTTACAGTTTGGCAACTGCAATATTTTTGATTTGAAGACTCTTATTAAATAAAAGAAAAAAGTTTGTCTTTCATACTTACCTTTCTTAATCAAATTTTTTCCTCCCTTTTTTAAACAAGAAAAGAAGTTATGTCCAGGATGCATTTGCCCTGAAGCGTCCTTCACCAGATCAAATATAAGTAATTATAAACATAGGCCAAACACCAGTTTTCACTCACGGTCTTGTAAATTAGGGTAGAAGAGCAATACCTGATACTTTTTATCATGGTGTTTAACCTCTGTTAGAAGTATGCAACCTTTTCCAAAATACCTCTGAATAAGAGGTCAGCATCATCACTCTGCCATCTTTCATAAGTTCCATGTGAAGGAGGAGTAAAAGGAAGCCTCAGCTGATAGGAATCACTAAAAACAATCCCATTTGTAACTTTCTCAGTGTGACTATTTGTGTTTGCCAGTCTGGGGAGATATGTAACTGTTGCTTCCTCATCCCTTTCAGTATGGCACAGAATAGACTTTTCTTTCAACTATGGCATGGATATTAAGAAAAAATACTGAGAGATCACTTTTGGCATATCCCATCCATGCCAGTGTTTTATTTATAGCTCTCTTCTATGCCAGTGTTTTATTTATGGTATTAAATATATAAAGAGATTATAATGCAGCAAAAAAGGCTGTTATGGAAAAACAGACGCTGTTTTGTCGAAGAACCATGCTTATGAATAAGGCCACCTGGCCTAACACACACTGATTTTCAACCATATACAGCAAAGAGGCTTTTTCTATTTTATTTTTTTTTATTATTCAATCAGCTACTTTATCTGTGTCCCACAATGGAGTGTAAAATACAGGACACTTCTTTTTAAGGAACTGACATGAATCAGATCTTATCTTTTAGTAGAGAACAGTGTTCTGGGTTTTGTTTTGAAATCAGGCCCTTGAATATATTCGCTGCCTGGAAGTACATTAGTATTAAACAGAGCGTTTATCCCACAAGTTATTATGTAACCATTGTAAATAATATATAAATACTTCAACTTTGTCTGAGCTTAGCACTACCGAAATTTTATTAATGCTTTTTATTGGAATTGTTAGTAAATCAATCCCCTACCTTCTCTTCAAGGCAGTCAGCCCCTCCTAGTGGCTACTTCCAATCTGCAGCAAAACACTCTCCAGGTTTTTCTTTCTTTTGTCCTTGGTCTTCGCTCAGCAGAGCAGTGAAGGTGGAGCTGTGAATTACTTCTCCTACTTAAAATAAAGAAAAAAATGGGGAAACTTTTTGTCATTCAAAGTTATTGATGGGGAAAAAAAATAAACCAACACAAATGTTTGTGTTATTTCTTGCATTAAAGCTTGTCCTATATTTCATAGCCTGAATCTTATGAGTCATAGAAATGTGAGATCTAAGAGCCTATATTGCTCAATTACTCATATTCCTGCCTCTGCTACATTGATACTTTTTGAAGTGTTTTGTAAAGCTGAGCAGTAAAAACCAAACTATTCCATAGACTGAAGGTTGAAAGTCTGAAAACAATACTTGTAGCAATATCCTTCCTTTTTACATCTTTCCTTCCCTTAATTTTAGCAGCACTGCTCACACACGTAGTTATGCACATGTTTGCATGCTTGTTGCAGTGAGTCTCTGTCACTCAGCCAGGAACACATTTCTGACAAGCTGCCTGCTTTTCCTTCCTCAGTTTTACTGTCTAGATGGGTATTGCTGCATGATGTTTCACCTCCTGAAAAGCCCAAGGAAACTTTGGAACAGCACCCCACATTGTCACTACATTTGTGATTTCTCCATTCTTACATATAAACACTATCAAAAAACCACAGGGAAAAAAAGCAAAGTCTCATTTTCTCTATCTCTCCCTACTTGTATCTTCATAGCAGACTTGGGGAACGTAAAAAGGAAATATAACTGCTGACTGTAAATTATCAGTGCAATAGAAAAACAGCTCACACAGTGATACCTTTACATGGAATTTATTACATAAGATCCCATGCAAAAGGTAGTTATCCCTTGATATGTAAATCTTTCTGAAAAAACGTTTAAAAACATTTGAGGAAAAGAACATAGGACGTTTCAATAAAATCCACTGGTAACAAGATATCAGCTGCATGTCAGGCTGCTAACCATCTGGTTTTCAGCAAAAGGCAGAACATCTACTGCCTTTGCTCAAGTTACTGTGCCACCGGCAATTTCCAGATTTTAGGTCCCTATATGAAAGCAGTACTCTCAGCCAACCAGAAAGACATGCTTCTGGTGCCCATTTGAAAGTACCAACAAAAGTCAAAATTTTCAGAAGTAGGTATTTATTGCATTGTGAGAATAAGGCAACATGCCAAGCACCTACAGAGAGAGCCAACCCAAATCAATAGCTAGGATCTTAGCAGGAGGTTAAGAACTCATGCACAGCACAGCACGCAGACAAGACAAGCTTCATTTCTGATATAAATACACAATGCACCGAAGAAAGCCTACAGGCATTGAATCTTTTAGGATCAGTATAATTAGCTTACTCAAGTACTTTGATATTGAAAGATACAGCTTTGTGTGCCAAAGCACATAGGCAACAACTAGCAGAAAAATTTCTGTCTCTAGCCACTGGAGAAAAATTGTAGGTACTGTCTTTAGTGTCAATAAAAGAACACAGTAAAGGCTTTTATAACATCCTACTTATGATTTTGGGGAAAAAATGGGGGAATATCTTGTTGGCTGAGGTAGGTTGCTATAGTTCTTACATCCACATAGATTCATGCTTTCCTTTACAACAACGTACATATTGACATGGACAACGGTTTTATTGTTATACAAATTTCCAAGGCTGGGATTTGAATTTGTGTTTTACATATAAAAGTCATCTGACCGATAAATCTTTCTGTAGTTGACTGTTGAAGATGTCTTCAAGCCAACACTGAAGAATGTTCACCTGAAAGTAACCTCTTCTTATTTCTGTAACAGCTTATTTTTGATTGAAAAAATTACTACTAGTACTAGTTATTATACTGGTGTTTTAATCTAAACTGAGATCAGAGACTTACTGCATTAGATGCTGCCCATAAAAACACTAAGGAACAGTCATTGAAAAAAAAAATTATTTTAGAACTCATATAGTCAAGACAGGTTCAAATAGAATACATCCCACCTTCTATTAGAAACTGAGGTTCAGAAAACTGGAGTTGAACAAAACCTTTTATTCTTTTCTTTATCAACAAATTTTCCATCAGTTAAGGATTATATTCCTAGAGTTACTTGAAACAAGGACAACTTACATTATTCAGTGTTTTAAGATTATAAAATATGCAGGAAAATTATTCAGAGTTTTAAAAAGGACATCCCATCTTTAAGTGAAAATCTGAAATTTTGTAGTTTATGACAAAATTGACAACCTGCCTTAATTTTGGTTCAGGATTATCAAATAAAGCTTTTCATTAGTGTCATTAAGAAAGAATAATTGAATAAGCAGATCTACTCTTTTAGAAAATAAAGATCATATTAAGACCATATGCATATAGATATTTCCAGAAACTGGATGCATAGACTATTAAACTTTATTTTCAGTTCCAGTGTATGCTCTAAAGTCGGCTTTTGACTGCATCCTGCCTGGATAGTTCAACTGTTCTCTGCTAGCAAAATAAAAATTAAAAAAAAAAAAAAAAAAAAAAAAAAAAAGCCAAAGACCAAAGCAAGAAAAATTAATTTTGTAGCTGTCAGGAAAGCCTGTAATGTATTCTGTTCTATCCTGGACTGAGAACAATTCCTAAAAGAGCAAAACTACAACTGACTCAGAACCCCATCTGAAGCTCCCCAAATTCAATAGAAATTCTTTCAGTGAGTCTAATGGGCTTTGGGTCATGGCCTCATGCATTAAAATAATTTATACAGAAAAAAATCTATTTCCTTTTACTTTCAATTAATAAGTGAACTGGTTGCGACCTATTGGTAGAATGGTAAATAATACAGAGAGCAGGTCAGTTGTACAGAGTGACTTGGATCGCTTGCAGAGGTGAGTTCGGATCCAAACATAGGTTTTAATGCAGCCAAGTGCAGGGACTTCTATCTAGAAACAAGGATTATTTGTAAAATGAGAAAAGCTATTGTTAAGAGCAATGATTCTGTCTCAAGATTGATAACAAATTACTACAATAGCAGATGACCAGTTCAATCTGATTTCCTTCAGTGAGCTAACATGATCCTTAATTGATTTGCTAGCAAGGAGACATGATAAAAATGGTACAACAGCATTAATGCCACTATTATTGGAATTGTGTTTCCAGAATTAATATCTGTAATTCCAAAAGGATATCAAGGAACTGGAAATTATTTTGGAAAGATGCAATGATGTAGTCTTCAAAATATGCTTCACTGTGTGAAAGACAGAAAAAGCATAGCCTGTTTGGTTGATCTGACAAAGGACCTAGAGATAACCTGCACATTGATTAGAGGGAAAACAGTATTTTTGATAATCACCAGGAATTTAATCTGACAAGAAAAGGTATAGCAAAATCAAAAGTGAATCTAAACAAAATTTGACTGGAAACAAAGAGAGGATTTGAAACATTGTGGACAACTAATTTTTGGAATAAAAGGAATTGTACAATTCATGCAAAACTATTATTGACATCCTCTTTTTACCCCAAATAATTTTTGTTTATTAAATAAATTCATGAATGACATTCTTTGACTTGCATTATGTTTGCCCTGACATGTGAGCCAAAGATACAAAAGAGCAAGTTGTGCTATGAGTTTAGGGGGAATGAGTGGCCTTGAAGCTAGCGCATAGTAGGTCTTACATGTGGTGGGTTGCTGATTTCACCTGAGAAGTATAGCTGACAGATAACCTGGTACATTGGCTGTAGGTACGCTAGAAATGAGGAACTGATTTCAACTGAATCCGTTCAGGGTATATGTTTGAGTACTGCTATGTTTAGCAGGGATTTTTATGTACTTTATTCCAATGGAATGGTTCTAGTACAGGTATTGTGGTTATTTTGTTGGTCATTAAACTAGCAATCCTCTGAAAGCAGACTATGTTTAAGAATATGTCCACCTACAGATCAGTGGGTATAGTACATATATTGAATGTATTACCTGAGATAATGTAGTGGGGATTGATAGGTTAAGGTTGAAGGTGGTTAGGTGGATATTATGTCTTTTACCTTATAAATCTATGACTTTACAACATGAGAAAAAACAATACATGACAGTTTGCTGAGCCACGTGCATAATCTTTTACAGGCTGAGTTTTGTAGATGCCCTATCTGCCTGACATCATATTGTTAATTATGTCATTAGGTTTGGATGACATATGGATGTTACAATCTCTTATGTGTGGAGCTTTGTACATCCAAAGTGACTAATGAATGCCAGATCTTATTCTCCAGTTGCAAATGCATCTCGGCACCCTGAGTCTCTCCAGCTTGAGCAGCCAGGTAGTAAGACACAGATAGAGATGCAGCAGATGAAGAGGACTAAGATCAAGCATTTGTGCAAAGAAGTTTGCTCTGCTTTAGCAGAAGGCTACAAGTTTACAAGGTGTGAACTAGAACCAGAGAATTAACCATACATTTGGGCATCAAATAGGCTACAATCCCAGAAGGATTTTGTCTATAGGGGAACCTCACAGGGTCTGTGCCCTGGGACAGCAACCAACAGTACAGAAACAAGCGCACCCAAGGGAACTACTGTATATATAGGTGTCCACCAGTCCCTACCAACTGTGAATCAAAGTCCCAATAAATCCTGCCCTGAGCACTTAGTGTAGTAGGCATGCTGTGTCACGTCTGACAAATGGTGGGAAGATCATTCACCACTACAAGACTCATCAAAGTGCAGTGATGGTTGTTGGGATGTGCCACTGACACTCTGGAATTTCTGCCATTGAGATGATAGAGGGGGACCAGCAGCATTTTCACATGGGTAATACACAGCCTCTGCTTTGCTGTCAAGTACACAGACCAAACACCTCAACAAGGGAAGGGCAATTACAAAGTACTCACCAGAACTACCAGAACAGTTGTACATTTATTCCACCTGGTAGGGATATCAAGCCCATGTAGGAACTGCAAGTTGTAGTTATTACAATCAAAGTCAGACATTTGTGTTCTACTTTACTCATCCTTTTCATAGTAATCACGATGAATCAGACAGTGATGAGCAAATAAAAAGCTAAAACCACTAAACACATAAGGAAATCTAAAGGGCACTTAATAAAACTCCTTGATTTGCTATTTCAACTTTTAATACACTCTATCATAATTAATTTTGATGATCTTAAGCTAAATTAAAAGCAACGGGTAGCACCGCATGGAAGGAAAAGTATAAGGGCACCTTAATGGAGCCACCCAATATAGTGCCCTGTAGGCAACCATAACTTAATTTAAAAGCACACTCGATATGCAGAAATACACCCAAGTAAAATGGCAGGTGATCCTCAAAACAGAATAAGAAGTAGCTGTTGTATCCATCCTCAGCCACAGTAAATTTGTATGAACATGGTGCTTTTCATTAAGCAATCAATAATATATTTTATTAGTTCCAGAACACTGCACACAACCCACTAGAAGCAATCTCACTCCACAGTTTTGAGTGTGAATACCACAATTAAACCAAGAAAAAATAAATTAGTTTTTCTGAAATCTGGAGAGTTTTGAGTTGTAAAAGTCCAATTACAAATTAGCAAGCTGTGAATAATCAGACTTTAAAAAAAACTCAACAGTTTTAAAGCTTCATGAGCTTTACTTGTAAAATCCTCAGAGATTAAAAAGTTAAATAATAATTGTTAGAAAATGACACTATTGATGATAGCTAACAGAATCAGTTTTTCACCTCTAATTTTGGAAGTAATACCTGGCCTTTTGGGAGCACCACAATCTTTCTGCAGCACAGTTGTAGTGGTCACAGCACCAAGCCTGATGCAGTTCAAGTGTTTGGATGATACTCTCAGGCACATGGTGTGACTCTTGGGGATGGTCCTGTGCAGGGCTAAGGCTCAGACTCTATGATCCTTCTGGGTCCCTTCCAACCCAGTGTATTCTGTGATTCTGTGTTTGAAATATATAGAAATAAAGAAACAGGTTTGTGCTATTCCAGGGTACTAACAAATACCTCTGCGCTTGAAAACACCAAATCTCTCATTCTCCTTCCAATATAGTACTGAACTAGATCTCCAAATGTTTTCATCCACCTGCTCCCATTAAGGGGCTGAGATATCAACTCTTAAAAACATTTGGAAATCTGGTACTTCATTACAGCACTAGGCTAGACATAACCATGTCTTGAAATTCATCCACAACTAGATGCTGAGAATTTCTGAAATTAATTTCATATCATTTTTACTGATATACTAATATCAACCAGCATGTATATGTTTCATATGAATAAGATGCATCTCTTCGTCATGTCTGTAATTCAATCTTGATGTGGTAATTTTAAAGTTCTAAGAAGATAATTTTGTACTTCACTCTCCTTTTAGCATGTGAGAATACAAAAATCAAATCCAGTGAATTTTGCATTCAGTTGCAAACTCTCACTAAAATGAATGACCTTTTTAAAATATGTTAGGAAGCCAGGACACTCAGAATATGAGAAGCACATTTCAATCTGGTTACATCGGAAATACTCAAGAGCAAGACTGAATAGTGAGGAATGTATTTTCAGGCTTAGAGAGCACCTGTATTCCTGGGGACTAGCTGAAATTGTTAGAAAATCAACCCAATAAAGTGAAAACATAAAAGTAAGAAAAAAAGGACTTCAGGACTGTACCAAAAACTTCACAGTCTATTCACTGAATACTGTTAAGTGTTGTTCAGGCAGAACCTTATATGCTCATTGATTAAGAGATTAATTCAGAGACTTGATTAATTTCAGAAGTAAATTACTGTAGCTTTAGGACTATACAAACAGAAAACCTCCTCTATGGAGCCATCACAAGCAAAAGAAAGGATGGCCCACAACTAGGTAATTTTCCAAAGACTTAGAAGACTTGGGTTTTTTTCATTCATAAACTCAGAAAATTACCTAAGTCACAGAACCTACTGGTTAACAATATAACTACACTCTTTTCTCTCCCACAGCTATTGTACAAACCATTTACCAGGTACAGTCTACAGTCCAAACTATCTTGACAATTGTCTGGGAAAACATGAGATGATCCAGTTGAAAACTGTGCCAAGGAGAACACTAATAATAGTGAAACTTTCTGGGCAATTGCATGCCATTGCCTAAGCCTGTATCCCGTCTCTGTTTAATGTACAACTGTAGTTAAATCCATTGCAAATCTGTGAAAAATGCAAGAAGAAGCAGTCTCCATTTTGCCATACTCTAGTATTATGGGCAAGAAAGTTCTGTGAAAACAATAAATCCTTTCTGCAAAATAATTAAAATAATCAATGATGTACCCATGCATCCCTGAAGTACAATAACTTCTCCTGGCTTCCACTCTTCCAATCAGAAATTCCACCTTACAGCCACCGAGCAAAGTTATATGACATTGTCTATATTGATGGGCAGATGTGAACCTGATATTGGTACACATGCATTGTACTCCAAAGTAAGGAAGTCTCAATTATATATCGCATAATCAACTATACCAACCTGGGTTGGTAGATTTTGTATTCCTTGAGAAAAGTACTGTTAAGCACACACACAATTTCACACTAGATAAGCTAATACTTTATAAGTTTCATAAACTTATTTTCAAACTAGGGTCTGTTTCAAGAATCACAAAGCAAATCTCATTCACTAAGACTGAGAGGAATTAAATCTCTCTTGAATTTGACCAGAGGAAGATTTTTTTTTTTAATAGAATTAGGGACCAACCTCTTGAATGGGATTCTTGTGTCACAACTTTTAGCAGAAATGAAAAGTCAGCAAGCAGTCACAAATGGCATTTCTAAAAAAATATGAGGGTCACTTGATTTAGAGACTTAACAGATATAATTCCACTAAGAGTTATTAAGACTTATACTGGGATAATATTTAGGTAAATTGTCAGACCTGTATTCCATACAGTTTTATCAGTATAAAATAAAGATATGGTTGAATGAACAATACTGTTTTTACCACTAGTTTTCTCTCCAAACTTAGCTGGTATTGCAGACAGAATCCATGCAGTGGAAATTATCCCTCATTTCAAAGATACCAGCTTCAAAATGAAGTTAATTTTCTTGCATAAATAGGATGTAATATAAACAAAGGTTCTTAGACAACTCAACATCGAGACAGAAAATACTTTCAATCTGCGCTAGTTAGCAGCAAACAACATTATGTTTCCCTGAATGGCTATATTAAACATTTAACAACAAAAAAAAGTCCACATTTAGAAGCCGTAATTTGACTGGTTTCAGTTGCAAAGCCAGAAGGTTTTGCAACTTTACTACTATTAAAAAACTTACCATCACTCATGCCCATTTCTGAAGAAAAAGCCTTTCTGGGAACAAAACCCCACAACAATAACTTGTACATTTTTCATTAAATTATGTTTTTTCAGTGATTTTGGAGGATTTTAAAAGCTTCTTAAATAGACAGCATCTTTAATTTCAATAGCCCACAGTATGGGCTATTATTTTTTTTAACCAGTAAAATGGAGAGAAAAAGAAGAAAAATAAAATCAGGGTTAAAATATGAAGAAGGAAGTCCAGACACTAATGGATCTTTATTAAATAAATATTTTTTGGCTACTTTTCAGTAAGAAAAGAATTTTAAAGGAATGATTCTGCAATTATGATGAAAAGCCAGGTGAAACAAACAGTTATCATATAAAATTTTGCAGAAATCTACTTTCTTGTGTGTTTCTGGAGGGGGAGGGGGGGATTAAAAAAAAATTAAACAAACAAAAATTCCCAAATAAATACCTCCTCCTTCTCCACACCCTGCTTCACAAAGTGAAACAAAACAGAAGAGCAGCACTGGGAAGAAATACACACATTCTGCAGTAGAGCACAGTAATTTCTGGTGACACTCTGCAGGTATCCAGCTATAGCTTTAGGATCACAGAACTGAGGCTGTTGGGAGAGGGACCACTCAGGAGGTCTTTTATTCAGCCTTCTTCTCAAAGCAGGCTGAGCAGTGAGTTCAGAAAAGGTTGTTTGAGGTTTTTAATCGAGCAAGTCTTGATAACCTCCATGGACAGACTCCACCAGGACACTACAAGAAAGATCTTATTAAGGCAGAGGAGAAACTTTAGTGGGACAAAGGACTTCATTCAGTAGTGACATGTAAATTCACAGACACACACACAGATGGGCTGTCACAGTGGGCCAATTACCTCTCTTTTCATATTACAGACCAGGCACAGATGATAGTTTAAGCTTTCCAATGATTCTTAGATCAGCCTTAGTCAAACACTACATACCAACACCCACAAGTTACTTGCAGGCTCCTCTTTCTAAAGGCTTGGCACCTTGAGTTGTTTGGGAAGCGATGGATTGCAGTGAGAGGGAAAGTAACTCTGGCTCTAGTGTGATTGCACAGGAGGACATTATTTAATCTGTTCTATGCAAACATCATGCCTTGTCGTGTTCTTCTGCTATGGACAATTTCAGCTGTTATACATTGGACCATTTTGGGTGCATTTCATCTAGATTCTGTTTTGCTGATAAAGGTAAGAACACAGCAACTTCAGATATCAAAAGTTACTACCTCAGCATTCAAGGACAGTTTCTTTTTTTTTTTTTTTTTTGCATGCAAAAGAAAAAGAACTTTTATCTGGAACATACCCATCTTTGGGCTGGGAAAATATCATGTTTAATACTTGAGTACAAAAAATTCCTAGACAACAGCTTGGAAAGGAACCATCTCAATCCCATTGCTTACACAGTGCATTTACCTGTCCGAAGCTCACAAATTATATGGTCTCCATTTGACATTTTCAAATTAGATTTAGTATGTATAATAGCATATGTTATTCAAGAGATGGGTTTTGCTCTGTGGAACTTGTAGATAAACAATATTGCAATTTTCAAGTTTTAGCTAGTCCATTTTACATCCATAAATGGAGATCTGAAGAAAAGCAATTAAATATACACACCAGTTTCATGACAGCATTACACTTAACCTGTCTTCTCCTATTGTATTTCTTGGACTGTGATGCTACATGTGTAAATGTAAATAGGTATATATACATATATATATAATATTTGTCCTAGTTCATCATCTGCTTAAGAAAAGATTAATGATGAAAAGTAGGTGCCATTTCTCAAGTAGTTAACAAGGGTGTTGATATTAAATTTCATTTACTTATTGCCAAATCAGCAGCCTTTATAAAAACAGCAAAGTTAGGTTATGAGAACAAAATATGGATTGTATTCCCTGCCAATATGGAGTTCAGGAAATGAAAAGTGTTTCGATCACATATAAAATATAAGGTATTGCTAGTGCAGAAGCCCTGTATCAACTTCAGTGACCCATTTACTGGTTATTCTTTCGTTGTTTTAAAGGCATTATGAATTAGAGCTCTGCAGTTTAAATAGCATCAAATGTGAAATAGAGCCCCTGTGCCTCAGTTAACCTTAAACAAGTTTCTGAAAGCAAGAGAGACAGATTTAATGGATGTGATGTCATTACACTATATCATACATGCCAGAAAGAAAGAACAGAATATAATAGAATATCAGGGCAACATAGGAAAACCATTTTTTAGCTATTTTAAGCTTCAGAAAAATGAGCCAAATCTGTAAGGAAGAGGCTGAAATGCATGTAGTAATGCATCCTCAAATACCAAGACACTGAAGTGCTTCCATCCTCTTCAGCACTCTGCATTAAACATATGATGCTGTGCCAACAATACCCAGAAAAAAATATTTTAATTGCTCCTGCAACCCGAAACTGTATCCACTGAAGTTCACAATGAAATCATTTATTTCATTATATTGTTCTGTTTCCCTTTCTAAATGGCTTCAATAGAAATAGGCCTTCAGTTGCAACAAATATTTTAACCTTTTTTTTTCTCAGTATCAGCAGTACCTTCTTGCCCTTTTTGAAATTACTATGGCCCTAGCTTTAACTCAAACTGAAAATACAGAAATGACTTTATGATTCACATGGACTCTGTACAAGTTCCATGAAGCCAAAGGAAGACTTGCATTGTTTTCAGTGGGAGCTTACTACGTGATGCTGGGGGTGCATGAACTTTTGACTGGACATTTTTAAAACCAGTGTTTATTTTTTTCTTTTCTTACTTTAATTCTTAAGCAAGCAGATTGAAAATCACTAAGTACTGGAGTATAGCATATGGCATCTGGGAAATGCTCTTTGATAGAAAAGTCTATGTGTTACAAGGTTTTAATTTATTTACGTTCCTCACGAAAATCAGACAGATTGGTAAAGTACTCTGAACAGATAAGATGATCAAGTCTGACATCTAAAAAGTCCCATCAGTGTTTAAGCAGAGCACTCAGGAAAAGGCTAGCTGTCTTTTGAGAACAGGGGCAGAAACTCTGAAGACTGAGGAATGAGTTCTGAAGTGTCTGCTAATGCCACTGAAAAGAATGCTTTAGTTTTGTCAGATTAGCCCAGCTTGGCTTTTATTGTCATTTCTATTACTGAATGATCTCCTTTCTGAAAAGGGATAACTAGTTATTGATTCAAATGTCAGCAGTTTTAGTGCTATTAGCCAGGAACAGCACCAAAAAGGAAGGCCACTGCATCAACAATATTGTACACTCCCACTCCTCAGGACTGTATGTCCTTCTATTCTCTCTAGGCAGGCTTATGGCTCAGCATAACTGGGAACCTCATAATCATTCATATATTTTTCCTCACAAAATCCCTGCTGTTCCTCTATTTTAGAAGCAGGCAATGCATGTCCTAAGGCACAGACTGCAGTGGAGCACAGGATTGCCTGAACTAGCTTTTTCTGTTGCATTAGGACCAGTGTAGATGCAGCACTGTGGTAGTTGGTACAGGTCAATATGCCACAAGATCCTTCAAGTGCCTGCATTAACCCTTGCAAAGTTAATTCAAATGTATCCTAAGCTGCCTGACAAAACCACAATGAATCTAGAAATGAACTGAAGCTTCCAAGTCAAATGACTGATCAGTTCTTTCATGCTGTGATTATCTGGAGATGTCCAGACAGACATTGTTATGGATTATTTCTTTCTGTCCCAGGGCTAGCTAATAGTACAAACCCTGGACACAAATGTAGGCATTAAGGAAGGAGTAAGAACAGACACTGACCCCTCTCTAAGCAACTGAGAGTGTAATATAAGAAAGAAACATATGCATTTTATAAATGAGCAGGTTGATTATGACAAAGAATTATAATAAATATCTTTTAGGCACAAGGTCCTGAGGACACCTCGGAACCATCCCTTACTTTTTTTTGGCCTCCAGGAGATAGCTAAATCTCTAAATATCAGTCTGAATTCCTCAAACATCCACACGCGTGATCCAGAGCCTGAGCTGTCCTTAAGTTTCCTGTTATATCTCTAATTCAAAAGATCACTTCCTTGAAGCTCTGAAGGAAAAACAGTGAGGTATTTCTTTCCTCTTTCATCTTTGAATCACCTTCTATGCAATGCACCAGTGAAAGGCAAAATCTAGGCCTAATTTCCTGAAAAAAAAAAAAATATATATATATGTATATATATTTAACTTTCCTAAAAAGGGGTGATCTACACTTTCTTGCAAAAACTAGCCCTAATAGAAGGAGACAATGAACACTAGCAGATTTATGCTTCAAAAAATTGTGGAGTGTTTCTATCAGAACCAAATGATTTTTCTCATATAGTGATCAGAAGGGTTAAAGGTAAAAATTTTTCTTCTTTGTTTTTTTTTCTTTGCCATCTAGTCCATCTCCGGAATATGGGCTTCCTTTGAGCTGCTGAGCACAAAAGTGCATCTGGAAAATGTCAACTAACGTATTTCCAAGTTGTTATGTAAAAATAAAAGGTCTGAACATATTTTTTTATGAAGCCTTCCAAGAATATTCACTTCCGAGACCTGGCTTGAGAATGAGCAGCAGACATTTTTCAGCCTGAAATAATTTTATGAGAAAGGTTTAAATGTTTGGAAACTGTGTTGAAACTGTAATTTCTCCCTTAACCAACAGCCTCAGTGATGGATTACATGGCCAATAGAGTGACTCTATGTGTATATACACGTACACACGCCATTTCATTTGTTTACCTTTGGATCAAAAATAGAACGTTACAACATTTGTTTTATCATTTTCAATCCCCCTGAGGCATTGTGACATTTGGTACATTTATTTTTCCTGTTAAGAGATGATTCCTTAATTGTTTGAAGCAGGTGGAGGAAATATTTAGCAGAATGTTTACACTATGACAACTATACATCGGGGAGGGAAAGGAGGAGTGTGTTTGAACATGCATAGAAAGCCAGAAGTTGATTACATTTCTTTCTTCTGCACAGCCCAGTGTACGAGCTAGAAGGAATCTCATTCCCTAGTGGAGCTAATAATAATATATAGATTTCAAAGGAGCCATAGTCCTCTTGTCATTAACTTTGGTTCAGCACCCAAGTCAGGTATGAGTGCTTGCAAATATGGACAGCTTTCTTACTGCCCAGCTTTGAACATTAAGCTTGGTGTTCTTCCTCGTAGTTCACAGAAAAAGGTAAATTCCTCCAAAATTTATTCCAGGGGACCATAAGTAAAAGCTCTCCCTGTATCCTCCCTCTTTCCCTCCACTTATTCCTTACTAGTTTAAGTCAGGAAACTTAAAACAAAGGATCTTGTACATGACAGGCAGGACATGCCAACCTAAGTCCAGCAAGTATGGGGAGATCAACTTTTGTTCTGCTAGTGAGGTACTATTAAAAGAATGTGGTAAAATACTTAAAATCACAGGCATCAGACACACAGCTATGGCTGAATCTGGATCTAATCTCTTTTATTGTTCTGTAATGAAAGTTTATAACTAGTCTCTCTGCCTTTCAGCAGACAGGTCCTCTGTATAATTGTATGTCTTAAACTCCTAGGGAATATATCAGTATGACAGTGGGAAGAGACTTACCTCTGTCTTGCTCCTCCAAGACAGCCCTCCTCTGTCAACAGTTTTCAGCAAAACCTAGTTTCTTGAGGAAACTCCAAATTTAAATCCACTTGGCAGAAGACAGAGCTCTAAATGCCATATCAGGAGTTTTCCTTAACTGTTCCAATTCACAGGCCTGTGAATGAAGAAGAGCTTTCCTCGGGCTCAGATCAGTATTCTGGCTGCTGGATGTTAAAAATGTATCTTTTATTCTAGGTTCAATGAACATTTAAATATTTATCTGGGAACTTCAACACCTCTCATATGAGGGGGTGCCATATAAAATGGGTGAATACAACACAACACACAGGATAGTTACACCTCTCAGAAAGAGGAAGAATTTGGATTTCTAGCTTCTGGGAAAATTATTTTGATCTCCCTGGACTATTACATAAAAGGCCAACATTATTTCCACCAGTAATGCAGCATATCTGTAACCATGCTTTTCTCTTTGGATATTCTAATATAAATATCATGGTTAGCACAAGAAGAAATAATTTAGTTTCTGGTTTGAATAAGGAAAAACAGAAACACTTTTATTTGATCTGAACTAATTATGATTATTTTTTGTTGGTTTATTCAGACACAGAAATAGTTTGACTATTCAGTCTATTTGCTGCTTACACAAACTTGTTGATTGAATAATCATTAGCAACATGAACTTTGTCCAGCTAGATGGCTAGCAAGTAAATGGTTACTTGGGTAATGCTGTTTTTAAAGTATACACATATACAAGGAAGACAAGACATATGGCATAGGCGCTCACAGAAAGCCAGTTCATGTTATCTGTAATGAATGATGGAATTTGCAGCTCTTCAAACTCCAGAGTTTCTTGCCACTACTATTACCATAATTTTTTCCACAGTACTTTGCTTGTGTTTACCACTGAAATGATTTGCAGCAAAAGTTACTGTTTACCATGAGTAAAGTTCATGCTATCTATCACAGAATAATTTCCATCTTTCCATATCAAAATATATAAATAAAAATATACTGTATTAATAATTCAGTCCATTCAAGGATATGACATTTTTTGTGACAAAGATTTTTGTGACAGAGAAATTCTGTCTTGAAGTAAAGGTGATCATTTTAACTAACATTCAGAGAACTTTGTGTTGTCCATATTTAGAAATTAATAATTTTCAAGTTATCTAGTTCTTAGAAGGGTCCACCAGGAACCTCAGGGATCTGCCCTGTTTCACAAAGTCTCTTTATGTATCAGATATTAAATCACTCCATTCAATAAGTTGATTAAAATGCTTCCCTTGAATTGTAACCTTTTTTTGCAGAATACACATGGGAAAAGCACCTTGATTTTGTGAAACAAAATAATTTTCTTTTTAGTGGGTGGAACTGGCTTCTGTTTTACAGCTCACTGGCTGCAAGAAATTTTCTTCCAGATACCATTGTACAGTGCTCTTGCTGCTGAAAGGATGGGAGACAGAAATTTGTATTCTGTTTTAGCTAAACAAGTATCTTTCTCCAGGAAAAAGAATTTTTTTTTTTTGCTCTCCTGAACTGTTTCTGGAAAGCCTAACTTTTTTCTTTACCTCTTTATTTTTTCATCATTCAAAATCTTTACTAAGTATGAACCCAAAATCTGGTGTGCCTGTTCTGTTTTGAAATAGTGTTTAACAAAACAACATATTTAAGTCATAGTGTCATAGAGGCTGTGATACAACAAGAATACAAGACCACATAGTGGTAGGACAAGAAGGAATGGCTCTAAACTGAAAGAGTAGGTTTAGAATTGATATTAGGAAGAAATTCTTCACTATGAGGGTGGTGAGACATTGGAATAGGTTGCCCAGAAAAGTTGTGTGAATGACCCATTCCTGGAAGTGTTCAAGGCCAGGTTGGATGGGGCTTTGAACAACCTGGTTTAATGAAAGTTGACTCTGCTGACAGCATGGGGCGTGGAACTAGATGATATTTAAGGTTGCTTCCAACTTAAACCATACTACGGTTCTATGAAGAAGACAAGATCAAAACTCAGAAACTGTCCTAGCTTTGTTAATTGCCAACTCTGTGATTTTTGGCACACTTCTTTGTTCTTTGGTCTCCCAAAAAATTCTTCCTTTTATCTACTTAAAAACCAAACTTCAGTGGGAAGGTACAGTCTTCTGCTGGAGGCAAGTGCTGTGTTTAGCACAGTGGGGCTCTGATCTCATTTGATTCCTTTAAACAAGATAGTACTACAAATAAATCATCATAATAATATTCTGATTTGCAGTTAAGATTAAACTTAAAGTTACCTTATTGAAGTGTCATCCTGGTTCCTGTGACATTTGTCTGAAACTTTCTTCTTACAGTATAATAAATGTGCTTCAACTCCATTGGTCAGCTTCTTCCTCTAATGGAGACAGCTTAATAGATTTTTTCTTAAGCCCAGTACAGCTTGTTTCTTAGTATTAATTTCAACTTTAGGTTATTGTGCAAATTATGTCCTAGCTGGAAATTGAACCACGTTGACCACTGAAGAAGAAGAGCCTAATATATGACCTGTATTAGACAAATTTGCCCAGGCAGCAAAGTACAGTTGAATTGATTTTCACTCTGTCATAATGAGATATTTCTTTAGACAAGTTCTCCACCCAGTGGCTGCAAGTGTTCATGGGAGCAAGGATATGATCCTGACTATGCTTCTATAGAAATGCTGGAGATGTAAATCCTGCATATATAGAGCACAGCTGACTTGAAGAGAGGCAGGCAAAAGGATGTCTTCTTCATCTAGACCTAAGAAATCTATAAAACAAAATGTTTAACTCATGTAAGACAAAAAAATAGACTTGAGATATACAATAGATGTAACCATTGCATCCCTCCCTGCCAAAACCTAAAAACCTACAGTAGTATTCTCTAAATTTTCTGCTTTTTAGAATAATTTATCAATATGGGTTCAGAACTGTGGGGAATTTTTTGTTTGCTCATTTGCTCTCAGCATAGAATTGGCGGTCAAACATTCTATTTCCAACTTGCCATCAACAATTTGAAGCTTTCCTGAGAGTTATATGCAACATGATATAACACTTCAGAAGAACTTTTTTATGCTTAAAAAAGGTACAATACAAATAATTTGTCATTTCTTTGATTTATGAATGTCTTTTCATCCTAAACACAAGTGTCACAAAGGTTTAAGACTGTGTCACTTAGCTATGCCCAGGTAAATTTGAGAAGCAGTAGTAACTGGGAAAGTTGTTTTTTGGAAGAGATGCCTGACATGAAAAGACTGTCGTATTTTGCCTGATTTTTATCCACAGCTTATCTCAAATGTAAAAATTGCTTTGGCTGAATTTCAGCCAGGGCTAGGCAGCTTTCCATATAACAAAATTTGACAGCCAACCTGTCTCCCACAGCAGCAGAACCAGAAAAGCTTTGCTGCATTTCTTTTTCAAGCCAGCAGCAGCAGCAGTGAAATTTATTTCTGTCTCTATGTTTTTGACAGAAAACAACTTCAAAAATAAAAGAGATAAATAAAAAAAAAATCTCAGCAGCATGTGTGTATGTCATATGAGATTTATCACAGTTCATTTCCTTTTTATTAGGGATCACAGAATCATTAAGTTGGAAAAAACCTCCAAGATCATCAAGTCCAAGACATGTCCCCAGCTTTTCAATTAGGCTATAGCACAAAGTGCCACCTCTGCTGTTTCCATCTCATGCTTTCCCTCTCTCTCCCAATAGCTTAGGTATTTTGAGTTTGGCCTTGCCTCTTTCTCTGATATTTTTGTGTTCTTTTCAGTAATTTTTATATTTATTCTGAGAGCATATTATTTCATTAATTTGAAAATTACTGCATTTTTATATGTAAATCCCTGTTTATTGATTATATATTTTTGCCCATTAAAAATTTAAAAGTGCAACAATTTTTTTTTGTTGTTTCATTTGTAAGATTTACAAAACACAAACTGAACAAGTAAATAAAAAACACAGTACACATGCACAAGTCTCTCATCCCAGTTCTCACAGAATTTTGCATATTAGATGCCACACTACTGTTCTCTGGCAGAGAACTGCAGTTTAGTTTTGAAAACAAGTTTTACATTTTTCATTCAAGATGGGCAAAGGCACTACATAAATATATAATGGTATGAATCAAGTAAGAGTAGAGGGGATATTGGAGTTTACAATTAGGTATTTTGTCCTGTGAGTTTAACAAGCAAGTACAATGAACTACTACCTGGAAGGAAATGTTTGAATACAATGTATTCTCAAAATACTGATGCTTTCCTATATTGTTGCTTTCCTTGCAAGGTTATCATACTTTATAAGATTAGTCTTTTAGGCAGAAAAAATATCTTCTTTTTCTGTTTTGTGCCGCTGTTCACCCAGTCATGCAAACATTTCTGCAATTACCCAACATTTGTGACATTCTCCCCTGAAAACCAAACCTGAAACTGAATTTTCAATTTTTTTTTTTCTTCATAAACATTACTGCTTTTCCAAATCTTTGGGTACTCGTTATAATTTTGATTAAAAATAGAAATACTTTTTTCACTAAATACTTGGGAAACTTGAAATGGAAAGGTAGTCTCTAAGGCATAGTAGCCTTTCATAGTACCCTAGAATCATTTAAATTGTAAATAAGATCATAGAGTCCAACAGTTAACCTAACACTACAGAAGGACAAAAGTGTCACCAACTTTTAGCCCTCTCTACCTAAATTCGCCTTTCCTGTGTTCCACTCCCCCAAATACATAAACATCAAGGTTTTTCTATTTTCCCCATACTTTTTGTTGTCATTTTTTGGTAAGTAAAGGAGTAGGGATAGAGGGAGTGGGAATGGGGGGAATATTTGAATGTTGAGTTGTCTGTTAAAATTAAAAAGATTGGGATGTTCAGATAAAGCAGCTAGCATTTAGTTTTGTGTGTGGAATTATCCAGATCTTCTACTTGTTTATTTGTTTTGTTTTGTTTTTTAATGTTAGAAAATGTGGACAGTACTCACACATCAGAGATTTTAAATGTAAGAGAGATTTCAACGAAAAAGAAAAATAGTCTTATTTCAAATCTTTTCACTTTTCTACTAGGATATAAATTATGATTTATTTCATTCAAGGAGTCTAAAGTCTCTCAACTAATCAAAAAAAAAAAAAAAGGTCAGAATTAAGAATTAACTGGAAGCTGAAGTCTCCCTTTGTGCAGCTTTAGGCTGCTCAAACAGCAGGCTTATGCTGGCTTCCCACACAGACTGGGCTTAAACATTCCGGGAGAACCAGCCCCACACCTGCGGGCTCCCCTGGGCCCCGGCACACGGATCCTGCCTCTCCCCATGCAGGGAAATACAAGGATTTTTCCGAAGTGTTAGCCTACCTCCCCATCTAGTGGCAGTACAGTGGAAGGGTTCTTGCAAGTGCTTGAAATTAAATCCTGGGAGAGAATTGTTATGAAGCGGAAATGCTCCGAAATAGCACTGTGCTGGAATTAGGACCACATAATGAACTTCAACGCAGGCATCCCCTCCAAACATGTACCGACAATTCAATAAAAGCAAAGTTCACATGCTCTACACCCCTTCTGTATCCCTCAAGTCTTTGACACATACTAACAGTTCATATTTATTCCCTACAAAAACTAACAAAACTACTTGACATTCAGATGTCTTTCCTCATCTAACTCCAGGTGACAGAGGTACTTCAACCTACTCACCAAAATAATGGGATCATACTGTTGTTTGTGGTGCAACACCAAAGAAAGTGTGTTGTATTTTCACAAACCAGTATTCAAAGACACAACCAAGACTTCATTGAGAAAACACTCTAGACCCTGTATCACTGATTTATCAACCTAGAGCTGGATTCGGTGCATAACAACAATATTTAGTGTTATCACTAAGTCCAGTAGCCTTTATTGACAAAGAACAGCTGTAATATCAATATGGATTCTTTGATTTACCTTGCTAAGTCTATTTAGTTGAGATACAGCTTCGTGACCTGAAACAAATTTGTATTTGCATCTTCTCTGCTGCTTATAAACTAAGAATCACTGTCCAGATTATCATCGATTGTTACAGGGTTAGATGCACTTGATAATAAAGAACATCTCATAGCCCTACACTTACAATTCTAAACAAAGAAACACAGGATGATTTCCGGACATTTTGGTTGTTTTCAAACTTAAATTTTGGGGAAAGTGTAACATTTTCCTACATGTCAAAGGGTTTCTGTCCACCTCATAAATACCTACGTTTCATTTTCTAATTCTAATTTTTTTGATTGACAGTTGCTGCTTTGGTCTTCAAGAGGTCTGAAGAGTTGTCTAGTTGCCTGTACAAATGCCATGTATTTTCTGTGTGGCTGACTTTAGGTAGTGTGTACCACAAAGACATCTGCTCTGCTGACTTCATTTCCAAAATAGGTCTTGTAGTGGTGCAGGACTCAAATTTCATAATTGTTTTAACTGATCTCTCCTGTTTTTGCAACAGGGAGCAACCAAAACAATGGTTTAACAGATGTGCTAGAAGCTAGCCAGTTGCAGCACTGCATAATTAACAGAGGAAAGGAAAAGCATTGGGAGCGGGAAAAATCACCTCTCCATAATATTTTACTACTTGGAGTTTCTAACATTTACCTTTCCTATGTTTGAAAGGATCCTCAAATTTATTCCTGCCGCGATTTTTCTGTTAATACCTCACACTTTATTGTGAGTATCAAAGGAAAGGTGTAGTCCTCATTCTCATTATTACATGGTATGGATGGTCAGCTGAAAAGCCTGAAATTCCTAAGAACAAGTTAAGGATACCTATCCTGAAAATGGAACATCAGATTAAAAAAAAAATCTGCAGTGAAAGTGGACATTTCCGGTCTTTTTTTCCATCCCTTTTTTCTTTACCAACAGAACTTCTAAAAAGCTTTTCTAAGACATGTTAACACTTCCACATTCATCCACCAGTGACACTGGTAACCTCCAGGTGTCAGTATGGCTCTACTGCAATTCGACTCCCTTTGCAAAGCCCTGAATAGAGATTAAAAGCTTCATGTTTGAATGTGACAGCTCGAGACTGAGACGTCAGTTTGCTAGAGGAGCTACTTAGCAGCATCAAACATGTTATTTTGTTACATGCAGATCCTTTGCAAAAATGCTTATTCTACCTATAGTGTTTGTACTGTTGCCACAGTTCTGTTTTTGAAGGTGATACCTTGATAGCATTGTCTATACAATATAGCTAGTAATAATCATGTAATTATTCCAGAAAAAAATATGCCATTTGCCACTGTATTTATTTTGCTTACTGTGCAAAAATGACAATAGCAGTAAAACAAATGTTGACACCACCCCAAGCCATGAACTACTGTTCATGCACCTTGACTCCAAACCTGGTTAGTCAAAAGCAGCAGCAGCTAAATGAATCTGTCCTCAGGTACTGCTTCCCTTTCACTCAGACAACAGCAATGTACATCAAATTACAAGTCTTACTCATCAGTCACTTCCTAAATTGTGACTATTTATGCTCAGACATCGATCCAGCAGCTTGGAGCAGAAGACAAGGGCATGGCAGATTTTGTTTATCTGTAGGAAAGCTGACTGTAATTGTCCTATACTTTATCACCTAACCAGATTCTTATTTATCGTTTTAGGAAGAAAATATGCAGGAATGTTCTCTCTTCTGTTTTTCATCTTGTCCCTTCTCTCTAGTAAAATGATAGACAGAATTTACCTCTCATCTCTTTACAGCAAATTAGGAAGCATATGAAAGACAACTGGAGAGGTGTTCTTGAACATTATGAAAAAGGAGATCTCTATAAGGGAAGTAGAGGGGAACACTGACTCCTGAAAAGAAATTAATCTAATATTTGAGGGAGAGAGTAAACAGATTGGCTTCCATTCTCCTCCTTGAAGCCCTGAACCCACCCTAAATCCAGAGCTCCCACTAACTTTCCCAGGCCTGTTTTGTCCTTTGCCCTTTTCCCTCAAAGTATCACAACATCAAATTTTACCAACAATGCTGAGATATATTTAATCAGTTCTGGGACAGTCAGTTAGAATGGGAACAATTCGTGCTTACGTTTCATTGACATAAATTAATTTTATGATAAGAAATCTTCTTACATGTGTCTTGTCTGAAATTCCATCAGGCTGTAAAGAACTTTAAGCTTCTTTTAACATAGAAACATAGCAGACAAGGCTTTAACAAACTTCTGTGGTAATGAGTCTACTACTTCTGGACCTTAACAAGTCCTCTTTCACATACTCATCACTCCACTATGAATGTGCCAACACAAACACTTTCTGAGGTCTTTTTACGTTATTCTCCATGAAATATTGTTTTAAAATCCTCTTTGCATAACTTTGAGAATCTGCTTTAAAATTCTGTAGAAATAAAGTTTAAATCCATTGCTCCTGAATAGCAACTCCTAGGCTGATGTGTCCTGTTCACAGCAAGAAAGAGTGGATAGCACTGGGAAAAAATAAGATATGTTTTGGCTTTAAAACAAGCATAGGACCACTTTAAATAAAACAAGTGAATAATGTGTTTGTTCTCAGGAATACTGTGTACAAATAACTCTTGCTATAAACTTAGTTGTACCTCAATGTTTTTAACCATCATACTGTTCCTATAGAATGTTTTAATTTAATTCCTAAGCATTTTATGAAGTACAGTTCTGGTTTGTTTGGGGCTTTTTTTAGTTTTAGTACCTAGAAAACATATGCCATTTTGGCATTTAACAAGCCAGCCAGGGATTTTTGCTGGTATAACCCACTGATGGTTTTCCCACAGGGATCATGATATACTATGCTGAACTTCCATAACAGAATAGAGTTTCCAATAGATCAATTTTTCAAAGAGACTTTAATAATGGTTTGACAGGACATTTATACAGTAGGGGGTTCCTAGACTATCAGAAGATCCAGAGTTTGGAATTATTTTATTGCCTTCCTTTGAAACAAAATGATAGTAGATGGTTCACTGAAGCATTAATATTGTCTCAGAAACCACACAGAGATCTTGAATAATGCTGTAGAATAATTGGCTCTTCGAAGAGGAAGATGATAAAAGTTTCATGAAGGTACAATCACAGTTGAGTATGTTCATTTGGATTTCAAAATAAGTCAAATCTGTTTGCTCATCTCAAGCAATCTTTCATGATTATATGGAATTTTTATTCCTACATAACTCATATTTAATATGTTTGGATTTCTGTCAAAACAGCTGAATTTGATGTTATGTACAACATATCTTATATAGTAAAGTTCATGCTCACAAGCAAGAAAATTTAAGGAAAACAGTGCATTTGCTATGGTTAACTGATAAGTGGCTTATGGGAAAGAAGTGATTTAAAGTGATTGGAATTGGTAAAGGTATAACTAGAATAGTGGGATAGACATAATTGGGGTGGGAAAGCATATAGAAATCTTGTTTTTAAACTGAAATCATCAGAACTCAGGTCTTCTGAAATTCTTTGTAATATGAATTATATTCTTTGCCTCATATTCACTGTATACCTTTGCTTGTAGTTCTGGAAGCTCATCTGTAATTCTAGGACTGCTTATGTAGTTTACCTGAAGTACCGCATTATTATTTAAAATAAACAGAGATTCAAGCCTGCTCAAAGTGAAATTAATTTTTCATTTCCAGCCTAAACCAATCATCCAATCTAATGGCCTAACCACTGTTCAGCTGGCACCTCGAAATTTCTATAATCACAGTTCACACTTATTTTTAAAATGAGCATTCTAAGAAATCTGAACCTCCCTGGTACAACCTCTCACTCCATCAGCTCCTAATTTTTTCTAAATAAAATTATAGAGATTTTCAGAGATTCTAGCACAGCCAATCAGATTATTATTAGAGTGATGTTGCAGAACACTACTGAAGCTTCAGCTCCAGTTGCAAGTACAAGTACTGGTATTGCACAAGTTAATACAGCAGATAAACTTTGTTTTTTGAAGTCCATGGACCTTCTTTTAATCCTCATCTCTTTTACTAAGCAGTAGGGCCACCTTTAGTATATTGCGTGGTTACCTCACATTTGTCACCTCAATCTTTCCAACTGTAAAATAGTGCTTTATGAAGCCCTTTAAGTTCATCAGTACAAATACCAGTCCTAGCCTTAGATACAGACTTTAGCACAGCCTCACTCCAATCACCTCTTGCTCCTAGTTCTCAGGAAAGGCACTTTATCTTACATGGAATTCACTGATAATTGGGAACGAAAAGTACTTCATCTACTTTAATGTAATGATTTATGTTTACAAAAGGGTTTGCTGTCCCTACCAGATCTACCAGATCAGCCCTGAAATCTGATGTATCGCTTGTGTGTTAGCCTGCATAGAATAAATTGATCCAAAGAATTCAGAGAGAAAACACAAAATATTAACATTAAAAAAGGCCTAAGGGCTCTGTCTACAGAGACATTTTAAAAATGAGCTATCAACTTCAGGGGTTTTGTTTGTTTTTGGTGGGTTTTTTGGTTTTGTTTGGGTTTTTTTGTTGTTTTATTTTATTTTTTTTTATTTTAGCTGAACTTTACCTTTAGCTGTGTAGAATTCTAAGGAAAATGTCACATGTGACATTTTAAACAGTTAAT
The DNA here is from genome assembly GCA_035222235.1 of Margarornis squamiger. Taxonomy (NCBI): domain Eukaryota; kingdom Metazoa; phylum Chordata; class Aves; order Passeriformes; family Furnariidae; genus Margarornis; species Margarornis squamiger. The sequence goes on along the minus strand of JAWWTY010000077.1, from coordinate 27,429,529 downwards.
GCTATCTTTTCTAGAGAATTCTAGAGAATTTGGGATAAACTGGCACGCTTATTGTAAAATTGTTTTATTTTCTGTAAGGAAAATAAGACAAAAATATGTGAAAAATATGCTCAATAGAAGAAAAGAAGACTCAGAGATTACAAAGGTCCTCTTTCTGGTGTCAGTGTTGTGGCCTAACCCTAACCCTGCCTTCTGGTGTGAACTCACTGATGGAGGGACAGCACAGAACAGACCTGCTGCATAAGCTAAGAAATCTGCACTAATGTCAGGGCAGCTTTGACCCTTGATCTGCACCACTGTCAGTCATAAGATGCTGTCTTGATTAGTTAACCTAGACATTACAGTTAAAGAGGGAAACAACAGCTCCACCCCACATTAAAAAAAAAAAAAAAAAAGAAAAAAGTACATGAATAAAGGAATAAAGACAACATGGTGTCAAGCATGGCACAGCTGTTCTTCAAATGTTTTCTTCTTTAACTGGACAGTTTTGTCACTTGGTTCCTAATTCCACCTTGGTGGTGATGCCTTAGGGTTTTCATGAATTTGTAGATTTTTATACTTCTGGGTAGTTTCTCACATACAGAGTAGCTAGCAACCTCTAACCCTGTGCTGTCTTAAGGGTCAGATAATAGCTGGAACACCATGCCTGGGAAACATGTACCAGAGCTAAGACAATCAGATACCATGTTAGTCAAAACAAGAAAGCA
>JAWWTY010000077.1:27361438-27428722 GCA_035222235.1 Margarornis squamiger | reverse complement strand
GTGGTGCTTGGAAAGAGCTCACATGGTATCCTGAGGCCGTGAGTTCAACCTAGCACCGGTCTTTTCTATCTGTTACTCGTCAACACGTGTTGTACTCTTTATACTCCTTTATATTCTGTACCCCAAAACCCTACAAGTAAAAGAACTCTTCTCTACTTTACCCACATAAAGTTGTCTTGAAAGTTTTTTTCCCCCTTCCTTATGGCAACAGTGGTAATTCTCCTCAGCTGAGCAGGATAAAAGCCCAGGGAGCTGTACCCTCTAAGAGACCGCTGAGAAATTAACTCTTTCAACCCAAAAATCAAGTTGAGCTGGGAGAGGAGAACTCAAAACACATAAAAATTGAGTAGTTTCTTTTGGTATTCTTTAAATCTTATTTTTAGCATGCTAATTCTGATCCATTGAATTCAAGTTCTTCGCTCCCCTTAACTGGTTGAAACATTCAGCTCAATCCATGGACTGCATTAATAGGTGTTTGCGCAAACTCTGCTTTTCTATCTTGAATTTTTGCTGAGTTGCATAAACAATTTCATACAAAACAGGCTAAGCTGGACTTCTACTGCATTGGATATTGGGAGCACAGACTCTAGCGATAAAGACAAGGAGTCTCCATGTGAGCCCACAGACCTATCAGTCTTGTTTATATGTACACTTGGGTCTGATGCAATTCCCAACAACTTCACCAGACTGGGAATGATTTATGAATCTTCAAGAATGCCACTGTTCTCTGGATTATGCTAGGAAAGCCCAGACACTTTCAGTTTCAGATATTGTGTCCAAAGTAAGTATGTCTCTAATAATTTTTAAAAGTGGCATTTCCAGATTTCAAGAGATTTCTCAAAGTTGAGGGATAGGAAAAATAACAGCTAATTGCATTTTTATTCTTGCTGTGATGGTGATCTATTTTAAGCATCAAAGCAGTACTGTAGCTGAAGGAAAAGTACATGCTAAATTAAAAATATTGGCTCTCAAAATGTGAGTAGTAGCTCTTCCCTCTCTATAGACAGGGTTGCTATAAATAAAACATCTTTTGCCACTGCAGCATTTCTTCCAGTGTAAAGAACACTCACATGAAATTTTTACTGCATCTTGGATAGTGTCAAAGCTCTGCCATAGCGTTCCAAATGAGTAATTTCATTATAATTAATCCACAAGGGATATGCTTACTCCAGAAGTGCTGGCCTTTTGATCTCAAAGAATATAACACTGTTGTACTATGGATGCCTCAAAGGCTACAGCGCTTAAATAATATAGTCCTTATGTCTACTGCCTCTTTAAAATCTAAAGATTTGCAAATTCAGTATTCCAAAGCATAGAAATATATAAAAATAACCTAAATAATAGTACAGGGAATTTTATAATTGTGTGCTAAAAATACATACATGTGGGAATATGTGAACTGATTTAAGGTCATTACTCAAATCAAGATGTATTAGGTATTTTATAAAAGGATGCACCTCCTTTTCACAACCATGAGATAAATACCTGTGCTGATTTCAGCACAATATTTGGTTTTAAGAAGCTACACACAAAGCTGCAGTTATTGATTTGATATTAAGGTATTTGTTCTCCTATAAATGTGGCTATTATGTCCTTTAGAAATCTGGCCATATAATTTATTACAGAAAATTACTGAATTGTTTTAGAAACTCTGTGGCCTCCTGTGTTAGTATTGGGGGGTTTGCTTGCATTACATTTTTTTTGGAGAAAAGATGGGGCAAATAAAATCCAAAGTCGATACTTCAGATAAAATGAAAGATATTATATATCAACAGTGCTTACAAGTATCCTAGTTTTCAAGTTTTTTTAAAGTATTTGCATGGATTTAGCTTTTGAATCTGTTGTGTTCTTTAGGGGACATCTGCATTTTGTGTATTTATTTTTTTTTATTCTGATGGTTGCTAGTGAATAAGATAAAAGGAACATATTTCATTTGTCTCTTGCACACTGTGCAGTATTGCACACTATTAGTGATGCTTTCAGGTTTTGATATATTGACATACTTCATCATGATTTTTAAGATAACTAAACTGAAGTAAACTGATACTTCTTAGGTAAACAGGAATATGAGAAAGCAAAAAATCTCAATCCCTTTTATTGAGAATCAGAAGTAACTACTCTTAAAACTTTCAATTTTTGGGAAAATAGAAAATGTTTTTCTGGGTGAAATGTTTCACTGGCAAGGACAAATTAACAGTGCCAAGAAGAGATCACTTTGTTCCTCCTCTAGTCCTGAAACACTGGACAGTTTCTGAAATCTGTTGCGAGAAGTGACACTGAGGAGACACACCAGATATCTGTCATGAGACAGTAGCTATTTTGCCTCCCTGAGCTGAGGAATGGGTTGCTCTGTATCCCATATGTACCTTTCTCCATACTGTCTGTGTCTGCTTTCCCTTGACTGCTCTTGCTGATATGCTAAAGACATATGTAACACTCAGCATGTCAAAAGCAATTAAATCCTTGGTATTTCTTTTGCCTCAGGTTTGGTACCTTGGTGCAGAGGGTTTGACTTGCACCCCACCTCTGCTAATCTATCTTCCAAGAGTGCTCTCAGTAGTTTAAAATTCAATCTACCTTAAATTATTCATGCTTAGTGCACCAGTGACTACTATATAATTCACCAGTCTAGTCAAACAATGTTGTCTTAGAGCAGTAGGGAAAGGAGGTCAGCCTTGCATACAACTCCAGAGCACAGGAAGAGCACACACCTTAGGACAGTACAACATGAACTGCAGTTTGCACCCAGAGAGTATGATGAGGGATTTCCTTACGCCTCTCCTGAAAGATTTCTTTATTTTCTACTGCCATCAAAAAAATGCAGCTGTGTACAGTGTCCAAAAAAGACCAGTCTGGTAAAAAAGGTACAGACAGAACAGCCTATCATAACAAACTCCTTTTCAGCAAAAAAGGAACATATATATTCACTTGAGAGACAGAGTACATGCAGCAGGACTGCAAATATCTTCCTTATGACTTCTCCATTTGTCACTACTCTAGATTGCAGAAGTTGGCTCCAGAATTCAAAGAATACCTTTAACTCCCAGCACATTCATCTTCTGATGAAATTAGAGTAACTATTAAAGTTTACTATGTAATTATCTAATTAAGCAAGCATCTTTAGAGAAAAAGGCCCTTTTAGTTAGCTCAAATACAAAAGTCTAAGGAATACAAGCACTATCTGGTATCCCATTGTTTAGGGGTTTGGTTTTTTTTCCCTCAAATGAGGATACTATTGTAGCAGATTTACTAGTCCTTCCAAAATGAGGTTTGTGGTAGAAATAGCTAGTAGTATGTAATAATAGTATGTAGTAGACATAACATTGTCTGCTCTTATAAATACTCTAGTCTTATAAAATAATCAATACTTACATCTTCAAGATTCATTTATTATAAAGGAACTCCATAAAATATTTCTTCCAGTAAGAGAAGCAGGATGTAAAATTCTTCCCAGAGGACTCAATCTGGCACAATAGACAAAATAAACAGCAAAAATGCGGCCTGTGAGTGGAAAAGATACATATTTCACTAGTGAGGTCTTTTGTCTGGTTACCATTTTAATGTAGGTAACTACAAGGGCTCAAGAGCACAGCAAAACAACTAAATATCTTGTTAGAACAATACAACAATCCTTTCTTCACCTTGTTAAGACTATAGCAGACAAATGACACGGAATGTTGTATTTGCCTATATTCCTACCATATTCTCCATTAAATCTCTACTACAAAGTTTATTTATTTTCTGTTTTAAGACATGAATTATCTAAGCCTTCATAGTAGTTTGCCTCAAAACCAGACATAGCTGACACTTGTCTCCCAGAGGAACAAGGTTGTTATTTTGTCAGTGCCAACAGTAGTTACTGGCTTAGAAAACAAAAGGCATTGTTATGTCATAGGTCTCAGAAACAGGAATTTGGAGTAGCTTGTAACCTCAGCATAAGCCTGAAAAAACATGGCTCTGGACATACTGATGTGAGCAATTTACTGCTAGTAACAAGTAATTTACGTGATCTTCACCAAACACAACTTGTCCTCCTCCCTGCTCCTCTCTTGGATGTTGCTGAGCATCCCTTCCCTTGTACTCAGTCTTTCCATCCAGATTTGCAGGGCACATGATTCGCCATCAGATTTCTGATCTCTCCATTGCCATGATGACAGAGACTCTTGATGTTTCCTTCTACCTTTGACTCTCTCTTAAGATGTTGTATATCCCATCAATGACCAATCTCTAAACTACAGTTCCTGATTCCTTCCTGTCTGCATTTTCAAAGTTTTTCTACAGAAATTGTGACACAAGGATGACTTTTCTGATAAAATTTGCTCTCTTTGTTTGTCCTTATGACACCCCCTTGAAGAGGGTAGACCTGACAACTTGACTACTCCCATTTGCACTGAATTTGCTGTTTCAGTGGAACACATTTTCTCCCAGCTAAACTCTCTCCCAGTAATAGTACTTTTGCCTCTGCCACAAATATTAAAGTTATATCAAAAGAAATGAATGTAAGGTTCCCTTTTTATTACATTTTCCTTCCCCTAGAAAAATATTTTATTATTTTATCTTTTATTCTAATTCTATATCTTTCAAGTTTCCTTATCTCACAGACTTTTTCCCATATACATCACAATCTTTGTGTGCTTTGCTCTAATTCTAAGGAGAAATAAAAAAAATACAAGCCCCCCAGGCAATGAAAGGTCACTTCCTGACAACTTTAATATTTCATCCATGTATTCCAAATCCAAAAGAATGCATCATCTAAAGTTATAACCGAAAAGAAGACTTATATTACATAACCACCATCCTCATGCACTCTGCTGCCAAGGATGTAAAAGCTTATAAGGGAGCAATAGAGTTGGATAAGATGGGACATTAATTTATTTACATGGGTTTGGAGGACCTGTTAATGAGATGATAATTCCATTTTAGCTACCCCTGTATCTGATTTAGAACATTTAGAAGTACATCTGTTCTATATCAGGTGAACTTCTCCAGCTTAGCACTTTGATCACTTTGACAATTATTACCATTCTGAAATTTCATAATCTCAGAATAGGTGATACCAATTATTTAGATAAAACCTCTAGTTAACACAATGGAAAGTCATAGGAATGTAAAGCTAACAGTACAGGCAGAGAAATCATACTATTGAAACCTAAAATAAAGTACTATTTGGAGGAACACAGCAAATAAACTCATTACTTTCAGCTGGAAACTGAAAAAGCATACTTGATTAAAGTCCCATGTCTGTCCTTTTAAGCAGTGTACCAACTTTTTAGAAACTGTGGGTGACACCTTTAATAGATTTTAAGTCTACTGATTTCATCTGTAAGTTGACTATAGTAAATCAAATAAGGTCAAGAATGATTCAACTTCTTAACCTGATAAGCTCAATATTATTGTCATCAGCAGGAGTGATTAATTTAACCAAAACCTCTTGACCTAACTAAACAGAAGATTATTTCCACACACTTTTCTGTGTTATCAAAGTCTCCAACTTGAGACTAGAGGTGTGGAGGAGAAAATTATTTGTTATAAAGTTACAATTCATGATGAGAGATTGCATTTGGGAGGTAGTAAGACAGAGACATACTCTCTTCATTGAGGAAAAACAATATTTTTACTCACTCACGTTGCAGGAAGTTGTTGCAAAGCAGGGGAAGTAAAATCTGTATCCTCCAAGTCTCATTTCTGTGTTTTCTCTATACATTGTCTTAATAATGTTTTCTCTTCCTGATGGTATGTTTTGGCACTAAAAAAAAAAAAAAAAGTGGTGTTGTAGCAGCATTAGCAGCATATCTTGGGTTTATCAAGCGAAGTCAGAAGGAAGGACTGGAGAAAAATGAACCACCACTGCTTTTAAAAAACTTTTTTTTTTTAATAACTATGTTATATTATAGGTGAACTGCCTAATATTTTAATAGATGTGACACAAGAAATGTCAAATTGGGTTCAATTTCATGCAATAAGACACTGAAAACTCATTGATACATCTTATATATTAAGAACCACAACCCTGTTTAGATTTCTGAGGAATTTATTTTCCAAGTAGAATGTATTTCTAGTCTGTAACAGATATAAATCTTTATTAACACAACTTCTACACTTCTCATTTTTCCTACAGCAATTCCACTTATCCGTGTTTTCTCTCATATGCTTTGCTCCACACCTAAGGCAGTTACACCATCAGTAACTTCTGATACTTTTAAAGCAGTGACTTGGCATTTGTTCAGCTAAATGAACAGTAAACTTCAATGAAAATCTTTGATGTGAGGCTCAGACATGTAAGTTACTTGGATCCAAATAATGGTATCATATTTCCCCAGAGGACTGACAGCACAAATCTTTACATGGCATATATTTTAAAGGCAGCAAGAAAAGATCATATTATCTTCACTGAGGAAAATCTAAACTCACTTACTTGCATTAAGTCTTTGCAGTTCACCAGGAGTTGAAGCTGTATCCTCCAAGTCCCAGTTCAGTGCTTTCTCTATCTATTATCTTAATTGTACTTTTTCTTCCTGAAAGAGTCTGTTGCCACTAAAAACTTGCAACAAGTAAAGTCTTCTGTACCATATAAAATGCATAGTGCCTCTTTTTGGTTTCCATCAAAAAAAAAATATACTTTTAAGAAAGTTTGTGAATACTGGAAATAGATCTTATTTTTAATTAAATAAAGTACAACCAACTACATTAGATGTTTTCACTGCAAACCTGAAGCCTGACCTATTGTACCATGAAACAGGATTTCACTCGAGCTTTGGGTTCAATTCAGGTTTGTAAATGTTTTGTGTGTTTCAAAAAAAAGGGCTGAAATATTCCATTTTTTATAGCCACTATTTAATCTTCTGTGGTATTTTGGCATGACAATTAAGCACTTGTTTCCTGGAACTCCTGATATAAAATTCCAGGACACAAAGGTTACTTTTACCTGAAGCTTACCACTATGAAGAGATGAGCACTGACAATAAAATTCAGAGAGCCACTCAAATAAGAAGTAAAGTTTGTTTTGGAGTAAAGTATAGTTGTTCTTCTGATCAAACATCCAAAATTCCCCAATCATAACATTAGTTTAGGTTCCATTATTTATATTACTATAACTTTAGACCGGAGCAGCAGTTCAGGAACACAATAATTACCAACCAGATTATTTTTTATTTTTTTTATCCCTACTATAAGATAGGAAGAAATGTTGTATGATGAGTGTGGTGAGACACTGGAACAGGTTGCCCAGAGAGATGGTGGATGTCCCATTCCTAGAAACATTCAATGTCAGGTTGGATAGGGCTCCGAGCAACCTGATGTAGTTGAAGACGTTCCCGCTTACTGTAGGGGGTTTGGACTAAAGGACCTTAAAGGTCCTCTCCAATCCAAACACTTCTGTTGATTCTATTATTATTTTTAGTGATGATGTAATTTTCATAATATGTCATTTAGGCCTGTCTACTATGCATACAAACTTTCTGTATAGGTCTAGATGGACATCAGTTTTACTTTTACTAATTTTGACTGACTTCAACCTAAAAGATGGAATACAGGACACTAAGGAAGATGACTAGTTAACTGATCTAGTGATGGAGGCATTATTCCTCTTAGTACAACCAGTGAAAAAATAAGGCTCTTAAATGTAAGCATATTTTTTCAAAAAGCAATTAGGAATACAACAACATGGGCCAGTGAAATCATGCTTCAGGCTGACCATAGAGATGAGAATGGGTAGAAGTCAGGAGACATACAATCAGGATCATGCATGGATCTTCAAAAGTATGCTGTATTTGCACCAAAGCACTTTAAGTAATTTCTTCTCCCTGTTCACATTCAGACTACTACAACCATCATGTTTGCCTTCCAGCTCATCTCAGTTTCATAATGCACATATCACATTTACATCACTGCTGTAAATTTTTATATTTATTGTGATGCTCTGAATTAATGCTTTTACCTCGTGCTAACCAACCCTTCCCAATCAATAATGAATAATTAAGACAGACACAAAGAGAACACGTTGGTAACACAGCTTTTCTGAGTTGCCCTGGAAAGACACAGATTTGCAACACCCTAATTTCACTTTGAAATTAAGTGATCAGCTAGATTTCAGGGGAATCCATACAAGTAAAAATATCTCAGTGAGATATTAATTGAAATTTCAATACCTAAAATAAGCTGCAAACAGGCGCAAGATGATGAATCTAATTCTCTATTAAATCATTTCTATACAACATTTCTGAAAGGCCATAAATTCTTCAACAGTGTTTTCACTCTTTACTCAGCTCTATATAGGATGGTCAAAACAGCGGAAGTCTTTTGTTACATTCTGTATGACTTGTAAAGGAAAGAAAAAATACACTGCCTGAGATGCAGGGGCTTATTGACTGCAGAGATAGTGTTGTGACTGCATTATTTTCTGGATGTAAACCAAGTCTATTACCTCTTCCAGTATAATCCTTTCCCAGTTGAATTCATTACAGGGCCCACCAGGCAACACATGAAAAGAAAAAAATTTCATATTGAACATTTGTCAACAAGAACAATACCAAAGCAAACAAACAAAACACCTCTCCTTTTCACAGCTTTTCCTGGCTGTTGATATATTTATATGAAACACACAATAGTGTTGAGGAAGTTGTAACTAAGGATATGAACTACTGGACAGAAAGAAGCATTCTGGAGACGAGAAGGCTTCGATGAGACCTCATAGAAGCCTTTCAGTATTGAAGAGGACCTATAAGAGAGCTGATGAAGGACTTTTTACTAGGGCATGCATTTTCATAACAAAGGGAACATTGGCATTTCTTTCTTATACCAGTATTGACTCTTTTTTTGTGGAATGACACTCCCAATTCTTTTGCTACTGAGGCAAAACATTAGAAAATTGCTATAAGCTTTTTCTTTTTATCCTAGGAGTTGAGAACGACCTAAAACTGTGCTAAGAGCTTCCTGCACTCAGTTTTCTATCTTGCTAATCTTTCTTCAATTTCTAAGCAATAAAATGCTAACAAATTTTCAATGTGCAAAGATGTAAATGGAGATTTAAGCAAAGATGACAAAGTCAAGAATGTGAAAACAAGGTCAGGTCAGCATGTGGAGATAGACTTGGCATTAAACAAGGGTTGACAGATGTATAAATTCTCAGCAATACATGGCTATACACATGGTTTCTCCTGAATTCTCAGTCAGGTGTCCATTTGTTATACGCCATCTCCAGAGATGGCATCACATTTCAAAGCAAGGAAGTAGCTCATTAAGTTTTAAGAGTAAGAAGGCATATTTAACAGAGAAAATTCACTTTTGGTTGTCATAGCATGATAGCTTCTGTTGTGGAGATTTTAAGAGTATAGACTGTGATGAGGAATGGGCAACAAAATGCTTAGTTAATCTTTAAAAAATTATTAGATTATTAACCTGGTGGATCCCACACTCTAACTGCTGAAACAACTGGGAACCTGCTCAATTCAGATGGCCATTGTTGACTCATGTCTTCATTTCAGATCTTCAGACTTCCTTTCACTAGCCTGGAAACCCAGAACCAGTACAGTGGTTGGAAATTTGCATTGCGTGAACAGAATACAGAATTGCTCACAACCTCACCTTCAGTGACATTTCTACAATGTCAATGACTGTGGTGATCAAGAGAGTCAAGTGCGAAGCTCTGGCACAGCTACATTTTTTTATGTGGTTTAAATCCCATAATTAGAAGTGCACTGACTTTCCTATCTGAAATTCACCAGAGGATGCAAATCTTTAGATGAAAACTGAACCTACAAAGATCAAAATTTCAGAAGAAACTGCATTAATTTATGATAATCTCTATTTGAATTAAAGTTATCGTATTCTTTATGTCTTTATTTTCTCTTGCTCCTAGTTCAAAGTAAATCTAGCCAGATACTAATAGCTGGATCCTATTGTTTTATTACCAATAATAACATGATATTACTTTCTCTGTAGTTCATCAATTGTCAAATGGAAAGTTTTCATTTAGATTACAGAAACCTCAAGGCAACTAGACTATGGTAGCCATGTCTTCAAAACACTCCCACTTTGAAGAAATCATTTGATAAACTGGCACAGTTTTGGCCTCAGGTCCAAACTTTTTTGCATTTCAAAGTCATCTTTTTGGAATACACCTATGGAAGTAATGCTCAATAATGTTAGATGTCTTATGTTTAAGCTAACAAAGATGGGTCTCCACTGAAGCCATGATTGCCAAGGAAACCATTTTCAACTAAACACTTAACAGCAAAAATGTGTAATTGCACTTTCATTATAAGAACTATATACAAAGGTTCATTTCAACTCCATTTAGTTCAGCTTGAAGTTGAATGATCAATGGACTTCATCAGAAATAGCAGCCAAAAACATATCTAAATTCATTCATCTTATGGATCTTGATGGAGGTCTGTATCAAGTCCTAACTGAGCACTCTTTTGTCAATTTGCCTCTTTGAGAAATGTCATTTTTGTTTTGGCTTAAATCTTAAATCTACTACCACTCACTCTTTACTTACTGTATGTAAGTCTTAAGCTGATAGATCTTAACTAGATCTAACAATATAAATGGAAAGATTTCTTCCCGTTTATTGAAGTAATTATAATTTAAATATTTTTGCCCTTTCTATCTGCCTACTCATTATTAATCCAGAACTAACTAATACCTTTTGCTTTTAAAACATTTTTTGCATTTTGGAGCTATGAAAATTTACAGCTGAGAATAATTTCAAAGGTTTATCAACAAAACAGAATTATTGAAATGAAATACAACAGACTGTATGCCTCACAGAAAAGACAACGCAAAAGCAGTCTTTTGAGTCCTGCTTTAGTAAAGCTCTCAGGTATATATTTTACTGCAATTCTGTTCTCAGCTCCCACTAACTTCAAGGAGATGAACAGGCATTGACTGCTTTGCTGCACAATGATAGGATTAGTCAAGTGCTTGAAACAAAGCATGTGTTTATGGGCCATATACAACATGAGTTATGGTTTACCTTAGTATGTCAGACTGCAAATTACAGGAGTTCAGAAGAAACTCAGTGAGCTGTGCAGCTGATGACAAGACAGAAAACAGTAACTGGGCCAAGTGTTGCAAAGTAAATTATTCCAATTCATGAGTCCAAGCAATTAAAATACCTGCATGCTTCTTTGCTTGGACTGAAATTCCCTAGGTAGCTGCAACTGTTCCTACAAATGCTATACAAACTGCCAATGTCTGAACAGGTTGATAGCAGTTTTTTGCTTAAGCAGGAGCTAGGGAAAACAGTGCTGAAGTCTTCTACAAGTCTCATTCCTTCTAAGGCATCCAATCATAGCTTACACAATTTCAAGGGGCTTCTTTCTGAGGCTAAAATGCTGTTCATAGTGATGTTAAAGGTTCTTTATCTGCTTCTTTAAAGGGATTAGTGTCTAAACCTGAATAAGAGAAGCTGCTCTATAAATTCATGCAGCCTTTCAGAGCTCTTGAGAATGAGCCTTCAGCATCTGATGGGAGAGGTTCAGCTGTGTCACAGGAACACCTGCATATGCTCATGAGCAAGACTAAAGGTGCCTGAAAGCATGTGCAGTACCTTGGGAGCTACATGGCAGCTCAGGGTGGTTCCAGAACTTTTTTTCTTTTTTTCTCTTGTTGAGATAGGTGACATTACCACAATAAATAGTGACATGTCAATTCTGCACATGTAAATGTGAGTCACATTATTCCCTTACCTTTGATAGGTATTAGAAGATTTTTCTCTGATATTTGGGAAAAAAAAAATAAAAAGGCTCCTATTCTCATGAAGTGAGTTCTGCAAGTTTTGCAGGAGTGAAAAGAGCAAGATAACATAAATTAGAAGAAAAGTAGACAAGGACATTGATACTAACATCTACTGTAAAATTTGTATATTTATTATTTACTGATGCTTTGAATAATAAAATCAGTAAATGGAATTTGGACTTCAATATCAAGGCATGTAAGGCATGTATTTTTTTAAGCAAAATACAACTTGTGAGCAGTTACACTATCTTTCTACTACTTTGTTAATACAAATATGTGTTTTAAGAACCTCAGACATTAAGAAAATTAGTAACAAATTCAAATTTCTTATAAAAACCCTAATCAAGTTTACAAATGAACATTCAAGATCAGAACAATAACTGTATTTGTCATAACTCTAGTACAAATTTTGCATATATATATATTACTGTGAATCTACATTTGCTCCCTTCTTAGTTCATCTAACAATCCATTGTCTAAAATGTCACTGCTGCCATGCTGCCTCATAATGATTTACAATATGGTTTGCAAAACTTCAAAGTCTATGATAATTGAAGCGTAACTATATAGCCACTTGTACTTCCTTGAAATTTGTCCACATGACCAAAGAAAAAAAATGAATTTATCTTTGAGTTTTAGCCTATGCAGAAAATTAAATTATTGAGATATACTAAGACTTAGATCCATTTTTAAATTGGTGGTCCATTAATATACAGATATAAGGTCAGCTGGGAAAGCAAAATCAAAATATTTTCAAGTATTATCTGAAGAAAACTTAAAATATCTTATATGCCATATTTCCAGAAATAGTGAATACCCTACAGTTGAGTTATGGGAAGAAAATTTAACCATTTAATCCAAGAAGTTCCTGCCAAACTATCCCTTTATAATGGCCTTTGTTAATCTTCATTTAATGAACCTTCCACACACAATGTATGCTTTAAATTTTTAGTCCTCACTAGACATAATTACATTACCCCCAGGAAACAGCAAGTTTTCAAGTTAAAAGCATGCATAGAATGAGAACTTACATCAAATATTCTCTTAGAGTTTAGAAACTGAAAAAAATCTAATAAAACACAACTGTTCCTTGTTCTTGGTCAGACATGTATTAGCTCCTGTAACCTACATAGTCTGCTGGTTACCTTGCTTATTATACGCTGCTTTCCAGGTCCTTGGTTCCTAGGTCAGAAACTGGTGTTTGCATTTTGGCACAGCTTCACAGAGAAATTTAGGAGCTGTGGTTAAGTGCACCAATGAGGGGTTTTTGTTCCTGGAATCTTGTCTTTTATTTTTCTGCTGATACTCTAAATAGCCTGAAGTGAAAGACACCTCAGAACAGGATGAAAACTAGTCACCCTGCTAAGGGAGTCAGCAGCAAGCACTGTGGATGGTCTGACAGCCTTCTGACTGAATGAATCCTCAAGTCTGTGCCTTCACCCTGGCACACCCATTCAGCCTTGTAGGGAGTGATGAGTGAAAAATCAAGAGGTTCTATGTTATGACATGTAAAGAAACAAACCTTGTGGATTTTCAAGCAGGTTCTCACTACCAAAAACTATGATTGTAAGCACTGGATGTGTGTACTCCAGTAGGTACACCATCAACAGACCACCAAATTATGTCTTCCCTCCTTCTGGCAAAATAAGTGGTTAAACATCTCATCTAGGAGTTCCAGAAAGGTTGAGGTCAAGAGTTTCCTTACACTTCCAATTTCTTAGGCACGTTCTAAGCTTATTATAGTAAATGTGTGATATAACAATGATGACATTCTCTCCTTTGGAAGCAGGCATCTAGTACTGAAATCTGAACTTGTTCCAGATTTCTAAGACTTTAGTGTTGCGATATTGAAAGTTGTGGTAAGTCTGGGATATGTACTGACACATAAAGGAAACTGGTGGCGAAAGAGGAGAGTCCAGCTGTAGAATGGAAACTTACATCTGCCCTGCCTATCACAATAGCTAGAGGAGTGGAAACTTATAGTGTAAGGAATGACGGAGGGGGAAATTGTGCTAACTGGAATATTTACCCTAGTTCAAATGATGCTTTCTGGATTTTTAATGAAGTTAAAAGTCCTTAATAGTTTCTAGAAATGCACACACATAATTTTATTCTTATTAGATAATTAAAAACAGGTGCACAGTTAATATTTTTATTTAGACTGTTGTGTAATCTTGAGCCAAATGCTTCATTTGTGTGGTTCCACTCACTTCATTTAATTGCACCAGGTCTGAAGCTGGCCTTTTATAATTGTTTCCTGACAAGACTTATAGAAGTCTAAACTATGAAGCAATATTTATAAAGATCACTGCAAGTGCAGATTCAAAATTACAGTATTGAGGTAAAAGCCAGAGGCCTCTGGTTGAGTAATCAAATCACTTTGTTCCAAACATAATTGTTTGAGTCTGACTCACTTTGTTCTATTTAAAGACTTCAATTAATGTTTCAATTAGACTGACAATATTGAGGGCTTGCTTCAATGAGCTGGTATCACACTTTCCACTTATGAAACAGAGAATGATATTACAATTAATTTCAAATTTGTAGTGCTAGAAAAGTATTTTGTTGGATGTTAAGACTTACCTGTAATTTCACAACTCAAATCCTTGCACAGATTTTCCTTTTCATAAAAATGTGTCTTTGTATTACTTGACTCCTTCGCTGCATCTTTAGAGATCGATAGATGAACCAGCCATCCATCCCTCCCTCTACTGCTATGAAGAACCAGGTACAAGCAACGAAGCATCTTAAAGGGTCCTATACATTTCTGGTGACCAATACTGTCATACAATTAATTAAGCTTAAACCACAGTAAAAAGCATGAAAGAAATAGGCCAGGTTATCCAAACAATAAGAAAACCATCAGGAAATGCAGTTAGCCCACCTGTTTCCTTGCTCAAATAACTCTGTTAATAGAAATATTAAAAATAGCACAGGAGCAGAGTGTTAAATACAGTCCCTTGAGATGTCCCTCATTTACATCAGAACCCTAAGACCTGGACATCCATCCTTGTCTTCAATCCAGATCAGAACACATTCTGTTTTCTAAAAAGCATTCAATGATGTGTACAAGGCTTTTCCTTTCAAACCTCTAGCCACTGTCAGTGAAACAATCTTATGGGATATGATCTATTACAAAGTGTCTTCCAGGGAATAAGCCAACCATAAATGATTATACCTGCAGTAGTATCACATTTCTCTGATACAACAGAAAAGGAAAATAGAAGGGATAAAAAATTAAGAAGATGCATCTAGTCTAAATGTTGCCTCTAACAATCCAGTATAAAGACACACATAACATGGCAGCTATCCTCTTACGAATTTAAAGGGCTTTGTAGTAGGAAGGGTTCATGAAAAGCTTTTTATAAAGTCACGTATCTAGTATAGCTGGTGAACCTGAGTAATTGTATTTTATTTACCTTCAAAAATTCTGTTATCTACCCCAGGTTTTGCAGTGGTAGAAATCATCCTGGTTTTACAAAGACAGAACAAAACTATTACAAAAAAAACTTCTGATACTATAAAATCTAGGAACAGTACAGAGTTTAATTGCTTTGAACTGTGCTTCTTAGAAACATTAAAGGGTAATTCAACTGCATTTTAAGAAATAAATAGTGCTTGAAATCTGCATCTTAGACTACTTTTAATTTGAAACCTACATACATTGATTAAAATTTTTAATAGATAGCTCTTTTTTTAAAATAGTGACTAGTAACACAAAGATACTGTGATCTGCTGCAAAGTAATTTCAAGAACACTTCAGAAAGTATTTTACAAGATTCACAAAATTACACAAAAAAGTCTGGGGAGAGAATTATCCCCTCCTGATACAAGTCACCCCAAAACTTTGGAATACATTCTCGTCCATTTATAAAGATCTATAGTTTTGCTATTGCTGTAGATTTACATTAAGTCCTCACTTAGTCCCTGATGTTAACCCTTATGTGAAGTTCAGACAATTCATTTTAGCCTTTGAAACAAAAAAAAACTGTGCTTGCCTTGACTGCTAGTGCAAATTAGAAGTTTTTGGTCTAAACAGAAATTGAAACCTTGAATTACAACTATTCTGCACAAAGAAATTAGCAAGACAGGAGGTTGGTAGCATTGTATCCAAACCACCACAGTAACCCAACTGCTTCAACCTCAGCTTAGGCAGCCAAATGATCAACAATGTACACAAAAGCAAAGCAAACCAAACCATAGAAAAGGAATAGATAATAAAACAAAACATGGTGTCACAGTATAAAATCTGTGGTATAAGAGCACCTTGGAAAATGCAGCTCTGGTCTCCATGTCATAAAGGCTCACAGAAAGCAATGACCCTTATCAAAGGCATGAAATGACATCGGAATGAGGACTGACCAAGCATACGAGAGCTCTTCATCTTGAAAAACAAAAAAAACTCTTACCACTTTGTCTATGTTCTCTTACATTTATTCCTAGGAAACACCTTTTGTCCACTGCCTGTGGTGGGCATTGAACTACCTGGATCTTATTTTTCTTTTTAGTATGCTTTGCTTGTTCTTACAGCACAGCTGATATAATTTTGTACTAGTCCTGTCTCCCCAAGTAACCACTCTGCTTCTCAAGCACGTTCTGCATCTTGCCTCTGCTGAGGCCTCTGCAGGTTAAGCTAGCAAGTTTAAAAACAGGTCTTGCTGGACAGCTGAGTCACATAGCAAGTGAACTGACGCAGTGAAAATTAATCAGTTTTAGTGCTGAAAATTCCCAGCTTAATTTGAAGAATAAACATATTTGACAATATTTTCCTTGTCAAGATTTCACATCACGAGTGTTATGGCATGGTGCAACCAAGACAACCCACTGAAGCACTGCTGACCATTTCTACATTCAACAATTTCTGAGACTGTAATCTTTGATGCAATGCTTCTTAGTGGCTGGCCCTCTTTGATGTCCTGGAAACACACCAGAAAGCAGCTGTTGTTTAATGCCAGTCAGCAAATGAGCCTCATAGAGCTGCTCACTCACTCTTCCCCAGCAGGATGGGGCAGAGAATTAGAAGGGTAAAAAGGGAGAAAACTTGTGGGCAAAGATGGTTTAGTACATAAAACAAAAAAACACGTGCACAAGCAGAGGAAAAAAAGGAACTTATTCACCACTTTCCATGGGCAGGTAAGTGTTCAACCACCCCCAGGAACCCAAAGCATAGTCCCATATTAGCTACCGTGAAGAAAACTAATTCTATTCCAGCCAAAACCATCACAGCAGTAAGAGTGGCCACATCAGGAGTCGTGAATATTGCCCATCTAGATCCAATTCATTCATCACTTGCCCAGTGACATCAACTGAGATTTAAGAGTACACACAGTCACAGCATTCTCAAAATGTGTTTAGAATTCACCATGTGCAAATTATGGCAAAAGCTCAAATAAATAAAAATCTTTTCGTATTAGACTTTGGAGAATTGCCTCTGAAATCAACTGTAAGCAAGGACTATAAAACAGGCTGAGCTGTAACAGCAAAATTCTCACCACTTTTTCCTGATACCCATCCCCCTGTCACACAGATTGCAACAGTTTCAGGAAAGCTGTAGAAAGAATTAAATTGCTTGGCGGGCTTTGCTTCTAAATGTAGAAATAAAAATCTCAGTTTCACTGGTTAGGCACTCAAAAAGTGCTTTGAAATTGCAAACACTCATCAGCTTTCAGCATAAGAAAAGTTTAAAGGCACAGTAGTCATTTTAATGCTATCTCAAATATCCTTCTCTTATTCCAGGGGACAAGAGTGGAGGAGAAAGCATTTGCTTTTTTCATTAGTAGATCGTACAGCTGTGACAGCCGGAGTGACATGAGGGCCAGCAGTGCTTCTCAGCTGTATAACTGCAGATACCCTGAGGAGCACATACCTACTTTCCAGATGCTTTTCCTTTTTTCACAGGACACGCAAAAAAAATTATCATTCTATCACTAGTCTCCATTATGCGTTACAACAAAATGAGCCACATTGCACATTTGGTGATTTTACAAAAGGAAAGAAAAAAGTGTAATGAGATCAAAGAAATCAGCAGGAAAGCTATAACAGTGTCAAAACCTGACACAAACCTTCAGGCTACTCGCCAATTATCTAAGGTCTGATCTTGCCATTGCTGAGTTTGGTGGCTCTTCCTTCTGGGTAGACAAACGCTCTCAGATGGGTTGCCCTTGTTCAAAGTCATTAAGGATCAAGCTACTGCTTTCAGAAAATGTCCTGAATCTGGAAGGCCACTAATCTCAGCATTTCAAAGGATATGGGCTTCTCTGTGGAAAAAAACTAAGATTTTTAAAGTAGAATTTGTCCTGCAAACCACAGCTAGGACCAAGACTGTGACTGTAGGAGGGCACTACAAAGATGAAAAATTGATAGAAAATGTCTCACATTAGTTTGAGAGAGGTTTCTCTGTGGAGGTTTCCCAAATATACACAGAGTGCAGAAAATATGAAAAAAAAGCTGTCATTCATGTATTTAATACAAGTACACGAGTACTGGCTATACAGTTTGTGGTATTCACCAGCCACTTAAAACCAATGTGACATGAGGGCAACTGGATGGGGGGCAAACTTCTTTGGGACTCTGAGGTAACAAGCCCATCCCCCTCAAATCTCACACATGGATTATGAGGTTCATGCCACAGAATCCTGACTCCTATTTCCCACAGCCCCATCAACAAATCAGTCCTTTCTGTGTCCCTGTCTGTCATGGCACATACCATACCCAGCTGGTCAGGCAGGTGGGCAGCTGTCTGGCATGCCATATTCCAGAGACTGAAGGAGAAGCCGGGTTGTAATACTGGTGCTGGGGGACATTTCAGCTAGTAGAGCACATCATCTTGTTACAGCCTGGCACTTCAACCTCTCTGCTATATGTGTTATACTTATCTTCAGTCACACAGACTGATATGCTATCATTTTAGGCAGATACTTCAAAGATCTGCAAATACTGTTACTGGTATTCTCCCCTAGAGACTATTCCATATCTCCTGACATTACTGACATGCTGCAGACAGCAGGCATGAACACTAGATAGTTCACACATGCTCATGGGGAAATGATACTGAAGAACTAGTAAAAATTTTTGAACTAACACTTAATTCAATGAAGTATTTAAGCCCTTCTGGAGTCCTGACCATTGGAGGGTGACATAACAACAAACAAGGACTGGTAAAACCAATCGTCTCTTTAAGTTGTCCAAGCAGCAGGATGCAGCCCAGGGTTGCAACAGGCAATCACACAGGTCTCTCTGCCCATGGCCAGATGATTGTTCCACTGAAATTTTCACCTTTTTCTATGTATGTATAATTGGTGTTTTTGAATAAGAAGGATGAAAACTACTGATCACTGACTATATAGCATAGTCAGTTTTAGCATTTTGCAGTCTGACAGTACAACCAGAGAACTGAAAAAAAGTTTATGTGGGCTGTTTTTTCATTCTCTTTCATTTCTTTCTCAGACAAAAAAGGTGGTGCATAATGAAAAAAAAAAAAAAAAAAAAGAACCAAACAGGAATTTTATATTTCAGTGTTTATCTAAACAAAAGATCTGACAGCTTTCTAAACAGAAATCCTAAAATGTATTTTAGTGCAAACTGCAAGCATCTTATCAATGTATATATGCTATATCAGTAAAAAAGTAAAAAATAAGTTGTTTTTTCCCTCTCTGTGTTTATGAGGATATTTTTTCTTTTAATTAAAGATACTATAATTAATGCATTGTTCCCATTAGCTGCCAATAACTTTCACATCTAGTGGTTTGATTCAGCATAACACTTGATTTAATAATTAAACACTTGTGGAAATAAAACTAACCCAAAAAACACTTGTATTTATACTGGGAGTTGTTGAACTTCATGAGCTTTCCATGGGCCCACTTCTCAAGCTTCTTCAGGTCCCTCTGGATGGCATCCAGTCACTCAGGCCGATCAATTATGACATTTTTGAAAACATTTCACACCACTGGATGATAATAGAGAAGAGGAAAGAGCTCAATTGATCTGCCATAAGCAGTAAAATTTTTATGCAAGATGCTCTAACATCATCAGGATGAGAAACAGAAACTGTGGCGTGCAATAAGAGATTTGCCCTCCATAAAATATTCATATGCTATCAGCAACTTTATAGATTCCATATATACTTTATAGTGGATGCTTAAAGAGCTTTGTGGAATGCAAACTAGTAAATAAAATCATTTGTTCAGCTTTTTTAAAAAATGTTAATATGTTGTTCAAGGAGATGCAGTCTTCAAAACTTCTGACAATAGAGAAGAAATATTTACCATTATGGTTGAAACTGCTTTTTTGAAAATGTGCTGATAAAAATCTATTATGGTCTATACTTGTGTCTGGAAAACATACTAGGCTGATATCAAAGTAATCTCTTCAATTATTAATGTTAAATACCATAGATATGGATGAATATCAAGGCCTTCTTTTTCACTCTGCTTTTATATGTGCAGAGGAGTAGAAAATCAATCAAAAATGTCAGTCAGTTTTTAATTACTCTAACAATTAAATAAAGGCATTGTGTCAGCTCTCTGATACAGTATTCATAGGTGCACAGTGCACTTCCTTTAAGAAAAAAAATAAATCTGGTAGATCATTAACATTTCACTAGTATTTCTCAAGTGATAAAGCTCTTGGCAGAGAGGAAAAAATAAAATTTAGAACTTAAATGAAAAAGTAGCAGTAGTAGCAGAATAAATAAAATTTTTTGAAACTACTGGTTGCAAGTACCATAGTAAGATTCCACTTAGTCTCTCACTTAACAAAGAAAACGTAAAAGTCAGTGACAAAGACTAGAATGAAGCTATTTTGACTGAACTTCAAAGTTTTGCATTTGAGGACCATATGGCTCATTGACCTCAATCTGACATGAACATGAATAGGAGTTTCATGAATGGTTTTACATCATCATATGGCCTCATTTCTGCCACAAGCCCTCACAGATAGATTACCTACACAGACAACCTTAGATAAGTCACTGGTATTCTGCACAGTCATCAGTCCTGAAGCTGATATATAGAGTAGACTTATTTATATGGATGAAGTTCCATAGAGTTTTCATGTGTATGCAAATGTGGAACCTTCCATAGTTTCATCATGGCCCAGCTTTGAACCAGTGCTTGGACCAAATGTTTAACCCAGGCTAGATTTTTCCTTTGAATTCATGGTCAGCTCCAAAATAATCTCACTAAATAGTTTTCTGAAATTGTTAACTAGCCTTGTACAAAACAGAAAAACATTTGTAAAAGCCACAATGGACCATCTTTAAAATGAAAAAAAAAAAAAAGCTGAAAGCAGATTCTGAGAAAATACAAATTGGAGCCACTAAAACCACAGCTAGTGAAGTGTCAAGCTCATTAGCCTGGTACACAATCTACTAAATCTTAATTCCCCATTCCTAAATAAGACAAGCCATCTTGAGTGCCTTCAAAACGCATAGCAAACATCTCTTTTTTCAGGATTCATAAAGACCTATCAAGCTGGTGTGTATTTCTTTCCCCAGCATAGATATACCTGTGAAATAGCATCCACTACTTAGTGCCAGAACTTCAGTAGTTGGGAATCAAGAGGGGAAGATATTACACTGTTACATCAACTACAACCTGAGTTCTGTGTCTACAGAGAAATGTTATAGGAGTATACATATTATTTAAAGATGGCTCAGCTGTAACCAACATACGTCCCAGAGAACAGTAGTCTACACAATTGCCACAGCATTCTTCTTGGACTGTCAAAACTGGTGATATTTCCCTTTACTGTGAAAAATACAGGAATATTAGTGTTTTCACTTTAAACCTAGACCCACAGCTATTGCCAAGCAATGCTTGAGTTAATCTTATAAAGGAAGTTTAAGGTCAGTCAGTATAAAGAATCATGTTCTAAGTTTAGAGATGGTCTTTAGAGACCAGATTTCAGGAATGTTGCCTGGAATGTGGAGTACCCAATACAGATCCTGGTGCCACAGACAAAAAAGAAAATTTGATGTTCTAGAAATGCATCAACTTAGTGGAATTCTAACAATGCATGCTTATGTTATTGCTGCTATTTAATTTCAGAATTTGGTAGATAGCCCTGATAAACCCACTTATGTGACACATCATAAGTCATAAAACAACAGACGGTATTCCCACAACTGGGCATGAGAGATTGCTCTACTAAGGCAAGTATACAGATATTCAGTCAGTTATGATACAAATAGAGCTGGTAGGCTGTAAAACCTTCTCTGAGAGTACTTGACTTCTGAATTTTTCTTCATTTTCAAGATGTTGCAGCATGTAAGTGGATGCAAATAATGCCCATGTGCACTTCTCCACCATGTGCTGTTCAGTCAGGTAGCAGTCCCTGTGCATCTTCTGTAGCTATTGTACAGGAAAGTGCTGTAGTGATGCCTATTGCTTCTTAAACAGCTTTCAAACAGTTACAATTCACAAAACAGTAGCAGAATGAAGACATCTCATAGACTGTCAAGACCCCTATAAGACTCTGTAGAGAGTCTTATAGAACTAAAGGAACCAGAGTGGGATCTGTGATATTTTTCTCTATGGTCATATACAATTCAATATCACCATCAGTAAGAAGTTCACTATTTTAGTCCAGATCTGGGGTTTGATTTCATAGATCATTTGAATGAAAGAGATTTTCATTGAAATTAAGGAACATAAACACTGCAGTCCTGAATTTTAGAGTATTTTGAATAATCAAATAAAAGCAAACTTGAGTCTAGTAGTAATAGTAGTAGTAGTTGTTGTTATTATTGAAGCATCATTTTACAGGAATGTGTGCTTTGTTTCTGTGGCAACATGTTGTTGTATGAATACAGCAAATTTTTGCCTTCTATTTTATTTTAATTATCAGCATTTCTAGCACTGTCTTGTTTCCATATAGACTTTGATCTCCTTCAGTTAAAAAGCAAAATGGTTCTCTCTTGTTGGAACAGCATTGATCCTTTCATGACAGCTTTACATTATATTAAATAAGTGCATTCAGTTCACCTATAAAATAAAATCTCTTCTCCTCTTTTGGCACACATTTTTAACAACATAATTCAGTGATTTCTTCCTTTGAGCACTATCTCTGTTTTAACATTTCAGTTTATATTACATTGATAGAGAACTCTGAGAGGAGCAGAGACAGATACAGACACAAAAGAACCTCAGCACATTCCCAGCTCCTCAGATCTTGTTCTTCCACCCTGACAATACTGGGGGTTTTGCTTCAACTCTGTTTCTGTCCCTCTCTTTTCCCCCTCCACTTGTTTCAAGTCCCACAGTGTTTCACCTCATCTTCACATCTCATCTACTTCTCTTCCTTCCTCACTTGAGTATTCTTCCCTTTCCCCTACTTCCTTTTTTCTAATTGTGCAGAATTCCCCTATGGAAACAGTTTCAGTAAATAAGAAAACACTGGTTTTGGCTGTGAACTTGTTGGGACATTTGCCATCATCATACTAGAAAATCTATTACATTCCTTCCATTGTCAAACCTTGAATGTGCTCTTCACAACGTGGACTGTCTTGTCTTGGTGTTAGCACAGTGCACAGGCAAAAACATTATTTACAGAACTTTACTATTATCTTTAATAATGTTGATAAGAAGAATTATAACAACAATAATGCACTGTAATAAAAGCAATACATTCTCTAAGAGAAGGTAAAATTCCAAAACATTTAATTACCATGAGCATCACCTGTCATGAAAATAATTAAGGAAGTCTGAAATACAAACAGCTTAACTTTCATCTTTCCCGAGTCAGGTACAATTCTTAAAGGAAAACAAGGAGATTATAGCATTATGCAAGGGAAATTGTTCCTGTCTGTATCCTCAAAGAAAAAAAAAAAATCTGTTAAATATTTTTATAAAAATATCCTACATAGTTTAAGTTTCTTAATAGAAGTTTGTTAGTTGGTAAATTCCAGAAAGACTACACTGCACACTTAATTGCAAGCATATTTCTATATTATTCATCACTAGAATAGCAATTTATATTTAGTAATCAAAGCACCTGTTAATACTGCCATTTTTCTCTGCAAAATAGTTCTGAATGCAGTTGAAACTGGTAAATCTACAAAGGTAAAAACAAGGTCGTAGTGCCACATTTAGTTCTAACAACATATATCCACTGACATCAGTGTAATCTGTGAAGCATTTCCAAATGATGTCTTCACATTTAGGAAAGCAGATAAATAATTCTGAGGTCTGCATGGGTATTCCTGCCTTTCAAATATCCCCATGAGATGTTACTAAAAAATAAATAAGCAGATCTCCTCTATGGTAATGTAATAACAATTGGAAGTACAGGTTCTAGCGGTCTTCTGTAGTGTCTTTCATTTGCTTATGGTAAAAACAATGAAAAAATGTTCAGTGCAAAGTGTTTATCCAAGCTATTATATTTTTCCTTCTTAGCTCTGTGACAACCAATTGGAAAACTCTTAGAAGAGGGGCAGAGAACAGGAAGCATTCACCAGAAGACAGTATACTGCAATCCCTTATCCTGTTTTAAGTTAATACAAAGCAAATCAACATTCAGAAGAAGTTTAAAGAGAGGGGCAACAAGATATTGCCTCTCAAGATCTTCTTTAGTTTAAACAGAGCAAGAAGATTCCAGTTCTGGCACAGCCTAGACCTTCCTCCATTATTACTTAAAGCTTTTGACACAAGAAAGATCTCAGTTGCCCGTTCTCTGTAGGAACCCATCGGTTTCACTACGAAGACTAGAGCTAACATGTACCAAAGGGCACAGCCCAAGCTCCTGTGAGAGACTGAAATGTTAAAGGTTAATGGTTCAAACAATTGTCCATCTGCAAGAGCCGCAGGGTGCTTTCCTGAGGCCAGGTTTACAACCTCCAACTGAAGGGAATGCAGAGGGTTTTTGACTGATTATCCTGATCCGCATAGGAACAGCCCAGAGACAAAGGGGTTGAGCACCCACCACTCCGGAGATGATTATGACAAACCAACCTTTGCTTAGCAAGAAACTGGGCTTTGAACCAGGTAAGGGAAAAGGTCGATAAGAAGTAGACCATGTGAAGTGGAATAATGCTTTTTATCACGTCAATGTAGTCCTTCCCAATAAGGCCCAGGTGTAAAATTCTCTCCCCTCGCCCACCAGGGAAGGTATCAGAACATTTACACCTGAAGGTATTCATCCCTTTTGATAAGGCACAGCTGGCTTAAGTACACAGGCATGTGTAACAAGTCACTTCATAAACCAACAGACTCCCGAAGTGCCCCCAGAGTCATTTCTGGGGCCTTCCACCAGATTCCAACATGATCCACAGTGTTGCATTAGATGGTGTAAAACCCTCCCCCCAGAGGAGGCATTCCCACCTGAACCTGAGGGTGTATTAACCCATTGTTAATGGGTTTTGTTTCAAACTCTCCCCCTCACCTCCAATGCATCAAGTCTGCAATCACAAACATCAAAATGCAATGATCAAGCCTCATCCCTGGACCCACAGGTGGTGATACCTTTCCTCTCCACTATATACTCTTACCCTTTCTTTCTCTTCCTTATGTTTTCTTAAGTGATATACAATAACCATATTGGGTAAATGCATCCTTTCCATTGCAGCCAAGTTATTCTAAAATAAACCTGCCACATACACTGGTCATTCAGTGCCGTTTCACTCAATAAATCCCAAGGGATCTATTAACAAGAACCTCAGGTATGCTGCCACAGAGGCGAGTTTTAACGGCTGTCAGGGCGTGTCTGGAGTTTAACACTTTTTAAGGGATAAAAGGGGATAATAGGGTTCAGCTGTTAAGTAAATATTTCCCCTTGTCACTGACATAGGAGGTAAGCCATATAGCTTAAAACCTCATCTACATTAAAACCCTGATTCGGATCAATACAAAGTATTCCTCATGACTGCTTTTGTCCAACCTCTGAATTAGAGCAGATGTTTACAAACTTACACATTGTCACAGGTTTACTTCTCTTATGTTTTCTGCACTCTTATCCTAATGTGGCAAAGTTGAAAATATTTACTAGCAAATTAAACCTGTCATATGGCACCAATGAGTCCATGACAGATACTTTTTTGGTGGTTTGTTTTTGGGGTTTTGTTGTTTGGGTTTTTTTCCAGCATGAGTTAGGTTTCTTTCTCTTTTTCTTTCCCAGCATCAGACTTCATGGTGTTGGCTCTCAGGTCCAAGGTGAGCAGAAAGTACAAAAAAAAAAGAAAAATCACACTGTCATTTTAAGTCATGTGCTTTAACAGCAGTTCTCTGTTGTTAAACACAGGACAAGAAAGGAGTGAGGCTAGTCCTGTCTGCTGTCATATTTTTCAGTCCCAGTGATACCATCCTAGAGGATATGGCATTCTGACATTGATGGGGCTACTCAGTGAATGAAAATTAATTAGTACTGAGCTTGTTAGAGAAAAAGCACGTTCTTTCTGAAGACAGTGTGTCAAGATATGAGAGCATAGGATCTGGAATATGCTTTTGCATAATATCTTGACAGGTTTTTTTTCCTATGGCTTTTCATAGGAACATACTTGCAATCACTGGGCCACAAGTTCCTATTTCTGAGTTATGGTGCTTCATTGTCCTCTCTAGAATATTATCACGCATTCTGTACTTAATTTTCAGCAATAATATGTATCATACCCTATAAGTAAGTTGTTCAGTGTCTTCTTACTGATCCATTCACAGGAACCACTTTTCAGACAGCACATTCAATGATATTATTTACTTCAGTTGATGGAGGGTAATCAAGACAAAAAATTTCCTTTGGAAAGAAAATAAACCAGTGATGGACATATTAGAACTGCTGAGTGAGTCTGAAGAATTTTGTACAAGCAAGGGTGCCAAGACACTCTTCAATGTCTGTCAGGAAAGTGCATTTCAAAGACAAAAGTAATAAAAGCCTCTAAAAGATCTCCCTCAATTTTTGAGAGAGTGCATGCTGAAAAAAAACATAGAATCTTTAAGCAGTGCCTATCACCATCAGCAAAAGAAATGATTAACAAGGCACCTTTTTTCGGAATACATGAAATTCATGAGAAAAATGTTAAAAGATGCATTCATTTGATAGGGCTTAAATTGCTATAATGTATAGCTTCATAAATAAAATTACATACGTTCTTTGTTTTCTTCAATTAAACAACATACATTTTCTTAATGATCTGGTGAAGAACTATAAATACTAAGATAATCTGCTTTGATCAAATTCATTAAGCTTGAACACATCCTTAGGGGGTTATTGATTATCTCTTAGCCTCTCTTTCAAAGCTGATCATTAAATTTGTTACTTGAGAAATGCATCCCTCTTAACATGTTGACCTCATTGAGGTTTTTGAGCACCCTAAAGTCATTCAATTAGAAGTAGTTAACACAAATAGGCTTTTAAAGAAAAAGAATTGTACAGGATTATGTGGTCCAAATTCTAATCCTATTACTTTAGTTTCCTCATAGGAAAGATTTATTCTTACAGCCTTAAGAAAACCCTATTGATAAAACATTTTCTTCTGGAAAAAGACATAAAAATAAATTGCTTTGCTGGCCCACCTAGGATTGAAGCCTGAGGAATCAATATTCATGTGTTTTATGTGTGTTGTTGCCTGATAGCCATTTTTCCTTAATGCTACTGAACTTTGAAACGTTTTTTGAACTATTAACCCTAAGAAAGAGGCCTCTAACTTCTGATACTGACCAAACCTGATTTCTTTCATATTTAATATGTTGATTTATAAGGCACCATAACATAGACAGTCCTATTAAAAGAAAATTAATGTAATAAAATGAGTTGATACTCTTTTTACTAAACCTACATATAAAGAGAAAATATCTTTTAGAAAGGGTTTCTTAAATGAAGTTTTATAATGGCTAAAGAGTTTTATCACTTTTATGTTGAACATCAAGAGAACAGACAAAGGCATCCTGTGCCTCTTTGAACTGATTTGATGAAGATTTGTTGTCCAGGGGATCTATTTATAAACAATGATTCAGTTTCACTTAAAATTAATTTGCAGTGAATTGATATAGGTCAGCGTTTTCACAGTTTCCAGGTAATTTCCTAACCCATAAACCTCTAATATATGCAAATCAAACTCCTAACCTTTCTTGCACAGGTTTCCATCCAAGAACATATTGTCAACTGTCCAAAAGGCCTTTGAGTTCAATTACTGTATGGATACAAGAGCTTCATAAGATTCAGAGAGGCATGCTTGATGCTGTCTGCAGCTAAAAAAAGCAGGAGAATGGGAGAAGGGGGGGAATGGAAGCAATCAAGAATTTGTCGGTTACCTTGTTAATCCTTATTAGTCACCCACCTTTACTGCTGATCACCTTAGATGTACAAAAAGCCTCTAAACCACAGGAAAGGCACATTTATTTTTTTTATTTTATTTTAAGAACACAGTGCCTTGATTTAAAATTATTTTCATTCTTTATTTGATAAGAGAGATTCTCATGAATCACACAACCTGGTGTCCATTTAGGGCAAGGCTAATTCTCAGATTAGAAGGAGCTGAGTACTTTTCAGTTCCAGAGTTTTCAAGAAGCATATTATCCCTGCATGAAATTGAAAGAGTACATATAATAAGTATAAGATTAACAACCTTTTAAAACCATACATTTCTGCTTTGGAAAAACAGCAACATTGCAATCAGGGTCTGTTTATCCAACACTATCTAAAGAACCACTGCATGGAGATCACAGAAGCTACAGATCCAGGCTTTACAATGACTCTTATAGGGAATTTGTCTGAACCTGTTTCTATTTACACTGCAGGCCTCATGGGATATTTTCATCTTTGCTAAAGGGACTTTTCTTCCTGTAATGCACTTCACTGGACACCATTCCAGATCAAGCTCTTACAATCCTTAAGTTTATTTAATTAATGAATTTTGCTTATCTGAATCAACATATAGGTATCATCTCCATTTGCAACACAATCTCAAACCTATCAATTGAAAGCCCTGTGTTACAACTTGTATAGGGCATAGACCAGATCCATGCCAATCACCTGAAAAATTAAGTCTTGTTTTGTTTCTTCCACTTATTGCTGTTAAGTACACAGTTGTTGCCAATTTTCTCATGTAAAAACATCTTCATTACTTGAACCAATACAAAGGAGAATTAATAGACAAATAGGAAACACACAGTTTTAAAGGCTTGTTGATAGTTCCAATCTCAGTCTCCAAGTGAGAACTCATGCCAGTTTCAACCAGTCAAAGTTATACTTGCATCTTGATATTCAGAAACATATAAGCAACTTAAATTAAAAAATTTTCCATAGTAAAGGTAATTAAGTAATACTACCAATTAAAGTTTTAATTTATTCTTAGATTTTCCCACAAAAAGAATAGGTCAGTAGAAACTTGCTTTATATTTAATTGATTTTCCTTCTTAACATAATATGTTTTGTAATTCTTGGTTAAAAGCAGTTTTGATTGTTAAGTTGCAGTAAAACTGTGAGGCTTGATAATGAGTCAACATTTAAACTTGTGTGCTAATACAAAAACATTTGCATAAGCCTCAAAGAAATAACATTTCATAACTAGTGGTATGATTTGAATTAGAAACTTGTAGAAAACAAAAGGAGAGAAGTTTGATTTTATACATTTATCCATAATTCAGAATGGTGAGATAACATCACATTTCACTCAAATGGAATAAACGGACACCATGGAAAGTTCAAATCATCTAAATATGTAACAGGGTTAAGAAACAGCAGAGTATCCTAAACTGCTGAGTCCAGCTGGCTGAGAGGTATAATTCAGCAGACAGCAAAAGAAGAATGCTCTGGTTTTGAACTTATATGTAGAAAAAATCACAGGATTATCTGCATGCTGATTTGAAAAGTACAGAGGAGTATGCCCTTTAACAACAACAACAAAAAACAAACAAACAAACCCTAAACAAACAACAAAAAAACACAAAACAAAAAGAAAAACACAAAAAGCCCCCAGAGAACTTCACAACTACTGTGTCTTTATGCTACTAATAAGATAATTTATGTAACTGCTACCTTTTCACCATCTATTGCATAATATATGAAGCAAAGTGTTTGCCTCTCAAATTATTGAACAAATACCAGCATGTTCCTGACTATTTCTTTCAAGAATGTCTATTGTCTTAAAATGATGTTCAGAAAATAGAAATACTAATGAGTATGTGACAAGAAAAAAGAAAGAGAATCTATAAATCTAGCTGACAATTTTTTAATTGGTTTGCTTAATACACGATATGTTCATTAAGGGATAACCACAGTGTCCTAGCTTAAATTATACAATAGTATTTGTAAACTATAGAACTGTGGGGCATTGTTGTATTCTTGTTCTCATAAATCATTGCGTTTTAATACTATTGGAAAATTTTTAGACCCTTTCTACACACAAAATTTTCTATGACAAATATGCAGTACGAAAACTATAGCTTTATACTTGACTTCTCATATAAAAGCTTTGTTACTTTGTATTAGTACTAGGGTAATGTTCCAGTTCCTCTACTCTGTAGGAGTTCAAGCAGCCTGAGTACCTCACAGGTACCACTGAGGTGCCGCTTATTGCTCAGTCTTGATAAATTAATGTAAGGCCTTAAATCTTCTTGTCTTCCATACTGCATATGTTCCGTTACTTCCATGTTTGACATTTACTTTTTAAAATGTCACAATGTGCTTTTTGCAGTTAGACTCTTTGGCCCAGTCATGCATTAAAAGGTCAGTGTTTAATCTGTCAGTGAAAGACACCATAGTTATAACTGTGGGACTTATGGGCTCTTTGCTGGATTAGCCTAAGTAGAAACAGGCCCCGGCAGCGTGGCATGGACAGAGTCTGAGAAGAAATCCGCTGGGGGAGAAACTAGACTTTTCAAAGAAACATTGGAGCAACCTCTGTGAAGAAAGCACAAAAGAGGGGAAAAGACACTTTTTTATTTTCCTTGGGCATTTTGTAGTGCTTATGTGGCCCAGTGCAGTGTTGTGCAAAGATACTCAAATACTACAAAAATAAGCCATGCAGTCAGTGCACCAGTTCACCTAGGCTAACAAAACACACAGAGAAAGGGGTGTCTCAAACATTTCTGAACGGCATTTTATGATGCAAATCATACCAGCTGAGTTGACATAGTGTTGTGTCCACAGCTAAAATATGAAGCTTTATGTAGACTTATCTTTATTATATTTTCACTGTAGAAAAAACCTGATCTTTCATAATACACCTACAACACTATATAAAACAAAAGGTCAGTGAGCCAAGATGAATCATCTTGGCCATCTCAACACGAATTGCTCCCTTAGTAGCCTGCTTTCTTGTATTGCATCAACCTGTCTCAACAAGCTTTCCCCCTGGATAAAGCCCAGGCACAGCTGAGACTTCATATGCTAAAGACAGTTCCAGTAGTCAGTATAGAAGAGGAAAGACCAACTGTGGACTCTTTTTCTCTCTGTAATCCTCCAGCAGTATTCCAGTAAGGTTTAATACTTAAACACCCCCATATGCCCACATGCCACATCCCACGGCATACAAGACATACTCTGAGTTTCACAGAGTCTGCACATTGTTTCATGCTATTGACACATTGGGATGACCCCCTCCACCCAAATGTACACACAATTGCTCAGGGATGCTTTATTAGAAGCACAGAAATAGTGTCAGATACCAATGTTCAGTAATAATTTACTCTTTTACCACATACCATTTATGAGTACAACATCATAATATATGTAGATCAGCCAGACCACTTTTTACATTCACTTGGGAGATCAGTCACAGGAAAATACTAAATGACCTTTGAAACAATTTTAAGAATTACTAAAAAATCTTATCACTATATAAAGAATAGTCTTCCACCCTCCTCTGATATTTTGCTGGCATACATATATCACTAACAGAGAAAGAAAATGATCCCTAAATATTTTTGAAATCTTTTTGTCATGAAGCACAACATGAAGAGTATGGTACACAGGAATGCCTTTGCTTTAATGGAATAGCACAGATGTATGACTATGTACAGCTGTATGTTCTTTATGCTAAGGAACTCAAAATGGTACAGCAAACTTCTGCTTCAAAATATGTACTATGGAATGCAGCAGATCAGGGCCTCACATGGGGTTGAAGAAAGCCGAGTAAATCTGTAGTGCTTATATCAGTAAGCACCCCAGAAACCCTAGTATATCATAACATATGGGCTTCAGTCAACAGCATGACAGCAGTGACAGCACATCATAACACCTTCCCTGTAAAGCTGTAGTCAGCAATAATGAAAATACCTTATATCATGTACCATGAACTAAAGGATTATAACTCATCACCACTACTACTAGACAAAAGCCTCTGATGATATGATTCTTGGAACTAATTCTGATAGCTTGTTACTACTGCTTTTAACAATGAAAGGCACATAAGGAGTGAATGAGAACACCAGCTGTGTATGCAAGCTGACAGAACCTCCTTTTTTGTGAGAGTGTTTCGGAAATTCTACATGTTTTCAACGGAATGCTTATGTCATTCTGTTCTAGGAGAAATTCCTGGGTAAAGCCAAAGAAGTGAGACCATGACTCCAAAATATCAGTTTAATTTCCAGATCTTTTATAGAGATGACCAGCTTACACTGTAGCTTCCCATACACTAGAAAAGTGCTTTATTAAAGCACCTATATAGTGCTGCATAATAGTGTTCTCTCTCTCCCTGTTTGTAGCCACTGTAGAAATTTCCCTCAGTAGGCCAAATCCTAACAACTGAACTATGCAGTCACTATCTCTGATTTTTCCTGTTTAAAAAAAAAAAAAATGGAAAAAAACCATAAAAGGCTAAGCACAACACAGAACAAGAATATCTGAAAGCTCACACACATCTGTGGAGTGGCAGCGCTGTCACACGTGCACTACATTTCTCAGTTTTGGAGCATGGGGCCGAGCTTTTTACTTTCATCAGGCTTCACTGAAGACCTCTGTCTTTCTGCTGGTGCTCAGGCCATGAGTTCACAGCCTCTAGTCTGAACTAGATATTGCAAGAGATCTCCACATAAGTTTTGCATCAAGCCAGTAACATGCAATTCATTTAGCATATAACAGAAATTCAAATGATTGAATGTCATCCATCTATTTTCTGTTATAATAGTTTACAGACTCAACTAAGCCACAGATAAACTTTTGAATATTTTTAATTCAGTATCACACAGTATCAAATTTCTGATAGGTTAAAACCAAGCCAAGATAAAAACAACCCCTTCAGAAAAATAGACTGTCAAATTAAAGTGCACCATAGAAAAAAAATAAAATAAAAATATTCATAAGCTAATACCAAATTTTCCATAAATTTGACACACTTCTTAACTGCAATTGCCACTACTTGTCTGATTATTTTTATACAGGAAAATCAGTTCTATTGCAAGTTTTGAATAGCTTTCTACTTGCTAAAAACCTAACTTATTAATAATAACGATATTACTTGACTCTATCACAAGGATGTCTGAGCAGTCCATTTCATGAGTCAAAGTGACCTTGCCAGCAGCCTGCTTATAGAGACAGGTGGTAGCTACATAATCCCAAGGCCTGCCTCTCTCTTCCACGTTTTGTGGCTGGAAGCATTTTGGACTTCATAACACTCTTCTTTCTCAGAAAGTCTGATATTAACAAGGTTATATTAAAAATTCACTGCTACTTCCACAGAGCCCACATTTTTTAATGACCTCCCCAGCATTCAGAGAGTGAGTGAAATTGGAATCTCTCAAAACACTTATCCAAAGACTGACCAGAGTGAACATGCATACCTAATCTATATTTTCTATATATATAACTTATGGAATAACATTATCTGGCTTGTAGCCATGTTAACCTTATCGCAAGAAAACTACTGTGCTGTGACTAGTGTCTATCAGAAGTAATTTGTCTTGTTTTGACCTGTCATAAGATCAATTAATAGGAAATAACATACTTTCAGATGATTCAGCTGTTTGTGGTCACAGCAAAGTATCCTTTTGTCTGAGACAATGCCTTCTAGGCACTCCCCTTTCTCACCATTTGGTATGCTTTGATCTCCATTTTGGTATATTTTCATATGTCTTATTCCCCCAAGTCTTGAACCTTATTTCTAAAATGAAAATGAAAAAGATTTTGAAATTGCTTTAATGGATTTCATCTAAGGTCTAATGGACTTGCAAAAAACATTTAAGACCAACTGGAAGACCTTGGGAACAGAGTAAAGGACTCTGTGATAATTGATTTCTACAAGCTTCATAAAGAAACAGAGAAGGTATCAATCGAGACAATCAGAAATAGCAATGGAAGAGGCAGAAATTGGATCATATCTTTCTATATAGAAGCAAAATAAAACTGAAACCCATAGTTAAAAAAAAGAAGAAAGTTTATTGGCCATCAGTTATTGCGTTCACACTCTAACAAACTGAACCTATCTGCAATGAAAGAATCTTCATTTTATCCTTGTTAACTGGAAGTATTGCTGCTATACAGTTTCTGCCTAAGACTTCTGTAGACTGACAGTATCTATTTAACCCTAAAAAAATTGCAGAGCAGATAGTGACGACCCTTGCTTTTCCAATCTTCTAATCTCATCCGTAATTCTTTTTCCTTAGCATCTGAAATGCTAACAAAGGAATAATTCTGTACCTATCTTACTGCTATCCTCTGTGTTATATGTTATATCCATCAGTAAAGAATCCAGTATAATTTCCTAGAGCAAACCCCTTGAGCAACCCAGTTACTTCATGTAGCATTTTCTATTGCTATTTTTAAAAGTAGTATGTCAAGAAATCAGGAAAAGAGTAGCAGCTTTCTCCCAGGTAAAAGTTGCATATCATTGCTGAAACCTAACCTCAGGAAAAACTGACAAGACTAACACTTGGAAGCAGAAGCTAGATCTGTGCTGGTAAACAGAACACAACTAGGGCATGTGCTCAAGATGCTAAAAGGTCATTGCTCATGTGATTATATTTTTGGAACAGCCTTTGGAACGCTTATGATTCTCAACTATGTTTTTCCAAACAATTCCCAGATGGCATTTCTCAGGCTCACTTCTCTGACACAGTCCCTGGGCATTATGCCACCAGGGGCACACCTGTACACTCTCATGTCAGCTCCCCAGCAATGCGGAAGGCAGGCATTGTGATACTTAAAAATGTCTCACTTCTGACATGTCTCATTTTGCAAGACTCTGTTGGTACATTCTCCTTCTCAGGTTTGTTCTATGATCTCAGGAACTCCTGACAAACTTTGACTGAACCAACTGAGCATTGAAGTGTCCCTTTATTGTACCAGCTGGGTGGTGAAGCATCCCTGACCATACCAGGAACTCTTGAATTATATGAGGGGGACAAGACTGACTGTAACAAGAGCATCAGTTGTCCAGCCATGGTGGGAAGCAAAGGATAATCAGTCACGCACTGACAGCCTTGGAACATTCCTCACTGAATCATAGCCCAAGTGGAGCGATACCATCTTTACTGGAGTTTTGGAAACTATTTCCAAGCATTTTGGTAACTCCAGTAGTTACCAAGTTGGGATATGGCCAGGATGAAAATTTTGAAAA
This sequence comes from Margarornis squamiger, assembly GCA_035222235.1. Taxonomy (NCBI): domain Eukaryota; kingdom Metazoa; phylum Chordata; class Aves; order Passeriformes; family Furnariidae; genus Margarornis; species Margarornis squamiger. Next base: position 27,393,498 of record JAWWTY010000077.1, on the reverse strand, counting down.
CGTCTAAAGCAAATCATCTTGCAACCTTCTAAACAGCCATCCTAAGTGAGGCTACTTGGAGTTCTCCTGGGCCACAGCAGGCTGCACCAGCCCCTGTCTCTGAGCAGGAAGCCTCTTGGAACTCATGAACCCTCAAGTTTTCAGTACTCTGAAGACTGTCACTGATGATGAAGCCAAGGTTGAGAACCCCTCATACACATACTCCTCAAGGTGCAACCCATGCTTGTTGAGAAAAGCTAAGGGATTTACGTACTTCCCTGAACCTGAGAGGAATTTTTGATAAGTACTTTACATGCACATATATATATATATTTATATATATTTATCTTTATTCATGGGTGCACACATGTGAATTGAGTATGGTTTGAATGTAGTTACAACAAATCTGTAATTAAGTCAGTATTATAGCTGTAGTAAATACAACTGAATCATCATAAGAATATTAATTTAGTCAATTATTAAGAGCAGCTAAATCCTTTTGCACCACCCCATGAACAAGTACAGTGAACATTTTTACAAGATGCAATCTAGCTAAATAAAAACATGTTTTCTTTATTTTCTATTTTTCCATTATTTAGTTATCTTATCTGGGTCTCACTTCTGTGACATTTTCTCAGAAGTGGGTCTCACTTCACCACATTTCCTCTTCAGTGATGAATATCAGCAAATAAATCTAACTTTCTTACAATCATATTTCCAAGAACTCAGAGGGATCCAATTCTTTTAGTCATGTGTGTTGTTGAGTGCAACAGCCGTCTTTATTTGTGTTATACCACAGGGCAGATGTCCTGCTCGCAAATCACTCCCTATGTATTTGACAAATCATGAGGACATTCCTCACATACCATTGAAAAGTAAGGAGTTAACATATTAAGTACAGCTTTGCATCTTATTTTACAGAGTAAAAGGGTTTATCCTTCACAGGTTCTCATCTGTTTTCTATTAATATAATTTATGCTGCTATGCAGGATATTAGGGTTTTAATCTAGGACAAAAATTGTTACTGGAATGCTATCTTATCAATAGAGCTATTTATACAGTGGTCTGTACTTATACTGTGGCCTGTACTTACTCAGTGCAAAAAACTGACAGCAAAGAAAGAAGAAAAGGCAGCCTAGAAAAATATTTCTTCAAGAGAAAATTATTTATGGCCTTGGAAATGATAATGATGGCATAGGAGCCAATGAAGCCATAATTTATACCCATGAACATTAAATCCCATTGAGATTACAAAAACATGAAGTTTCTGTAAACTGTATCTAATGTGTATCAAATGCTTTTTCTCATATAAATAGTTCTATCATTGTCTGCAGTAGTACGTAGTCTAGCTATTTCCAATAACAGGAATTATACTACGAAAGGCAAATGTCGAATGAGAGATGAAAATCTGGCCATGGTTCTTGGCTTGTATAGGAGCAGAATGGCAGCATATTTGCCTGTGATTCCTACAGAGTATGCCACATTTTAGACTATAATATTGTTATGCACTCCCTAGATTTAGAGTGGATTTGAAGGGAAAAGGATTGTACAGAGGTACAACAGCTCAATGTCATATGACAACATATGGCACTCCAATGTAATGATCTTTATAAGTATTCTGTGCTAGCCTTCACTTTCTGAACTGCATTCACAGAACCAGCAAGAGCACATTAATAGGGGACAAATTATTTATCCAAATAAAAATCTGAAGACAGAGGCCAACCTCAAGGGTTAAAAAACTCTCATATTCAATGATTTGTTAGCTAAACAGTTTAGATATTTTTAAAACGTTTATCCTGAAATATATTTCAACATACATTTGTAGAAATTTTAAGAAAAAAATTAAGAAAATCATCAAATCTACAATAAACCAGAAAAAAAATATTTTCCAGCTCAAGTAAAAGAAAATGTTTCCTAGGCTTTTCTCCAGTTCATCTATCTTTTCCTAGACATTACCTTCATGATCAAAATTGTACCATCATGCTTATTTATCTCAGCTGACTAAATAAAATGTTCAGATATCTTTACCTCTGTTGAATTTCCCTCTCTCTGACTTACAAATAGAGCCAAATTACACACACACACACACACACACACACACAAATATAAACACCCAAGTAAATGTAAGCAGTCTTTTCTTGATATAAAAATTATTAGCAGAGCTTTAGGAGTTTTCTGTTTAAGAATCCAAGAAAAATTCTCAGTAGACCTCTGAACCACTATATAGCAAATGTAAACCTACTGAGATTTACTATTTCTTACTAAGCTTTTATAGACCTCTTGTCTAGAGGTATCTACGTATCAGAAACAGGTAACTGTTATGTTAGGAAAAAAGGAAAAGTTATATCAAAACTATATCACAATGAAATACACAATCCAGTTTAGAAAGCACAATTTAGAATGTGATGAGCTCAAACGACTGACGTAAAACTGGAAAAAGCTTTCAAAGGCTGATTACACTGGGAACTTATTGCCATACGTGCATAAAAGAGAGGTGAATAACTGAATTGTGGAGTCACTGTGTAAACAAAAATAGTGTTATACAATGTAAGTTTAGTCAGTCAATAGTATTTGAAATACACACATGGGACTAAGGAAAACAGACCCTGTTCAGCCAAGGGACCCTATTTAAAACAAGCATAAAATCTGCTACTGCTTCTCACTGGTTCTGCATCAATTCTACAATCTCATGCAAAGTCTACATAAAATGAATGAAAAAGAAAAAAACACTGAAGAGATAACCCTTCACATAGCTATTTAAGACTGTCCTGTTCTGCAGCCACTGTCTACAGTAAATACAGAGTCATGTTCTGATAGCCTCCCACATGCTGAATGGGACTTGTAGAGCTCCCAAGTGACCTTTATGCACTACTGTGTTACCCTGTGTGAGTGAAAAGCATAAACTCATTCCCTGGACTCAGAGGGAAGGCAACAGGATTCTTTGATAACATATTAATATGAGGATTTTATCTACTTATTTCCCAAAACACATTACCAAATCATCAAATTTCTATATGGGTTTATAAATTCTCATCTGAGCTTGTGGCAAATGACCAGAGATCGCTATGAAGAATCCAACAACTACCCCTGCTCAAAAGTTTCACAGGGACTCAAAGAACAGGGAAGAAGTCTTATGAAGAATACCCACATTATCAGTTTTTTCCCTTAGTGCCCTGTAAGACACCTCAGATCCTCCATAGATTCTAAACTCCTCTGTCAGACAAGCAAACTAGAGGCCTAATGTTAAACGGCATGGATTCTATTCCTCCTCACCTATTATAAATAACACTGATTCAGTGTTTTCTAGGCAAAATTATCTAACATTTAAGAAGTGGCAAAAACTGTAACAAATATATAGCACATATTTTGTGTACTATACGTATTAAATATGATCACTTGCAACATTTAAACACCTTGTAGTTGAAATAATGGTTGAAATAATATTGAAATAATATCGTCTGACCTGGACCTCAAATCCATGACACCATGGCTGAGTTCAGGGTGCAGGTGTTTGTTCTGTAAAATGTCAGCACCTTGCATATATCCATATTAACCTATCACTGAAAATAAACTAACATATACTGCCTTTCTTTTGAACTGTATTAGCTCAGGAGCAGTTCCAGAGTAATACTCCCAGCAGGTCAAAGCTTGACTTTGTTCAGGCCAGTTTCAAGTCTAGGTAAAGCAAAACAAGATTGTTCACAGTTGTGCACGTGCACATCTTCTCTGGGGCTTATCATAAGATCATATTATACTTTAATAGCTAAAAAAAATAATTTATTTCTTATCACTAGCATTTCTTGTATGTATAAAATGTCACTTAAGATGGATAACCCTGGTATTGTTTTATATTGAACTCTCCAAGGAAATAATATTTTAATACTTTTTGTGTCTATATTTTTGTCCAGAAAGATTGCCAGGTTTAATTTATAATAATGGGAAAAAAAAAAAAAGTAATAAAATGCTTGCCTGAAGCAGAAAGCAATTTAAAGGTAATGGCCTTTTAAAAATTATTTGTGCTTTTTTTTTACAAAAATTAGTGGGAAAATATTTCAATAATATTTGTGTCTGAGTTAACTGGATTTAGGGTTGGGGTTTTTTTGTCAGCATATTGTTTATTTTTGTTCAGTGCATCAAAATAATTTACAGCTGCTTGTATATCTCTGTGTTTGTGCATGCACATATGTTGCATACTTTGTATGTTTGTGTATACTCAACTTTCTTACAACTTCAAAAATTTGCAGTGAATTTTCTTACACTTTCAATCAAATATATCACCTTCAGTGATTGACCACTACCTTTTGGATGCCAATTACTCATCCACTACCCAGTCCACTTGTCAAAACCGTATCTCCCCAATCTAGAGAGAAGGATATTGTGGGGGACCATGTCAAAGACTTTACGAAAGTCCAGATAAATGACATCTGTATCCCTTGGCCACTAATGTAGTCACTCCACTGTAGAAGGCCACCAAGTTTGTCAGGCAGGACCTTCCCCTGGTGAAGCTTGCTGGCTGTCTCAAATCACCTCCCTGTCCTCCATGTGCCCTAGCAGAGCTTCTAGGAGAATCTGCTTCATGATCTCCCCAGGCACAGAGGTGAGGATGAGGCTGAGAGGCTGGTAGTTCCCACAGTACTCCTTTCTACCATTTTTAACAATGGGTGCAATATTTCCCATTTTCCAGGCACCTGGGACCTTACTGTCATGACTTTTCAAATATCATGGAGTGGTTTGGCAACTAAGCTCCAAGGTAAATCCTGTATGTGCAGGTGGATAAAGTAGGCACTTATTTGCAAGCATGATATGGATCTCAAAGTCAAGAAAATCATCCTAGACAGAAATCCAGTCCTGAAGCATTTAGTGCTCATTGTGAGGCTGTTATACATTGTTGTCAACTTGTACATATATATTTTTTCACACTAAAAATACATAAGGCAAAAGGGAAGGCCTTTACTTTTAATGTCTCAGAGCACTGATTGTTCCAGCATGCTGAACAATTTGAGTGAATTTGCTTTTTAGTTCTACTCTGGGATTTGGAGGAAGGTGAGATATTAATATCTAATATAGTTCAAGACTAACACTGATTAAATAGGACAATTCACCTCTCTCCCTACATCAATTTTCCTCTGCACTTGAAAATTACCAAGTCTCTGTTGCTGCCTTACAGGTTGTAAACAGGGCCAGACCTTAAAAGCTTTTAATTAATGACACTTTATGTATAGTTCATCCTCTGGTATTGAAAGTAAGGAATTTCTTAACTGAATGATTCCAAAGAGAAGAGATGAACTGAGCTGCAAAACTTGTGTGTTTCTGCTAAGTACTGTCCTTGAAAGAAGTCTCATTATAGCATATCTGACAAAGGTGTCAGGATTCTAATATATTCACACTTTGGCTATAAATCTAAGCATACAGCCATAGGACAGCTTTTCATATTCACTGGTGATAGACTAGAATAAAGTTACAAGAGACACTGAGAAGATGCTGTCATAATATAGTAACCTTAGGACTTAATACAGGTATTAGATAATATAATAACTCAGGAGATCCTTTTAATTTAAAGCACAATTTTTAAAAAATAAACTCAGCTCTTCAATATCAGAAACAACTCCTAAGCAATAGAGGTGTGCAGAGTGATGGAAAACATTACATTTTAAATCTGGCAAATAAACTTTTAAAATAATTGAGATAATATGAAATAACATTTATTTAATAACACAGAACAGATTAAGACTTGAATTAATTATATAAGCCTGTTCATAAGGCACCTTTCTTTTGAATTTGCCCATAAGACAATCCAAAGAGTGAAGACCAAATCCCTAACATTCCATACTGATATTTGAGTAATTTGTTTTGTCTGTGATTTACAGGAGCATGGAAAGCCATTTCTGACATCTGGTCTTTCAATAAATACTTAGTATTTTCCTCCTAGAAGAAAAAATGTTGCATACTATGCCTTATTTTTTTTCAATTACTTATTTCTAGCTGTCATGACAGAATCCTGAAATACATTTGCATTAAAAATTTTATAAATTTATTTATAAATTTATTACTTATTTATCAGGTCACAAATTTATTAATTAAATTCTTTTTAATGCATATCACTGCAAGCTAATTCTTTCTACAGGAGTTAGAGAAGGTAGGAGACTAACTCCCACCTTTTGAGTAGGGTAGGGGTAGGCTTCTGATGTCCCTTTCCTCATTCATTTTCACCAGAAATGTAGCCTTATTATAAAAATTACAGAAAAGCAGGAAATAAGATCTGCTTCCATGCTGTACTAGACAAATCTGAGACTGCTGAAATTTTCTGAGAGAAACTAGGAAAGTCCCAGCCTAGAGTAAGTGACTACATTAACTTAAAGATAAGTGAGGCTTCTTTATTCAGGCCAGGAGTTCAATACCAGATCTTAACATCAACTCTTTTCCTCATTGCTGCTGGGCTGTTCTCAGAGAAATTTTTTCTCTGGATTTGACCAGAAACTGTACATTTAATGTGACACAACCTTTTCTGGCAATTGCTGAAACCAGCACATTTAAATGAAAATCCAAAATGGAATTGATTTTTGGCAAAAATATTGACAATGCAATGTGATGGGCATAGGACCAGATGCAAGGAACATAACATGTCTGCTTTTTCACAGAAGCTACCAGTTCTTTTTTTTTTTTTTTCCTGCTCTTTCTGTAGCACAGCACTTCTGCTATCTGCTCCAGTCAATAGTGCAAAGACAGCACCAACACGTTCAGTTCCTGTGTTCTTTTTAACCTTTTGAAATAAGCTGTAATCAGCTATAAAATGTGAAAATATGAAAAGTCCTCACCTTGTCTTCTCTTACAGACATCTGATTAGAGCTTTGAACAGGACACAATACAGGCATTATCAGAAGTGCACTTCTCGCTGGATCCATCTCACAGGCATAAGCTGCATGTTTGATATCAGACTCCCTAGCCAGTGTCTGATAGCTAAGGCTCACTGCAACAACTCATACCATCCTCTTCCTACCTGCAATGGTTCCACTTGCCTCACTTCCCCCTGCACTACTTCATCTATCCACAGCTCTGACTGGCAGCTCTATGACACTACATTGCACTATCAGGCTTCTCCTAGCCTTTGCTTACACCAAGCAGACAGCAACCTCTCTGCTTTTGTATGCTCTAACAAATCTTCCTCTTCTGTCTGGCTTTTGTACAATATGATGTTCCTCCACCTTCCTCCTCAGCACATTTATTGTGTCTGATATTTTTGAGTCACAGGAGTGATGGAACTGTATGAGAAGACAGTTGCTTGGCCAACTCCTATATACTAATGCTCTCAAATAATTTTAGTCAACAATGCAAGTAGTTTCCCTCATTCTTGAGAGTTCTGCATTATTCGCATATATTAGGTGTTGTCACAGCCCAGTTTAAAAGGATCTTGGAAATTTCTGGTGATTTTTGCAGTGTCACATGCTCTGAATATAGAAAAGCCAGAGAGCATGTTTGAATTCAAGTGATTGATAAAGAGTTCTTATTCAAATAATGTACAGAAAAATCTGTGGATGTGTTTGCCCTAAAAGCTTTGACATTCATAAATGATCCAAGGAGAATCATTTACTTCACAGAGACCCCTTCAGAAGAATAGCACTTTTTTTCCTTCTGCTTTGCTTTGCAGAAGGAAACCACATTGCAGTGAAAAAGCTATTTACACATACAGAGAAGAAAGATTGCTTTTTAGAGCCTGCCTGGTAAGAAAGAATTAGTTTTCTCCAACGACCTCATTCTGGGCTAACTAAAGATTAAAGAGGAGGTTAATAATTTACTTTGGAATTTGTTTTCTTTATCAAATCTATTGGACTGTGAAGGTGAATGCAATTTTAAGGTATAAGTGCTACAATTCTTATGCAGGTATTATAATAGTATTAGAGTATGATAGCATCCTTCGCTTCTATCTTAGATCTTTCAGGTTTTGTCATAGAGTCCTTTAAAATTTATCTCCAAAGTCTTCTAATTAGCTTAATGTAAATTATTTCTTGATTGGCTTTCATTCCTTATTTGTCTTGATGTTCAAACACACACTCTTTCAGGAGTTGTCCCTCCTCAACTATTCCAGGGATGTGATTCTAAAACTCTAGTGGTTTTCATGTTGTCTGCCAGCAATGACAGTTTCAACTACCTATGTGTTTCCTTCCGCCAAAATTATCTCAAGTCTTGCATGCAATCTGTACATGCAAAAAGCCCAAACAAAGAAAAACATAATCCATACAATTCAATTAAAGAAGTCTCAAACTCCTTTAAAACTATCCTTTCCTAGGATGTTAGAAATAGTTATAAGATATTCAAAAACGTTTGATAATGGCTAAACAGCAAAGGACTTATATGTTGCCTTGAGTGTTACTCTAGGTACTCTTTGCATGTAATGTGTTGCTGAAACTTCAGATTCTGCAACAGATACTGCCCTATGATACTGTTTTTCAGCACACCTGAACCCTTTGCTGTTAAAATAGAACATCACTACATTTTATACCTACACTGCCATCTTTCATTGGTTCTCCTTAATGATTATGAGAATAAAATGAGCATGAAAAAAACTGATAACCAAAACCATTTCTCATTTCTTTCCAAATTACAAGTGATATTTTAAAATCCATAGAGCAAAAATTAAACTGGAAGAGAAATCAGAGAATTTCAGGTTCTACAAGAACTGAAGGCATGTTGTGATATAATGTTTAATGGCAGCATCACAAGAACTCTGGTTTTTTTTCCCGTGTGCTGTTCAAACCCTTCAGTTGTCCCTGTTCTCAATGAAAAAATTAACAGCACTGGTATAATAGGGGTGCTATCCAGAGATCTGGCCCCATCTATTTTGGAATATTAAACACATTACAGAAATTGAGGAAATGTTAAAGTAATGTATTCTTGTTTGAATTTCTCTTTGGATATTATTTCTCCCCAACTCCAGAACTATTTGATATTATCTTCAAAGGCATATTTCTAACAAGATAATTTGAATTTTCAGCACATATTCTGGGTTAAAAAAGAACTCTGTACACTGCTAGCTACAGTATCACATTAAAGACAGTTTAGGAAAGCAGAAATGCACAGTGTGATCAAAAGTAAAAAAACACATGGAAATAAAACTTTCTGACTACAATAAACTGTTCTCATTTTGCAAGGAAGACTGTTATGAGAAATACTGGTGTAAAAGTTCTTGTGGCCTTTTTGTGTTTCTCAATCAGAAAAACAGGATGCAATTTGTAGCAATCAGATTAGTTAAGATGTTAGATGTATTTCTACCATCCGTAATTTTTCTCCAATTTAACAGTCTGTATCCAACATGGAGCTAAGTCATGATATTTCAAAGATGCAGAAATTGCTGCAATAGCTATTCAGGGTATTATTCATCTGGGCACTTCAAAATATTATGCAATCTGAGATGAAATCCCCTGCCTGAGGCAACAGCAAATTCTTTGCTGATTCCACAAAGTCAAGCAAACATTTCTGAGGTACAACTTGTGCTTGTATTAGAAAGGAACAAATTCATGAAGATTTCTCCTGAGCTGAGCCATCATTCTAATTATTGTCTTCCCTCTGGTTATATCCAAAGTAGGCTTACATTTTAACAAGATTTAGTTTGTTCTTACATTGTGACTGAAAGATGCCGAACTCAGTCTGGAAAGTGGATGAAGTCAAAATGTGTTTGGATTTCTGTTTCTCTGTCTGCTTAACCTCTCCCTAGCCAAAATTTTTTTCCAGGTGTAATTTGAGGATCTGGATCATTTGGTAGCGATTGGGTTCAGCTGAGCAGTCCAAATACCAGCAGTAGAGGGAAGTACATTAGCCAGGCCTGCTTAGACAAACCTTGTGGATCATCACCACAAGGTGCTGCACACACTGCCCACTTGTGATGCAACTGGGATGTCCTAACACCAGTGGCATTGTCCTTGAGTAGACATGGCTATCGCTGCCTTGGACAGCACTCTTAGAGCTGCTGTTTTCTGAGACATGTAGTGTATCTTTTCTGAGTGTAACTTTTGAAAGATGGCAATGTGTGGCATTCAGAGCAAGAAAAGCTAGCTTCATTGAGTAAAACATACATACATACATACATACATACATACATATATATATAAAATAATGTAACGGCCTCTGCTTAACATCATACTAGATTTTACACTTGGAAAACTCATAACAAGTTGTACAAAACACACATATCTCATCCCTCTGCTACTACTACTACAATCATTATTATTTCAGTGTTTTCCCCTCAGCAGTATGATTTCTGATAAAACTGCAACAGAAATAGTAAAATTTCATGTATAATTAGTCACAAAAGGTCATGTTTTGTCTCCTATATTTGACTACTGCTAGAACAGTAAAGCAAACTAATCCCTGGTCCCAACAGGAAGCTTTACCACTCTGCCACATCCAAATTGCAAAAGTCCATAATATGGTAGCAACTTCTAAACTGACTATTGAGAATCATGCCTGACATGTCATTTTCCTCCAGAAGCAGATGCTGCCTGGGACATCACCAGTAGGCACAGATAAAAACCACCCACGGGGGTCTTGCTTTCCACTTAACCCTTTGTAAGAAACATGGTACTGTTTTCAAGTCCATTAAGGAAGCACTTTGTTCAGTTTAACAGGACATGCAGTCTTCAAGTGCTAAATTAGGTGCTGCAGCACTTAACATTACTTAGTCCATGTACATTCTTAGACAGTGAATGGAACTCAAATTAATTACTTAATATTTAATGTTTTTTCCTTAAAACTATAAATCTGCAAAAAGCTAAATATTAGACTATTTTACAATGAGATTTTGCAGAAAAGATCATGAAGAGTAATACAACTGAATCTTCCTAAGGCAAAGAGCTTTCACTCAGAAGAAAACACTTGTCTTGAATAATATTAATATAATATTAAATAAGGATTAGTAACAATAACCCTTTTCATCAGTAGAACACAAATTGTGTTTCAAAGGAGATAAGTATCAGTAATGGCCATATTCGCTGATGTGAAGAAGCTTGCCTTAACTCATCCAGTAAGCCAGTGTGTAAGCCAAGAATAGAGTTCAACTCTCCAATAGCCCAATGCAGTCCAATAACCCAAACATTAGTAACACTGTCTTAGTTTAGTGTTAGCAAATTATTACTTTTTTGCAACCCCACTCACAGCAACATTTTCCCCTGAACAATTTAATTTTAGCCATATTTACAGCAGGATTTTAAGCTGGTATATGTGCAAATCTAGCTTCAACCTAATCTGAACATACTTTAAAAAATAACTTTAAAAACATTTATTATTTATACAATTTACCAAGGCAACTATTTGGGACGTAGTTAGTATGCATTAGTATATATTTTTTATTCCTAAAGCTGCTGGAGTAATTTCTAATTTTTAATCCATTTAAGGAAAAACGTTGTAATCAACCCACACTGTGAAGAAGACAGGCTATATCACATGAAGTCATTTACTTACATAAAAGCCTTCCCAATCTGCTGTGGATTTGTCTGTCTGTAGATGTTAGTGATAGGAAGTGTCAACTTAAACATGTTTTTCTGCCTTAAATCTGCCAGATGCCAGAATGTGCTTAAATAAAATGAAAGCTCTGAAAAGAAGGTAACATTAAACTCCCAAACCAAACTTACTTTCATTAAGGATCTGGGAAAGACATGCAGTGTACATAAATGCACTGATTGATACTGAGAAATAACAAAAATAGGTCTCATCATATCTGATCTTTAAAAATCAAAGCTTTTTTCATAAAAATAACTCATCTGTATTGGAGGTCACACTGCATTAGTAATATTCCACATAGTGAGATGACTGGTTTCTGATCTCCTCAGCTTTTCAATGCAAGGCATAAACCCTAAGATATATTGCAGTTATGGAAAAGCAATCTGTTCTCTTCAAAACATGTGAAAACCATTCAGAAATACACAGAAGATAGTTCCATATGACAGGGAGATCATTTCTATCAGGTGAGACATTTGTTTAATCACTGAAGTTAATATGCCAGACACATTTATATGACCTTAGCAAAGCTGCCTAAAGCTGGGTCTGCAACAGGGCATGGATCTATCTGTTCACCAATACTTCTACGTCTTCTTTATTACAATTTGCCTTTATGTGTATTTTAAAGGAATGGTAGGTGTGATGCTAGTCGTGAAAGTGAAGGACATCAAAATTTTCCATAAACTACCACAGAATAAAGCTCTGTAAATACAAAACCCATGTAAATAATAAAAACATTCCTCTGGCCTCCCCACGTGCTATGATGAAATATGCTGTGATTTGAGCTAGGATTTTACATAATGAAAGGCCCTGTAATGTTCAAGTGTATGCCTAGGGCACTGCTTCTGCTCTAAGCTTTCAGAAATGCTTGCCCAGCTCTTATCTGATCAATACCTCTTCTTTGCAGAGCTGTGCTAAAGGGTCACTTTTCCCTCGTAAACCATTTCATAACATCTGCAGTACAGGTAACTTAAATGTCCATTCTTTCTTTTCTCCTGAGCTTCCCTCTCACTTCCTAAGGCTTCTGTCTGTTCTTACAAATTCTTAAACCTTGTGCTTGAAAGTGATTTACTTTGAAACGATAGTCAAAGCTGTTTCCTCATAACCATCCTTCCCCTAACATGGCCAGATATGACAAAATTTTTCACATTCAGTAGCAGTCAGTAATTTAATTCACTTAATAAGGTCTGAGTCTCGGACCCCTACAAAGCTATTTCACCTGATTGCTAAATTTCAGCCTTGTACCCTTCAAGCAAAACAATTTTTTTTTTAAAATATGTTTCCTTTTTAATATTCATTGTATTCATCACTTCTCTTTTTCACATTTTTGTTTGGTTTTGTTACATTTGTTCATCATTTCTTGTTTATCAACAGGAACTTACAGCCTTCTACAGAATCTGAAATGGAAAAGAAAAAATCCATAAAGAAAAAATAGCGGGTTTGGGTTCCGTTTTTTGTTTCATTTTGGGTCGGGGGTTTTTTAGTGTTTTTTGGTTGGTTGGTTGGTTGGTTTGGTTTGGTGTTTTGTTTTGTTTTTTTTGGGTTTTTTTGTTCTTTTACCACAGCCAAAAATACTCGATTTTTCCAGTTAAATTATTTTTTCTATTTATACGTATTTTCAGGTTGAAATAACCAAGAATTACAGCTCAAATTTTGCTTGCAACTAGAAATTTTACAGATATGAACTTTTGCTTGAATTTGGAGCGAAAAAGAAAAAGTCTAAATGTTAAGAGTTTTCCAGCCATTTTTCTCATTGGATGTAGTTAAGCTACCTCTTAGAGCCATTAAAAGTTTATTTGATTCATTAAGGAAGGTGAAAATGTTTGTTTCCCTACCACTTAGGCAGGAGAAATCACTTAGCTTATTTAAATCTCTGTCCTTATGAATGGAATTTATTTGGATCTGCCTGGACATGAGCAATTCCCCCAGTCAAAGGTAAATGTGTTAAAGGTTCTAAGCTTAGAAAGAAGCTAAATGTGAATTTCAATTCCTTTTATTTGACTGCTGAAATATAAATCATGAAGGCTTTCTGATGTTTCCTAAAATCTTTTAAAACTAAAGCCCTCTGGGTCCGGGAAGGAACGGCTACTGGGCAGAGGTACAATTCTTGCAAATGGTAGAAATGATAAGGCTGATTTGCAAACCTTAAGGTTAAAGTAAACAAAATATTCTAAGGAAGGCAAAGAACTAAAAAAGCTTCTCAAGCAGTTCCTATTATTTATAGAACACTGTTTTCTTTACCTCCAACTTGGCCCACAATCACATGCATTTGACTGTTAAGTCAACTTCATCAAGGAATGCTAATTTGAAGACACTGGACGCTACTGTCCAGGCCTGAAAGGCATCCTCAGAGGCAGCTCAGGAAACATAGCTAGGATGCTAATGTAAAGAGCAACATGCCAGGCATTTAAAAAATAAATAAAGTAGTAGGAATAAAACATCTCTTGAAAGACAACGCAAGGGTATCAGATTTAGGGAACAACTCTACCAGTCAGACAACAATTCCAGGAAAGCATGGCTCAAACTGTATTTCCTATTATGCAAGAACAGGTGCAACTTTAAATAAACAGTACTTTTTCCCATAACGATTAATACATTTGTTTTTCTTCACAAAGCCAAAGAAAGTAAACAGACCCATTTTTAATGCGGTGCATAGGTATGATTTTACAGTGCCAATAAACTTGCAGTTTTCTTTTAAGATCACAAGCATAAGATAAAACAGATGCAAATTTTACTGATTAATCAAAAATAGTTTGAGCTGCAAGTGTTGAGGAAAAACAACTTTTTTCCACAGCAGTTATGTCCTGTGTATGCAGCTGGCTGAATAATGAACTATACTTATGCATAATTACACCACCATTGATTTGGTTTTTGGGATTTTGGTTTGGGTTTTTTTGCAGCAGCAGCAACCCAAATTCTCTTCCTTTAATGGATTCCTAATTCAGCTTGAAGTAGAAAAAGCAATGTGAATAATTTTCCAGGTGGAATGTGGGAATATTTTTATGGATTGATAATGAAAGAACTCAAAGTGTGTTAACACATATTTGCAGGAGAGATTCTCTTACCCACTGAGAATACTGAACAAGGGCTTGAGAAAACAGGGGGTTTATATCCAGATGGAAACACTCATTTAATTTTTAAATTTCCCTATTCTTCCATGCAAAGCAATTCAAGGCAATTTACTACCGGACAAAGCCAATGTATTTATGCCTGAAAGGTACCACAAAGCAGAAGATGTGCAATTAGTTTACGCAGTAGTTTAACTCTACTGACTTGTCTGCTCTTCAGCTCTTTATCCTATAGGCAACACAGGCAAGAAGAAAATCTCACCGACTTTTCTGGTCTGTAAATTGCTGGTAGTTCATTACCTGTGTTGTGATTTTTTTCCCGTGAAGTATTCATACTTGCTGTTTTCCTGCTCAGCCTAATGGTCACTCATCACTCATGTCCTGAGGGTCTCACTATGGATTCCAGGAGGCAGGAGGAGACTTGTGCATTTGAGGACTCTTCTAAGCATTTGGCAGATGGAGGTTCTGAGTCCTTATGCACGCATTTGTAAAGTTTACATAGCAACAGTTATATTGATCTTTACAAGAATCAGGCTGCCAATGGTATGATACAAGCATGTTCATTTCCTTATTCATATATTATTATTATTATTGATCTACATAACTACTGAGCTACTAATGGTATTGGTTAGAAATTGGCTGCAGAGATTGTACAGAGAAAAGCCAAACAGAAATATGATTATTCTTTACTTCTCTACACACCCATCCTGATACTGATTATTAGCAGATTCCATTTGTGGAAGCCCCATTTATGCTTATCTGTTTACTAGCCTCTAGTAAACTAAGAAGACATGAGATAAACAACTGGAAAAAAATTCTGCAACAAACCCAGGATATAGTGGTCATTACTGAGTGTTAATGCACTGGTGAACTTACAGTGCATTCACTTAAAATCAGTATTATGCAATTATTCAAAGTCCTGCTTGCTTTTCCCTTCTAGTTATAATGTTTAAAGTCTGATGTGGTTTCAATACTTCTGACAGTAAATTAGTAGATGTACTTGATTTCTCATTTTTTAAAATGTCATTAGGTAGATTTTTTTTTTTTCAGAAAATAACCTAGAAAATACAATCCCAACTATTTTTTTAGTCTAGGGGATCTCAGGTTTTGGCTAAGGCAAGTGATGTACCCCTAACCAATACATTACAAAGAAGTGAATAGACAGGAAGCTTGCCTTTGATTTGGATTTTATTCATCTGATATTTTGCTGTTAAAAATCCTCCCTTACTACCCTTCAGCCCTCACTTATCTGTGAATAGCAGGATGGCAGGAGCAAATAGAGTAAGAGTTACTGGTTACCAGAGACATAAGCAGGAGGTTCTGTGTCAGGTAGATATGACCAGGATACAGTGAGGGTTAGGATTCATATACTAAGGACTGATAAACAATGTTTATTGCTAAATCCTGAAGGCTGTGCAAGTTTATGATGAGGGATGCAATCGAATAACTTTTTGCAAATTTTCTTATCAATTTACATTAACAGATGTTTAGAATCAAGAATACACTTCAGCACAGCAGGACCAAAAAGCTATGTATATTTCTGGATCAAGTAACCCACTCAAGCCAATGTCTATAGACACCTATTGTATCTTAGAGATATAGCATATATTTGTGCCTTGTAGTTTGTCTTAGTCCATGTTGAGGAGCAAGAAAAAAAAAATAATACAGGTTTCACTTCTCATAATCAGTCCCATGCCTACATTTTAAAAAGATATTATAAAGAAAACATCAATGCATCCATCCAACGGGGATTAGATGTTAGATGAACTCCACAGAAGACAGGTCTTCACAGATACATGACAGATATTTGAGAAGACATCTAATTGGAAGTGGCAGGGAGGGTGTTTTGTTGTTTGGTTAGTTGTTTTTTAGCTGTTGAGAGGACAACTTTCTAAGATGACAAGAGACTTCATTTGCGTAAACTTTTATTTAAATAACTGCACCAATTTATTAGTCCTGCTAGCATAATTCCACTCATGTCAGCACATCCAGGCGAACTAATGGCTCTTATCAGATTCACATGGATATCTTTGTTTTGTTTCTCTGTCTTCTTGGTCTGAGGTGGGCTTCTTAGCTCAGGTGCAACCCCAGATTCTGGGCCCAGTTTTGCATATTCAAATTAATATATTCTCCTGAAACCTAGAGTATTTAATGTAGTGATAACTACAGATAAGTACAGATAAGTCCATGTCACATGGAGTGACACAGGAGTGTCCCCCTACCTTTCACAGCATTTCTAATCCTGGTAACATGATTCAGAAATGATCAAGCTGCTTAGACCTAACAGGACTTTCTAAGCTTCAGCTTTATGCTGTTCACTACCACATAAGGTGCTTTTGGAATTACTGATCCTGGAAAAAATATAGCCCCTTCTACACCTAAATTAATAAACCTGTCTAAACTTAACCTGTCTTTGCCTGGAGCCATCTTGGGGCTTTTTACACTTAAAAACAATCTGTACCTCATTTAAGCAGCTCATGGATAAACAAGATTATGTATTACATACTGTCATATATTATATGAGGGTTTCTAGACACCAAATCAGTTTGCACTGCGTAAGATTTCCTATAACGTAGACGACTTTGTTCCAATATCATTTAGGAGGACTGGGATTCAAGTCGATGACAAGTCTACTTCTGTCATGGTTTTGCAACTGAAAAAGTGAAGCAGTTAGTAAAACAGACTACATTTATCTGTTATTTTTCAGAGGTTATTTTTCAAAGGTAAAATTCCTTTACTTTACAAATCACAGTTCTTTACATAGAAATCCTTTGCTTTGTCTGTCTCTTTGGGATATAGTCTCTCACTATGAGTATACAAAAATTTTTATCTTGGAGGATGTTTAAACTGCAAAGAAGACCCATTTCTCCAGATATATTAGTACACTGAAAGCAAAAGATTGCTTATTTATTCTAGACTTTACAGTGCTGTTCCTTTCAGGAAAAATATGTTTCTAATACGAAATGTTAAATGTTTAGTTTTAAATGGTTCCTGATTTCAAGGCATTAGTTAGGTATATAGTCACAAGGCCACCTGATGTACCTGGGCAGTGAATACATGCGTTTTCCTTTGAATTCAGGTAATTTGTTCCTATTTCAATTCTGCCCTTGCTTTCTGTGACCTGTCTTTTCAATATGAAAAAAAAAAAAATAAATCAAACAAATATTTCAGACTCTCTTTTCTCTCCAAGAGATCATTTGGCTCACCTGGACAAGTTGGTTTATATAACAAGCCTTTGTGTATATGATAGTGACTTATTTTCTTTGGAATGAGGATATGAAAAAGCATTTTTAAAAAGAGCCAAGGTTAAGATCTTATTAAAGTAAATATTGAACACATTCCTAAGAATAGCCCTTCAGATCTGGAATAGGTTCAAGGAGAGTTACTTAACAGTAACAAATAACAGAACAAATAACTTTAAGTTTTGATTTTGTAAGAAAAATTTCGAGCGGCAGATTGGATCTTAGTAATATGAAAGCAAATGCTTTGTGGTTTTCTGGTGAAGGGAGAAAGTCATGTAGTGAAGAATACTTAACAGAAGCCAAATAAAACCATAAGTGATATCAGTTACATAGCTGCTCTCATTTGGTTGTGTTTCTATAAAGGAAAACAAAAGTAATCAAAGAGGAGCCCAAACAAAAATTCTTGTTTAGTGCAATGCAGAGACAAGGGAACACCAAATACTGAGAGTCCGAGGGGAATTCAGACACCACTCTTCTAGTGAGTGCAGGTGGGGTTTTGTGTCAGAATTATTTTGCTCTTTGCATTCAGAAAAAGCAACTCTGGATCTCAACTTAGTTGCTGCCCGAGAGATCTTGGTGTTCCATTGACTACTAGGCAAATTCCTGGGCTCAGATTCTAGGTCTGCAGTCCAATTCTGAGAGAAGTGGGGTTGTTGACCCTGGAGAAGAGAAGGCTCTAAGGAGAGCTTGTGGCCTTTCAGTACTTAAAAGGGGCTTATAAGGAAGCAGAGTGACTTTATATGCAAGTATATAGTAATAAGACAAGGGGAGACGTTTTTAAATTAAAAGAGGAGAGATTTAGGCTAGACACTGGTAAGAAATTATTTATTCAGAGCATGGTGAGGCACTGAAATTAGTTGCCCAGCATAGTTGTGGATGCCCTGTCCTTGGAAGTGTTCAAGGCCAGGCTGGATGGTGGGTTGATTGTGGGGAAGATGTCCTTGCAGTGGCAGGGGGATTTGAATTAGATGATCTTTAAGGTCCCTTCCAATCCAACTGATTCTATGATTTGTATGCTCTTAGTCTCTTGACTGAGTCAGTGTCCTATTAAATTAACAGTAACCTTTCCACTCAGTTCAGTGGACTTCCTATCAGACCACACAGAGGATGACTAATCCACTTCATGTGGATGCTTGTTAAGGGGTCAGAGCACCACAAAAAGACAAGATGCTCTAAGCAGACAAAAAAAAACCAGAAGAAAAGCGAGAAGATATTAAGGTAAAAATGACATGAAAATCTAGAAATAACAATAGCATACTCCCTTGCTAAATTGTAATTGTATAGTCTTGAAGAACATTGTTTGATATCATATAAATTAGATTAAAACATTTAAAATATTTTGCAATGAAACAAACCCACTTATTTTCTCATGACGCTACACTTTACTTGAACATACTCTTGATTTTTTCTTTGCTAAATAGGTTAGATCCAGTTGTATTTCTTTCCTTCCATCCATTTAGAAGGACTGAATCCTCTTTTCTCTCATCTGTATTAAAATAAAAATGTTTTATTTACATGACCACAAGTTATTTCAGGGGTCTGCCTTATTTATTATGTGGGAGAGCTGTGTTTCTCTGGGCAGCTATCCAATATTTAGTTTACACTTGGTTTTGCAAGATTGGTTTATAGCCCAAAATTCAACCATTCTTATGAAGACAGAGCTACTAATTTCAGTGAGGACTTTTCTATTGCTACAATGGGATTACTACACAAGAAATGTAAAGGGATACTATACCCATAAAATTAATTAAAAAACCAACAAATATTCTTATTTACAGCAGCATGCAAAAACACCAGTATTTAGAATAATTCAGGATTCCCACTGTAACGCATCTGTAACTTGGTGTTTCAGAGAACACGATATATTTTGTAATCTGTATAATGAAAATTCTGCCAAAAGGAAGCAAACTGAAGTTCATGGCCCTGCTTCAAAGCAAAGTAGCATAATTTTTCAACAAATCAGTATTTTAAAAGAAAATTGACCAAAAGCCTGGTAGCAAACCAAAGTTAATAATAATTTTTTTTTTTTCTGAAATATATGAACAACAAAGCACATTTTAAATCTCTAGGATATTCCATGCTTTTGCAGGGAAATTGAAAAAATCTACTGTTTTTCGGACTTTGAAATACTGTTTTTGACAAATTACAGTACTGTTTTTCAAATAATTTTGGTTCAATATCATCACTTCTACATTTCTGAAGAAGTTAATTTTAGCATTGCAAACGTGAGGTGGTATATAAGGCCCCTGCACTCTCATTCAGACATTTTAGTAAGCTATGTTTATTTTATAGTGTACTATCACAGGAATTTAAGGAAACCATCCACAGAAATACTCTTCTTTTCATTAGGTAGAATCCCCTTAAATGAAATTAGTGATTTGCAAGATATTTTTGCTTTGATTCTTTAAAACAAAGACAGATAGCTGGTGATAGTTGTTTATAAACTCACACACTACAATCACGCTGTGTTGAATTTCAAGCATCTCACCTATCATTTGAGAGAAATTATAGGAAGTTCTGCTTCTAACCCCTACTCTATAAATTGTATCAATTTCATGCATACAGGAATGAGAAAATTAAGAAAAATTAACTTCAGGGGAACGTTAATTCAGACATAATCAAAAGGGTTGCTTTTACATGCAGGCTTCATAGCTTTAACACTCTAATGGCTTTCTGGAAGTTTCTGTCTGAATAAAAAACGTTCAATATTGTCTAGATAGATATTGATTGACCATTAAAGCTCAGCTAGCTAACCACATAACTCAGGGTGTGATCTTCTCCTAAGGAAAAATATAACAAGAGTTATTTATTACACTGCATTATTTACGTGGAATATCTAGTTAAAAAAATAAGGCATTATTGTTTCATTCAGACTATACACTCTTTTAAAGCTTTTCAAACCTTTTTGACCTCAAATTGTTCTAAGACCCAGCAAGCGTGTGCACCGTAATCAGAGTGCCTGGCCCCTTCAAATTCCTGTGACTATTGTGTGTGTCCAGTGTGCAGAACCAACTAACTTCATTCAGCAGAGTACTCAAAGAAAGCAACAATATTGTAATTGAATCCCAAGTGTCTAACTGTGAAGGAGTGGCTACTTGTTGTTTACTATTCCTGCTTTGGCAACAAAGAATATTACTTCTCAGAGTATACTGAGATAATCAAGTCCTTTTAGAGATTCCAGAACACGATAATACCGTATTTGCAAAAGACATAGGAAAATTACATGTTCCCCCCAACAAGAGAAGGAGAAACAGAAAAAAAAAAAAAAAAAGGTTTGGAGGCCACAAAAAAAGTTAGCACTCCACCCCCCCCCCACCCCCCAAACAACAACAACAAAAAAAAGTCCATTGCCATCAAGAGTTAGCTAAGGGGAGTAAGAAACTGCCTCTAAGTGATTATAAAGAGAAAGGAGCTTGTTTCTTCCCCTAAAAGACAATGTAAAGAAGGAAGTGTCAAAAATGAGAAAGGAGATTCCAGGCCTTTGGATTTTCTTCACTTCAAACATTGGTTCTCTAAAGAATTGCCTAAAGAATCGCCCAAAGAATCCCTGGGTCTCAGTGTGGTTCTGCATAAATACAACACACATACACATAGTTGTTCTTTAGGATTGAGGGATTATGTTTCTACTCAGAGAAAAATCTCAAATCCATCTTTACACAGAGAGAAACACAGAATTATATGAAGAAAGGAAAGATAAGTTTACACAAAACATTTGTCTTTTGCATTCTCTGCAGAGTAACAGAAATTAATGGGAAGCTTTGATCCCTTGTAGGAATCCCTGGTATTGTAAACACCAGAGCAAAGCTCGAGATCGTCAGCAAAACACAGAAAATTAATTCCACTCTGTATTTTTCATCACAGAATTAAACTCTAACTAGGTACATCAGCAGCAGAAGCGTGTCTTATTGTTCCTATTGGTACAGGGTGAAAAAGAGTTTGTGTCACTAGGGATGTGAACATCAATTAGGCATTAATCAGAACAGAGCCAGCTAGTCCTACAGATCATGCATTTTATACTTTTAGTTATTCACTGCTTTTTTCACTATTGTTTTTCTTTGGAATGACTTGCTGTAATTGTCACACAGTTCCTGTGTGAATTTAAGGGACATTATCCCTTGAAATGGCACATGGAAAGTACAAATCACTCTTTTGATTGGATCAGTTTGAACCAGAGAAAAATTTAGAACTCAGACTGTAGAAAAAAAAAATTTATGTTTACTTCTAAGAGAGCATGCAAAACAAGAACAAGATTTCCAGAAATGGTAAGGGATTTGAAGTGTTTTTTCTAGGCACTATTATCATTGCACCAAAGTGTGTACTTTCAGAAAACAGGCAGATGTGATTCGCATGGGAGAAAAATTTATGAAAACTTTATGAAATTTCTAGGCCCTATAAATGTAAATGTATAGACTATTAAGACAGCAGACTATTTATGATACCTGAGTATTAAAAACAATGGTGTAACACACTAGTATATTTGTATCTACCACAAATACAAGAATGGAGATCTTGCATTGAGATAGAAATCTTCTTGAAAGACATTTTAATGCATAATAGTTCATATATATAAAATCAAATAACACAAAATCATAAGTGACCATAGTAAGAACAAAGGTTGTCATCATTCTTCTGAAATTCTTTGGATGTTTAGTCTTTTCATTTACTGGATTCTCAAAATAATCGCACTTGAAACTTGAAGTCCTCCATGTTTAATTATTTCATACCCACTGCTAATTTTCACTTTGAATAAGCAAATTATGCTCCTAGAATCTGATTTTTGAGGAAGTTTCCTTGAGGTAAGTAAAAAACCATAACCCATATCGTTGGGATATTTTTGTCAAACCTGATATCCATGTTTAAGGGTTCTTACTGATTTCTGATTTATTCTTTCAATATAAAAGCTTTGTTTTTGCCATCCAGACACAGACTTTTATGTCTTGATGACATTTATGGGTCCTAAAACAAATAAACCTGTAGGCTTACACACCTCCAATGCAGGGTTGCTGGACAACAGGAGGCAGAACATTTCAGGAAATTGTCATGGGTAGCATTAAAATAGAAAGGAAATCTAGCATGATGAAGCATGAAAACGGTGCCAATTATAATGTAAAGCAGGAAGAAATGTAGGAAGAATTAAAGGGACAACACAAAAATGTAAACTGTGGAAGGAGAGTTAAAAATAAATCTATTCTCTTTTGTTGGAGAAGAAAACGACAGAATGGTTAGTCTTATGAATCCAGGGATAAAATAAAAGGTACACTCTTTCATGAAATATACAGAATTTTTCTGCATAACTGAGATGGAATTTTAAAACCAAAATAATTATTATCAAATCCAGGACATGAAAGAAAGGGGCTGGCAGACAGAATTAACAGAAAATTCAGGTCAAGAAAAGGTGTGATATTTTATTTCAGCAATTCCAATTTATAAACCATACATAGGAGGACTTTCATAGCTGTTGTTTCTGAAGAAGGGAAATGGTCAACTGAGAAGTGGGTGGGTTTTTTGATCATGCTTAATCAACCCAACACACACCTAAATTTTAAGAGCTAAGTACACAAGAGATAAAAATCATAACATACACATTGCCTAATCTAAAAAAAAACAAGGACCATAAGCAAGTGGATGAGGTGATTACAGAATGTATCAGATAGCTGAATCAGAGACTAAGCTTTCCAGTTTCAGAAGTCCAAAGGTGGAATTGACGATAACGAGTTCTGAATCAACTTTGTTTATAATGAGATCTAAATGCAGGCCTCAGATCTTCAAATAGGAAAGCAGAAGGAGTAAAGCATACACCCTAACTTCAGATTCCAACCACAGTCCAAAGGAGAAAATGCCAAGTAATTGCTATTTGGAATGCTATTCTTCTCATAAAGCTTTAAAGATTTAAAAATCAGGCATCTAGTCTAAACCACAGTAGTATAGACAAGGGAGACTGGCAATAGCTAAGGCACAAGAGTGAATGCACCGCCCATCTGTGCTCCAACCCTTTATCAGCATAAAGTTTGTATCTATATTCTGCTCTATTTCCACAGAAAAGACACCCGAGCAGGGGAAGAAAAGGAAAAGACAGCACGCCCTGGACAGATTTAGATGAAGAGGAGGTAAGGAGCTCAGCCCACTTCACATCTCCATTTAGACACTTCTACAATTGGTTCCAAATGGCCATTTAGACCATCTTGAGGTGGGTAGCCCGCTGCAGGTTTCTCCAACAACAGAGGAAGCCTATGTGACTAACATTGATCAAATTTCTATCATTTAGGTATGTAAAATCTGATAGATTTTATCTAGTTTTATTAGGGGACAGTTAAAGCAAAAAAAAAAAAATGCTTCATTTTCTCAGCAGAGTCTCTGCTGGTCTAACTTGCTTACAATTAACAGGATACAAATATTTAAAGATTGAAAAACTTCAAGGGAAATGCAACTCAAGAGAACAAAACAGATTGTTATAAGATCCTCTGTACTTCTCAAGCACATTTACAAAACAGATATTAAAGAGTGTTTGAACATCTTCAAGGAAATAGAAGAATACAAACTTAACACTCTTAACACATACCTATCTTCTGCTAACACAGGGATCAAAAGGAACACAGTCTGAAACTGAAACTGTATTTTACATAAGTCTTCTCATTGCAGTGTTCAGCCTTGTATGGCAGCTCATCAAGTCACTACTAACAATTCCTCTGTAAAACAAAAGCATTGGAATAACTGACATGGAATGCTGAAAGAACTTCCAGTGTTGTGTTCAAGTCTTGATACTGATTTTGGTAGACCCAGATTAGTTTTTGATGAACAAGTAATTATAATGATAAATACCTGCTACTTCTAAATGTACCTGTCCCTAGTCTACCATTAACTGTTAGAAAAAGAAAAGTATTTCAATGAATTAAATTGTTACTATTTGTGGTCCCATCAAAGCATCGTTAGGAAAACTAGCATATCTGCCAAATGCTTTTGAACAGTCAGGAACCTTAATCTTGTTCCAAAGAGCAATACTGCAAGGAACTTTGTTTTATCACCTTCACAATTATTACATTCCTGTCTCCATCATATATTCAAGCACTCCTAGTTTGTTCCAAAGTGTGTTTATGAAAGTAAGAATGTTTATGAAATTAGGAAATGTAGCAGCATATTACACAGCAGTGATTTAAGGTACTTATCTGTGATCTGTGGAGTTGTATGATGCAGCATCAAAGACATCAAAATGAATAAGGAAGGTAAACAGCCTTATCACTCAAAGATCCACAGCACAGCTAAATTAGTCACCTAGTGGGACTGTTTATCCATAAAACAGGAGACAAGCAGCACATCCTCTGGCAAAGTATTTGAACTCATTTCACACTCTGGCAACCTTTCTCTATTCACACCCTCTCTCAACCCAGTCTGTTCAAGAAGAAAAGACTTTTAAAATAAATTCTAATTGAAATAAAGTAATGACATCACAATTTTAAGGTGTGGTAGACCCTTTTGGAGACATCAGATTTTCTTAAGGAAGACCAAAAGCTCTATGCAACTATATAAAAATTAAATAACTTTCTTATTTTTCCATCTAGACACAAAAGTCCCTCTAATTGCACTTTAATATGACTAGTATCCTCAAACTGAATTCAGTGTTAAAAGAGGTGTCTTAGCCTATGACAATTAACATTTACGGCAAGATAGGGAATCTTTGCTTTCATTCCACTGCTCAAATTAATGTCATAGAAATATTTGAGTCAGTCTCAGAAAACAAGTATACAGCTAATTCTTTCCTCTCTGTCTCTGGGTTTTTATAAGATAGTATCTGATAGTATCTATAAGATATCTGCTTATTATAAGATAGTTGATTATTTTTCTTCAGTTCTTATATTGGTGACAAAACTTCCCTATCAAAAGCCATCTTATCATGAAAAAAAAAAAATTAGGTAAACGTTTTCACAATTTGTAAGCACATATGTACTGTTAAAAAAAAAAAAAAATCCAAAAAGAGAAAAATTGCTATTATTCCAGTCAAATACTATTAGTTTTTTACTGTCACTCTGTAAGACTGGCAACAGCTTATTTGTACTGCCTTTAGCAGCTGTGCTCATGCTCAAGTCTGCAAAGCCAGTTGCATCCATAATGCCTGGAGAGACAAAACTTGAAAAGGAGTTATCCTTCCTTCTTTTGCCCCTGCCCCCTTCTCTGTGACTGAGGTTCTTTGCTAGGACTGCCAATACACTTCAGATTATCACCCATCACATAGGAAAAAATAAAGAATAAAGTCATGATGTAGCATGGCTGTATAGAAGTTGCTGAAAAAGTCACACAGATCAAATATGCCTGAAGAAAACTGTGGAATTATCAGAGTGTAATTGGAATACATAGGTACTTGTTATTCTACTGCAGTATTACTCATATTTTTGAGGCATATCTAGTGCACCTTCTCAGGGAGACTAGAATGCATGCCTCTGAAAGATGTCACTATTAGAAGACTACAACATTCTAAACATTGGAATGCTGAGCTGCGTCCTTTGTTCCCTGTCATTAGGGTATGCCTGCTGAATCAATGCAGATATTTCAGTTGCAGCTGCTTCCCTTTTCTAATCTCTTTTGCCAAGATTAAATGCTTTTAAACAAAGCATTCCTGCCCCTGTTGGATTTAAAGGTAATATACCCATTTTGTTTGCTCTACTGTAAAAGCTTTGGGGTCCAGAGGTTATAACTGGACAGTACCATGAGGATTTCTACAATACCAGCTACCTTTCAGTTCCCTAGGAATTTTAGGAGAAAAAATGGATGGAAATAATGGATGTTCAGGAACCAGTTACAAAGCTCTTTACATCAATTGTATACAACAGAACCATAGAATTGTTTGAATTAAACATCTGAGAGTTGTCAATACTGTACTGTAGATTAATTTAAGTCAGTGGTCATGCCTTGATTTTCACTGAAGACCTGCTTCAAATTGCAATAGAGTGTGTGAGGAGATAGATCTGTAACAGGATAAGTGGGTTATCACAAAAAATAGCTTAGGTAGCTGTCCCTTCTGTTTCTGCAGAAGATCATTTGGCATACTAGTAAGAAGAGCTTTAAGCCAATTCCATCACAGTAATTTATTTTATCAAAGTCTTTGAGTCAGCATGTGCAAACAGTAATTAGGTTAGGTCCTTTGCTCAAGACTAACAGTTAAAATAATATGACATGAACACAAAGAAGAATTTTCTTAACCATGATAAATAAATAGGGAATACAGTAGCAGAGTAACTTAAGCACCTCCAAAAGGCTCCCAAATTATTGTTAGGAGTCTCAAGGAAGTCTTACAGTCCCCAGCTAATCAAACAGAAAAG
This sequence comes from Margarornis squamiger, assembly GCA_035222235.1. Lineage (NCBI taxonomy): Eukaryota > Metazoa > Chordata > Aves > Passeriformes > Furnariidae > Margarornis > Margarornis squamiger. Next base: position 27,366,411 of record JAWWTY010000077.1, on the reverse strand, counting down.
CAGCACTCATTGCTTAGCCAAGAGCCAAAGGACTCCTCCCAGAGTGATATCAGAGTGCTGACTATTTTAGTTCAGGAAGTCAGTTAGACTTCAGTGGGCCTTTGAATTCTACCTGCTCAGCAACTCATTTTTTGTGATTTTATGCCATTTTATTCCATGTTCATCCATAGACCTTTTGAGTAGGTATTTTTAGATAGGAAATCTTTAGACAGAAAATATTTAGTTCTTAATCAAAAGTTTTCATGTAAGTTTTGCCATTCCATATGATGGAACTTTCAACCTAATTGAAATAGGTTTGTTTTTCTTAAGCTGCTTTCATGCCCTGGATCAGAATTCAACAAGATTCATTAAAAATTCAGCAGTAGAGAGCCAGATTATACAAACTAAAGATCTGGTGGGTAGAACTTTGGGAGCTAGGCAAAAATTGTGGATCAAGAGAATTCTAGGTTCCCTTGAACATTTGTAGCTACTCTGAGCTCTTATTTGCAGTTCAGACTTGTTCTATTATTTTCAAGGAAGTGATAATGGACATTTTCTTGTCAGCAAATAACTATTATTATCAGAACCAAATGCTGCTAAACACAGGTGGTTTAGTATTCTATCCTTTGTGAATGTTGATAGCTTAGAAGATCAAAACTTTGGAAGGTTACATGGATTTATGCTGTACAAGGCCATACTATAGTGCAAAATAAGACAAAGAAATGCACTGTTAAAAACAGCCTCATGATGACAACATTTGTCATTCACTTCATACAGGTGCAAAGGCTTTCCAAGATGCAGTACAGTAAAAAGTCAGAACTCATGGACTTTAATAGATAGCTAAATGTCATTCTAGGATACTACTTGAACTTCTGTCAACTTCGTAAGCTTTAAGTTTTTTAATAGAGTCCTTTTCCATAGCATCAACACTCAGATTCCATATAACACAGGCCTTCCTAATGATGTTAGTTTAATGAGATCAGTAATAAGATTTGATATAGCTGATAGCAGAGGTATTTCAAATTTGATTAGAAACAATATTTAATAGAGAACTTCACAGAAGGCAATGGAAATTACACAGAGAAGGCAATGGAAATTACACCTTCAGCTCTTAAACAAAACCAGAATAAAGAACTGGTAAAAAAAAACCCTCAAAAATAAAATAGAGTGAACAACACTTCAAACATGATCAGATCAGTCGAGAAATAGGTATGAGAACTCAAATTACTTCAGGGCTGGATTTAAAAAATCAGGAACTATTTTGTGCTGCTCCAGCAAAATAAAAGGGGCAAAGAGGGGAAGAAAGAAAGATCTCAGTCCAAACTTATTTTTGAGCCATCTGCTCTTTCTAGTCAAATAATAAATTTTGTTAACTTTGTAAGCAGCTCCTTCTCATGGTGGAAATTAAGAAAACAGAAGAATCATTAAAGAAAAAAATCTCACTGTCAGTCCCTTCTTTCCATGTTTGTACTTGTACTAGGTAGACCTAATAGTTAACCTTCAGAAGTTGCTGTGAGCTTCTTACATGCTAAGCAAGAGAGATGAATTGTGAAAGATCTCTTTGATCTTACTGCCAGGAGTTCAGAATCATTCTGTTGAGCAAAATGCATGCATGGAGAAAAAGCCAGCCATTATTTTCCCTTGATGACTCTAAGCTGAAGTGAATATCTTGGAAAACAAGCAAGCCACATTACAAACCATGGCTGGGGAGTGAGGAATGGGGAGAAGCACATGAACGCAGACTGAAATAAAATACTCCCAGGTGCTATTTTTTGCAAACCTGCAGAACTTCATACTTGCCCACACACACGAGCCACCAAAGTATTTGTTCTAGGTAAGTTCAGCTGTTTTTTGAAATATAAGATTGATTTCCCCCCCGCCCTCTAAATAGGTAGAAATTTGTCTGCTTTCAGAACACAGCACTGATTTTTTTTTTTCTCCTTTTGTCCTGCCTTGCTTTGCAATTGTACAAAGAAAATGGTCCTGTGGAAAAAAAAAAACAAACCAAACAAACAAACAAAAAAAAAAACCAAAAAAGAAAACAACAACAAACAAACAAAAAAAAAATGTGATGGGTGGGGAAAGAAACCTGTTTTCTGACAATGCATTTCTAGCAGACATGTACTTCACCTAAGATATGTTTTTAAACACTAAAATATTCTATCAACCTTTGAATAATGAAAGAAGTGTGGATTTAGAAGTACTTGAAAGTCTCCATTAACCTGTTTTTATTCAGGCAGATTGAACCTTAATGTTTTTCAGCTTGGTAAGTCAACACAAAGCATAATACATATTTGTGCTATTGTTTAGCAATATATTTGTAAATAAAATCACGTTTCATATGTTCTATGTACATACAAGGCCAAGGAAATTCCCACAGAACAGTTCCAATGTTGCTGGTTTTGATGTGCTAAAGAGAGTTTATTGCTAAAATTCTTGCAGCAAGCTGCAGTGAGAAATCCAGTTTTTCTCCTCTTTATATAAGTCAACCTTTTGGCTGTTGTTGAAACAGCTCTGACCTCATTGACTCATCTCTGGGCAGGTAGGGAACATAATCTTACCAATCCTGAAGTAATGTTTTCTTTCTTAAACAGCATAACCATCTCATATTTCTCAAGTATTTTACTTAAAAGATGTTGTGAGAGATTCTATACAGTTTCTCACACAATATTCTCCTAAGCACTATTTTGTCCTTGAATTTTTCTCAGGATACTTTTCAGAAGGCTAATACATTTCTGGCAAACATGATCTTTGCGTTTTGGATTGCCCTAAGGGGAAGGTCCTTCCCTTGGATACAGTTGTGAATAGGGTTTGTATATGCAGAAACCTACTCTCTCAATTTCTTTTTCTCAGGCTAGAAGTATGACTTAGTACATTCTTAATTTAATTTCTTGGCAAAAAAAAAATAAAAATCCACATTTAAAATAAAAAATCCTAATAATACTAAAGCCAAATCTTCTGCATTTTCTCTCTCCTTACACTCTACTAAGACAAGTTTTTAAGTAGCTTATGAACTATTTTTTATTGCTTGATTTTCTCCTCTAAGAATTGTGAATGTAGTATTTCACTTAAGGAGGCAATAAACTCACCTAACGTCACCTGTCCAAACTGCGTGTATGCAGCTCACAGCAGACACTGAGCCTCCATCCATATATAATAGTAGGAAAAATACTATCTTTGTGATTTGTACAAGAATCTCTAGCTTCCCACACAATCCCATATAGAGTCATATGTCTTCTCTCTGCCTAAAAATAATGCAGGTTAACACAGTTGTGAAAGTTCTTCCATGCAAAACTCAGATACAAATTAGATCACTTCTCACACTATCTTGTTTACCAGCTTTTCCTCAAGGTTTCTTTCTGACATTTTTCATTACAAGCTTCTTGTTTCTTTGGACCCCTTTCCGTGCTTTCAGCAACATCTTCCTTTTAAGTATCTACCTAGACTGCCTTTCTGCACATAATGTAATTGCTATGGTTTCCAACCTATTTGAACACTTACATTTTTATTAAAATGGACTTTCATGACTAGGATCTTAACAACCCAACAACAGTCTCAGTATTCACCCTCACTCAGGAATACACAAACTCAGGAAAATTACATAGGATCCACTCTAAGGAAGGTTATTCCAATTTATTGTGGCAGGCCTCTGAAAGATGATTTGGGCATGGTGATGCCATGCATGGCTCATTCCTCTAGGCCTGTCTTTAGTTTTCCTGAGTTTCCCACTTATTTCAAAATTGAGGAAGCATACAGAATAAAATATACTTTCAGATCAACAGAACTATCACATGTTGCAAATCACTCCTGCTCAGTTTGTATTAAGATCATCCAATGGTTTTATTCCATTTTCTAGTAGGAAATATGCTGTAAAATCACCACAAAGTAATGTTAATTTTGAATTTTATCTTAGATTCTGAATTCTAGGTCTCATTAGATTTTCATATTGAAGTATATGTGGCTTTTCTAGAGATCAATAGGAAATGTGAAAATCCACTCCAGGAACAATAAGGAAAGGTTGACAAGAGTAAAGCCAACAAAGACTAACAAGAAAAATCCTTATTTAATTTTTAAGATCAGTTTAACAATGGGGTTAGTTTGTTTCTAATAATCACGTCTAGTTAATTTCCTTCAATTAGTAATTGTAGAAACTTCCGTTTGAAATTTTTTTAAAAAATCATATTACAGAGCAATTTAACAATGTTTATTGCCACTTACGTCTTTTAGATGTGCAGTTATGTAAATTCACCAAGCACAGCTCTGACTATATTTTCTTTGGTTGAAATCACTGTTATAATAATAATGAATTTGTATGTTGGCATCTATTATTGTTGCTATTATAATTTGTATTTTTAAAATCAAATGTGCGAAGGCAACTTGTACAGCAGTTTCACTGTTCCTTATTTTGTGTAGTTTGCCAACAACACTAAACTGGTGGTGCTGTCGACTTCCTTGAGGGAAGACAGGCTCTGCAGAGACACCTCAGCAAATTAGAGAGGTGGGCATTCACCAACCATATGAAGCTGAACAAGGGCAAGTGCCAGATTCTGCACCTGGGATGCAGCAATTCCGGTTGTGTGTATAGACTGGGGAATGAGAGGCTGGAGAGCAGTGCCATGGAAAGGGACCTGGGGGTCCTGGTCGATGGCAAGCAGAATATGAGTCAGCAGTGCCCTGGCAGCCAGAAGGGCCAACCCTGTCCTGGGGGGCATCAGGCAAAGCACCACCAGCTGGTCAAGGGAGAGGATTGTCCTGCTCTGCTCTGCACTGGGGTGGCCTCACATTGACTGCTGTGTGCAGTTTTGGGCAACATAGTATAAAAGAGACATTAAGCTGTTAGAGAGTGTCCAAAGGAGGGCAACGAAGATGGTGAAGGACCTTGAGGGGAAGCCGTATGAGGAGCAGCTGAGGGTACTTGGTCTGTTCAGCCTGAAGAAGAGGAGACTGAGGGGAGACCTCATTGCAGTTACAACTTCCTTGTGAGGGGAAGAGGA